>CANSNZ010000371.1:0-1200000 GCA_947646795.1 Beta lomatogona
ATTAATAAAAAATATCTTTTTTAAAAATAATCTTTTCTAAATATCTTTTATCTAGCTCTTTTCTAAAATCTTTTTTTTTTTTTTAATAAAAATCTTTTAGATACCTTATCTTTCGAAAACCTATTCTGACTCAACTACCCAAACCTATATATATAATCCACCAATTCCTAAGGACAACACCCTACTCACCTTCATCCCTCCTATAATCTCACGCTTTATACCTGATTCATGCTCCGACACCTATCATCTTCATCTAATCGCTTCACCATCTAATTATAATTCATCATCATCATCTAGTTAATCTCTCCGTACACCATCACACGCCACGCATCATCATCTCCCCTCAAACCAATACACACTGCGTAATTCTCATACCTAATGTCTAAAAAAAAAATACGCGCTATCTTCATCATTCGCATCACCAATTCGTCTAACATCTTATCTCACGCACACTCAAACAAAACAAGAAAAACAAGCATATTATTTTTACTTGACACAAATCCTTCGACACTCCCTATTTTTCAAGGCTCGTTCAACTTTAATTTTCGATATCCCGTACGAATCAACGACCCCCGTACGGTGGTATAATTCTGAGGGTCAACTAAATTAACTAACTTTCTTTTATTTCTTTATTTATTTTATTATTTTTTCTTGAAGTTACTAACATTCTATTCATGATTTAAGTTATTAATATATTCTCTTATTTTAAGTATTGTATATATTATACTAACTCCAAGAGTATTTTATTTTCATATTTTTATTTATTTTATGAACATATTATTTTTTATGCCTGATTGCAATATTTATCACCTTGTATTTATTGTTAATCAAGACCTAAATAAATGTTCTAACTAATTCGAGATAACATGGTCAACTCTAGGAACCCATTAATATTGATTGTCTAATAACCGATCACTAAATAATTAGTCTTTTTGTGTATCCTGAACCAATCTAGATTAATTATCTTTAGGGTGCTTTAAAACTTTATATGATTATTCTTTGCATAAAGTCTATTGTGAATCGCTATTTAATAGAGGCTGCAATGGGCAATATGGTTCCTGACTGTATTATACCCTCACCCCGAACTTCAATTTTTTTGGTTCGACCATCTATGGAGTCATGACGGAAATCTACATTGGATAAGTCCCTAAGATGTCCCTTTTAGTTTCAATCCAATTAGGATTATGATTCTTTCTCTAAAAGAATTGTTGGCCCGATTTCAAAACATATTTTTAATAAAACCTTAACAATGGGGTGGTTGACTAAACGCTTCACAGCGTGTAGGTGTTAAAAGGAATGAAAAATCCCACGCCTATAATTTGGCTGACTCCACTCGGGAGGATTTTAATAAATATTTTTTTTTAAATGAGTGGTGAAAGCTTGAAAAATAGAGTAATTCTTTTTCTTTATGCCTTTGAATAACATACAGTTTTGCATATGCATGGCTATTGTTTCCTACCCATAAGGATGATCACCTTGTCTCATTAGCACACGTGTTTATGTGTGAGGCCACCCCAGGGGTTTTGCGCTTTGTCCTTCCAAAAAGCTTCCGGCGATAGTGTTGGATCTTAATCATAAGCAAACCTACCCAACCATGGCATTGTTCTCTTGTTCCCGATATAGAGGCGGAGGTAAGTCTTACACGTGACACCTCTTTAGCGGGGTACGAAGCGTGGGATCAATCTCTTGGTCATGGACCCTTTCAACCTTTAACCTAAACCTAACCATAGTTTGAAACGTAGAACTTGACTTTAGGGTGGAACTTTGCATACTATCATCCTATTTGTGCGTGCAGTGGATTAAATTGTTTTGTGTTATCAATGTTTGAAGTCGAATATTATCAAATGAAGTCTTGCGACGAAGAAATGAAAAAACGGAGGTACTTGCAGCTACGCACGGCGCATCTTTGCGTGACACGCGGCAATTTGCGCGTCTACGCGTGCTTCAGATGTCTCGCTCCAATTTTGCGTTTAACGCAGACTATATTGCGCCCGCACCCCAAACTGCGCCCAACGCACTAGATTCGTGTCCACGCTTTGAATTGCATCTCGACAAATTGTATTTCTTTCACTGCTTCGATTTTAGTGCATCATTGTTAGTTGCTGTGTATACTCAATAGGAGTAGGTTGAATGTTGTATCTCACCGGATAATTCCATTAACCTTCATCCCGTCTTTCATTCAAAATTCTATCTTCCAAAAAAAAAAATATCTCCATCTTTTTTTAAAAAAGAAAATCCATCTCAAAAAATATATATTTTGAATCTCTAATCTCCTATCTATTTCGAAAATTCTATCTCCACCTTTTTTCAAAAAAAAAAAAAAAATCCTCCATTTTCTTTCCTATCACATTTTTTTTTTTTGAAAAAAATCCATCATCCTAAATCCTATCTTTTCATGTATATTATCCATCCTTTATGTGCACATCATTTAGGTTTCCTTTTTAGCATCCATCTTGTTGTAAGAGTCTCACCCGCTTAGGAATTCTAACTCCATTAGAAGTCCATCTAGCTCATATGTCTAGGTTCATCCAATTTCACTCTATCTAGAGTTCTTAATCATGTCTAACTCTATTCATGTTAGGAGTCTTCATTCGCTTGAGTCTCATCCATCTTAGGAGTCTAAATCCATTAGAATTCTATCCATCTTAGAGTCTAAATCCATTAGAATTCTATCCATCTTAGGATTCTAAATCCATTAGAATTCTCGTCAATCTTAGGAGTCTAAATCCATTAGAATTCCGTCCGTTCTAGGAGTCTAGGTCCACTAGAGTTTCATTCACTTTAGAGTCCACTAGAGTTTCATGCACATTAGGAGTCTAGCATCCTTGAAAGTCCGTCAAATGTAAAATTCTAAAGTCATCGAAGTTTGTCAAGTCTAGGATTTTGTATCTATTAGGACTTGTCATTCATACTAGAGTCCCTCTACATTGCATAGTCCATCATTCATACACTTCATGCATAACTAGAGCTCGAAGAGTCTCATTACATCCAAACTCTCCATTTCATCTCATGTATTCCGCATTTAGTAGTCCCGAACTACAAAGCGATCCGAATCCCGCTTTTGGGATATGTAGGCAGCCTTTACGAAGTTCAAACGCATAGATTGAGTCATGCATACATTAAGACTAGGTGCATCCAAAAAAAAATCAAAAGAAAATCATCATTCATTTAGGATGTTGAGATTTGTTCCTAGAAGCTCAACTTTTAAACAAACTTACATTCTTTCATTCCATTTCTCTCTCTCCATCATCATTCTAACTCTAAATCTCCTTTGATGATCCGTGTAGAAATCAAGCAACAACATTGAAATGGGCAGTCCATCGAATAACGAGCAACAACTTGCTGAAATGGCTAGAGCTTTAGCCAAGCTATCTAGCATGATGGAAGAAATAACTATAAGGCTTGAGAAGATCGAGTTTGGTGAGTCCCTTGGATTCAACAAGCAAATGGAGAATGTTGTTCATAGGATAACCCATACAAATTCCTATTTTGAACCTATTAATAATACCAAACTAAAAGGGAAACTTCTTGAAGAGTTCTCTACAACCGACATCCCTAAATTTAAACCAACCGCTAATCCAAAGTATCATTTAAGAAATTTTCGTGCAACCATGATCATCAAATCGGTTGATCCCGAACTCCACCCAATGGTATTCCCGATGTCATTGGACCCAATCTGTCAATGGTTCTATTCCCTAGACCCCAAGCAACCGAAACTTGGGAAGGCATCACTATTGCTTTCATGAAACAATATGGATCGAACACACGTATGCAAACCTCCCCTTGGAGAACTAGAGGTTCTTAGACAGGTGAAAATGAAGGTTTTACCACTTATCCGAATAGGTGGAGAGAGAAATCAGCCCATATGGTATCAAGGCCTGCAGAAAAAAAGACTTGGTACGAATATCCGCTTTCTAACCTCCTCCCTAAATACAAAAGCCACCTCAAATACTTGGGTCTTGATAGCTTCACAGGAGTATATGATGTAGGTATCCAGATCGAGAATGATTTGCTGAAAAATGTCGAAGATTATGACCACAATGGCATAGAAGCAGACACATCTCTGAGCTCAATCGCTCATTAAAGCATTTGGACTCGCTTAGGTCCAATCAACACAAAAATACACTTCTTCTCTTTTCGTTTAGGAGAACTCATGAAGATCGAAGCAACGAAGCTGTTTCATCACGTGATGTAGGAGTCCGGACTTAGGATTTCATTTTCTGTTCCATCTCTCTCATTTTGCCCCAGTCTAATATTGGATTTTTCCTCTTATTGCATGTACTCATAACTTTCAAATAATAAATGAGTACTATTTCTTTTCTAACCTGGCATTAATGAGCATTAATGGAAATCACGATTGTCACCTTAAAAGAAATGAATTAATATTTCTAATTCGCATGACTATTCTAATAAAGACAATGAACTAATTGGCATAAAAGAGGCATTCCTCCCTTCACTACAACTATTCCCCCATTTCAACCTAAATGCATAACACCCTTCTCCCTTTAACCTACCTTATAGGAAGTACACTTGACAACAATTCAATGTAAAGGGCAAGTAAAAAAGAGCACCAAAACAAAAAAAAATAAAAATAAAAAAAGAAGTGCAAAAATATCGAAAAGAAAAAAAGAAGTGCAAAAAATATCAAAAAGAAAAAAGAAGAAAAGCCCATCAATAACTTTGTCAACTGTACTTTCTATTACCTTCAACCTTCAATTCTGAACCTCGAACTTCATCAAAAGGCCTTGACCTCCACAACCAAGAACCATTATAAGCCAAATCATACCTTCGATAAACCAATCCATAACCATGCACATCGCATCCCAATAAGCCACAAAAGACAAACCCAAGCCCGTCGAATCGAAAACCCATAAGGGCGACTTAGGCAAAAGTCAAGTCATCTTCTCATTCACGAGCCTGAACTACGAATGGTCTGATTCTGCTAAAGATACGTAGGAAACATCACGTTGAGGTCCGACCGCTTAAAACCTAACTAAACCAACATCATTATCCACCATTGACGAAGACCTCTTCCAAATTCAATGCTTAATTCATTGCAAATGGCTCCAAAGCAAAATGCTAGGCCACCGATTAAAATGTTAAGAGCTACGACCGCCTCGATTCCATCATGGATATGTAGGCAACCTCTTTTGAGGGCCGACCATTTTAATTCAAAACATATTTTTAAGGCTCGCCTAGGCCCATGAGAAAAGCGCGATCGCTAAATCATGAATTTTCAATGCTCATCCCTACCTTTAGAACTAGACTGGAATTTAAACCTGCATCATTAGCTTACCTCATTGCGTGAGTTGATTCATTATGACTCTGCCTTTTCTTTTTCTAATCACTTCCTTTTTTTAAGCCGCATTATCGCTTCTAAGCCAACCTCAGCATAACCTTTCAACGCTCAGCGCTATGACCGCCTTATCCTTTGAGTGTTCCTTTCTTTGGCCTTTCTTGACTTTTTCACCTTAGGAACCCTATATGGAATCTTTGGTCGAAACTTCCGCTAAGCATACCGAGATATCTTCAAAATCAAGCAATCAAGTTGGATGCTTCATCAACTCCATCTTGCTGGGGGCTTTATCACTAGTCCATCTAGAAAATCGTAGGCTCCAAGTCCCGACCTATTGAAGGGCTTCATTACGAGTCCATATATGACATCTTGGGTTTTAAACCCGCACAAATGCAACATTGCACCTATTCACGGGCTCACTTAGGCCCTTGACATACAAACCTCGAAGCATATACAACTCAAGCGCTACAAAAGCTCGTTCTTTAACGTATTCCAAATTGAACATATAATCTATTGGCTGCATAGAAGATCATTAGGCTCCATGTGTACCCTGATCAAGATTTCATTACGAGTCCATACAAAAGGTTGTGGGCTCTAGACCCATACGAGATCCTAACTGTTTTATGGGGTCACTTAGGCCCGTAACAACTACAACACATATCGCATCAAATATAACTTACATGGATCATCCTTGGGGGCTTGCCCTTTCTTCTCTTTCGAAAATACTTTTCTAAAACGAAAATTTGAGCTTCTAATGGAACGATCAAATCATCAAATCATATCATCTGCATTAGTGTCATACCTCTGAATTAGTGTCATATCTCTACATTTGCATTACGTATCAGCATCGTCTAAACATTGTGTCAAAGCTTTGCATCCTTCGTCCTTAGCCATAGGATTATAGCGTCAATCATTGAGTCACACATACACACACACGTATGCACACACGATATCACCTTTAATTCTAGAGTACTAGAGGTCACTCTTTATAGGTCAAGTCTTTTCCTATCCATACACTAGCACCCACATCACAGGAAACATGCATTGTTTGTCTGTATATCTGTGTATTCTTTGTATTTATAGGTACCCAACATTGAACAACTCTATACGAGTTATATTCTGCCAAGGTCTGCGGACCATTACAATTTAACAACAGAAGCAAAGTGCTATATACATGGTGCGTCCAGCACACCGACACCGCTGGGCCACACGTAACAGACTGCGTCCAGCGCAACATCCCACGCCAAGCGCAGGCCTGTGCGTCTGGCACACAACCCTTTACAGCGCGCTTGGAGGCTTCTTAGCCAAGTGGAGCCCACATGCTCAACTCCTCATGATTTCAAATGTTCATTATGACATCGCACGCAGCAAACTGCGTCCTGCACAGCATCCCACGCCAAGCGCAGATCTGTGCGTCTGGCGCACAGTCCTATACAACATGCTTGGGGGCTTCTTAGCCAAGTGGGGCCCACACTCTCAACTTCCAATGAATTAAAATATTCATTACAATTCGACATTGCACGCGACAAAACTAACGGATTTTTAAATCCGCAACAAAAATACAATTTTGCCATTCTTCCAACATGTTATACTCCACACAAATCTTGCTCGAGAGACAACAAGTACTCAGAAGTATAAACAGCGGAAAACATACCGTTAGGTCTACGGACCATCATCATTACCCTGGAGCCGGACCATTAATAGCTCTATCCGTCATGAGCCGGACCATTAATAGCTCTATCCCATCGTGAGCCGGACCATAATAGCTCTATCCCGTCGTGAGCCGGACCATAATAGCTCTACACGTCATCAACACACTGGAGCGGGACCATAATAGCTCTACACGTCATCAACACCCTGGAGCGGGACCATAATAGCTCTATCCCGACATGAGCCGGACCATAATAGCTCATGATTTCTTTTCACTTATATCATTTCATTTTTGCAAATTTACATTTATTTTGCAAATTTGTTTCGTATATGTCTGCTCCTGAAACTTTTGCTTGTTTTGCAAGTACTGGCGTAAAAGAGTGATTTTAGATTGCAGAGCATCTTGAATCATTCTCCGTCCCGACACGTATACTTTGACTTTCGGTTTTGCAAACCTCGGTCAAAGTGGGGGCTTCGTAGACACATAATCGTGTCTCCCATTTAGCACCCTATGATGACCAATACCCTCGCTCCAATTGGTCCGGATTGAGGAAAGAATAAAAAACGAGTCTAAAATAAAATGTTTTAAGCCAAAACCATTTTCTCACCCTTTTTATTAACTCATTTCCGAAAACCCTTTTTATAACTAGTTTTACTAAGCCCACTTCCTAAAACGTTTTAAATTAACCTTTTAAAGGCCCACCTTTGAAAACCTTTTAAAAATAGTTTTATGAAAGCCCATTTTATAAAACCCCTTTTCTAGCCCAATTTCATTAATACAATTAATTAACTTTATTAATTAGTTTTATTAATAAAAATTTCTTTTATAAAAATAATCTTTTCCTAAAAGTGTTTTTAAATATCTCTTATCTAACTCTTTTCTAAAATCTTTTTTAATAAAAATCTTTTAGATGCCTATCTTTCGAAAACTTATTGCAACCCTATTTCGTCCACTTGTCCAACAAGTAAGGCGTAGGCTTAGCTTCCTTGTCGAGCAAGTAAATTAGTATCTTGAGTGTTCTTCAGCTGGAGACTTGTGCAACGATGTCTGAATCCGCTTAGTCCTTAGCCTTGGCTTCGCTCCCGAACCTGCAAAAAGGGACCCACCTTGGAGGTTTGGGTGGTGGTTCCCCCTCCGATGCTTAAGTCGGATATCAGGAGTAGTGAGAGAAAGTAGAGATAGAGAGAGAAAGTGAGAGAGTATTTTATCAGAGTAACTTTGCACTGTTTGCATTGAATGCCTTTTCTCCTGATTTCTGGAGTATTTATAGTGATAGCAAGTTGACAGCTAACCTTAAAAACTGACCTACAATAGTGGCCTCTGATTGGTTGAGGAATCGGATCATGACACGTGGCGACCCGGGACCGGTGGATGTCTATTAACCACTCTCCTTCAGCCATCTTGCACCGCTTTGGGCTCATTGTTGGGCCGTAACTTAAACCTTTTAACTCAGCTGAGTGTAGCCCCGGAGATTCAAGGCTTTTCTCCTTTTTAACTAGGGTGACACGTGTACGGCTCGATGAGCCCAAGTGTCTTCAAGAGAACCGTAGATGTTAGACTACAACATTTGCCCCCTAAAAGGGCTTTTCTTTGTCGGCCCATCCGACGGTTAAGGCCCCTTTACCCTCAAGGTAGTTCAATTTGAAATGAAGTGACGCGCCTTCTTTCGGGTTCTACCGGTCATATTCGACCGTTGTATTCTCTTTTCGGTCATTCTTGACCGGCTTGCGGTTTCTTATTCCTCTATAAATAATCTTGGTGTGAAGACATTTAATCATTTAACACTTCGAACGAATTTTTCTAGAGAGAGAAGCTCTGCGAATTTCCTTGAGAGAGAGAGAGTGATCGTCCGCCTTCAAGCATTCTTCACCGAATCGCCCGGACGTTCTTAGCGGTATCATTTCCTTGATCTTTTCATTCTTCTTTATTCTTTATTTTTTTTTCTTAGAAAATCAATAAAATGGAATCATCTTGGTCAACTAATCCTAGCCGACCAAGAGCTTGTCTTGACCCTAGAACCGATACTTCTTCTTCGGCACATTCTAGAGTTGGGCCTCTTCGGCCGAGTACATATATTTTTATAGTTTTGGCCGAGAAAGTCGGACGACCCGGTCTTTACCCGTGCGGGGGTAATCGGCGCGCGTCAAGCAAACGGCCCGTCTAAGACGAAAAGCAATAATCCCATCAAATAGCTCGGATATGGAGGAATCCACCGGACGGGTGCCGAGATAAGGCAAGAGAGGTCCAAAGTGCTCGGCCTTTGGACGGGCCTCCTTTGACAATGATGTAGAAGACTCCGAAATAAAACCCGAGACCGATACTTCGGCGGGGACGCCGATATGGCGGAGATCGGCGAAGATAATAATGGTAGCGATTCCGGAGGCCTGCCGAAGAATCGCCGAGGCCTCTACTACCTCGTCGGAGATTAGAAGAAGTTTAGGTCCCCTTTCGATCCTGGCTTCATTTTGGTCAACCGTAAGTGGTTAGAGAAACTAGGACCGGACCCTAATTACTTATCGTCTTTCATGCCCATGCCGGGCTTTTCCTTTGTCATTCCTAATAAAGACGCGACGATCCTGAGCGCTCCTAGGGAAGCATTTTGCCGTCTATAAACCGGCCTTAGATGCGGGATTGAGGTTTGCCCTCCATGACTTCATAGAACAAGTGCCGCAATACTACCATATCGGCCATAATCGGTTGGCTCCCAACGCTTGGCACAACGTCCTCACGTTTATTGCCGTCTGCGAGCTACGCGGCCTAGCCCTTTCTCTTCAAGGCCTTTACCCACATCCGTTATGCGGCCAAGGTGCTCGGGGCCGTGGACGGGGCATGGCTCAAAGATCTCGCAACCGCCCCGGCTTCCCGACGGCTTGGGGGAAGCCTTCAAAGATGCATGAATGGAAAGCCGATTTCATATTTTTAAAGGCGGCCAATGATTGGGCTACCGAGAGCTATAGATTCTATAATCGGTCCGTCACAAATACGGGACAAAGAAGCAATCCTGGGCTGGACTCGGAGGATAATTTCGATGAAGAAGTTGTGGAGTACTTCGGAACAAAAGAATACTCCAGGCCCGGCTAACGATCTTTTAAAGGGCCATCCAACTGGATACCCTTTAAGGAAATGTTTTACCAAGACGACTTCTTGGTTGCTGCCGGCTTGCGGTTGGCCGATGATAAAGGTATATATTTGAAATCATCCAAGTAAAACTCTTCGTCTATAATTCATTTGACGAACACGTTTTTATTTTTTGCAGACTCGGCCAGACAACGCCTCAAAGCATCTTGGACAGGGGAAATCAGCATGTCCAAATTTACAGACAACCTGTGGAAGGAGTATGCAAAGAGTAGTGCCGAGAAGAGGGCCAAAACATTGGTACTAATTTTTTTTTTTTTTTTGCCGAGTATCATTTCAACTCGTCTGGAATTGGCATCCAATCTTTGGACGAGGGTCACACAAAGAAGGAGAATGTCCAGACATGGACGGTCACCTTCTTGGGGCTATACTCGTCTGGAATTGGCATCCAATTTTTGGACGAGGGTCACCCAAAGAAGGAGAACGTCCAGACATGGACGGTCACCTTCTTGGGGCCATACTCGTCTGGAATTGGCATCCAATTTTTGGACGAGGGTCACCCAAAGAAGGAGAACGTCCAGACATGGACGGTCACCTTCTTGGGGCCATACTCGTCTGGAATTGGCATCCAGTTTTTGGACGAGGGTCACCCAAAGAAGGAGAACGTCCAGACATGGACGGTCACCTTCTTGGGGCCATACTCGTCTGGAATTGGCATCCAATTTTTGGACGAGGGTCATCCATAGAAGGACGTCCATACTTGGACGGTCACCTTCTTGGGACCGTACTCTTCTGGATTGTTGCATCCAATTTATGGACGAGGGTCATCCATAGAAGGACGTCCATACTTGGACGGTCACCTTCTTGGGACCGTACTCTTCTGGATTTTTGCATCCAATTTTTGGACGAGGATCATCCATAGAAGAACGTCCATTCTTGGACGATCACCTTCTTGGGACCGTACTCGTCTGGATTTTTGCATCCAATTTTTGGACGAGGATCATCCATAGAAGAACGTCCATTCTTGGACGGTCACCTTCTTGGGGCCATACTCGTCTGGATGTTTGTAAATCATCTTTCTTTTCTTTTTCTGACGAAGATTGCATGAAGTAGGAAAACGTCCATGTTCGGACGGCTACCTTCTTCAGGCCACCCTCGTCCGAAGTCTTGTAATAGTAGTTATTTTTGTTCCTTGGACGATTGATCTGATGTCTTCACTTTTTGCAGAAAAATGCTCCTACAAACAAACTTCCACCTAGGAAGTCGTCCTCGTCCAAAAAGAGGCCAACTACCGCAGCTAACCAGCCTTCAGCAAAGAAGCCTAAGGGCTTTACAAGGAAAAAGGCGGATAAGACGGCTCCTGCTGGCGAGGGTGGGGAGAGAAGCATGCCTCCCCCACAAGCCAAGGTTCTTAAAAGGGAGCCTTCGATTGTTGGCCCGACCGAGGAGGGAAAGGGTGCACATGTAGCTGTTCCGCTCAGCGTTTTGCCGGCCGACTCTACTGAGGTCAACCCAGAGTCTGCCTTGGCTTTGGTTGCACCGGAATCTGGAACTGCTGCCGAGAACTATCCAGGGTTCAGTGGCTCGGTGGCTAAGCTGGTGCCACAGATGCCTCTAGCTGTTAGGACAGCATCACTATCGTCTGGTGAGTCGTATTACCCCAACATAGTTAGGACGATGCGGGTCGGTGGACGGTCCATGACTCCGTCCAATAGACAAGCCATCGTCTTTCCTATCAAGATAACTGACTCTCCCCCTCTTTCAGATAAGGGCAAAGGCCCAGCTATTCCCCCAACTCCTCCCCTCGCTGATTCGGACGAGGAGTCTTCTCCTGCTTTCGCCAAAATGTCAAGGCTGGAGAAACAGCGGCTTAAGCAGGAGCTCTTCAAGTGTTACCCTGAATCCTACATTAAAGAATTAAGGGGAGCGTCTGCCGGGCATGTGGGCTACATGTCTCAGCTTGCTGCCGAGGTATTGTTTAATGCCGGCTTTGTTTTATACTTGTACAAATTTTGACTCTTTAACTCGTCTAATAACTTGATTTATTTTCATTGTTCCAGCTTCTGGCTCGCAGCATGCTAACTGAAGAATGGGCGAGGGAGCTGAGAAAAGAGAATAAGCACCTCGTCCATCTTGCTACAATCGCAGGCGACAAGGCCATCCATGACATTGAGATGGCTAATACCCTCCATCGTTAGTCACTGGATGCCTTGGAGAAGAGATCCGCAGACCTGAAATCCAAGAACAAGAAGTATCTTGTTACCATCAATGATTAGATCAAGGAGCAGGACCGTCTGAAGATGATCATAGATACTCTCTCTACTGATCTAAAGGGTGAGAGGGATGTGGCTCTTATTGCTGCCGCTGAGCTGAGAAAGGAGAACATTCTCCTAAGGGTGAAGAATGTCTGTCTAGAAAGGTCGGCGGCCAAGGCCTTCGATGATGCCAGGGAGGGGTTGGCTCACGTCGTCGAAACCTCTAAGGACTGGGCCGTCAAGGCCTTCGAGATGTTGGCCGAAGCTGAGGAGGTCCCGAGCTTTGTACGTCGTCTGGAATATCAGCAGAGTGTCCATCGGGCTATGGTGTGCGCCGAGGAACCTCCGGAATTTCTTGATTCCGACGACGAGGCTGCAGCTGCGGATGGGAACCCTGAAGACGAAGCCGAGGATGGGAAGCCTGAGGACGACCAAGAAACTCGCGCTGGAGATGAAGCCTAGTTTTAGGTTTATTTTTCCCAGTTTCTTGGCTTGTCTGCCATTATATTCTTAGCCCTTCAGTAGTCTTAAATTGTAAATCCTTGCTTATTGATATATATATGAACAACTTTTTGCAAATTGCCGGTCTTCTTCTTGTTTTTTTTAGCAATTGCAATTTGACTAAGTATAACTTTAAATTCGTTATGATCGTTGAACATCCTGCTCAGATTTTTAATCTTTAAAACTTGTCTCCGAGTACCAGAAGGGACTCGTCTGAGACGGTTTGCAAAATGCTCATACGAGAAGATTGTCCTCCTTGCCCTTGGACGATTACCTGTTATTTTATGAAATATTCAAGTATTTGTTGCTAATCGTCCTTGATTTTTGGACGATCTACTTGATTAGACGAGTCTTGCCCAAAGAGGGAAGACGGCCAATGCACGTTTGAGTTGTGGACGAACCACTCTCAAGCCGTTTTGCTCGAGCTACCAACATTCGTCCTGCACTATCAAACCATCACAGATGCATCTATTGGCTAGGTCCTGGTTTTTGGACGACCTGTTCTCTTTAGCTCGTCCTATAGGCTTCTATCATCCCCCCCTTCTTGGGCTTAGCTCAACCGTATATGGGGGGAGAGCCAAAGTCCAAGAAGGAGACCGGCCATCCTTGGCTGAGCCTGCTGAAGTTGATGGACGAGCTTGAGATACATGTTCAAAAGCATGTTTTAGCCGGCTTCCTTGAGGGAGTAACACTCGTCATTAAGTAGCGATCCCTTACTAGGGTCTGGACTACTTAGCTGTCCGTGCTTTTAAAAGTAAGTATCCTTTACTAAGGTCTTATTTGAGGCCAGCTTTCTCTCAGAGACTTTGACGTTACTCTTACTAGAGGTTTTGTCAATTTGACGGCCATATATGCATTATATTTTTGGCCGGTCTCTTTGAGGGAGTGATGTTCGGCATAAAAGCGAGCAATTTTGACGTTCTGCTATTGTCTGTATTTTTGTCCAAGTTATTGTCACTTTTAGACGAGTAACTGATTTAATGCCCCAAAGTGAAGTAACTTGGTGAAAATAAACAAAGAGATAAGAAAGTAGGAATTGTATTATATGGATTTTGCTTGGCTGAATGCCAAGATGCATGTATACAATTCTTTTCTTACTAACATGTGCCGTGGCACTTTGGAGTAACTACAAATTATCCTACAGGTATCTGACGAAGATCTGAGTTAGACGTGGTATTTCTTTAAGTTGTCTAAATTCCAAGTACGCTGAATAGGTCGTCCATCTAGATCTTGTAGACGAAAAGTCCCACTGCGTAACTCCTGGACAATCAGATAGGGTCCTTCCCAATTTGGTGTTAGCTTCCCTAACTCTTTAGCTCGTCCAACTGCTTCCATCTTTCTAAGAACAAGATCCCCCACTTTGAGTGGTCGTCTAACAACTCTTTTGTTAAACACCCGAGCCATACGCAGTTTGTACAATTGCATTCTTAGCAAGGCATTGCCCCTGACTTCTGGCACTTGGTCCAAAGCCGTGCGTAATGCAGCCCAGTTGGCATCTTCTATGTACAACATGAATCGCAGGGTGGGTTCCTCAATCTCAATGGGCAATACGGCTTCGTGCCATAGACTAACATGAATGGCGTCTCCCCTGTAGAGTTCTTGGCGGTTGTTCGATGGACCATAACACCAATTGCAGCTCTTAACCCATTGTCCCTTGGCGTTCTTTAGCTTCCTTTTGATTCCATTTGATAGAATCTTGTTGAAGGACTCTACTTGCCCATTGGCTTGTGGGTGGGCAACGGCATGAAGTGTGCTTTTATTTCTCTTTCCGCCAACCACTCCTTCAGTTTAGACGTTTCAAATTGTGGGCCATTATCAAAGACGATGGACTGTGGCATGCCAAAACGGGTTATAATGCTTTTCCAGATGAAGCCCTTGACGTCGTTTGTTGTTATTCCTCGCATGGCCTCTGCCTCTATCCATTTAGTGAAGTAGTCAATCGCCACTATCACAAACTTCTTTTGCCCGGCGGCCACGGGGAAAGGTCCTAGGATATCCATGCCCCATTTGGCAAAAGGCAGAGGGAACAAGATGGGGGTTAAGTAGTTGGACGGCTTCTGATGCACATTTCCATGCTTATGACAACTGTCACACTTCTTTGCATAGACTAAAGCATCCTCCTTTAAGGTAGGCCAGTAGTACCCCGTCCTTAAAGCCTTCTCCCCTAAAGCTCTTCCCCCAATGTGAGAAGCACAAGCTCCTTCATGGAGTTCTTTCGAGAACCTCCGGACCATCTTCTCTGGTGACGCACTTGAGCAGAGGCCGATTGAATGACTTTTTGTAAAGTGTCTCATCCCATAGCTCAAACCACTTGTCTCTAGCCTTCACATACTTAGCCTCTACAGGATCTGAAGGCAATCGTCCCGTCTTCTTGTATTCTATGATTGGCTCCATCCAGACAGTCCCTCGACTGAGAAACATAATTTGCTCTTGGTCGATGCTCTTTTTGGGTTTGACTTCCCAAAAAAATGTTCTTGGCACATCACCTTCAACTTAGCGGCCAATTTCGAGAGAGCATCTGCTTGATGATTTTCTGACCTTGGTACTTGGTCGAGGACAAATCGTTTTAGTGGCTCTATCTCATCTTTGATCAGTCGCATGTATTTGCTCATTGATGCTTCTTTGCATTCAAAATCTCCATTAACCTGGTCGACAACTAAGAGGGAGTCCGATTTGGCCTCGATCTCAACGGCTCGGCCGCCTTGCACATTTTGATTCCAGCTAAGAGTGCCTCATATTCAGCTTCGTTATTGGACGCTCTGAACTGGAATCTTAATGCATATTCAAACTTGTCCCATTCGGGAGATTGATAAATGATTCCTGCTCCACATCCATTGACTGTGGACGATCCATCAACCATGAGCGTCCAATGCTTCCTTCCTCTAGCTGGATCAGATATTGGCTCTATGGTTGGCCGAGTAAGCTCAACTATAAAATCTGCCAAGGCTTGCCCCTTAATGGCTTTCCTTGATTCAAATGATATATCAAACATGTTAAGCTCAACCGCCCATTTTAGCATCCGCCTAGCGGCTTCCGTCTTCTGTAGAACTTGCTTCAAAGGTTGATAAGTGTAGACAATTATACTGTGTGCCAAGAAATAAGGCCTCAACTTTCTGCTGGCCATGACTAGGGCCAATCCAAACTTCTCGACTGGAGTATACCTATTTTCCGCATCTTTGAGCACATGACTCACAAAGTATATGCAAACTTGGACGGTCTCTCTTTCAGCCAGAAGGACGGCACTCACAGCTTGAGTGGACACTGCCAAGTATACAAATAGTTTTTCCCCTTCAGCTGGACTGACCAACCTAGGAAGCTGCTGAAAGTGATCTATGACGCGCTGAAGGGCTTGCTCTGCCTCTACTGTCCATTCAAACTTGGCCTTTTTCTTGATCGTGGCAAAGAAGTGATGACACTTGTCACCTGACTTAGACAAGAAACGTCCAAGGGCTGCCAAGCAACCCGTCAGTCTCTGCACTTCCTTTGTCTTTGAAGGAGACTTCATATCTAGAATAGCTTGAATCTTTTTGGGATTAGCCTCTATACCCCTCTGGTCCACTAAGAAACCTAAAAACTTCCCTGACAAGACCCCAAAGACACATTTGCTGGGGTTCAGCTTTAACTTGTATTTCCTGAGAGTTTCAAAAGTTTCTCTCAAATCACCAACATGGCTTTCTTCTTGACGACTCTTGACTATCATATCGTCAATATATGCCTCCATGTTTCGTCCCAACTGCGACTGAAAAACATTATTGATCAATCTTTGAAAAGTGGCCGGGGCATTGCGCAGGCCGAATGGCATCCTCACCCAGCCATACGGTCCTTTTTTCGGTAATGAAGGACGTTTTGTCCGATCCTCCGGCCACATCGGAATTTGGTGAAAACCCGAATAGGCGTCCATGAAGCTCGCAAAAGCATGGCCGACTGTGGAATCTACTAGACGATCCAGCTTAGGCAAAGGGAAGCTATCCTTGGGACAAGCCTTGTTGAGGTCTGTGTAGTCCACACACATCCTCCTAGTGCCATTGGGCTTTGGCACCATGACCACATTTGCTATCCATTCTGGATAATAAGTCTCTTTGATGAATTTTGACTCCAACAACTTCTGAACTTTTTGGTCGACCGCCTGGTTTCTAGCCGGTCCCAAATGCCTCTTCTTCTGACGAACAGGTTTCAAATTTAGATCAACATTCAACCGATGGACGGCTACTTCCGGATCAATTCCAGGCATCTCTTCAACGCAATAGGCAAACACATCTTGAAACTCTTTCAGCAAGTGGACTAGATGACCCTTCAAATCAGGACTGAGCGAAGATCCAATTTTGAGAGTCCTCTCTGGACGAGTTTCATCCAGACGTACCTCTTCAGGGGTTTCCACTGGCTCTGGACGTTCTACTGCTAGTCCCATGATGGCCATGACCTCTTCAGACGAGGAGGGTTCTTCCTTGATGATTTCATATTTTCTCTTCTTGCTGGGGAGATGTTCAGACGCCTTCCTTGAGGGAGCAAGAGGCGTCTGAGGGCTCTCAATGGTCATCTTTAACGAGGCGACTTGGTCTTTGACAAATCCAGACGTTTTCCTCTCGCTAGCCATCTTCGTCTGATCTTTATCTATTCCAGACGTTCTCCTTTCGATAGCAACCTTCGTTTGATCTTTCTCTATTTCAGACGTTTTCCTTTCGCCAGCAACCTTCGTCTGATCTTTGCTGCCTATTTTCCATTATGACGGCTTGAGGGTAGTCAAATAACACTCCCTAGCCACCTGCTGGTCTCCATATAATGAGCCAATCTAGCCATCATCACACTCATACTTCATCAACATCAGGTGAGTTACTATGACTACTTTGACATGATTCAGAGTTGGTCGTCCAAGAATGACATTGTAGGCTGTCAAGTCTCGGACCACCAAGAACTTGATAAACAAGGTTCTAGCTGCATCCTTTTCTCCCACTCGAACGGGCAAAGTAACAGTTCCCATTGGATGGATGACTCCTCCCCCAAACCCTATGATGGGATGGTGAACGGGAACTAAGTTCTTCTCCTCAAACTTTAGTCTGGACAAGCAATCAGCACTAATGATGTCCGTTGAACTTCCGGTGGCGATCAGGATCCTTCTTACTCTCAAGTTTGCTATTTTCATTTCTACAACCAAGGGATCATCATGGGGAGTCCTCAACCTGCCCCGATCTTGCTCACTAACTATCACCCTTGGGAAGGGCTCAGCCTTTGTCTGATCAGCTAACAAAACTTGGCCGAGCTCCCTAAGGTAGTTTTTGTGCCCTCTATTGGTTGGTCCCCCAGCAGCAAACCCACCTGAGATTACGAGAACAACATCTTCGTCTGTGCTTGCACTCTCCTTCTTCTTGCTATGCCAATCATCTTTCCTTGGAAAATTCCTTCCCCCTTGTGGCATATAGGAGTTCATCTTTCCCTTTCGAGCTAGTTCCTCCAAAGCTCTGTTGAGGTGCTTACATTCATTAGTCTCATGACCACAATCCTTGTGGAAGTGACAATACTTGCTCTTATCCTTATTTCTATAAGGTGTTTTCATCTCTGCTGGAGCCTTCAACTCATATTGATCCTTAATCTCCATGAGAATGGAGTATTGGTCTTTGTTGAACTCAATAGGATTGGATGAGGATAGCTCGGCCTCCTTCCTCTTGCTCCTTCTGGACGAAGTGGTGGTAGCGGCTATAGCCCAGGTCTCGGCCTTTTTGGGGTTGCTCTTCTTTGGCTGAGCAACCTCTTCGAGATTCTTAGACTCGGGAAGTTTTGCTTCAGACACACTTGATGGCGTGGATAAACGCTTCCGCTTCTCTTAAAGCCTCAGCAAGAGTGGAGATTTTCTTCTTAACAAGATCAAACTTGAAACTTCCGGCCTTTGACCCCGATGAAGGCGTCAAAGGCTACTCCAAACATTAAGATCTTGGATCTGAAGTGCTTCTAGGTTGAATCTCTTAACGAAACTTCTAAGAGCCTCCTTAGGTCCCTGGACGACCTTGCCTAGGTGCATGCTTGTCTTTTGCTCTTGCTTGTTGGCAACAAAGTGACTGGTGAATAGTAAACTGAGTTCAAGTAAAATTGTTGACTGAATTGGGGGGAAGATTATTGAACCACTTCGAGCTACCCCCTTCAAGGTATTGGGAAATTCTTACACCAAGTAGCATCATCCACTCCTGGACGTACATCGATGTTTGTAAGCGACAGGGTGATCATCGGGATCGGTTGTTCCATCAAAAGGCTCAATGGTTGGGAGTTTTACCTTTGGGAAGGGGGGCGCTCCATGATCCTGGCCGAGAATGGGGTAGGCCGGTTGATCCGGGGGGGCTCCACTGTCCCTCAATGGGTACGAACTCCTTGCGATATTCTTTCATTACGGGATTGGATGAAGTGTTTGCGAGCACCTGGATGCCTATAGACCATGGGGTTGAGCCACCTGTCATCTCCCGACGTGGATTAACAAGAGTGACTTAAACTTCGTCCTTCCCCTTCGGACGACAACCTCAAAGGCGGGTCCCTCATGTGTGGCATAGATCCTGTTGCTGATCGTTGTAATGCAACAGCTTTCTTTGCCTCTAGATACTCTCTGGCATCTGTTTCCATTCGGTGCCCGCTTGGACGAACATGGTCCTGAGTCCTCACCACTAGGTTCCAGTCCATCTTCCTTCGTTAATCATTATCCTCTGGCTGCTTTCCTCTTACCGTCCTCTTAGAGGGCTCCTGACGAACATGTCGACTAGGGCCTGGACGATCTATTTGAGAACGTCCTCTCGGACGAGGTGGATTGTTAGCAGCTGGCTCCGGGTTATGATGAAAAAACAACATATTGCTTTTAATCTGTTCCTGGACGACTTCCGCCATCCTAGTCTAAAATCATTTAGAACATTCTCCGGGTGGGCGGCGATCCTTTGGACTATCTAGATTCACTTGGATGACCGGTTCTTTGGCTTGGTCCAGGAACATTGACGATGGATGGAGGTCTATCTCTTCCTCGAGGTGGTCTTTCATGCTCCACCATATCTTCGACATTAACTTGAAGGCTTCGATTCCTAGCAATGTTGGACGACTGACAATCAGTCATCGTTGCGTCTCCCCACAGACGGCGCCAAATGTTTCGTCCACTTGTCCAACAAGTAAGCTGTAGGCTTAGCTTCCTTGTCGAGCAAGTAAATTAGTATCTTGAGTGTTCTTCAGCTGGAGACTTGTGCAACGATGTCTGAATCCGCTTAGTCCTTAGCCTTGGCTTCGCTCCCGAACCTGGAAAAAGGGACCCACCTTACAGGTTTGGGTGGTGGTTCCCCCTCCGATGCTTAAGTCAGATATCAGGAGTAGTGAGAGAAAGTAGAGATAGAGAGAGAAAGTGAGAGAGTATTTTATCGAGTAACTTTGCACTGTTTGCATTGAATGCCTTTTCTCCTGATTTCTGGAGTATTTATAGTGATAGCAAGTTGATGACTAACCTTAAAAACTGACCTACAATAGTGGCCTCTGATTGGTTGAGGAATCAGATCATGACACGTGGCAGACCCGGGACTGGTGGATGTTTATGAACCCACTCTCCTTCGCCCATCTTGCCTTCCGTGGGCTCGACTGTTGGGCCGAACTTAAACCTTTTAACTCGGTTGAGTGTAGCCCGGAGATTCAAGGCTTTTCTCCTTTTTAACTAGGGTGACACGTGTACGGCTCCGATGAGCCCAAGTGTCTTCAAGAGAACCGTAGATGTTAGACTACAACATTTGCCCCTAAAAGGGCTTTTACTTGTCGGCCCATTCGACGGTTAAGGCCCTTTACCCTCAAGGTAGTTCAATTTGAAATGAAGTGACGCGCCTTCTTCTCGGGTTCTACCTTGGTCATATTCGACCGTTGTATTCTCTCTTTTCGGTCATTCTTGACCGGCTTCGTGAGTTTCTTATTCCTCTATAAATAACCTTGGTGTGAAGACATTTAATCATTTAACACCCTACCCACCTTCATCCCTCCATAATCTCACGCCTATACCCGATTCATGCTCCGACACCTATCATCTTCATCTAATCACTTCACCATCTAATTATAATTCATCATCATCTAGTTAATCTCTCATACACCATCACACGCCACGCATCATCATCTCCCCTCAAACCAATACACACCTGCGTAATTCTCATACGCCTAACGTCTAAAACAATGCGAGCACTAATCTTCATCACTCGCATCACCAATTCGTCCAACATCTTATCACACGCACACTCAAACAAAACAAGAAACAAGCATATTATTTTTACTTGATGCAAATCCTTCGACACTACCTATATTTAAAGGCTCGTTCAACTTTCAATTTTCCGTGATCCGTACAAATCAACGACCCCGGGCGGTGGTATAATTTCTGAGGGTCAACTAAATTAACTAACTTTCTTTTATTTCTTTATTTATTTTTATTATTTTCTTGAACTTACTAACATTCTATTCGTGATGTAGATTATTAATATATTCCTGCGCTGTAAGTATTGTATATATTATACTAACCCCCTGCTATTTTATTTTCATATTTTTATTTATATTTATATGAACATATTATTTTTTACGCCTGATTGCAATATTTATCACCTTGTATTTATTGTTAATCAAGACCTAAATAAATGTTCTAACTAATTCAGATAACATGGACAACCTGCTAGGAACCCATTAATATTGATTATCTAATAACTGATCACTAAATAATTAGTTTTTTTGTGTGTTTCCTGAACCAATCAAGATTAATTATCTTTAGGGTGCTTTAAAACGTTATATGATTATTCCTTTGCATAAAGTCTGTTGTGAATCGCTATTTAGTAGAGGCCATCTATGAGCAATATGGTTCCTGACTGTATTGTACTATCACCCCCGAACTCAATTTTTTTGGTTCCTGACCATCTATGAAATCATGACGGGGAAATTTGCATTGGATAAGTCCCTAAGATGTCCCTTCCGTTTCAATCCAATTAGGTTTATGATTCTTCCTCTAAAGAATTGTTGGCGACTTCAATTCATATTTTTAATAAAACCTTAACAATGGGGTAGTCAAATAAACGCGCTCACACCGCGTGTAGGCATTAAAGGAATGAAAAATCCACGCCTACACCCGTCAACCCAATTGGTGATCTACACCCTCCTAGGAACCGTTTCACTACCACCAAATGAGATGAACACAGTCTCGAATTGCATTGCCCTTTGTTGATGACCAATATCAACATAAGAACAAATTGCCAATGAACCTGTATTAGTCTCATGTATCATCTTGACTTAGGCAGGGAGCAACCCATAACTCTTATCATGGCCTCCAAAAATCTAATTAATTTCATAATTCTTCATGTTGTACAGTAAAGACTTTTTCATCTACACCCAAAAATTTTGGAACAACATTGCATTCAACTCATTTCCCTTACTATTAGGGGTTGCTCTTATGTCCTCTATCAGTTTTCTTCCTGTCCATTTCATAATACAAATAGGATTGATGGTTTCTAGGCCTTATAATTGTGAAAGTTGGTCCAAATATTCTTAATAGCTCATGTCCTACCATCTGTTAGTCTTGAAGCATGAATTCTACAATCACAACATTGAGCAGCACATATGGCAGTATACCTTATTGAATCAGCCCAAATTACAAATCCTTCTTGCACACAGTTATCCTTTAGTGTGTCCCTAAAATGACTTTTCTCAGTAAAAATCATCCAAGGCCTGAGCTCAATTTTTCCAAATGCTCTTTCTTCATAGATTTCACCTTTCTTGTACAATTTAGCAAAGCAGTCATCATCATTATCATCGGCATCAATGAAATCATGTCATTGATGAGGGTTCCATTTGTCCTTACTTGTTTCCAAAGAGAAGTCTTCTTTCTCATCAAGCATGCACATGAGATGAGTGCTCTAGAAAAAAGTCATTGTCACTGTCACTTTCACTATCATCTCCATCAACGGAAGCTGACCTTAATGATCTTGTGACAATATGTCTTGAATTTTCAACTATACAACTTCATTTACAACACTATCATCAGTAGTCTTTATAGATCCAACCCATAGCCCTTTCCTAACTGCATTAGTTCTTGGGACTTTTCTAGCATACAAGGTAGGATCTGGTTGCTTCAATCTGTGCATCCTTGTAGGCTCGGGTCCTTTTTCTTTTCTTTCAACATTGACAATCTTGGCTGAAATTCTAGGGCTCCTCCTAGGACTTTGAACTGAGCTTGAAGTCACATGAGTTGCATGTAATCCCCCACAATTTTATGAATTTTATAAATATATTTTAAAGTGTATTTATATATAGTGAAGTATGTAAATAATTAATTTGTTAAAGTATTGACTATTTTGAAGTCAAAGGGGATTATTTAATATTTTAAATAATCAAATATTTTATTTAGTCATATTTTAAAAGTTATTTTATAATTTAACTAGTGGAGTTGAAGTAAAAGGATTTTAATATTGGGTTAAAGGAGCCCAAACCTTATAGTTTCTCATATGAGCATCTCTATTAAACTAACCCATTAAAGCCCAATTCCCTTTTGGACCCCTAATGGGGGAACCTATAAATTCCCCCTCATTAACAATTTTTGCCACATTAAACACACACTTTATATTCTCTTTCTTCCTCTCTCACGACACTCTTTCTTTTCTCTCTCCCTCACTCTAGTTTCTTCCTCTCTCCCTCGACTCGCCGCCACCCAGCTGCGCCGCCGCCGATGACAGTCGCCGACAGCTGCCTTAACCGGCGTCCTCCCCCTCGTGGCGCGTGCCTTTTTTTTTCTCTTTCTTTGGTTATTTTCTTCCTCCTATATATTATCTTATGGATTGGTTTTATGTTTTAAGTATTATTTTGATGTTTTAATAATTAAAGTTTGCAACTTTGATGATTTAAATATAAATTTCAGATTATATAATTAGTATAGTATAGGAATTAAATTTCAGATTTAATATATATGTTTAAATTAGGGTTTTAAGCATCAAAGCATGGATTTTTAATGTTTTAAGAGTTTGAAATTGTAATACTATGTTATAGTTTATGAAACTCGAGTACTCTAATATTTATAAATATGTTAAAGTAAGTTTAAAAGGGTTTTAAAGATGTTATATGTTGCTGAAAATTTTATTACACACTTATGGTGGTTTTTAAACATTAAAGTGTGGATATTTAAGGGTTTTTGATGACTAATATGGTACTACTGTACTAGGGGGCACTAAAAGTTGAAGTTTTACTGTTTAAGAGGGTTTTTAAACACTTGTTAAGAGGGTTTGAAATATTTTAAAGTTGCTGGAAATTTATTAGAGCATTAATACTTGGATATGTTGGTATTTGGTAGGCGGAGACTATACTTTGAGCGATTTCTAAGGTTGTGAAAGTGGTCTCTCGTTTTGTCTACACAAGGTACGTACATGCTATGTGTTGCTAGAGTAGCATCATGTCCTAAAATTAGGATTGATGTAGTATCATGTACGGGGAACTTTTTTATAGTTCATAAGTGGCTTATAATCAAGTGATTTTGCATGTTTTATGCTATTGTGTGAAGCATGTTGCCTATGTTGGTTATTATATGTTTGTATGGATGATTGATGCAAACATGTGGGATTGAGAACTTTATTTTATTAATTTACATGAGGGATTAATATTTATATTGTCATTGGATCATGAATTGTATCATGTTGTTCCCTTGGACTATTATTATATTTACTTTATAAGGACAGTGTGCCTTGTTTAGTAAAGTTGGTTATTCACCTATGGAAAAGGATGGTTTATTGTTGATCTAAGTCAACAAATAAATACTGGTTGGTTATTAAACTAAGTAATGGAATTATTCTTAGATCACTTGAGTTGTTGATCACCTTGTTTAATCCTAAGATAAAAATGGAAGTTTTGTGTATCCATGTCATTTATTTATGTTGGTTGTCTTACTTTGTGAGTCTCAACATTTAATAATTTATTAATAACTTAAAGTGGAAAGTGAATAGCAATAAGCTTTAGACTTGTGCACATCTGAAGTGTTGGACTAGTATGAGTTGGAGTACATGGTGGGAGCTCATGGCTTTTCTTGGGACCGGATTGTTCACCGTGTTCTATTTTATTTAATTAGTACCTCGATATTGTTGGTCGTGCGAGTACAGAGTCGTGCCCGTATTTCGTCAATAAAGGCTAAGTGCGACGGTCATAAAGTGGCCTATTGCAGCAGTTTTAGCCGCGCTGCAATTAAGGGCGCAACAATAGGTAATTACCTATTACTGCGGTTTTAAACCGCAGCAATAGAGGAACATATTGCTGCGGTTTTGGGTAGGAATCGCAGCAATAGGGTTAAACCTATTGCTGCGGTTCTTACCCAAAATCTATTGCAATATATTTTTTTTGATAAAAAAATACGAGGCTATTCTTTGCGGTTGTAGGGAAAAAAGCGCAAGCAATGGGTTTCTTACAACCGCAACAATAGGCTGTTTTTTTTTTTAAAAAAATTCATAGCATTATGCAGCAATCAAACCTCCATCATTAAGGCAAACAGTATTCAGTATGCAGCAGTTGCAATAATATTTTCTATATAAATTTCAGCAAAACTCCGTTTGTAAATTGGATAAACCCATAATTGGGATATAACTCGCATAATAATGCATCCAACATCCAAAATTCATCCAACATCCTTCATTTAATCATCCAACATACATGAATCTCCTCCAACAACCAACATTCATCTTCTCCAACAAAACATCCATCATCTAACAACCAACTTACCTCCAGCATCCATCATCCAATAACCAAGTTCAACAAGAAATAAATATTATTCAATCCAACACAAATATCATGCAAATCCAACATATGTATATATATATATATATATGTATATATATATATATATATATGTATATATATATGTATGTATATATATGTAGTGTATGTATATATATATATATGTATGTATGTATATATATGTATGTATGTATATATATATATATATATATATATATGTATATATATATATATATATATGTATATATATATATATATATATATATCCAAGATGTTGGCTGGTACAAGTTACACTAAATTCGTTGTAAAGATAGAGAAACAAAGCAAATTAACATAAACTCAAAGAAACTACGCAATGCAATAATCAATAAAGTATCTTGCCCACTTATTTTTCACCTCATTGATTTGCTCTTCCTTGTAAGGATCAGATGTAAAGTTTCAAGAAACCTGAAAATAATTCACTAAAGTTAGTCTCAAAGAGCTTAATAATAGATGAAATGAATTGTAAGTCATGAACAAAAACTTACTTCATTGAAATCTTCCGAACCAAAATATAAAGTAAGTATGTCAAAAATGTTACGCATGACAAAAAAAACCGCACTCCACGCCTTCTGGTTGTTGTGGGCACTTTATCAAAAGTTTTAAGAAAATGAGTCCATTTATCATATGATGAGAATAATATAGGTTTAATTGAATAATATTATACCTTAACAAGCTTCCAAAGAAGATTATCCCGTCGAACTTTCTTGCCGCTCAACCTAAAACTCCTAAAAGCACTACGTAACACAACAACATTGAATGATTTAGACTTTTTTTCCTTATACTAAAATTTCAATTCATTTAAGATATATCAAACCAACTTACCCCATCATAGCCAGTTTAATCTTTAACTTCCGTTGCTTGTTACGGCTAGCGGAATCAAAGACATAAATCGTCCCTAAAGAGGCACATACGACAAGGAGCATCCAATTACGGCTATTGGAAGATTGAATAACAAAAGCTACTATAAAATCACCACATCATGCAACAATCAACATTTATAAAACTATTAAGATAGAATATTACTCTTGAAAGATTGGCGCGAATATGATACTAGCATCATCAAGGACGCATTGAGTGAGAGCACACTAAATGTAAGTCGTTACCGTCTCCAATGCATTCACATCCGCGGTACTCTCCGGACACATCCAACAAACGCAAACAACATCCTGAAATTCAATCAAGTCAGTCTGCGTTGCCCTATAAAAAGTAGACAATGTAAAAGTTATGTGCAAACTACAACTATCATACAATCATGATATAAAAAAAATCATAACTTTGATTCTTGATTACCTCATATACACTTGGATAATAGAAATATTAAGCATCTCCCCTTTCAAGAACTGAGCAACATCCTCCTTGGTTAGATAAGCGGTGGAATCTGCTTGATAATGGAACAAGGAGCCCGGCAAAGTAACACCAATGGTATCATCGTCTGCGACGGCAAGGGCAAGGGTTTCTGCTAACTCCCTACAGTCTTTAGTGAGGGATTCCAAGAACGAGACATCATCGACAACGGGACTATAACGAGTCGCCGAACCGGCTGAAAGCTACTGGCTAGGACATCTAACAGCCTCCCCCGAAATCCCCTTTTGTTTTTTAGGTGTCGGTGTAACCTAATAATTATTTTTTAGAACTCGCATAAGATTATGTAATTTTGAAATTTAATGCTATTATTTTTTACTAAAATGGATAATATTTGAACAATTACCTCATCACCTAACATTTGCACTAAATTTTTTGGCCATTGCACCCACGTACCCAAAGCACTAGCTGGAGTCACGATTTCATATGAGGGAATGGGGACAGGTAGTGGCAAATGACCATACTTCTCTACATAACAATGAACTTTTAACTCGAAGGTGATCATTCATCATTCTAGACCTATGAACTGTAGTGTTCTCATCAAAAGCATAAGAATGCACGTCTGCCACGAAACAAGTCTCTCCACTAGTTGGGTATATCAAATACAATCGACATGGAGTCTCGTCCTAACAGTAAAGTAAAGTTTTAATTATGTATGATAATTATTTATATGGTGCACATGTATATTGATCAATATATGTACTATGAGACTAAGTGTTGGAAAAGCCAGATGGTCGAGCAGATGGTGAAGCTGATGGCCTAGCATGTGGTAAATCGGATGCTCCAACAAATGGTGAAGCAGATGATGGAACAAATGGTGGAGTAGGTAGCTGAGTGGGCTGTGAAAGTGCCACATTCTGCATATACGAGGTAATGTCATTTCTTCACCTTTTAGACATTTTCTTCATGAATGCTTCCTCTTGTTCCGAGGTGGGCACAAATGTCTGACTCGAGCTCCAATGGTTCCTAGGAGGTGGAACGCCAAAAGCCGCCCTATAGCCAACATTGATGCCTCCAAAACCGTAACAACGCCTCAAATGATCTGGCTTCTCTAAGAGCCATAAAAAGGGCGTCTTTGCTACGTACTGGAGTTACCTCACCCTTAGCTTGCTTCTCCTTGTACTCCAACTGCCCAAAAAGCAAATAACAAATAATAAATGTTAGTAGTTAATACAGAAAAAACATGTTTATGTATCAAAATAAAGGTTATAGTGTATACATACGTATTTGTCAGCAGCAATTTATGTTTCCTCAAGTGGAATAAACCGCTTCTTAGTGACAGGATCCTTCTTATGCATCGCGCACCACCAATCATCACCCTGGTTAATATGAGAGGACACCGAGGAGGATTGTAACACCCCAGAATTTCAAAGACCGAAAAGAATGAAATAATAATATAATTAATAGGACGATGGCGGAAACATCGTCTTCTGGGAATGTCACTACTACAAGATTATTGTTTAAATAACTAAGTGATAAAACCAAACATAATTAAATACTATAAGGAAATTAATTACTTAGATTAAAATCGAAAAGAGAAAACTATCTCAAACTAAAGAGAAGTCTAGAACTAAAACCCCTAATAGATTATTTCTCGCATCTCAACCCGAGCCCAAAATCAAAGAAAATCCCCATCAACAAAACCTGCAAAATATACAACAAATATCCACAATCAGTGGGGAGTAACTAGCAGTTCTCCCAGAACAAAAGCAATCAAAGTACGATTCAGACATAGATTAATAAGAAAGGAAATAATTAAGTCAAGTTAACTACAATATGCATTCACTTCCATATAACTCACAAATAACGCAAATGAATAATAAATAGCAAATGAGTTGGATAAAAATAAATAAATCATCTCAAGAGTACTTTTAGAAAAATAAAAGTATAGGTAAAACAAGTGTCTGAGACAGAAACCGAACGCTAGTGATTCGCAAATCACTTCCTAAGGTTTGTCAGATCGCAATCTCCAGGTCAGTCTATGGGCTTACGTTCCCCACTGCCTGTGTCTAAGAATGGCCAAACTCCCGATGCAGGGTAGAACACGCAGAACTCCCTGACCTCTCGGACGACAACAATTAACCCAAGGCTTACCCCCTAGTTCGCAAACCAGGTGGTTGGCATGTTCTTCACCGGGGACTACATCTATCCCACCGGATGTTCTTATCTCAAAATAAAATCATAAATATCATCAAAGTATTATTCATCTCAAAAAAAATTCGTCAAAAGGGATGCCACCCGGCCTTATACCCATAATTCATCAAAAGTAATTCTTCAAAAAAATCCTCAAAATAAATCACTTACAAATTTTCAACAAATATCTCTCACAATAACACTTGAACATTCCAAAACATCAACAATGACAATATACTGGTTTTTACAGCAACCACACTCAATCACAAATACATCACCAATTAACTCTAAATCATATTCATTAAAAGAGTAATAACAATTAAATCATTTTATTTCATAAATCAAACCTAAACATGTGGTTACCCAAATGATGCATACTGTATACTACTGAAAATCAGAAACCCAGAATATATTAAATTATAAATTATATCTGATTTACAAGCCCTCAAACAATTTAATAGTGTGTCCTCAATTTCATCACAAAAACACCATAATAATTATGAAACCTACAAATTCGAGCATCAAAATCACACAAAAATTATCATATAACCCTAATAGCTCTACTGACATGGTACAATTTTTATTTATAATTTTCGGACTCAAAAAGTATTTTTAACAGTTAATATACAGATTCCTCAAATAAGCCATTATAATAATTAAAAATATAAACAGACGCCCAAAAATTACCAAAAATTCACATAACATGTAAAAACTCACGTAAATACATATTATTCAAATAAATTAATTTTTCTGCCTCTATAAATAATTTTCATGAATTATATACTGACTGAACAGAAATTACAAAAACAGATATATCAATTAATTAAAACAGTAAACAGTAGATAAAAATTATTCTAAGGCATGGAATACATTATACGCATGTAACATGATCAAATAAAAATGATTTCATCAATTTTAACAGTCGTTCAATAATTATTACGAAATTTAGCCAAAAACGCACAAAATACTAATTAAATCAAATAAATATTAAAAATCATGAGAAAATTATTTTTCTCTACACAGTATTCACATAGCATGTGTCACGTATGTTCATGTCAAATTTCATCAAAAATCTCATTCAAAAAATATTTTAGATAATTCCTAACGTAGTAATCTAATACCGAATAATACCCTAATCACTATGGTTCTAAGATAACAACTAGTTACCTGGATCGTCGGGAGGAGAGCTGAGTCTAAAGATACAATCACGAGTTAAGCATGCAATCCAAATCCTCTTCTAACCCCAAGGCATAACGAACGAGAATTGTAGCAACGAGTCACCAGGCATTTCTTCTTGAACGTTGAAAACTCTTGTTTCGCACTGCTCTGTTATGACCATGATTCCCGATGATCAAAATCTCAGATTCTAAATCGCACCGGTCAGAATGTAGAACAAGACATTATAAACGTTGTGTCCAAATTTGAAGACGATCCAACGGTTAGATCTCCGGCTACGGTTATTTTCGTGAAGGTGCGACAGGAAAAACCGGGTTGAACTTTCTATTCTTTTGCTCTTCCTTTTCTCTCTTTCTTTTCTTGAAACGGTGGGGGGTTAAATGAGAATGATGCTGATGAACTTCTTTGAATAAAAATAAGAATTTTATGGATGTTTAATGATTGAAATAAAGGGTTTTAATGAAGGAGAATGATTAGGGGGGTTACAAAGCAACAAAGAGTCATGAGAAAAACAAAAGAGAAAAGAAAAGGAGAAGGCTCCCCTTAATCCTTCACTTGGCCGGCTGCCCCAAGCCCAACACCCACACAAAACTTTCGGCCCAATTCAACAACGATCCATGCTCCGAAATCCCGATACGCGATTAAACGGTTAATTCCTAAATCGCGCCTAAATTTTGAAAATACTTAATAATAAAAATAATTCTAATAAATTATATTATAAATATAAATATAATGCACACACTAACACACCATATAATAAAATAATAATTCGGCTCCCAAATTATAAAGAATAAAAATCATTGATCTAGAGAAAATAATAAATTATTTATTTATTTACGAAAAGAATATCATTTTAAAATAAACTAGCACCAAAAATAAAGGGTGAAAATTACGGGGTGTTACAAACACTCCCCCTTAAAAGAGTTTCGTCCTCGAAACTTAAAAACAACCAAGAGATGAAAGAAAATACTCTATATAAAGAACATTAAGAAAACAAAAATCAATGGATTTTAGTTAAGAACTAAACAACTTTGCAGATATAAAATTTGATAACTCAAATAATATACATTTTATTTTGGAAGACCAAAAATAGTTGTACAAGTAAAGAAGCACGGTAACAACCATCATTTATACAATGTGAAAGAACCAAAGACAAGAGAAAATTTAAGGTAAAAACGTTTGCACAATAAACTATATGTAATTTTGTAAAAGAAGCAAGAATAAATATTTACGTAAAGTTATAAAAGAACAAATCCGACCATACATAAGTATGTTTAGAAAAGAAACGAAGAAGAAAAAGTTCGTAAATAGATAGTCAAACCAATTTAAATAGAGCTATCCACACGGGCTTATACTCCACTTAAAGAGATAACAACACTTTAATAAAGAGTAGCTAGCTGCTTTATTAAAGTACCCGCATTCTGAACACAAGTCATGACATATGTTATAAGAGCGTACGCCTCCTAAACATATATATGAAAATTAAAGTTCGCAAAAGAAATTGAAAACTTTAAAATAAATTTCACAACGACGAAACACTAATAATAAATAGGCGATAAAGTAATAAATTATTAACAACAATTATAAAATTTGCTAAGTCGACACAATTGTGCATGGAACCACCCATTGCAATCTAGTATCAACAAAACAATATTTGAAAGCCTTCTTATCAAATCAACATTAGAGTTTACTGGAATCACCCAATATAAACTTAATGTCAACTCAAAAAGGAAACTAAATCAAAACAGATAAAATGCGTCAACTTATCAAATTGACATACAAGTCAAAGGAATCACCCATTATGACTCAATATCAACTCAAACAAGTTTAAAATTTAGACTTATCAAATTGACATACAAGTCAAAGGAATCACCCATTATGACTTAATATCAACTCAAACAAGTTTAAAATTTAGACTGAGTATATAAATTTCATTTTCAAAGAATATAAAACAGATCAGTCAAAACCAAAGAATTAAATAAGAAGTACTGAAAACAACCGAAAATTTTGATATGAAATAAGAAAGCACTAAATATTTAAACAAGAAACAACAAATAGTAAATGAGATCCTTTCACGCATTTGAGTTTGAAAAAAAATAAAAATAATGCCAATAAGAAAAGTAAATTAGTAAGTAAAATAAAAGTTGTTGAATGCTAACCTTTAAAACAAAATAGTTTACATCTACTTTTCAAACTAACACCAAAACAACTCATTAGGGTACTTTTATTTTCAAAGACTACAAAACTTATTAACATAATTAAAGGCTAAACAAGGATTAGCATGAAAAATAAAAATATTAAAAGGAAAATATTTATAAATATAGATGGTCAAAAACGGTAAGAGAAAATTGAAGAATATCTTGAAAGACAATTTCAAAACCCCTTTCTTATTCCAAACCATTATAAAACAATTGAAATTAAACGTTTTTTTTTTTCAAAAGAGTATATCAAAATATTAACAATAAAAAAATTTGGAAGTCAGAAAATAACTCTAACATAGTTATGAAATATATTAAGTTCAAAGATCTAAAATATAATTTGGAATATAAACTCAAAGTAGAAAGTTTTGTAAATAATAAAACAGATATGTAGTACTCACATAAAAAACAACACATAATTGGAAAAGAACAGAAAGTATATACTGTCTCACATAATAACATATACTATCAACCAACTAGCAAATAAAATAAAAGCAATGTAACACATAAGACTATATTAAAATAAAATGAAAGTTTATCTTTAAATTGCAAAACACAAAATAAATTAAACACACAACTAAACCGAGAAGGCGATAAATTACTTCGCTTTCGCTGCGCACTCTGATAAAAGAGAAAATAAATTACATGTAAGCGGCCCTGCAAATAAGATTAGCAAACTTGGTAGACTAATTCCACCAATAATACACGTAACTATACATATAACATATGCTCCATAAGCATGAGAGCACACCACATTCCCATAAGGCTTCCCTTTACTTATTCTACCCATCACACTCTCATTACAGTGAAACAACTAAACTTAATTCTAAACAAATTTTATATCCTATGGCTAACTAATAATTCTAAAGAATCATTAGCAACTCTTTTTTTTTTTTTAGAGTTTAGGAGCGTTTTGCTCTGATACCAACTGTAACACCCCAGAATTTCAAAGACCGAAAAGAATGAAATAATAATATAATTAATAGGACGATGGCGGAAACATCGTCTTCTGGGAATGTCACTACTACAAGATTATTGTTTAAATAACTAAGTGATAAAACCAAACATAATTAAATACTATAAGGAAATTAATTACTTAGATTAAAATCGAAAAGAGAAAACTATCTCAAACTAAAGAGAAGTCTAGAACTAAAACCCCTAATAGATTATTTCTCGCATCTCAACCCGAGCCCAAAATCAAAGAAAATCCCCATCAACAAAACCTGCAAAATATACAACAAATATCCACAATCAGTGGGGAGTAACTAGCAGTTCTCCCAGAACAAAAGCAATCAAAGTACGATTCAGACATAGATTAATAAGAAAGGAAATAATTAAGTCAAGTTAACTACAATATGCATTCACTTCCATATAACTCACAAATAACGCAAATGAATAATAAATAGCAAATGAGTTGGATAAAAATAAATAAATCATCTCAAGAGTACTTTTAGAAAAATAAAAGTATAGGTAAAACAAGTGTCTGAGACAGAAACCGAACGCTAGTGATTCGCAAATCACTTCCTAAGGTTTGTCAGATCGCAATCTCCAGGTCGGTCTATGGGCTTACGTTCCCCACTGCCCGTGTCTAAGAATGGCCAAACTCCCGATGCGGGTAGAACACGCAGAACTCCCCGACCTCTCGGACGACAACAATTAACCCAAGGCTTACCCCTAGTTCGCAAACCAGGTGGTTGGCATGTTCTTCACCGGGGACTACATCTATCCCACCGGATGTTCTTATCTCAAAATAAAATCATAAATATCATCAAAGTATTATTCATCTCAAAAAAATTCGTCAAAAGGGATGCCACCCGGCCTTATACCCATAATTCATCAAAAGTAATTCTTCAAAAAATCCTCAAAATAAATCACTTACAAATTTTCAACAAATATCTCTCACAATAACACTTGAACATTCCAAAACATCAACAATGACAATATACTGGTTTTTACAAGCAACCACACTCAATCACAAATACATCACCAATTAACTCTAAATCATATTCATTAAAAGAGTAATAACAATTAAATCATTTTATTTCATAAATCAAACCTAAACATGTGGTTACCCAAATGATGCATACTGTATACTACTGAAAATCAGAAACCCAGAATATATTAAATTATAAATTATATCTGATTTACAAGCCCTCAAACAATTTAATAGTGTGTCCTCAATTTCATCACAAAAACACCATAATAATTATGAAACCTACAAATTCGAGCATCAAAATCACACAAAAATTATCATATAACCCTAATAGCTCTACTGACATGGTACAATTTTTATTTATAATTTTCGGACTCAAAAAGTATTTTTAACAGTTAATATACAGATTCCTCAAATAAGCCATTATAATAATTAAAAATATAAACAGACGCCCAAAAATTACCAAAAATTCACATAACATGTAAAAACTCACGTAAATACATATTATTCAAATAAATTAATTTTTCTGCCTCTATAAATAATTTTCATGAATTATATACTGACTGAACAGAAATTACAAAAACAGATATATCAATTAATTAAAACAGTAAACAGTAGATAAAAATTATTCTAAGGCATGGAATACATTATACGCATGTAACATGATCAAATAAAAATGATTTCATCAATTTTAACAGTCGTTCAATAATTATTACGAAATTTAGCCAAAAACGCACAAAATACTAATTAAATCAAATAAATATTAAAAATCATGAGAAAATTATTTTTCTCTACACAGTATTCACATAGCATGTGTCACGTATGTTCATGTCAAATTTCATCAAAAATCTCATTCAAAAAATATTTTAGATAATTCCTAACGTAGTAATCTAATACCGAATAATACCCTAATCACTATGGTTCTAAGATAACAACTAGTTACCTGGATCGTCGGGAGGAGAGCTGAGTCTAAAGATACAATCACGAGTTAAGCATGCAATCCAAATCCTCTTCTAACCCCAAGGCATAACGAACGAGAATTGTAGCAACGAGTCACCGGGCATTTCTTCTTGAACGTTGAAAACTCTTGTTTCGCACTGCTCTGTTATGACCATGATTCCCGATGATCAAAATCTCAGATTCTAAATCGCTCCGGTCAGAATGTATAACAAGACATTATAAACGTTGTGTCCAAATTTGAAGACGATCCAACGGTTAGATCTCCGGCTACGGTTATTTTCGTGAAGGTGCGACAGGAAAAACCGGGTTGAACTTTCTATTCTTTTGCTCTTCCTTTTCTCTCTTTCTTTTCTTGAAACGGTGGGGGGTTAAATGAGAATGATGCTGATGAACTTCTTTGAATAAAAATAAGAATTTTATGGATGTTTAATGATTGAAATAAAGGGTTTTAATGAAGGAGAATGATTAGGGGGTTACAAAGCAACAAAGAGTCATGAGAAAAACAAAAGAGAAAAGAAAAGGAGAAGGCTCCCCTTAATCCTTCACTTGGCCGGCTGCCCCAAGCCCAACACCCACACAAAACTTTCGGCCCAATTCAACAACGATCCATGCTCCGAAATCCCGATACGCGATTAAACGGTTAATTCCTAAATCGCGCCTAAATTTTGAAAATACTTAATAATAAAAATAATTCTAATAAATTATATTATAAATATAAATATAATGCACACACTAACACACCATATAATAAAATAATAATTCGGCTCCCAAATTATAAAGAATAAAAATCATTGATCTAGAGAAAATAATAAATTATTTATTTATTTACGAAAAGAATATCATTTTAAAATAAACTAGCACCAAAAATAAAGGGTGAAAATTACGGGGTGTTACAAACACTCCCCCTTAAAAGAGTTTCGTCCTCGAAACTTAAAAACAACCAAGAGATGAAAGAAAATACTCTATATAAAGAACATTAAGAAAACAAAAATCAATGGATTTTAGTTAAGAACTAAACAACTTTGCAGATATAAAATTTGATAACTCAAATAATATACATTTTATTTTGGAAGACCAAAAATAGTTGTACAGTAAAGAAGCACGGTAACAACCATCATTTATACAATGTGAAAGAACCAAAGACAAGAGAAAATTTAAGGTAAAAACGTTTGCACAATAAACTATATGTAATTTTGTAAAAGAAGCAAGAATAAATATTTACGTAAAGTTATAAAAGAACAAATCCGACCATACATAAGTATGTTTAGAAAAGAAACGAAGAAGAAAAAGTTCGTAAATAGATAGTCAAACCAATTTAAATAGAGCTATCCACACGGGCTTATACTCCACTTAAAGAGATAACAACACTTTAATAAAGAGTAGCTAGCTGCTTTATTAAAGTACCAGTTACGAACACAAGTCATGACATATGTTATAAGAGCGTACGCCTCCTAAACATATATATGAAAATTAAAGTTCGCAAAAGAAATTGAAAACTTTAAAATAAATTTCACAACGACGAAACACTAATAATAAATAGGCGATAAAGTAATAAATTATTAACAACAATTATAAAATTTGCTAAGTCGACACAATTGTGCATGGAACCACCCATTGCAATCTAGTATCAACAAAACAATATTTGAAAGCCTTCTTATCAAATCAACATTAGAGTTTACTGGAATCACCCAATATAAACTTAATGTCAACTCAAAAAGGAAACTAAATCAAAACAGATAAAATGCGTCAACTTATCAAATTGACATACAAGTCAAAGGAATCACCCATTATGACTCAATATCAACTCAAACAAGTTTAAAATTTAGACTTATCAAATTGACATACAAGTCAAAGGAATCACCCATTATGACTTAATATCAACTCAAACAAGTTTAAAATTTAGACCGAGTATATAAATTTCATTTTCAAAGAATATAAAACAGATCAGTCAAAACCAAAGAATTAAATAAGAAGTACCGAAAACAACCGAAAATTTTGATATGAAATAAGAAAGCACTAAATATTTAAACAAGAAACAACAAATAGTAAATGAGATCCTTTCACGCATTTGAGTTTGAAAAAAAATAAAAAATAATGCCAATAAGAAAAGTAAATTAGTAAGTAAAATAAAAGTTGTTGAATGCTAACCTTTAAAACAAAATAGTTTACATCTACTTTTCAAACTAACACCAAAACAACTCATTAGGGTACTTTTATTTTCAAAGACTACAAAACTTATTAACATAATTAAAGGCTAAACAAGGATTAGCATGAAAAATAAAAATATTAAAAGGAAAATATTTATAAATATAGATGGTCAAAAACGGTAAGAGAAAATTGAAGAATATCTTGAAAGACAATTTCAAAACCCCTTTCTTATTCCAAACCATTATAAAACAATTGAAATTAAACGTTTTTTTTTTTCAAAAGAGTATATCAAAATATTAACAATAAAAAAATTTGGAAGTCAGAAAATAACTCTAACATAGTTATGAAATATATTAAGTTCAAAGATCTAAAATATAATTTGGAATATAAACTCAAAGTAGAAAGTTTTGTAAATAATAAAACAGATATGTAGTACTCACATAAAAAACAACACATAATTGGAAAAGAACAGAAAGTATATCTTGTCTCACATAATAACATATACTATCACCCAACTAGCAAATAAAATAAAAGCAATGTAACACATAAGACTATATTAAAATAAAATGAAAGTTTATCTTTAAATTGCAAAACACAAAATAAATTAAACACACAACTAAACCGAGAAGGCGATAAATTACTTCGCTTTCGCGCGCACTCGATAAAAGAGAAAATAAATTACATGTAAGCGGCCCCGCAAATAAGATTAGCAAACTTGGTAGACTAATTCCACCAATAATACACGTAACTATACATATAACATATGCTCCATAAGCATGAGAGCACACCACATTCCCATAAGGCTTCCCTTTACTTATTCTACCCATCACACTCTCATTACAGTGAAACAACTAAACTTAATTCTAAACAAATTTTATATCCTATGGCTAACTAATAATTCTAAAGAATCATTAGCAACTCTTTTTTTTTTTTTAGAGTTTAGGAGCGTTTTGCTCTGATACCAACTGTAACACCCCATAATTTCAAAGACCGAAAAGAATGAAATAATAATATAATTAATAGGACGATGGCGGAAACATCGTCTTCTGGGAATGTCACTACTACAAGATTATTGTTTAAATAACTAAGTGATAAAACCAAACATAATTAAATACTATAAGGAAATTAATTACTTAGATTAAAATCGAAAAGAGAAAACTATCTCAAACTAAAGAGAAGTCTAGAACTAAAACCCCTAATAGATTATTTCTCGCATCTCAACCCGAGCCCAAAATCAAAGAAAATCCCCATCAACAAAACCTGCAAAATATACAACAAATATCCACAATCAGTGGGGAGTAACTAGCGGTTCTCCCGTAACAAAAGCAATCAAAGTACGATTCAGACATAGATTAATAAGAAAGGAAATAATTAAGTCAAGTTAACTACAATATGCATTCACTTCCATATAACTCACAAATAACGCAAATGAATAATAAATAGCAAATGAGTTGGATAAAAATAAATAAATCATCTCAAGAGTACTTTTAGAAAAATAAAAGTATAGGTAAAACAAGTGTCTGAGACAGAAACCGAACGCTAGTGATTCGCAAATCACTTCCTAAGGTTTGTCAGATCGCAATCTCCAGGTCAGTCTATGGGCTTACGTTCCCCACTGCCTGTGTCTAAGAATGGCCAAACTCCCGATGCAGGGTAGAACACGCAGAACTCCCTGACCTCTCGGACGACAACAATTAACCCAGGCTTACCCCTAGTTCGCAAACCAGGTGGTTGGCATGTTCTTCACCGGGGACTACATCTATCCCACCGGATGTTCTTATCTCAAAATAAAATCATAAATATCATCAAAGTATTATTCATCTCAAAAAAATTCGTCAAAAGGGATGCCACCCGGCCTTATACCCATAATTCATCAAAAGTAATTCTTCAAAAAATCCTCAAAATAAATCACTTACAAATTTTCAACAAATATCTCTCACAATAACACTTGAACATTCCAAAACATCAACAATGACAATATACTGGTTTTTACAGCAACCACACTCAATCACAAATACATCACCAATTAACTCTAAATCATATTCATTAAAAGAGTAATAACAATTAAATCATTTTATTTCATAAATCAAACCTAAACATGTGGTTACCCAAATGATGCATACTGTATACTACTGAAAATCAGAAACCCAGAATATATTAAATTATAAATTATATCTGATTTACAAGCCCTCAAACAATTTAATAGTGTGTCCTCAATTTCATCACAAAAACACCATAATAATTATGAAACCTACAAATTCGAGCATCAAAATCACACAAAAATTATCATATAACCCTAATAGCTCTACTGACATGGTACAATTTTTATTTATAATTTTCGGACTCAAAAAGTATTTTTAACAGTTAATATACAGATTCCTCAAATAAGCCATTATAATAATTAAAAATATAAACAGACGCCCAAAAATTACCAAAAATTCACATAACATGTAAAAACTCACGTAAATACATATTATTCAAATAAATTAATTTTTCTGCCTCTATAAATAATTTTCATGAATTATATACTGACTGAACAGAAATTACAAAAACAGATATATCAATTAATTAAAACAGTAAACAGTAGATAAAAATTATTCTAAGGCATGGAATACATTATACGCATGTAACATGATCAAATAAAAATGATTTCATCAATTTTAACAGTCGTTCAATAATTATTACGAAATTTAGCCAAAAACGCACAAAATACTAATTAAATCAAATAAATATTAAAAATCATGAGAAAATTATTTTTCTCTACACAGTATTCACATAGCATGTGTCACGTATGTTCATGTCAAATTTCATCAAAAATCTCATTCAAAAAATATTTTAGATAATTCCTAACGTAGTAATCTAATACCGAATAATACCCTAATCACTATGGTTCTAAGATAACAACTAGTTACCTGGATCGTCGGGAGGAGAGCTGAGTCTAAAGATACAATCACGAGTTAAGCATGCAATCCAAATCCTCTTCTAACCCCAAGGCATAACGAACGAGAATTGTAGCAACGAGTCACCAGGCATTTCTTCTTGAACGTTGAAAACTCTTGTTTCGCACTGCTCTGTTATGACCATGATTCCCGATGATCAAAATCTCAGATTCTAAATCGCTCCGGTCAGAATGTAGAACAAGACATTATAAACGTTGTGTCCAAATTTGAAGACGATCCAACGGTTAGATCTCCGGCTACGGTTATTTTCGTGAAGGTGCGACAGGAAAAACCGGGTTGAACTTTCTATTCTTTTGCTCTTCCTTTTCTCTCTTTCTTTTCTTGAAACGGTGGGGGGTTAAATGAGAATGATGCTGATGAACTTCTTTGAATAAAAATAAGAATTTTATGGATGTTTAATGATTGAAATAAAGGGTTTTAATGAAGGAGAATGATTAGGGGGGTTACAAAGCAACAAAGAGTCATGAGAAAAACAAAAGAGAAAAGAAAAGGAGAAGGCTCCCCTTAATCCTTCACTTGACCGGCTGCCCCAAGCCCAACACCCACACAAAACTTTCGGCCCAATTCAACAACGATCCATGCTCCGAAATCCCGATACGCGATTAAACGGTTAATTCCTAAATCGCGCCTAAATTTTGAAAATACTTAATAATAAAAATAATTCTAATAAATTATATTATAAATATAAATATAATGCACACACTAACACACCATATAATAAAATAATAATTCGGCTCCCAAATTATAAAGAATAAAAATCATTGATCTAGAGAAAATAATAAATTATTTATTTATTTACGAAAAGAATATCATTTTAAAATAAACTAGCACCAAAAATAAAGGGTGAAAATTACGGGGTGTTACAAGGATGGTTTACTAGATGACGATCCATAATAAAAACTAGGTGGACAAAAGTTCTCCTGCTGGAGGCAAATACGTTGTTATTCCCTTTCCTTTCTTAGCTTTTTCCTTAAACTTTGGTCACAAATTAGGCCAAATCTTCAATTTCTCCATATCTCTATGAACCTTCATACCATCTTTAGTCTTCCCCAGCATATTCAACAGAGTATAGATAATTGCATCACAAACATTTTTTTCAATATGCATTACGTCGAGACAATGTCTAACTGGTACGTCTTTCCAATAAGGAAGTCTCCAGAATATAGAATCTTTTTTCCAAATGACACCATCGTCTTCCGAACATTTAACCCCCTTACCAAATATTGCGCCCATCTCCTTAACACGATTATAAACTTCTTTTCCGGTCAACGGTCTAGGAGCTGGAGCATTTTTAACTAACCCGTTAAATGGTGCTTTTTTCTTTCGATATGGATGAGAACTATGTAGAAATTGCCTATTAATGATATAGACATGTTTCCCACAATGTGGTAAATGTGTAGCCTCCATACCATTCTCACAAATTGGACATGCCTTTTTTCCTTTGACCTTATACTCCGACAAATTGCCATAAGCAGGATAATCATTTATAGTACAGAATAGCATAGCACGAAGCCTAAAATCTTCATTAGAATACGCATGAAACACCATAACACCTTCGTCCCACATCTTTTTGAGATCTTCGATGAGAGGCGCAAGATAGATGTCTATATCATTTCCCACTGCTTGGGCCCAGAAATTAAGAGAGACAACATAATATACTCCTGCTTCATGCACAACCACAGAGGAAGATTGTATATCACTAAAAGAATAGGCCAAGTACTATGTTGACTACTCAAAGTACCGTAAGGGTTCATTCCGTCCGTAGACAATGCAAGTCTCAAGTTCCTAGCTTCCTGACAAAATCCATATATTTGGAATGTATAGCCTTCCATTGAGGGGAATATGCTGGATGCCTAAGCATTCCATCTTTCTTTATCCGATCAGCATGCCATCTTAGGTTCTTTGCATCTTTTTTGATAGAAAAGAGCCTCCTAAACCTTGGCACAATTGGAAGATACCACAATACTTTCACAGAAAGGACCCGTATTGTCCGGCCTAGGCTCAACCCCATCCGGCAATTTGTAGGTGGACTTACCACACCTCGGGCATTCATAAAGGTCCACATACTCATTTCGATACAACAAGCAATCATTTTGGACATGCATCAATCCGCTCATATTCTAAACCCAAAGGACACGTTAGTTTTTTGGCATAGTAAGTGGATTTTGGTAATAAATTACCCTCAGGAAACATATCTTGTAAAGCTTCTAAGAGTTATGTGAAGCCTACATCAGTCAAATTATGTTTCGCTTTTATGTTGAAAAGGGTTAAAACCCCACTCAATTGAGTGTATTTTGTACACCCTGGATAAAGGGGTTTCCCAGCAGCTTCAGACAAACTGTCAAACACTCGTGGCCGCTCATTGAAATGGTCACGAGCCCCTTCCAACATTTCACCTAATCGATCATCACCTAACTCTTCATCCTCAGTGTCACTATTATCTCCATAGTTATTTTCATCACCTACTACATTATCACCTTCAATCCTAACATGATCTTCAATCACAACTTCATTCTCAACCCCAACATTCGACATATCAATCTCTAATGTTTTACTAGTGCCAACATCAACACTAACCCTATCCTGAGTATATTTTCCCTTCTCACCATGCCATAACCAAATATAATATTCAGCCCTAAATCCACGACGAATAATATGATCCCTCATAGTCCTAATATTAGAAATCGTATTCACATTGTAGCAATCAACACATGGACAATAAATGTCATCATCGCAAGTAAGTTGTTGATGCTCTATAGCACGTTTAAAAAACTCATTCACACCTTGTACGAACTCCAACGTATTCCGCTTTCGATACATCCAACTTCGATCCATTTCTAAAAACCCCCACACATACATAAAAAATTATTATCAATTAAAAAATTCACATAAATATAACACAACAAGCTAATATTCAATGCATGCTTCCATTGAGTCCTTAGCACTCCAACCTATCCTATCCTTAAACGTCCAATTCCACTAGTGAATGCATGTATCATCTTTGATTCTAAGTAAAATTCGGCAGCATTTCCCTTCAGTTCTCAGAGTACACGATGAAGATAATTTCTTATCTTATATGTACCCAGAGAACAAATTAGAGAAATGACTAACCTTATCTCACTTAGAATCAAAGAATCAACACACATTCACATCCTAAGTGAGATGTGACGTTTAAGAACAGTCCCAAAATGGGGACTATTCAAGACTTACTCCTAATGAGTAAACAATATCTAAGCATTATGATGTACATAAAAACAATCGCATTCAAGCGATTCCAAGTCATCACCAAACAACAATACCAAACCATTCCTTAGATTTCCTTCCCCTTCCATTGGTGAATCTATCAATATGAAGGCATTGCAAAAAAAATCGCATTGTACATACAAACAATCGCATTGTACATACAAACAATCGCATTCAAGCGATTCCAAGTCATCACCAAACAACAAGTACCAAATCATTCCTTAGATTTCCCTTCCCATTCCATTGGTGAGTTTATCAGTATGAAGGCATTGGAAAAATAATCCCATTGTACATATCACTTCAAATAAAGAACGTATGCAGAATCAATCCCGTATAACATTTTAGATATAAAAATTTAACCAAAATCATCACAAAATTAGTTTTTAATCCTCAAATCTTATAACTAATCATATGTATACATTATATTGAGCATTTTTAACTACTATTTAAGCCAAATTTTCGATTAAAGCACTATTAAATAAATAAACTGAAAATTAATAAGAAATTATGAAAAACTAACCTCCTATGACAAGGGGAAGGTGGCGCCGACGGTGAAGAATGGTAGTGGTGGCGGTGAATGGAGGAGAAGAGAGGGGTAAAAAACCCGTCGGTGGAGGAGAGGGCCGAAAACCCATCGGTGAAGCAGAAAACCACATGTAAACCCGTCGCCCAAACCCACATCTGAAAAAAAGGAAGCCTTGTCGTCGAAAACCAGCAATTTTGGGATGGAAATTGAACACTTGTCGCCGAAAACCATCGGTTTTGGGCCGGAAATCGAACACTTGTGTGAGAGAAAGAGTGTGAGTGTGAGTGAGAATAGAACACCCGTGTTTTTTTTTCCAGATCTCGCACAGATCTATTGCTACGGTTGCTGGCAAGAACCGCAACAATAGATTAAAATAATATTTTTTAATATTATTTTAATCTATTGCTGCGGTTCTTGCCAGAACTCGCAACAATAGATCTGGTCAAATAGTTAAATTTTTTTACAAAAATTTTGCCGTTGAAACCATATTGCTGCGGTTTTCGGCCGAAACCGCAGCAATATCTTTATTTTATATTTTACCTTTTCTTTTCACGTGATTTATTGCTGCGTATGGGTAAAACCGCAGCAATAAGCAATTATTCTACTAGTGAGACTGGTTTGGTTTGGACAACTCTATCCATTGCCTATTCAATTTAATATTAATTAACCTATTGGTTGTGGAGTCTAGTTCAGCATATTCAATCTGTTATTTATTTATGTTACTACCTCCTTCCCAGAATAGTCTGAACACTTTCCTTTTATGTTTGTCCCAAATTAGTTTGAACATTTCTATTCTGGCATGGTCCCACCATTAATATATTATTTCTTTTATACATCTTTGGCCCACACTATACCTTTTATCAATAAAAAGTTACCCAACTTTCTCTCTCCTCTAATAAAAAATACCCCACCAACTCCTATCACATTTACTTTTTAAATAAAATAACATTTGATAACCACACCACAACTTATCACCTTAAACTACATGTCCTAACAAGTGTTCAGATCTTTCTGGGACAGAGGGAGTATTATTTATCTTTGAATTAATGTTTATCAGTATCATGTTAGGTTTTATATTTCATTTATTATGTAGTACTCAGCTTTGCTGATTACGTGCTTTTCTGTATGTCGATCATGGTTGTGCCTTATTGATCCTGTGATGACCCATTTGGTGAGCAGTCTTTCAGGATCAATAAAGCATCGACCATTCCAGGTTTGAATATGATGCATCATGGGTTCGAGTTTTCGTGGCGAGCTTGTGTTTAGTTCTTCAATACTTTCATAATTTTGATTTAGTTATGGTTTGAATAGTTGACTTTTGGTTTGGTTGAATTTGACCTTATGATTGACTAAGTTATTTATATTTTCAAAGTTAATATTTATCTCCGCTGTAAAATTCTGAAAAAGCTGATACGTTATCATACGGGCGATAATACTTTGTTAATTCTCTAAGTTTTATATGAAAAAGGTATTTCGGAAAATAGAGAATTGTTTGGGTGTTGCAAAATGGTATCAGAGCTTAGGTTTTTATTGGCCTTTCATGCCAATCTTTCTTTTTTTAGGCGCCTAATTATTTGAAAAGAATTTCAAAAGAAAACAAGTTCCTACTTATTCGTTGTGCTTAAATCACTTTTTATATATTCGAAACATGTTTTCGAAGGGATCCAAAAATTTGGTTCGATATTTTAGTTATAGCCGAATTTTTTTTATTTTTCTTAATTTTTCCTGTTTTCTATTTTTCGAAAATTATTAATTAATTTTAGTTGTTTATTTTAGGTACGCTTAGTTTTACTTTATTAATTTTGTGAGAGATGGGTATAATAGGAAAGGCGTATAGGATAGAAATCTTGTATGTCTGCATTTAAATGTTTGTTCAGCATGTTTAGTGTTTTCTCCCTACTTATCTGTTTATTGTTATTCATGGCTTTAAATTATCTGTTTATTCTTACTTATTATTTATTGTTGGAAATACACGCTAAGTGATGGTATTATGTATTTATAGATGTCGTATTCATTTGTTAACGGACCACTAGGCATGTCTGATATTGGAGCTGCCCGAGTAGGAAGCTACTCCAACCCCATTGTGCTTAGTGATGATGAGTATGATATGGAGTCTGATAGTGAGAGCTACACCAGCCTAGAGGTTATTATGCGTCGTATCTTAAAAGTAGGCATCCCTGATAGTGATGATGAGGTAATCCAAGAGTTTGACCGTGCTAGAGGGCAAACCAGAAAGGACATCTACAATGCTATTATGAGATTTAATCTGGGCAGTTATAGCGATTCATAGAAGGAAGAGGATGGACCTCAACCTAAAAGGATTCGAACATCTACTAGAGCTAGGGATTCAGGTTATTATTATTGTAGTGAAGACTTTGAAGATGAAATGTTTACTCCAGAAAAGTATAAAGAAAACAGGGATAAGAATGATAATGTAACTCCATAGAGTATTTATTTATGTTCTAAGATTAGTAGCTGAATAAGTAGCTAAGGTACAATGGTTTAAATTTCCTTTTTTAGCATCTTTATATTATTGAGGAATAAGTTGGTTATTTTGGATTGGAAAAAACTATTCTTATTATCGTCTGAGGAATAAAAGTTATTATTCAGTTATTTGAGTTGAGTGAGAATATATTTTAGCACTCGAAAAGGGACATATTTTATTCGGTTTTTTCACCATATACCCCTGACAATTTTTTTTTTGCACCGTATACCCTCGTAAGTTTCCAAATTCACCATATACCCCTCACATTTCAAAAATACATCAACATGCCCTTATGACTAACGGTGTTAGACTTCCGTTAGTCATTAGACCCTAATCTTCCCTTTAATCCTAATTAAATAACTTAAACCCTAAATAACCCTTAACCCTAAACCTAACTAACCAAAAAACCTAACCCTAAAATCTCTCACCACCCTACCCACCCCCAGCCCACCATCCCCGGCCCACAACCCACGGCCCACCACCCCACCCCCACAACTCCAGCACACAGCCCCTCCCCCCCCCACCACCCCCACTGCCGCACCTCCCAGCTCCCCACCACGCCCAACTCCGCCGCCTCCCCCTCCCCTCCCCACCACGCCCGCCCACGGCCCCCTCCCCTCTCCCATTCGAAAAACAAAGGACCGGCGAAACAGAGGCGAGACCCCTCACCTTCGAAAAACGAGTACCGGCGAAACAGAGGAGAGTGAGGCGTGCGCTTTTCCGGCAAAAACAGAGAGGAGAGAGAGCGTTCCAGCGAAACAAAACGGAGGGGAGAGAGAGAGAGTGCGTTTTTCAGGCGTAGGGGGGGGGGGAAGGGGAGGGGTGCTGCGAGGGGGCAGGGGAGGAAGGGGAGGGGTGCTACGGGGGCATGGAGGGAATGGGGGAGGGGAATGCTGCGGGGGGTGGGGGGAAGGGGGGGGGGTCTTTGCGGGCGAGGGAGGGAAGGGGGGGAGGGTTTGCGGGGGTAGGGGAAGGGAGGATTGGGGTGCCGTGGGGACGGGGAGGGATTCAGTGGTGGTGGGGGAAGGGCGAGAGGGAGGGCTTCGTGGGGGTCGGAGTGGGGGGAGGGGAGGGGCTTCGGTGGGGGTGGGGAAGGGGGGTAGCGGACCCGGCAGCGGTGGTGGGGTGGGGTGGGGTGGGGGAGGGAGGGCTTTGGTGGGGGAAGGGGGCAACGGTGGTGGTGGGGTGGGGTGGGTTGGGGGGTAGGTGCTTATGGTTAGGGTATTAGATTAGGGAGTTAGGGTTAGAGTTCGGGTTAGAGGGGTTAGGGTTTAGGGTAGTTAATTAGGATTAGAGGGGGGATTAGGGGTTAATGACTAACGGTGTTAGACTTTCGTTAGTCATAAGGGTAGGTTGAGGTATTTTTAAAAAATGTCAAGGGTATATGGTGAATTTGGAAACTCGAAAGGGTATATGGTGCAAAAAAAAATTTGTCAGGGGTATATGGTGAAAAAATCGTATTTTATTTAATGGTTTTTCACCAGATACCCCCGAGTTTTCAAAAAATTCACCAGGTATCTCCCATGTTTTCAAAATTCACTAGTTACTCTCAGTTTTATGTTAACACACCCAAATACCCTTAATCACTAATGACATTAACAGCCGTTAGTCTTAACCATAATTAACCCCTAATTAACCCTAATTATCCTAATTAAATCCTAACTTCTAATCCTAACCCCTAACCCTAAACCCTAACCCTAACCCAAACCCTAAACCCAAACCCTAACCCTCCCCCACCCTCCCCCAACCTCCCTAGCAGCCCACCCCCCTACACTCCCTACAACCCCCACCCCTCCCCCACCCCACGCGGCCCCCCCCCCCCGCAGCCCGGTGGCTCCCCCCCCGCGCCTCCCCCCGCCGCGCCCCTCCCCCTCGTCGGTCATCAACCACTCCTCGCCTATGTATCTTTCTCGCCGATATCGCCGCCATACGCCTACGAAAAAATTATTGGTTTCTCTAAAGTCAAAGTCAAACTCAAAAATCAATGGCCGATATGTTGAAGCATCTACGAAATTCATTCGAGTAAAACCGCATAAAGTTTCTATGGAATTTTCATTTGAAGAAGAAATCAAATTGAAAAGGGTGGGGGTGCGGGTTGGGGGTAGGGGAGGGGCTGAGTGATGCGAAAATTCCGGTCTTTGTGGGGGGTGTTGCGAGGGGGGGGCTGCGGAAATTCGACAATGGGAGGGTTGAGGGGGTCGTGTGGGGACGGGAGGCTGCGAAAATTCGATGGGGGGAGGAGGGATGCGGGGGAAGGGGGAGGGGGGGATGCCGAGGGTCTTTGGGGTAGTGGGGGTTCTTTGGGGTGGTGGGAGGGTAGGGGGGGAGGGGTTGGGGTTAGGGTTAGGATTAGAAGTTAGGGTTACTTAAGAGTTAGGTTTTAGGGTTTAATTAGGTTAATTAGGGTTAAGTTAATTAGGGGTTAATTACAGTTAAGACTAACGACGGTTAACGCCGTTAGTCATTAAGGGTATTTGAGTGTATTTACATAAAACTAAGGGGTACCTGGTGAATTTTGAAAAAATGGGGGGTACCTGGTGAATTTTTTGAAAACTCGGGGGTATCTGGTGAAAAAACCGTATATTTAATTATTGTGATTCATTTCATTTGATCCTTACGTGATTACTAATGTGAATAATTATTCTTGCGTGAATATATGATAGTTATGGTTCATAATGTTATTGTAATTCCATAAGAATTTTATTTTGATGCGACCTTATATGGTCAAATCAATTGATGCCTTGAGAATGGCAAGTAAGTTGTGAATCGAAACCTAAAGTAGAATTACGTTAAATTTCAGGTCGCGAAGTAGAATGGCAAACAACGATACCGCGTTAGCCTCAGCTATTCGCCTGTTGGTTGAGGAACTGACTCAAGAAAGGGCTGAGCGTCCTAATCGTGCAGGGGATATGTTTGAAAGATTAGCGAAAATTAAGCCACCATACTTTAAGGGGCAAGCTGACCCTACGTTCTTAGAAAGCTGGATTAAGGATTCCAATAAAATTTTTGGGCCTGTGAATTGTCCTGACGCTATGAAAGTAGGTCAAGCTGTGTTGTGGTCTTCAGTCGAGGCATAATAAGAAGAATGTCGTAGTATACGAGAAAAGAAAAAATTTCAATTATGGTGGAAATCAGGGGAATTTTAAGAAGAATAGGAATGAGAATGGGAATGGGAATTTCCAAGGAAGGAATGGCAAAGGCTTTAATGGTAAGGGCCAGTCTGAGAAAAGTTACAACTGCAAGAGATGTAACAAAAACCACCCTGGTAGAGACCGTAAAGGGGATCTAGTGACCTGTCAAAACTGCCAAAAGAAGGGGCATATAGAGTTTGAGTGCTTTACTAAGTAGAAGAAAGAGATAGCGAGAATGGTAATGGGAATGGTAGTCGGGGAAGGTGCGGGTTAAATCAAGCGAACAACCAAGGGTGGAAGCCTATAGGGTCGCAGAACAATCAAGGAAGCTACAGTAAGCCTGCTAGAGAGAGCAACAACAACAACCAGAGCAAACCTTCAGGGAAGCTGTATGAGTCGCAATGAAGCTGAAAAGTCTGCCGATGTAGTTTATGGTACTTTTTCTATTAACTCCGTTATAGTTAAAGCATTATTTGATTATGAAGCGACCTATTCAATTATTTAGTCGTCCATTATAAAGAGTTTGGGGTTAGTAGACTTTGAAGTAATTGACTTGCCCTTAAGTATACCTACTGGAGAAGTTATAAGGTGTACTAAGATGTATAGAGACTTACCTTTGAAGATAAGAGAGTGTGTTTTTCCTTCTGATCTGATAGAGTTCAGTCTGGGAGACCTAGACGTCATTTTAGGGATGAACTGGTTAGGTTTCTATAAAGCCAAGATAGATTATGAAGCTCAGAAGGTAGTGTTGAGAAGCCCTCTAAGGAAGTTAACTTCATACCGACGATTTGGTAAGCCTAAGTGTTTTGGGATCATTTCCGCAATGCAAGTGAAGAAGTTAATAAAGAAGGGGTGTGAGTTGTTTTTCTGTAGTGTGCAAGATGTGAGCAAAGAAGTTGAGTCAAAGATTGAGGATTTACCAATTGTGAATGAGTTTATGGATATGTTTCCAAGCGAGATTTTTGGTATGCCACCTAAGAAAGCCGTTGAGTTCACCATATACTTAGTTCCTGGTACTGCACCTATTTCTAAGGCACCATATAGAATGGCACCTCCTGAGATGAGCGAGTGGAAGGCGTAGTTGTAAGAACGGTTGGAGAAAGGTTATATTAGGCCTAGTGCGTCACCTTGGGGAGCTCCTGTGTTATTTGTGAAGAAGAAAGATGGAAGTATGAGATTGTGCATCGATTATTGGGAGTTGAACAATGTGACCATTAAGAACAAGTATCCTTTGCCTAGGATAGATGACCTATTCGATCAGTTGAATGGAGCAAGTGAGTTTTCGAAGATCGATTTGCGTTCAGGGTATCACCAATTGAAGGTAGCCGATAAGGATATACCTAAGACTGCATTTAGGACGCGCTTTGGCATTATGAGTTTACAGTGATGCCGTTTGGATTGACCAATGCTCCGGCAATATTCATGGACTTGATGAATATGATATTCCATGAGTTTTTTGATAAGCTCGTTGTAGAGTTCATTGATGATATTTTGATCTATTCAAAGAGTGAAGAAGAGCATGATGAGCATTTGAGGATAGTTTTAGAGACACGCTTAGGAAGAACCAGTTGTATGCAAAGTTCTCTAAGTGTGAGTTCTGATTGGAGAAGGTAGCATTTTTGGGTCATTATGTGTCAAAAGAAGGAGTTTATGTGGATCCTGTGAAGATTCAAGCTGTTAGTGAGTGGCCTACACCGAAGAATGTGTCGGATATTAGGAGTTTTCTGGGATTAGCTAGCTATTATAGGAGATTTGTGAGAGATTTCTCGAAGATAGCAAGGCCAATGCCCAATCTGATGAAGAAAGAGTCAAAGTTTGAGTGGAGTGAGAAGTGCGAGGAAGCCTTTTAGACTTTGAAAGAGCGTCTGCCCTCTGCACCCTTTTTAACCCTGCCTGACGGGATTGAAGGATTCGAGGTTTATAGTGATGTTTCGAAGAATATATTGGGGTGTGTTCTGTAGCAAAATTGGAAGAAGATCGCGTATGCATTGCGTCAGTTGAAACCGTATGAGTCTAATTACCCTACCTATGACCTAGAGTTAGCTGCTATTGTGTTTGCCTTGAAGATTTGGAGATATTACCTATATGGAGCGAATTGCAAGATCTTTACTGATCATAAGAGTTTGAAGTACATTTTCACCCAGAAGGATCTCAATATGAGGCAGAGAAGATAGTTGGAATTAATTAAGGACTATGACCTAGATATCTAGTATCATGATGTGAAGGCGAATGTAGTCGTCGATGCTTTGAGTAGGAAGTCGAGTCATAGTGTGAATGCGTTGGTAGTTCTTGAGGAATTATACCGCGATATGCAAAGGCTTAGCCTAGAAATTTTGAATCCTGGGGATAACGAAGCAAGATTAAGTGCTTTGTCATTGCGATCGTTGATTTTCGATGAGATCAAAGAGAGTCAAGTTTGAGACGAGCATCTAGATAAGATTAAGGAGAAGACGAAGCAAGGCAAATAAGTTGACTTTAAGATTGATGATGATGGAAGCTTGAGGTTCAAGGGAAGGTGGTGTATACCATAAAAGCGTGAGGAGCTTAAGAGGAAGCTTATGGACAAGTGGCATAATACTCCTTATTATGTGCACCCTGGGGGTGATAAGTTGTATAGGGATCTCAAGGAGATTTATTGGTGGCCGAATATGAAGCGTGAAGTCGCTGAGTTCGTGTCAAAGTGTATGACCTGTCAGAAAGTAAAGATCGACCATAAGAGACCAATGGGGAAGGTTCAATAATTAGAGGTTCCTGGATAGAAGTGGGACCCAATATCAATAGACTTTATGACTGCTTTGCCAAAGACTAGAAATGGCAATGAAACTATTTGGGTTATCGTGGACCGTCTAACGAAGTCTGCCGTGTTTGTGTCGATCAAAGAAACATGGAAGAAGAAGCAACTTGCCAAGACGATGTCAAGCACGTGGTGAGACTACATGGAGTCCCGAAGGACATCATTTTAGATCGTGATTCGAGGTTTCTCTCGAAATTTTAGTAAAAGGTCAAGTTGAATCTTGGAACGACGTGGAACTGAAAGGACCAATCAGACTATGAAGATATGTTGAGAGCGTGCGCGATTGATTTCCATGGAAGTTGGGAAGATCACTTGGATTTGATTGAATTCTCATATAACAATAGTTACCATGTGAGTATCAAGGTGGCTCCATTTGAGGCGTTGTATGGAAGGAAGTGTAGAAGTCCAATTTCTTTGGAATGATTTTAGTGAAAATGTAGGGTTGGTGATTGGGTTTATTGAGGAGACTGTCAAGAATGTGAAGTTGATTCAAGCTAGAATTCAAGCTGCTCAAGATAGGCAGAAAATTTATGCTGATTTGAAGCGAAGGGAAGATGAAGTCGCTGTTGGTGATAAGGTATTTTTGAAAGTGTCACCAACGAAAGGAATGATGCAATTTGGTAAGAAGGGCAAGTTAAGTGCTAAGTATGTTGGCCCATATGAGATTTTGCAAAGAGTTGGGAAGGTAGCCTATAAGTTGGCTTTACCAATGGAATTTGAGAAGATGCATGATGTGTTTCACATTTCTTAGCTTAAGAGATATATCCCTGAAGAGAATCATGTTCTGGAACCCAAAAGAATTCAGATAGATAGTAGCCTTCACGTATGAAGAAAGACATGTGAATATCGTGAAAGTGCTTTGGTCTAACCATGAGTCCGAAGAGGAAACGTGGGAGGCCGAAGATGAAATGAATAAGAAGTATCACGAGTTATTCATTGAGGTGAGTTACGAAGGCGTAACTCATTTTCTTTAAGGGGGGGTAGAATGCGATAAAATTTCGCACTTTTTGGCTTATTTTATCTTATGCTTATTTTAGCGATTTGCACAGGTTGGTGCAAAATAAATTGGTTATCCGCGTAGAAAAACGTGTTCATGAGTAACACAAGTGGTTTTAAAGTTTGTAAAGTGTCCACACGTTGTGACACTAGTAATTCCAAATGGAAGTTTGGAGTCAAAATTTTGAAACTGTGATGGTCTTCGTGACAAGTTTAGGGACGAAATTTATTTTAAGAGGGGTAGACTATAATCCCCCACAATTTTATGAATTTTATAAATATATTTTAAAGTATATTTATATATAGTGAAGTATTTAAATAATTGATTTCTTAAAGTGTGGACTATTTTAAAGTCAAAGGGAATTATTTAATGTTTTAAATAAACAAATATTTTATTTAGTTATACTTTGAAAGTTATTTTATAATATAACTAGTGGAGTTGAAGTAAAAGGATTTTAATATTGGGTTAGAGGATCCTAAACCTTATAGTTTCTCATATGAGCATCTTTATTAAACTAATCCATCAAAGCCCAGTTCCCTTTTGGACCCCTAAAGAGGGAACCTATAAATATCGCCTCATTAACAATTTTTGCCACATTAAACATACACTTTCGTTTCTCTCTCTTCCTCTCTCACGACACTCTTTCTTTTCTCTCTCCCTCACTCAAGTTTCTTCCTCTTTCCCTCGGCTCGCCGTCGCCGCCGCCGCCGACGACCGCTGCCGCAGCCGGCGTCGTCCCCCTCGTGTCGCGTGCCTTCTTTTCTCTCCTCTTTGGTTAATTATTTTCTTACTCGTTTATATTATTTTAAGGATTGGTTTTATGTTTTAAGTATTGTTTTGATGTTTTAATAATTAAAGTTTGCAACTTTGATGATTTAAATATAAATTTCAGATTATATAATTGGTATAGTAAAGGAATTAAATTTCAGATTTAATATATATGTTAAAGTTAGGGTTTTAAGCATCAAAACATGGCTTTTTAATGTTTTAAGAGTTGAAAATTGTAATACTATGTTATAGTTTATGAAAATCGAGTACTCTAATATTTATAACTATGTTAAAGTAAGTTTGAAAGGGTTTTAAAGATGTTATATGTTGCTGGAATTTTTTTTGACACACTTATGGTGGTTTTTAAACATTAAAGTGTGGAATTTGAAGGGTTTTCGATGACTAGTATGGCACTACTATACTAGGGGTACTAAAAGTTGAAGTTTTAATGTTTAAGTGTTATAAATATATATATTGTGAATCTCCATTATACCGTTGACTTGTATATATATACTCCTTTGCCTCTTGAATAAGATAACGAACAATTTCATTCTATTGTTTCTTTTTCCTTCCTTCATTTTCTCTCTATTTTCATAACACTTTATCAGCACCATTGCATATTAAACAGAATAACAAAACCAAATCCTTGAGAAAACGGAAAACAAAATATAACAACAAGAACGACGAAAGAAAAGCAAAGGGAATGATGTAAGTTTACTTTAATTGTTTGATTGTTTAGATTTTTGAATTCGAAAACAACATGTATCTCATACCTTATGTTCGTTTTTCAAATTAACTACACTAAATCTTAAATCTTATGTACTAACTCACAATTATTGGACAATTTGTCCCTTGATTTATAATAGCTTGCTTTTCCCCTAAAAAAAAATGTACTAACTCACAACAACATTGTTAATGAAGATTAAATGCGCCCGATACTTGATATTTTGAAAGTCCGCCGATGTGAGATGTGGATTGGACATTTAGGAAATCTAGAAAATCTAACAAGGTTATAGTCGGCGACATTGTCTTTGCATATTGGAAAGGATTTGACGGGTCTAATATGAGAAATTTTTAAAAATATCCCTTATTTCGGTGGTTGGTATATTTCGATCTTTATTGGCGATTCTTTTTGTGAATACAAGACAACCATGGACAATTTTGACAAATCGTTGATAATTCGAACTTTGGAAGTGCAGCAAACCGATAGTCAAAGAAAAAAAAGTATATTTAATTTACCCTGTGTTTCTGCCTAGAAACTAGTAAAATGAAAGAGGTATGGTTAGAGAGGTTAAAATTCCGAGTTGGAGTATGATCCCGAGTCTTGTCACTTGAAGTCCTACAAAATAAGGAAAACTAGCCCGGGGGTGTTCCCGTGAAAGCCGCTCCGACGCTCAAGTCAGTTGAGATTAAAGTAGAAAGAGAAAGTGAGTAATTGTAGAGAGAGATGCTCTGGTTTTGTTAGGTGAGAATTTAATACCTGCTCATTGATTGGGCTTGCTGCTTTTATAATGTTGGGGAATTCCCAGACAAGAAACCCTATTGGGGTACATCCATGTCTGTAGGAAAGTTGTCTCCCTTTTATGGTAAAGGTCTCCCTGTGCTAAAGAGCTGATGGGCCCATTAAGATCAGGTTGTGTTGGTTTCATTAGATGGGCTTTATATCATGATGTTTGACCGGATCAAGGGTCCAAAGAATTAGCCCCACAGTGGATAACTGGCTGTGGAACGATCCCACTCGTCTAAGGCGGTCGTTCAGCAAAATTTTCAAATATGGCTTGGCCCCTGGCAGACCAGGTGAACCCCGAGGTGGTGCCCAAGTGCTCAACCTCGAGCAACCTCGAGAGGGGGGGGCCTGTTCTCCTGAGTCGGTACACCATCCCTTTGTCGGATTCCGCATGATCCCAAGTGGGGGATTTGTTCCCCGAATTGGTGTGGAGGTCTTGGACCTGATTCCTAACAACCCCGAGAGGATAAGCGTGTTATCCCAACTCGGGGTGGAGGCCTTGGGCTTCACGAGCATCCTCGAGAGGGTAACCCCTACTTCCCCGAGGCCATCCGATGGCTCTAGAGGCCTTGCTCTCCCGAGCTATGTGTCAGGCCTTGGGCCTGACTCCAAGCAACCACAAGATGGTATGTGGATTATCCCGACTTGGGGTGGAAGCCTTGAGCTTCGCGAGCGGCCCCGACTCGGGGATAATTGGTCTTAGGCTTACCCCGAGTTGGTCATATGAGTAGTTAGGCAATAGTTGAGCCCCCTGGCAAGGCCGAGAAGGGTGTGCACCAACTCGGGGGCTATTGAGCCCTTCCATGGGATCCCGAGTTCGTCATGTAGGGTACTTAGCCAAAATTTGGATAAGTGTAGAGCCCCCTGGCAAGGTCGAGAAGGGAGTGCACCAACTCCGGGGCTAATGAGCCCTTCCATGGGATCCCGAATTGGTCATGAAGGTACTTAGCCAATATTTGGCTAAGTGTAGAGCCCCCTGGCAAGGCCGAGAAGGGAGTGCACCAACTCGGGGGGCTAATGAGCCCTTCCATGGGATCCCGAATTGGTCGTGAAGGTACATAGCCAATATTTGGCTAAGTGTAGAGCCCCCAGGCAAGGCCGAGAAGGAACTGCACCAACTCGGGGGCTAATGAGACCTTCCATGGGATACCGAGTTGGTCGTGAAGGTACTTAGCCAATATTTGGCTAAGTGTAGAGCCCCCTGGCAAGGCCGAGAAGGGAGTGCACCAACTCGGGGGCTAATGAGCCCTTCCATGGGATCCCGAGTTAGTTATGAAGGTACTTAGCCAGTATTTGGCTAAGTGTAGAGCCCCCTGGCTAGGCCGAGAAGGGAGTGCACCAATTCGGGTGCTAATGAGCCCTTCCATGGGATCCCGAGTTGGTTATGAAGGTACTTAGCCAGTATTTGGCTAAGTGTAGAGCCCCCTGGTAGGGCCGAGAAGGGAGTGCACCAACTCGGGGGCTAATGAGCCCTTCCATGGTATCCCGAATTGGTCATGAAGGTACTTAGCCAATATTTGGCTAAGTGTAGAGCCCCCTGGCAAGGCCGAGAAGGGAGTGCACCAACTCGGGGGGCTAATGAGCCCTTCCATGGGATCCCGAATTGGTCGTGAAGGTACATAGCCAATATTTGGCTAAGTGTAGAGCCCCCAGGCAAGGCCGAGAAGGAACTGCACCAACTCGGGGGCTAATGAGCCCTTCCATGGGATACCGAGTTGGTCGTGAAGGTACTTAGCCAATATTTGGCTAAGTGTAGAGCCCCCTGGCAAGGCCGAGAAGGGAGTGCACCAACTCGGGGGCTAATGAGCCCTTCCATGGGATCCCGAGTTGGTTATGAAGGTACTTAGCCAGTATTTGGCTAAGTGTCGAGCCCCCTGGCAAGGCCGAGAAGGGAGTGCGCCAACTCGGGGGCTAATGAGCCCTTCCATGGGATCGCGAGTTGGTCATGAAGGTACTTAGCCAATATTTGGCTAAGTGTTGAGCCCCCTGGCTTGGTCGAGAAGGGTGTGCATCAACTTGGGGGCTAATGAGCCCTTCCATGGGACCCCAAGTTGCGTGAAGGAGCGTTTAAGGGCTCATGGTACTTAGTTGATAAATCAGCTAGTAACGCTGCGCTACTGTGATTTCTGCGCTACTGTGATTTCGAGTGCGTTTAGTCTCTTAAGTTGAGCTGGGTCTTAGTCAACTTTTTAGGCGTTTGACCATTGACTGTTGACCACTAGTATTGGGACGTTGATCGTTGACTTTCCCTTTGATGGTAATTGGGCCTTAATACTATGGGTTTTTATCTTCAGGCTCTTCTTGCTATAAGACTGTCTTTTGCGAGCCTGCCAAGGGTGGTGCAGGAGTTGTCGCGGCGCGGGAATAGAGAGGGATCTATATAGAGGGGGAGAAAGTTGTTTTCCATACACTCCAATCATTTGCGAAATTTCTCGTCCTCTCACCTTTTTCTCTCTCTAGAGAAACTCTAAAAATCCTCTGCATTTGTTTCTGCCCGAGTTCGTCCGATCTTTCGTACCTGTGCCTATCCCGAGTTCTTTTAACCCCGAAAAATACGCTTTTCTTGTGATTTATTTCCTTGTTGCCTTTTGTCGTAGATTGAGCCCCCTAGAATGGACCCCGAGTCGGAGTCGAGTACCCCCGCCTCCTCTCCTTACAAACTTCTGAGGAGATTCGCGGGGAAGGTGGCTTTTTAGTTAGTACTCGGATACCTTGTCTGGATCCCTCGGCGGAGCCCGAGGCAGTTGCTTTACCTAGCCCTTCGGATTCTTTATGGGAAGAAGACGAGTGTGCAATCACGGGTCCTTGGGATGTGTCGATTGCGCACAGGCCTTGTGTTAGGAGTTACTTAGATAGGTATATTTCTGATGGTGTAGTGATGGTGTCCGAGAGAAGTAACGAGGAGGATGAGGGTCCTAGCACTTCAGGCCAAGACTACCCTCCACTGGTCCCCGAGGGAGGTCCTCACACATATTATCCCGACCCTATATTTATGAAATATATGGCGAGAAACTTCAAACATATTGGGACCAAGTTTTGGATCCACGACCCTTTCTTTGTTGTTCGCGCCAAGCATACCGAGACTGTTCTGACGCCCCCGGTGGGATGTGTGTCGGTTTACCAGCAGAGTATACAAATAGGCCTTAGATTCCCATTGCATCCGTTCATCCGAGATCTTCTTAACGCTTATCAACTGACCTTTACCAATCTTCTTCCCAACAGTTGGCTCATAATAAATGGGTTTGTGGCTATGTGTGAGTCCCTCGGGGTTATCCCGAGCGTGCATTTATGGCGCAACATGTTTACTTTGATGTTGGGTCCTGCTGACAGACATGGTCCAAGATGGTTTCGCTTCCAGTGTCGGGCTGGTTATACTAGTGGAAAAAATATCAACTGCTGCGGTCAAAACCGGGCTTACTGCTCCGATTTTGGGCCACATCGGTTGGACTCGTAGCAGTCCCCAAATATTAACTGATCCGGTCTTAAACCGGATTAGTTAATCATTTACCGCTGTGGTTTTGGGTCAAAACTGCAGCGGTTAATGTGATTAACCGCTGCGTTTTGACCCAAAACCTCAGTGGTTAATATGATTAACTGCTGCGGATTTGACCAAAACAGCAGCGGTTGACCACCCCAAAAACCCAAATTTTTTTTTCTAGTTTTTCATTATTAATTGATATAAAATCAATAGTGTATATCAATACTCATTTTATTAAGCATATTATTCTCAATTGAAGCATAAGAATAAATAACACTATCTTTATGTTGATAGTTTATCATAATCTAACACATGTAAAATTCTTGAACCCAACAACAAACACATTGTATAGTACATTCGTGAACCAAACTAAGTAACCTATAACCATCCTTTATCTACTCCTGATAGTCCCACAATAAATAATTTCCCACGTGTCACTACTCAAATAATTTCATACCCATTGCTAAATAAAGTAATCAACTAAAAACTAGTACTAGATACCATACATCTGAAAAATCTACCACTTCATCAAAATTAAACACACTCAAATTATCATACAAGGCACTATCAGATTTAAAAATGACTAAGAGAAAGAAAAAGCATATCTAATTATTATGATAGTTAATCTCTAAACCTTTAAGTCTGACTTTTTTTTGTCTCTCCTCTACCTCAAGCTCCATATCCACATGATACCATCAGGATGTAACTGCAAGTGAACTGCAGCAAAAAATATACACATTATTAGTTTATAACTACCTTAGAAAATTAACTCATAACAGCAGATGCTAAATCCTTAACATATATTTCTTCATTAGTTTAACATGGTAAGCATAAATACAATATCTTTTATGTGATAATGTCCACTAATACTTCATTCTTAACTATCCTAAACTGCAACATACAACACCTATACACTATCTAACACAGTCCTCGTCGTGGTAAGGAACATAAAAACAGGATATAAAGAAAACAGAATCCACTTACAAAGCTTTATTACTCACTAGAGTAGGAAAAAGTGATTATAAAGAAGCTAGCTTTTTTGATATAATTTACTTATAAATTGAATCCAAAATGGAAAGCCTATCTTTAAGTAGCAACTACCAATAATCCAACATGAATATGTAAAAGACAAGGTACATTATAGAACTTAATGCTGATGCAACTCGTTCATAAATTAAGATAAACCAACTAGAGATCCATCATCAAATTAGTAGAGGATATGAAATAAAAAGCATCCAAGCCAGCATGGAGAAGTAACTACTGATAAACTTGACTTGAAATGGCATACTGAGCAAAAAATGAAAATCTATCACATAGAAACATGTTCACGAGTCTAAAGTCAAACCAGTCTCAGCCATCCAATTTATCAAAATGGTTGTGCAGGATCTCGTAAAATCTCATTAGTTATTTTTCCTTCTTGTCTCATCGTCAAGGTATATATAACAACCACTAATGCCACTAATGCAACTATCACACTACATATTAACCAGTAGCCATGTCTCTAGCACTCATAGACATGATACTAACCCTACCAATATTTAGATGGTGAAGCAGTTTGCCCACATTAACTGCCAAGTCAAAGTGATCTCGACAGAGATTCTTGCCTTTTTCTCTATACGGCCCTGTTCTTTTGGACTTATTTTCAGCAAAAATAAGTAAAAATAAGTTCAGTTCAGCCAAAATAAGTTCAGTTCAGCCAAAATAAGTAAAAATAAGTTCAGTTCAGCCAAAATAAGTAAAAATAAGTTCGGTTCAGCAAAAATAAGTTCGGTTCGGCCAAAATAAGTTCGGTTCGGCCAAAATAAGTTCAAGTATACATATAATGTTGTAATTAGTATATTTGTTCTCAATATTACTATTAATATTGTTATTATTATTAATATTATAATTATAATAACGCTGAATTTGTAATTATTTTTAAATTTTTTATTTTTTTATTTTTTTTTATTTTTTTATTTTTTAAAATTTTTTATTTTTTAATTTTTTTAATTTTTTTAATTTTTTTAAATTTTTAATTTTTTAATATTTTTTTATTTTTTCTTATATTTTTTTATTATTTTATTATTATTATTATTTATTTTTTATTATTTATTATTTAGTATTAATTATTTATTATTTATTATTATTATTTATAATTTATTATTTATTATTATTATTTATTATTTATTATTATTTATTATTATTATTATTTATTATTTATTATTTATTTTTATTTATTATATATATTTATTATTATTTAATATTTATTATTTATTATTTATTATAATTTTTTATTATTTATTATTATTGTTATTTATTATTTATTATTTATTATTATTATTAATTATTATTATCTTATTATTTTTATTATTATTTATTTTATTATTATTTATTATTAATTATTATAAAATAATAAAATAATAATAATAAATATTGATAATATTATGTTAATATTTATTGATTATTATAATAATAAGTATTGATAATATTATGTTAATAGAGTTTAGTTCAAGCAAAAATAAGTTCAAGACAGCCAAAATAAGTTCAGTTCGGTCAAAATAAGTTTAGTTCACCAAAATAAGTAAAAATAAGTTCAGTTCGGCGAGAAATAAGTAAAAATAAGTTCAGTTCAGCCAAAATAAGTTCAGTTCAGCCAAAATAAAATAAGTTCAGTTCAGTTCAGCCAAAATAAGTTCAAAAGAACAGGGCCTACGTTGAGATTGCAACCAAATATTAATACAACATTACTGGCATATGACAAGTAAAATGTAATCTACCTGTACTCCACATCTGTCAAATACTTCTCCAAGTCACAAAGGTTAGGAGAATTAAAATCCTCAACCATCCAATATATGCATACTTAGGAAAATATAGTTAGATTGTGACACAAACATATTAGGATTAAATCAAGGAATATAATTGATCTCGCTTCAATCAACTACGGGAGCACTATTGCACATATGGGCAACAAGGCAAGCATCCCTTTGATCATGTTTAATCTTCAAGTTTTAACTCATTCTCAATTCTACTACATGCTCAATATTCATATCTACACTTGTATTCTCAAGTATATCTATGTTTAGGTGCACATCAAGGTAATCTATTACTTTTTCGAAAGTTGCAGAGAGATCAAACTTTGCCTGATGTTTTTGTGGAATGTGGATGTGAGCTAAAATATTTTCATAGTTTAAATTAATTTTAGCATCAAGGCATGCATCAGAACCTCATTGTAATCAAAGAGATCGCACACACAAATAATTTTAGGCACACAAAATAGAAGAAATTTAAAAACTTTGATTAAATATAACAAAATCAGCATCAAGGCATCAGATCTAAAGTCATAATATAATAACAAAATAAACAACTATATAATTAGAATGCATACACCAAAACAAAATATTAAAAATTTCACAAGTGCTTGGGTTGGTTAGTCAACCGAAGCACTTGACAAGTAGCACAAGGAGTTTCTTCCACTAGTGGAGGCGTCATACCTAAGAGAATGATGTCACAAGGTAGCAATCTATTTCAGCAAAAACAATGCAGTTAATCGACAATATCCACTAACGGACGTGACAAACATAATTGTTCATATTAGTTTATAGCTAGATCAGGATTCATTTATGTGGCTAGAGCTAGATTGTGATCAGCTGTTTTTCATTCCAAGTACAAAAACATCTTTTTCTACACTAATTATTCTTATAGACATGCAATAATAGTGAGGTGCACTTCCAAGATGATGTGAAAAAATAAAGTATTTATTCATTCCTTGGAAAGAATTAAGAGAAATCAACAAATGATGTCAGGATATTAGATTTTGTTTAAAGTGGAAGTATTACTTTGTCAGTCAGATATATACAGACCATATATAGCTAGGAAATGTCACAAAGCTGTCTATGTCCCCTTGCAAACCTAGATAAAATATGCTCAACTCAAAACTTCAATTACATCCAATAGCTACAAGATCATCTTCCTCTAATATCAAATTTTATTTACCTCAAGATGCTTAAATGGCTAAGCATAGAGAGGTAAAGGAACAGAAAGCTCACCTTGATGTAAAACTGCTGAGAATACTACCTTGATCTAGCTCCTTATTATGTATCTCTAAAAGTTGTTCTACTAAAAGGACTCCATCTTTATCTTTATCTTTATCTTTATCTTCATCTACATCTTCAAAAACTCTTATCAGTTGTAACTCTAACTTCATTAACTCTACATCTTCATTAACTCTCATCAGGTAAGCTTAGCCATCTAAGGTACACAAATACACAATACATGCATACAAGTATATAACCACCAAAGCCAAGGAGGGCAGTGTTAAGATCTCAAAGATAGCTCAGTTAAAAGGCTTATCATGATCAAGCACTTGGTAAGATAAATTTCAGCATTATTAGAGCTATATGATGTCATATGCCCATATTTAACCCACCATTCAACTAATTCAGCCTTATTTGAATGACAAATACTACAAGCATACTACTAGGTAAAACATATTATATTGAAGTGAATGCAAGATGAATTCAATCAACCACGCTAGAAATTAACCAATAATAAGCACAAAAATCTGTAGCAAAACAAAAAAAAAAAAGATTCAAACTATAGAAAAAGCACCAACCTTTTCATTGAATTTGCCCAGAAATTCTTTATCAAAAACGAAGATTTGCCCAATATATAGTCGATCTAGATGGGAGGTTGAAGATGAACAATTCAATGAAAATCGAAAAATTAGATTGAATTTTACAAAATTCAAGAGAAAAAAGGACAAAATTGGAGACAAACCTGCTGAACTAATGGCGTATTGAAGAGTGAATTGTGCGTTGTGATGAATTCAATAGCGTTTGAGGTTGAGAGAGACGTGGTCCGCTGGGGATTTAGCACGAACAGAATAGGAGTAGCAATAGAGAAATCCATTTGAATTTGAGATACATTCGAATATTTGTTGGTCCTCCAAGTTGATCCATCCTTCAAAAATTCATTCAATCAACAAAATTAATCCACCTCATTTATTAAATTAAATAAAAAAAATGAAAACTCTATAAACATAACGAGCTTAGCCCAATTTAGAACCGAACTATACACTTTTTACTGAAACTAAAAACATCATCGTGATAATATACCTATAATGAGATCATATTTGAGTTTTTATGTAATACATTTTTACATTTTGTAAGAAAGATACGATTATTTTTGCTAATTATACGACTTTTAGGCATTTCTCATAATCACAATTCAGAATTACAAAAAATGTACCTTGTAAACCCCAGCATAAAATTCATTTCCCAACATATCTTGAATCCTTCCACGAAATCGAACCAACGTATTAGGTTGAATGTACATAACACTTGTAGCATTAAGGATCGGAACCTTAAAATTCACAAATACAAAAAGAAGTTAATTGAATCAAGAAATGAAGAGAAATCAAGAACATAAACCCAAGAAATTAATAAAAATTGGTACCTGAGAAAGACCGGAATCGTCAAAGAGAAATTGGCGGAAGAAATCGACGGCGCCCCAATAAGAGCCGTCGGATGTGGATGGATTGAGACCGGAAGATACGGCTTTGTCGAAGGTTAATCGGACGGCTCCAATAGGATTTGCGAGGCAATCGTACCTTCTAACCTGGTGAAATGGCATCGAAGAGAGGAGGTTAAAGAGGAGAGAGATGCGTGAAGGAGAGAGGAGATGAGGAGACCAGGGGAGTTAGAGAGAAGGCGTTAAAGGAGATAAGTTAGGCCTTTCTCGTAATAACTGGGCTCAATTCAACGCTCAATTTCGTGGGCTTAGCGCTCATACCAAACGCGAGTGTTAGAAAAAAAAGAAGAAGAAGATTAACCGCTGCGGTTAATAGAACCGCAACGGTTAACGTAAAACCGCTCCGGTTTTCGTTAACCGTGCGGTTAGCAAGTATGTGTTCCCAAGTTTTCCATCCATAATTTCAAGGATTTACCGCTTCGGTTCTCTGAGGGACCGCAGCGGTTGCGTTGTGACATATAGCGTTTTTTCCCCCTAGTGTTATAAGGTAGTCCGTGATGCTCCTTCGAACCGAAAAGGCTTTAGGAGGAACTTTTTCCATATATACACAAGTGATCAGTGGGGGATCCCGATTCTTCCTGCGGAAGGAGGTCTTCGCTTTGGCTTGAATAAAAATGTTCCCTAGATGTCTCGGCAAGAGGCAGTTACGGGAATATATTTTTCCACAACGCCCAAGACTCTGACCGGGGCCCTCTCGTACGTCCCCAAGAATTGTCTCCCTACCCGCTATGAGATACGGAACTAGATGTTCCTAGCGGCTGTGGGTTTGAGCTACAGCTATGATTAGGGTGATCCCGCCTTTGTTTTATGTAAAGGTCTTTTTTTATGCTAAGTGTTTGACGTTTCCTTTGTTTCAGTGGTTGCCCGACATCAACTAGGTCCCGAGATGGCTGAGCGATTCATCAACCATGCCGAGTTTGCCCTGAAGCTGATGGGCGAGCTAGATGGGGAGACAATGTCCATCCCTCCTCCTCCTAAGGTAAATACTACCTTTGTCATTTTCATTTCATTTTATTCTTAGTAGGGTACCCCGTTTTAATAGTGCTCTGATCCCGACAGGACAGAGATCCTAAGAGTCCCAAGGAGCCTTCCGTTCGGTCTTGACGGTTGAAGGAAGATACCGAGAAGGCTCAAGCTGCAGAGAAGCAGGCTAAATCAAAGGCGTCTGATAAGGCGTTATCGGGTGTATCTACAGGCTCTAAGCGCAAGTAGGGGAACATTGAATCTCTCTTGGAGGTGGTTAATGTGGAGGAGCCTCAGGTTAAAAGGACGAGAGCTGAACAAATTGGAGCTGTTGCGCCCTTCACCGACATAACCCAAACCCAGAAGCTTGCCCGAGTGCGCCATGCAGTTCGGGAGATCTACACTGAGGCAGATGATTTGGCTCTAGCGGCTCTGGGCTCCGAAGAGGTTAACACCCTTTATGAGTCATGGCTGGAGGTAAGTGTTGGCTCCGACATGGAGCTTATACTTTTAACTTTGATTCAATAATGCTAAGCCCGTCTTGCTCTTGCAGACCTCCATCCGAATGATCTCAGTGATACGTCGCCGGGTCCAACTTGAGGATGAGATTGTCGCTTTGAAGAAAGAGGTTGGTGATCTGAAGACCAACGTGTCGACTAACGACAGCAAAGTGAAGAAGCTGAATGCCGAGGTCGACTCGTAGAAGGACACTTTTGAGAAGGCCAACAAAGCGCTGGAGGAGGCCACTACTCTAAAGGATAGCAAGAAGAAGCTTCACAACTCATTGGATGCTGCCTTGATTGAGCGCAACGAGGCTAAGAAGAATGCTGAGGAGCTCCAGCTGAAGCTGGAAAAGGCTGTGAAGAAGCATATGTCCTCTCGCCACAAGCTGAAGAAAGTTGAGGCCAAGATTCAGAAGGCCCAAGAGGAGTGGCTGGACGAGTGGAAGACTTTCCCCGATGGGCTCAACTACTTGGGTAAGATGGCTTCCACATCCTACCGTCTCGGGACCCGAGAGACCAAACAACTCCTCCGAGCAATTTTGATCGAATCAAATGCTTCCTCGGACTCGGGACGCTGTTGAAGCTTATTTTGATCGTCGAATTGCCCTAGAGCAACAAAGTGAAGAGAAAGGGGGAGGCCTCCCATACCTCGGGTGCTTCTCGGGTTCGTGGTCCGACGCCGGAGTCAACCATACTTACTCCCGAGGGCGTTCGCCCCGGATCCCGCCGACGGAGGGAAGTTCCCTACCGAGGATGGGGATGAAGGCCGGGGTTATCGTTCCGCCGACGCCGAAGCCTCGATGTAGATATGGGGGATAATTCCGAGGGAACCCGAAACAAGGAACCCGTCGCTTGATTTTGCCCTTAGAATTTTATCTCTTTTCGTTTGAACTTTTTCTGGATCCCGAGAGTCCGTTCTTGGGTTTTCTTTTGCTTTCGATGCCCGAGAGTATGTTTTTGATGTTTGCAACTCGGGGCAGCAGCTGCAATTGTCATGACCAAGTATTCGAAAATGTTTGCTTCATTCATAACTCCCGAGATTACGCCAACTCCATGGGGGTACTACTGACTGCCCCGAGTTGTGTTTAATAAAATAAACTACTGGCTCAAGTGTGGCCAAAGTTTACAAAAGATCCTGCCAACTCTAACAGGGTACAACTGATTTCCTCGAGTTATGGTTAACAAAATAGACTAAAGGCTCAAGTGTGGCCTGTTTATAAGATGAGGCTCAAGTGTGGCTAGGTTTACAAAACAATGGCTCATGTATGGCCAAAACAGTGGCTCCTGTGTGGCCAAGTTAGATCCTTGCTCATTAAATGTAGTATTTATTCAGATTGTCCGCGTTCCAAGGTCGTGCCAAGGGGGTGCCTTCAGGTAACTCGAGTCGGCATGTTCCTGGCTTGACTACATCTGTGACCTTGTAAGGTCCATCCCATTTTGGCCCGAGCTTCCCTTTCAAATGTGCCAATCCCATAGCCTCAACTTTCCTCACTACCCATTTGCCTACATGAATAGGCCTGGCTTTAACCATGAGGTTGAATTGCCTGTTAACACGCTGTTTATTGCGTATAGACTTGAGTAGGGAGTTTCCCCGAGCTTCGGGGAGTAAGTCGTGATTGATTTTCTTCTCTTCTTCATTCTGCTCATAGTCATTGAATGTCATCCTTGGTGAGGGTATCCCGACTTCGACAGGAAGGACAACCTTACTACCATAGACTAGGCTGAAGGGTGAATGGCACGTTGCTTCTTTCATGGTTGTTCGTGCTGACCATAGCACACCTGTGAGGTCATCAATCCATGCTCCCTTGGCCCCCTCTAGTGACTTCTTAATCCCGTTCAACACTACTTTATTTGCGGCCTCTGCCTGGCCATTTGTCTGAGGTCGGGAGACCGCTGAGAACCTTGTCTGAATGCCAAACCTAAAACAGTATTCCCGGGTAGGCCCACTGTTGAATAGTCTCATGTTGTCCGAGATGAGGGTCCTTGGGATCCCGAAGCGGGTGATGATGTTCGTCCAGATGAATTTTTGTACTTGCTTGTCTGTTATGGAGGCTAAGGGTTTCGCCTCGACCCATTTGGTGAAGTAGTCGATGGCTACTAGGAGGAACCTCCTCTGCCCCAAGGCTGCTGGGAATGGACCTATTAGTTCCATCCCCCATTTGTCAAAGGGTAGGACAACTTAAATGGTGGTTAAAGGATTGGTGGGAGCTCGAGGAATGGAGCTCGCAGTTGGGACATTTCTTCACCAATTCTACAAAGATCATGCTTCAGGGAGGGCCAGGAATATCCGGCCCTTGGAGCTTTTCATGCTATAGTTATGGCCCCTTGGTGGTCTGCGTGAGCTCCTTCATGGATCTCCGGAGGATGTAGTTTCCTTCGAAGGGACTACGCATTTGAGTAGGGGGTGACTATAAGACTTTTTGTGCAAGTGGCCTTCATGCCAGATGAACCACCCCGCCTTTCTCTTTAGGCTATCAGCCTCTTTCTCATCCGAAGGCAACAACCCGTCTCTCGTGTATCCGATAAGCCCTTCCATCCATGTGCCCGTCCCGTTGATGGTGTGTACTTGAAATGAATTGATGCTTGGTTGGTTTAGGTTTTCCCACATGATGGTTCGAGGGGTCAACCCCTCTGATGAACTTGTCATGCGGGCCAAGGCATCGGCTTGTTAGTTTTTCAGATCTCGGGAAATGTTGTATGTTGAATGAGGACAACTTCTTAAGGAGCTCCCGGGTCTTGTTGAGGTACATCCTCATGTTTTCTTCCTTGGCCTCGTTATTCAGAGTTGATGCAAATTTGGAGGCCTAGGATCAGAGCTTCGTATTCAACCTCGTTATTGGACGCTAGAAAATCAAATTTCACAACATATTTCATATTATCCTCGACTGAGGGTATAATTACTAGCCCGGCTCTGCTGCCTGCTTTGGTGGCTGAACTATCCACTTGCAACTCCCACGATTCCTTTTCCTCTATGTCAATGGGTCGGGAGCTGCATTCGCTAATGAAATCTGCTAAGGCCTAGGCCTTGATTGCTCTCTAAGGCTCGTATTCCAACCCGAAATCTGCCAACTAGTCTGCCCAGTCCGTCATCCGAGTCGAATGATTCCTTCTTTCAATCACTTTCCGGATAGGTTGCCCAGTTATGACCTTAATAGGGTGCGCCTGAAAATATGCTTTCAACTTTCAACTTGCCATTACCAGCGCAAAAACTATCTTCTCAATCTAGCTATATCTCGCTTCGGCTCCTCTATAGGTGTGGCTGATAAAGTACACTGGGTGCTGAGCTGCTTCTCTTTCTGTTACCAGCACGACGTTGAGAGCATATTCTGACACCGACAGATAGATGTAGAGTGTTTCTCCCGGCAAGGCGATACGAGTTTGGGCAATGTTGCCAAGAGCTGTTTCAGCTGCTGGAAAGCCAGCTCAGCCTCGTCATCCCGGTCAAACTCCTTCCTTTTGAGTGCTCTGAAGAACAGTAAGCTCTTGTCAGCTGAGCGGGATAGGAAACGGCCTAGCGCTGCTAGGCACCCTGTTAGCCTATGAACTTCCTTGGCGAAGACATGTTTAACACGGCGTTGATTTTGTTGGGATTAGCCTCAATTCCTCTCTCATGCACCAGGAACCCGAGGCACTTCCTCCCTTTTACCCCGAACATGCATTTCTTCAGATTCAGCTTCATGCCGTGGCGTCGTAGCGTGCTCACCATTTCCGCCAGATCCTCGACGTGGTCTGTTGTCTTTTTGCTCTTGACGATCATGTCGTCCACGAATACCTCAGTCTTCCTCCCGAGTTGCTCCTCAAAGACTTTGTTAATTGTTCGTTGGTAGGTAGCCCCTGCGTTCTTTAGCCCGAAGGGCATTGTTTTATAGCAGTACACGCCTTGGGCTGTCACGAATGTTGTGTGTATTCTCTTTTCCGCCATCGGGATCTGATGATATCCCGCGTTGGCATCCATAAAGCTGAGCAACTCGTGACCGGCAGTCGAATCTACCAGCCTGTCAATTTTTGGGAGAGGATGGTTATCCTTTGGGCATGCTTTGTTTAGATCAGTGAAGTTGACGCACATGTGCCTAGCTTCACTGGCCTTCTTCACCAAAACCACATTGGCCAGTCACTTAGTGTACTGGCACTCCTCAATAATGCCTGCCTCTAGCAACTTCTTAACTTCTGTTGCTACTGCTGCGTTCCTCTCGGGCCCTTGATGTCGAAGTTTCTGCTTGATGGGGTGAAAACCTTCTTTAATATTCAACTCGTGGGATATGAAGTTGGGGTCTAACCCCTGCATGTCGGAGGCAGAGTAAGCGAATACATCTTTGTACTACCGCAAGGTGTTGATGAATTTGTCTCTGATCTCGGGGGTGAGAGTTGTGCCAATCCTCAGCACATGCCCAAGATCTTGATCTATCATTACTTCTGCGTCCTCCTCGACTGGCTGGGGTCGTTCATATGAATTCTGATTTTCTGAAAGGTAAATCCCGAGGCCTGTGGGGTTATCCTCATGGTCTTCCCTCTTCCTCTTCTTTGGTCGCTCTTCTTCCGTTGAATTTGTTTTGAAACTATTTGTATAACACTCCGAGATGTTCGCTGATCACCATAAATTTTCCCCACATGACCTTCGTCTGTTTCGTACTACATGAGTAATGTGTATACCGAGATGGCCTTTTATCTTGTTCATGGTGGGCCCGCCCATGATAGCGTTGTAAGTTAGCGGGGTATCGACCACTGAGGGAGTCGACTAGTAGGCTTCTTCCCTTTCCCCTTTCCCCGAGTCTTCCAGCCAATTTCACATACCCGAGGGGGTATATTTATCCTCCCCCAAAGCCTATAAGCGGCTGACTGGTCGGGATTACGTCTTTCTCGGTATACTTGAGCTTGCGCAAGCAATCTAGGGTTATGATGTCTGCTGAGGAGCCACTATCGACTAGAATCCTCTTAACTCGGGAATTAGCAATCTTCATATCTATGACAAGGGGGTCATCATGGGGGTATGAATGTGCCGGTCAGCTCCCCAAACGTCATGATAGGACACCCCGCCCCTTATTGGCTCGATTTCTAGAAGCCGCCGCTTCATTGATTGGAGATGGGCCTTGCGGGATCGACTTGTTTGGCCCCCGAGGCATGGCCTCCAAAGAATCACTCCGACATACTCGTCGATGTTATCGCTATCATTTTTTCCTTCCTTCTCCTTCCCCTTCTCTTCCTGAGAGTGCTTGATGTAGCTGTTCAACTTTCCCTGATCAAGTAGGTGATCCAAGGCCTTCTTCAATTCCCGACAATCCTTGGTGGTATGCCCGCATTCCCTGTGGTACTCACACCACAACAGTTGATCCCTTCTTTCTTTTGAAGTCCTTAAGGGAGGAGGGACGGGCAATACCGACTTGTGCTTTAGATCTAGGTAGATCTCATGTCTGTTTCCGTTGAAGCATGGATCATTCCCGTTATCCATAGCTCTCGGGAGGAGTTGTTGATTGTTTTTGCTGATTTTGTTGGATTCCCGTTAAGGGGTTTCTTCCTTTCTTTTCTTTGACTTCTCGATAACTGGCATGCAAATGTCTGAGGCTTGAATGAACTTCTGAGCCCGACTTATGGCCTCAGTGAATGTGGTGACATCATTTTCAGCCAAGGACCGTATGAACTTGCCTGGCCAGAGCCCAGACATCAATACGGTGAAGGCTACCCCGTCTTGGAGGTCGGAGATTTTTAGGGATTCTTCATTGAATCTGTTGATGTAATCAACGAGGCTCTCGTGCTCGTGTTGCTTAACTGACATTATGTTAATGCTCGTCTTCTTATGCCGGCACCCGGCAATGAAATGCTGGTGGAACAATGCTTCCAACATAGAAAAGTTCGTGATTATGACAGGAGAGAGCCCTGAGAACCAGCTGAGTGCTAACCCCTTGAAAGTCGTCGGGAAATAACGACACCAAGCTGCTTCGCACCCAGTTTGCACACTCATCTGGGCCTTATAGACCACCATATGATCATCAGGGTCACTGTTTCTCGAATATTGCTCGATCAGGGGAACCTTGACCTTGCCCGGGTTAGGGACCTCCATGATCTCTCTACTAAAGGGTATCATGAAGTTCAGTACCCCTCTGTTGACCAAGACGGGACTCCTAATTTGTGGGGGTCCCGAGTCTTCTTTGCCTTCAGTTCAGGTCTTCTTGGACCCGAGAGGGGATCCTTCCCGCCACTAGGGGAAAAAAAAGGAAGGGCTTCGCAAGAAGGGCTGCGTTTTATTAAAAACGCAGCCTTCTTAGGTATGAAGGGCTGCGGTTTCCAAGGAAACCGCAGCCTTTTTGTGAAGGGTCAGCGGTTAGACTTAAAACCGCAACCCTTCATGCAAGATATGAAGGGCCGCGGTTTTAAGTCTAACCGCAGCCCTTTTTGTGAAGGGTTGCGGTTAGCCTAGAAACCGCAGCCCTTCATCCACGAAGGGCTGCGTTTTCTAGGATAAGCGCAGCCCTTCCTATCCTGCCCATTTGAACCTGTGAGTTTTGCGCGCAACATACGTAGCACCCACTCGCAAATTTCCCTCGCACACTCGCCTCACCCCTCTCCCCTCACACTCACTCGCACACTCACTCCTCTCCCTCACACTAACTCGCACCGCCCTAACGGCCATCACCGGAGCACCAACACATCGCCGGAGCGTCGTCCCATCGCCGGTGCACATTTCTTCTTCTCTTCTCTCGCCGTTGCCTCGAGCTCCTTCTTCTTCTCTTCTCTCGGCGCGCCTTGACGCCACCACCACCACCACTACCGCATTGTCGGTAATTCCCCTCTCACTCTCTCTCCTCTTTGTTTTATTTAATTTCTCTTCTATTTTGTGTTGTAAAATGTGATTGTAGGGGGTGGGGGAGGGCTTGTGGAGGGTGGTAGGGGGTGGGGGGTGCCGGGCAAGGGATGGGGGATGGCCGGGGAGGCCGGGCATGGGGTGGGGGAGGGCAGGGGATGCTGGAAAGGGGGTGGGGGAGGCCGGGCATGAGGTGGGGGGAGGCAGGGGATGCTTGGAAGGGGTGGGGGATGGGTGGGGGGAGGGTGGGCATGGGGTGGGGGGAGGGTTGGGGAGGCCGGGCATGGGGTGGGGGGAGGGCGGGGATGCTGGAAAGGGGGGGGGGGGGGGCCGGGGAGGCCGGGCATGGGGCGGGGGAGGCGGGGGATGCCGGGACGGGGGGGGGGGAGGCCGGGGGGAGGTGGATAGGGGTGGGTGAGGCATTGTTGTGAAGGCATTGTTGTAAGTTGTAACACATGTTTGGTATCACTACTATCTTTCATTTTCTTTTTTGTTTTATAATGTAACTATGTAGATTTTTAGGCTTCGGAAACGAAAATTAAAGGTCATTTTACGCCTACATGGCAATGAGGGAGTGCAGTGGGGGCAGCAGTGGCGGTGGGGGTGGGACTGTGTTACAAATGTGGAGAGTGAGGTCATATGGCAATGGAATGCTCTCCACATTTGTAATACTTCTCACTAGCTCCGCCGCTACCAGCTGATGGGAATTCCATTGCCATGTGACCTGATTCTCGAGTCATTTTAGGCCTAATTTAGCCTTTTCGCTTCCGAATCGTACTTATCGAGTCATTTAACCCCAAATTCTTTGTGAACATGATTATATGAGGTATAATGTAACTATTGTGTAGAGTTTTAGGCTTGCATTTGTTCTTGGTTGAATTTCGGAAACGAAAATTAAAGGTCATTTTACGCCTACATGGCAATGAGGGATTGCAGTGGGGGGATGTAGTGGCGGTGGTGGTGGGGCTGTTGTAAATGTGGAGAGTCAGGTCACATGGCAATCAAAAGCCCATCTGGTGCTCTCCACATTTATAACAGTTTCAACTCCGCCGCTACCAGCTGATGGGCATTCCATTGCCATGTGACCTGATTCTCGGGTCATTTTAGGCCAAATTTAGCCTTTTCGCTTCCGAATCGTACTTATCGAGTCATTTAACCCCAAATTCTTTTTGAACATGATTATATGAGATATAATGTAACTATTGTGTAGATTTTTAGGCTTGCATTTGTTCTTGGTTGCATTTCGGGAACGAAAAGGTCATTTTAGGGCAAATTTTGCCTTTTCGGGTCCAATTCGTACTTATCGAGTCATTTAACCCCAAATTCTTTTTGAACATGATTATATGAGGTATAATGTAACTATTGTGTAGATTTTTAGGTTTGCAATTGTTGTAGGTTGAATTTTGGGAACGAAAAGGGCATTTTAGGCCTATTTTAGCCTTTTTGCTTCCGAATCGTACTTACCGAGTCATTTAACCCCAAATTCTTTTGAACATGATTATATGAGGTATAATGTAACTATTGTGTAGATTTTTAGGTTTGCAATTGTTGTAGGTTGAATTTTGGGAACGAAAAGGGCATTTTTGGCCTATTTTAGCCTTTTTGCTTCCAAATCGTACTTATCGAGTCATTTAACCCCAAATTATTTTTGAACATGATTATATGAGATATAATGTAACTATTGTGTAGATTTTTAGGCTTGCATTTGTTCTTGGTTGCATTTCGGGAACGAAAAGGTCATTTTAGGCCCAATTTTGCCTTTTCGCATCCAATTCGTACTTATCGAGTCATTTAACCCCAAATTCTTTTTGAACATGATTATATGAGGTATAATGTAACTATTGTGTAGATTTTTAGGTTTGCAATTGTTGTAGGTTAAATTTTGGGAACGAAAAGGGCATTTTAGGCCTATTTTAGCCTTTTCGCTTCCGAATCGTACTTACCGAGTCATTTAACCCCAAATTATTTTGAACATGAGTATATTAGGTATAATGTAACTATTGTGTAGATTTTTAGGTTTGCAATTGTTGTAGGTTGAATTTTGGGAACAAAAAGGGCATTTTAGGCCTATTTTAGCCTTTTCGCTTCCAAATCGTACTTATCGAGTCATTTAACCCCAAATTCTTTTTGAACATGATTATATGAGATATAATTTAACTATTGTGTAGATTTTTAGGCTCGCATTTGTTCTTGGTTGCATTTCGGGAACGAAAAGGTCATTTTAGGCCAAATTTTGCCTTTTCGCGTCCAATTCGTACTTATCGAGTCATTTAACCCCAAATTCTTTTTGAACATGATTATATGAGGTATAATGTAACTATTGTGTAGATTTTTAGGTTTGCAATTGTTGTAGGTTAAATTTTGGGAACGAAAAGGGCATTTTAGGCCTATTTTAGCCTTTTCGCTTCCAAATCCTCCCCCTCCCCTCCCCCCCACCGCACGCCCCCCCCCCTCCCCCCCCCCCCCTCCCCACCGCACCCCCCTCCCCTCCCCTCCCCCCCCCCATACCGCCCCCCTCCCCTCCCCCCCCATCCGCCCCCCTCCCCCCGCCTCCCCTCCCCCACCGCACACCTCTCCCCTCCCCCCCCCCCACCGCACGCCCCCCCTCTCCTCCCCCCGCTCGCCCTCCCCTCCTCCTCCCACCGCACAGCCCCCCCTCCCCCCCACCGCACACCTCTCCCCCCCCCCCACCGCACGCCCCCCTCCTCCCCCCCCCGCCCCCTCCCCCCCCTCCCCACCGCACAGCCCCCTCCCCCCCCCTCCCCGCACCCCTTCCCCCCTCGCACCTCCTCCCCCCTCCTCCCTCCCCGCACCGCCGCCCCTTGCACACGTAACCCCTCCCCACACCCCACCCTCGCCTTTAGTGGCAATGTTAATTTTAATTTTTTGTTATATTAATGCATTATTTGTACAATTTCAGGGAGATGGCGGATGTGCATACGGATAACACCACATGTGGTGCTGAACACACTACCGAGGATGAGTCTTTCGATGCGAGAAAGGAACGGGGTAAATTGTCTCGATTTCGCCGTGAAGAGATAAATGCACAAATGCCTAGGAAGTCATTGGTGACGAAAAAGAGAAAAGGAAGGGGACCTACAAAGTCACTAGGGAAACACACAAATATGACTTTGGAGTACGATAACATGGGTCAACCTTGTGGAAAGTGGCGTCAAAAGTATGGCATGCAAGTTGGCATTTGCATGCATAAACTCTCCATTTTGCACTCATGGAAAGAGGTGCCCGAGGGATTGAAGCGGTGTCTATGGGAAGATACCATGGTAAGCTTCAAGTACAATAACGTTTAGTTTCTTAATTATTTAGTTAAATATATGTGTAATATTACTTATAGCATATAAATTACAACATTTGCGAAAACTAATTTGTGAACTGCGTTTTTTGTAGAATTAATTCAATATCGAAGATGATGAAGCCAAGAAGAATGTATTTCTATCCACGGTTGCCCAGAGATTCGTAGATTTCAAGGCTCGGTTAGTGTCCGGGTGGATCACTAAGCGGAGGAAAGTAGTAGGTACAAAGAAGAAGAACATCTACGGCGGAGAAACACAAGCCGATCCTGAGGCTTCACCGGAAACATCATCTGCACCATCCAAATTACCATTTCAAATATGGAAAACTATCAAACCTGAAGAGTGCGAAGCATTTGTTGCCAAGAAAAACAACCCCACAAGCTATTGTAAGAATATTTTATTAAGATTTAATAAACTTAGATCCAAAGATATTGTATAGCACCGTACGTAGCTAACCTTTGTTTATAATTGTGTGTTTTAGGCAAGTCGTGAGAAAAGTAGCTCGAGTACAAAAGCTAGGAAGTATTATCATCATTTGGGTGCTCATTCGTACAATGAGGCGAGAGAGAAGTGGATGTTCAGCCATTACCCCACAATAGGGTCGGCAACGGCAACGGGGAGTGGCTCAATGACGACAGTTGCACAGCCTCGGCAACCAGATAGAGTCCTCGATTGGTGGTGTTCGATGCATGGGGTTGACGCAAAGGGGAAAAGAGTCTTGCCTAACCCCGGAACACAACAGATAGGCAACGCCATTGTAAGTACAGATTATATGGTTATATAAGGTATATATAATATAACTTTTGCGCTCACAAGCATTTCTCTCTTATACTTATGTAGATTGGCTTGAAGGAAAAAGAGGCAATCGGTGAGTTCACTCCTAAAGGACACATTGATGCATTGCACGAAACTTTAGGACCGGACCACGCAATGGACGCGTGAGGGGCGTAGGAGGTGTCCACCTCGGTTTGAGAAAGGTATATGGTGATCAATACACTACAGCCGACAAAATCAAGTGTTGGTAGTGTGAATTCGGCAAACACGTAGATGTGGAGGCTATGAAATCTGCAATTCGGGAGGAGCTAAGGGAGGAGATGACCCATAACTTCAACGCCATTTTGGAGCAAATGGGTTTACCGACTTTTGCTGCATTCAAGAAGGGTAGTGATACTACACCTAGCCGCCCGATCCACCCGTAGGACCCGAGTTCAAGGTAATCACTTAATCCCTTTGCTTTGTTAAACAACTATTGTTACGTTCTTAAATGCATGAAATTCTTACTATATATATGTTGTTTCATAGACTAACTATAAATAGAGTTTTTTTTTACAGGAAGAGACACCATGTGAACTATCGCTCGAGGAGATGGTTATGATAGTTTCATCCTCGTAGCTCATGGCCATGCACAACCCCCTAGTGACCGAGTACGATTGCATAACCAGTTAGTGGATCATAATCACTATGTGGTCACCCTCAATGAAATTGTGTCAGGTTTCGAAGAATTACCTCTTCCGCCGCCGGCCGAAGTTGGTCTACAGATTACTAAATGATGCCCTTGGCGCTATGTTCTCGGGGCCGCGTGCATTGGTGCGGTTTTCGGATGAGGTACAATGATTAACATTCATATATATATATGCGTGTTTTCTTTTATAGTTCCTATGATAGTCAAGTAATATCTTTACTTTTAACTAAATACTAGGTTTGGGGGAAGGCCGACTCACATGCCAGGAAGGGAAAGAAGGCATGTTCACCTTATAAGAAAGCAAGTTTACGTGATGAAGGTGAACGAAATGTGGTAACGGGAAATGTTTCTAAGACAAAAATCCACTTATTATCGATCCGGAGGTGGTGCGGAGCCTTACTACGCCATGCTTTTGGTTACATGAGTGCGCTAACGATTTACCCGATGAAAGCGCAATTGAGGTTGCTTTGGGGGAGCAACAATTCCACTACCTTGAGGACTCATCGACATTCGTTTCAAAGGTTGATATTAAAGAATTCTTATGTGGGGTAGAGTTGAATGTTTCCATGATACAAACATTCATGAGGTAATACATAAGTATATAAATTAAATATACATATACATATATATGCCTTAAGTTGTTTTCAAATCCATAATAAGTAACTCGTTGGTTTACTTTTAATATAATCAATATAATTTCTCGAGTTATTATACAATGAATTGCTTGCAACATCTAGTGCAATGTTTGGTTGGTTATGTCCAAACATAATACGAGATGACAATTGCTTACAAAACAAAGCCGAAGTGAAAGAGTATCTCGACATGAGTTTCAAAGCATCATCTCGTTTTGGATATCATCAGATCATTCTTGTTCCTTATATTGAAAAGTATGCTTGTTAAACTCGCTTTACTTTTATTATTCGATACTTAAATTGACCTATTAATTGTTCTACGATTAATAATAACTATATTTTCTTGTTGTAGGGCTCATTGGACACCGCCTTGCGATATGTTTGTCACGTAACGAAGTCTACCACTTTGATTCTTTGCGTCGACAACCACCACGGACCTCACTAATCAAATCATTGTTAAATAGGTAGCCTAATCGAAACTCAATATATGCGCACTTATTAATATTACACATTATTCATCATCTTTAAATATATAAACTGTAACACCCCAGAATTTCAAAGGCAGAAAAGAAAGAAATAATAATATATTTAATAGGACGATGGCGGAAACATCGTCTTCTGGGAATGTCACTACTACAAGAATAGTGTTTAAATAACTAAGTGATAAAAACAAACATAAGTAAATACTATAAGTAAATTAATTACTTAGATTAAAATCGAAATGAGAAAACTATCTCAAACTAAGAGAAGTCTAGAACTAAAACCCCTAATAGATTATTTCTCGCATCTCAACCCGAGCCCAAAATCAAAGAAAATCCCCATCAACAAAACCTGCAAAATATACAACAAATATCCACAATCGGTGGGGAGTAACTAGCGCAGTTCTCCCGTAACAATAGCAATCAAAGCACGATTCGAAGAAGATTATTAAGAAAGGAAAAACATGCAATCATTACATCAATAGCATGCACATAGAAATCATAAAGCTCATAGATGAAACAAGTGATCATCAACAATAAGTAAACATGATAGAGTGAGTGACATAATTCTAATATATAATAATAATAATAAATCAAGAATTCAACAAGTTATTGAGTCGAAACCGAACGCCAAGTGATTCGCAAATCACTTCCTAAGGTTTGTCGATCGCAATCTCCAGGTCATTCTATGGGCTTACGTTCCCCACCGCCCGTGTCTAAGAATGGCCAAACTCCCGATGCGGGGTAGAACACGCAGAACTCCCTGACTCTCGGACGACAACAATTAACCCAGGTGTACCCCTAGTTCGCAAACCAGGTGGTTGGCATGTTCTTCACCGGGGACTACATCTATCCCACCGGATATTCTTATCTCAAAATACAATCATGCATACAATCCAAGTATCATTCATCAAAATATTCATCAAAAAGGGATGCCACCCGGCCTTATACCCACAGTTCATCAAAACAGTTCTTCATAATTCCTCAAAATAAATCACTTATAAATTTTCAACAAATATCTCTCATAATAACACTTGAACATCTCCCAACATCATCAATGATAATATACTGGTTTTTACAGCAACCACAATTCAATCAAAATTACATCACCAATTAACTCTAAATCATATTCATTAAAAGAGTAGTAACAATTAATCATTTCCTTCCATAAATCAAACATAAACATATGGTTACCCAATGATACATACTGTATACTACTGAAAATCAGAAACCCAGAATATATTAAATTATGAATTATTTCTGATTTACAAGTCCTCAAATAATTTAAAAGTGTATCCTCAATTTCACAACAAAAACACCATAATAATTATTAAACTAATAATTTCGAGCAGTAAAATCATACAAAAATTATCATACGACCCTAATGGATCTACGGACATGATACAATTTTTATTTATAATTTTCGGACTCCAAAAGTATTTTTAACAGTTAATATACAGATTTCTCAAATAAGCCATTATAATAATTAAAAATATAAAAAAGACGCCCAAAAAATACCAAAAATTTACATAACATGTAAAAACTCATGGAAATACATAATATTCAGTCGTTCCATAATTATTATGCAATTTAGCCAAAAATAATTTTCATGATTAATATACTGACATAACCGAAATTTCATAAACAGATATATCAATTAAATAAAATAGTCAAAATTAGACAAAAAATTATTCTAAGGCATGGATTACATACTAAGAATGTAACATGATCTAAGATAATAATTTCATCAATTTTATCAGTCGTTCCATAATTATTATGCAATTTAGCCAAAAACGCACAAAACACCAATTAAATCAAATAAATACTAAAAATCATGCGAAAATTATTTTTCTCTACACAGTATTAACATAGCATGTATCAAGTATATTCATGTCAAATTTCGTCAAAAATTTCATTCAAAAAGTATTTTAAATAATTTCTAGCGTAGTAATCTAATACCGAATAATACCCTAATCACTATGGTTCTAAGATAACAACTAGTTACCTGGATCGTCGGGAGGAGAGCTGAGTCTAAAGAGACAATCACGAGTTAAGCATGCAATCTAAATCCTCTTCTAACCCCAAGGCATAACGAACGAGAATTGTAGCAACAAATCACTAGGCATTTCTTCTTGAACGTTGAAAACTCCTGTTTCGCACTGCTCTGTTACGACCATGATTCCCGATGATCAAAAGTTCAGATTCTAAATCACTCCAGTCAGAATGTAGAACAAGACGTTATAAACGTTGTGTCCAAATTTGAAGACGATCTAACTGTTAGATCTCCGGCTACGGTTATTTTCGTGAAGGTGCGACAGGAAAAACCGGGTTGAACCTTTCTATTCTTTTCCTCTTCCATTTCTCTCTTCCTTTTCTTGAAAAACGGTGAGGGTTTAATGCAAATGATGCTGAACTTCTTTGAATAAAAAAATCAGAATTTTATGGATGTTTAATGGTTGAAATAAAGGGTTTTAATGAAGGAGAATGATTAGGGGGTTATAGGAGTTACAAAGCTACAAAGAGTCACAAGGAAAATGAAAAGAAAAGAAAGAAGAGGAGCTCTCCTTCTCCATCTCCTTGGCCGGCTGTCAAGCGCAACACACCAAAAAAAAATTCGGCCCAAATCAACAAGAGTCCATGCTTCAAAAGCCCGCTACGCGATAAATCGATAAATTCTTAAATCGCGCCTAAACTTTGAAAATACTTAATAATGAAAATAATTCTAATAATTTATATTATAAATATAATGCACACATTAACACACCATATAATAAAATAATAATTCGGCTCCCAAATTATAAAGAATAAAAATCATTGATCTAGAGAAAATAATAAATTATTTATTTTTTTTTACGAAAAGAACATCATTTTAAAATAAACTAACACCAAAAATAAAGGGTGAAAATTACGGGGTGTTACAATCACTCCCCCTTAAAAGAGTTTCGTCCTCGAAACTTCAAAACAACCAAGAGACAAAAGAGAATACTCTAGATAAAGAACATTAAGAAAACAGAAATCGATGGATTTTAGTTAAGAACTAAACAACTTTGTAGGTTTAAAATTTGATAACTCAAATAATATATATATTTTATTTTGGAAGACCAAAAGAGTTGTATAGTAAAGAAGCACGGTAATAACAATCATTTCATAAAATGTGAAAGAAGTAAAGACAAGAGAAATTTAAGGTAAAAACCTTTGCACAATAAACTATAGGTAATTTTGTAAAAGAAGCAGGAATAAATATTTACATAAAATTATAAAAGAACAAATCCGACCATACATAAATATTTTTAGAAAAGAAACGAAGAATAAAAAGTTCGTAAATAGATAGTCAAACCAATTTAAATAGAGCTATCCACACGGGTTTATACTCCACTTAAAGAGATAAGAACACTTTAATAAAGAGTAGCTAGCTGCTTTATTAAAGTACCGATTATGAACACAAGTCATGACATATGTTATAAGAGCGTACGCCTCCTAAACATATATATGAAAATTAAAGTTCGCAAAAGAAATTGAAAACTTTAAAATAAATTTCACAACAACGAAACACTAATAATAAATAGGCGATAAGTAATAAATTATAAACAACAATTATAAAATTTGCTAAGTCGACACAAATGTGCATGGAACCACCCATTGCAATCTAGTATCAACAAAACAATATTTGAAAGCCTTCTTCTCAAATCAACATTAGAGTTTACTGGAATCACCCAATATAAACTTAATGTCAACTCAAAAAGGAAATTAAATCAAAACGAGATAAAATGCGTCAACTTATCAAATTGACATACAAGTCACGGGAATCACCCATTATGACTCAATATCAACTCAAACAAGTTTAAAATTTAGACTTATCAAATTGACATACAAGTCAAAGGAATCACCCATTATGACTTAATATCAACTCAAACAAATTTAAAATTTAGACGAGTATATAAATTTCATTTTCAAAGAATATAAAACAGATCAGTCAAAATCAGAGAATTAAATAAGAAGTAATGAAAACAACCAAAATTTTGATATGAAATGAGAAAGCACTAAATATTTAAACAAGAAACAACAAATAGTAAACGAGATCCTTTCACGTATTTGAGTTCGAAAAATAATGCTAATAAGAAAAGTAAGTTAGTAAGTAAAATAAAAGTTGTTGAATGCTAACCTTTAAAACAAAATAGTTTTCATCTACTTTTCAAACTAACACCAAAACAACTCATAAGGGTACTTTTATTTTTAAAGACTACAAAACTTATTACCATAATTAAAGGCTAAATAAGGATTAACATGAAAAATAAAAATATTAAAAGGAAAATATATATAACTATAGATGGTCAAAAACGGTAAGAGAAATTTGAAGACAATTGAAATTAAACGTTTTTCAAAAGAGTATGTCAAAATATTAACAATAACAAAATTTGAATGTTAGAAAATAACTCTAACATAAGTATAAAATTTAGTTCAAAGATCTAAAATATAATTTGGAATATAAATTCAAACTAGAAAGTTTTGTAAATAATAAAACAGATACGTAGTACTCACATAAAAACAACACTCAATTGAAAAAGAACAGAAAATATATATTGTCTCACATAATAACATATACTATCAAGCAACTAGCAAATAAAATAAATGCAATGCAACACACAAGACTATATTAAAATTAAATTAAAGGTTATTTCTAAATTGCAAAACACAAAACAAATTAATCACAACGAAACCGAGAAGGCTATAAATTACTTCGCTTTCGCTGCGCACTCTGATAAAAGAGAAAATAAATTACATGTAAGAGGCTCTGCAAATAAGATTAGCAAACTTGGTAGACTAATTCCACCAATAATACAAATAACTATACATATAACATATGCTCCATAAGTATGAGAGCACATCACATTCCCATAAGACTTCCCTTTACTTACTCTACCCATCACACTCTCATTATAGTGAAACAACTAAACTTAATTCTAAACAAATTTTATATCCTATGGCTAACTAATAATTCTAAAGAATCATTAGCAACTCTTTTTCAGAGTTTAGGAGCGTTTTGCTCGATACCAACCGTAACACCCCCGTAATTTCAAAGGCGGAAAAGAAAGAAATAATAATATATTTAATAGGACGATGGCGGAAACATCGTCTTCTGGGAATGTCACTACTACAAGAATAGTGTTTAAATAACTAAGTGATAAAAATAAACATAAGTAAATACTATAAGTAAATTAATTACTTAGATTAAAATCGAAATGAGAAAACTATCTCAAACTAAGAGAAGTCTAGAACTAAAACCCCTAATAGATTATTTCTCGCATCTCAACCCGAGCCCAAAATCAAAGAAAATCCCCATCAACAAAACCTGCAAAATATACAACAAATATCCACAATCGGTGGGGAGTAACTAGCGGTTCTCCCGTAACAATAGCAATCAAAGCACGATTCGAAGAAGATTATTAAGAAAGGAATAACATGCAATCATTACATCAATAGCATGCACATAGAAATCATAAAGCTCATAGATGAAACAAGTGATCATCAACAATAAGTAAACATGATAGAGTGAGTGACATAATTCTAATATATAATAATAATAATAATAATAAATCAAGAATTCAACAAGTTATTGAGTCAGAAACCGAACGCCAGTGATTCGCAAATCACTTCCTAAGGTTTGTCAGATCGCAATCTCCAGGTCATTCTATGGGCTTACGTTCCCCACTGTCTGTGTCTAAGAATGGCCAAACTCCCGATGCAGGGTAGAACACGCAGAACTCCCTGACTCTCGGACGACAACAATTAACCCAGGTGTACCCCTAGTTCGCAAACCAGGTGGTTGGCATGTTCTTCACCGGGGACTACATCTATCCCACCGGATATTCTTATCTCAAAATACAATCATGCATACAATCCAAGTATCATTCATCAAAATATTCATCAAAAAGGGATGCCACCCTGCCTTATACCCACAGTTCATCAAAACAGTTCTTCATAATTCCTCAAAATAAATCACTTATAAATTTTCAATAAATATCTCTCATAATAACACTTGAACATCTCCAAACATCATCAATGATAATATACTGGTTTTTACAGCAACCACAATTCAATCAAAATTACATCACCAATTAACTCTAAATCATATTTAAAAGAGTAGTAACAATTAATCATTTCCTTTCATAAATCAAACATAAACATATGGTTACCCAATGATACATACTGTATACTACTGAAAATCAGCAACCCAGAATATATTAAATTATGAATTATTTCTGATTTACAAGTCCTCAAATAATTTAAAAGTGTATCCTCAATTTCTCTACAAAAACACCATAAAAATTATTAAACTAATAATTTCGAGCGGTAAAATTATACAAAAATTATCATACGACCCTAATGGATCTACGGACATGATACAATTTTTATTTATAATTTTCAGACTCCAAAAGTATTTTTAACAGTTAATATACAGATTTCTCAAATAAGCCATTATAATAATTAAAAATATAAACAGACGCCCAAAAAATACTAAAAATTTACATAACATGTAGAAACTCACGGAAATACAAAATATTCAAAGAAATTATTTTTTCTTCCTCTACAAATAATTTTCATGATTAATATACTGACAGAACCGAAATTTCATAAACAGATATATCAATTAAATAAAATAGTAAAAAGTAGACAAAAAATTATTCTAAGGCATGGATTACATACTAAGAATGTAACATGATCTAAGAAAAATAATTTCATCAATTTTATCAGTCGTTCCATAATTATTATGCAATTTAGCCAAAAACGCACAAAACACCAATTAAATCAAATAAATACTAAAAATCATGCAAAAATTATTTTTCTCTACACAGTATTAACATAGCATGTATCAAGTATATTCATGTCAAATTTCGTCAAAAATTTCATTCAAAAAGTATTTTAAATAATTCCTAGCGTAGTAATCTAATACCGAATAATACCCTAATCACTATGGTTCTAAGATAACAACTAGTTACCTGGATCGTCGGGAGGAGAGCTGAGTCTAAAGAGACAATCACGAGTTAAGCATGCAATCCAAATCCTCTTCTAACGCCAAGGCATAACGAACGAGAATTGTAGCAACAAATCACTAGGCATTTCTTCTTGAACGTTGAAAACTCCTGTTTCGCACTGCTCTGTTACGACCACGATTCCCGATGATCAAAAGCTCAGATTCTAAATCGCTCCAGTCAGAATGTAGAACAAGACGTTATAAACGTTGTGTCCAAATTTGAAGACGATCTAACGGTTAGATCTCCGGCTACGGTTATTTTCGTGAAGGTGCGACAGGAAAAACCGGGTTGAACCTTTCTATTATTTTCCTCTTCCATTTCTCTCTTCCTTTTCTTGAAAAACGGTGAGGGTTTAATGCAAATGATGCTGAACTTCTTTGAATAAAAAAATCAGAATTTTATGGATGTTTAATGGTTGAAATAAAGGGTTTTAATGAAGCAGAATGATTAGGGGGTTATAGGAGTTACAAAGCTACAAAGAGTCACAAGGAAAATAAAAAGAAAAGAAAGAAGATGAGCTCTCCTTCTCCATCTCCTTGGCCGGCTGTCAAGCCCAACACACCAACAAAAATTTCGGTCCAAATCAACAAGGGTCCATGCTTCAAAAGCCCGCTACGCGATAAATCGATAAATTCTTAAATCGCGCCTAAACTTTGAAAATACTTAATAATGAAAATAATTCTAATAAATTATATTATAAATATAAATATAATGCACACATTAACACACCATATAATAAACTAATAATTCGGCTCCCAAATTATAAAGAATAAAAATCATTGATCTAGAGAAAATAATAAATTATTTATTTTTTTTACGAAAAGAACATCATTTTAACATAAACTAACACCAAAAATAAAGGGTGAAAATTACGGGGTGTTACATAAACAGTTAGTACATCTAATCTTATAATAATGTTGTTGATGTAGTGTGATGAAGCATATCAGTGCAACAGGACTTCGAGCACCAAAAGCTCCTGTTTGGATATCAGTCGAGGTAACATGACTAATTTATTTATCCTTATATAGAAACACTTTTTGCCACATACTACACATCTAATTAACATGAATGTCATTGGATGCATCCTTTGGTGAACATTTAGTGTCCGCAACAAGAAGATGGACTTGCATGTGGCTATTACGTGCTGAGGTACATGTTCGATATCGTCAACCAGTGCACTAACGCCGATGATCTTCAAAAGGTATGTAACTTATTAGTATATGTTAGTTTAGATTAGATCGATTGGTAATAGGTATTAATTGGTTTAGAAACCAAAGTAGCACATGCATATATTTGGGAACGAAAATGTCATTTCTAGGCCTATTTTTGCCTTTTACGCTTCCAAATCATATTTATCGAGTCATTTAACCCCAAATTCATTTTTAACATGATAATATGAGGCATAATGTAACTATTGTGTAGATTTTTAGGTTTGCAATTGTTGTAGGTTGAATTTTGGGAACGAAAAGGACATTTTAGGCCTATTTTTGCCTTTTCGCGTCTAATTCGTACTTATCGCTTCATTTAACTCCATTTTCTTTTTCAATATGATAATATAAGGTATAATATAACTAGTGTGTAGAGTTTTAGGCTTGCATATGTTTTTGATTGAATTTCGGGAAGGTATATGTCATTTTTAGAACTACTAACTACGGTACGTAAATGATTGAATTCTTATATTATGTGTTTATTCCTTGGTTGTTTTGCAAGGTTTATATGAATTACACACCACGTTTGAGGGCCTTCACCACAGACGAATTACATGAAGTTCAGGATAAGTTGGCGTCCCACATTTGCGATGATTGCTTATGATACATCTACTAGTTTTTATTAATTCTATGTACATTTTTCACATTATTAAATATATACATATTTAAAGTTAATTATTATATTACGTTCAAAAACTTGTCATATATTATTATTGCAATTTGATCGGTTTTTTTTGTGTCGAAGGGAGGTTTTGGGTGGGGGGGGGGGGCCGCCATGGTGGGGCTCTGGGCCGGGCTATGGGGCTGGTTGGGTCTTTGGGGTGGCTGGCAAAGAATGGGTGGAGGAGGTGGCGAGAGGGTGGGTGGGGTGGGGGTGCAGGGAGTGAAGGGGGTGGGTTGGGGTCTGGGGCAAGGCGGGGGAGTGCGGGGGTGGGTAGGTGTGGGCTAGGGGTGGGGTGGGGGTGGGAGTGCGGGGGGTGGGCGGGGGGTGGGGGTGAGGGGGGCGGGGGTGGGGGGTGAGGGGGGGGGGGGGGGGGGCGGGGGTGGGGTGTCTTTGGGCGGCGGGGGGGTGGGCGGGGGTGGGGGTCTTTGGGGTGGGCGGGGGGTGGGGTGTACGGGGGTGGCGGGGAGTGGGCGGGGTGGGGGGGTCTTTGGGGTGGGCGGGGGGTGGGGTGGGGGGGGGGGGGGGGTGGGGGGGGGGTGGGGCTTGGGGTGGGCGGGGGTGGGGTGGGCAGGGGGGGGGGGGGCGGGGGTGGGGGGGTGGGGTGGGCGGGGGGTGGGGTGTACTGGGGTGGCGAGGGGTGGGCGGGGGGTGGGGGGTGGGCGGGGGGTGGGGTGTCTTTGGGGGCGGGGGTGTGGGGGTGGGCGGGGGTGGGGTGTCTTGGGGCTGGGGGGGGGGCGGGGGTGGGGTGGGTGGGCGGGGGTGGGGCAGGGGGGGCGGGTGGGCGGGGTGGAGGGTGCAATTTATTTTTTTTTTAAAAAAAATTTGAATGTGAAGGGCTGCGGTTTAAGTCGAAAACGCAGCCCTTCAAGCTTATAAGGGCTGCGTTTTTGGCCTAAACCGCAGCCCTTCGTTGTGAAGGGCTGCGGCTAAAAACCGCAACCCTTCTTATCTATTGAAGGGCTGCTATGGAAAGGGCTGCTGGCCAAAAACGCAGCCCTTAGGGCTATTTTGACCGCAGCCCTTCATTGTTTTTCCACTAGTGCGCCCCCTTCGAGGAGTCCGAGATTGGGCCTGCTCCTCTTGGTGGGTCTTCTCCTGATTGGCCCTCCTCTTGTCGTTGAGTAGGTTCCGTGCATCCTGCTCTACATGACGCCTACGATTCTCCTCAATAATATGTGTCGGGCATCAGAATTTGGTGTCCTATGAGAGTCAGCCTGCCGAGATCTCTCTCCCCCCACTCGTTGCCCGTCCCGGTTAGGGACGTGAGTGTTTGGATCACCCCTAGCTCGAGGCTCTCCCTGGATTAGCTCTTGGGGTACCCCTTGGTTGAGCTGGGGAATTCCCGCTATGAGTTCTTGTAGGCTGTGCTGCATGTTCGCATTCAACTGCTGAGCTATCCTTTTTATGTCCACCATGGTGATGGGAGGCAGATCGGGTTGGTATTGTTCCCGGGGAACAATGTGCTCTTCGTTACGTGGAGTAGATCCCTCATCATCGATGGCAAGCGATTCGACCTGTACATTAGGTTGCTGGGACTGAATCGGGGTCGGTTGGGGCTGATGTGAAGCTCGGGTAGTTTTCCTTCGGGGCGCCATGTTGCTTTCGGTACGTAACTTTGAGATGTAGTGTCCCCCACAGACGGCGCCAAACTGTTTTATGCCTAGAAACTAGTCAGTTGAAAGAGGTGTGGTGAGAGAGGTTAAAATCCCAAGTTGGAGTATGATCCCGAGTCTTGTCACTTGCAGTCCTACAAAACAAGAAAAACTAGCCCGGGGGTGTTCCTGGGAAAGCCCCTCCGACGCTCAAGTCAGTTGAGATTAAGGTAGAGAGAGAAAGTGAGTAATTGCAGAGAGAGATGCTCTGGTTTTGTTAGGTGAGAATTGAATACCTGGTCATTGATTGGGCTTGCTGCTTTTATAATGTTGGGGATTTCCTAGACAAGAAACCCTATTGGGGGACATCCATGTCTGTAGGAAAGTTATCTCCCTTTCATTGTAGAGCTCTCCTTGTGCTAAAGAGCTGATAGGCCCATTAAGATCAGGCTGTGCGGGTTTCATTAGATGGGCTTTATATCATGCTATTTGACCGGATCAAGGGTCCAAACACCCTGAATATGATGATCCAATCTTTCCATGTTATGGGTTTCTTCCACAAATTTTATTTGATTTGAGTCCTATATATGAAACTTCTATAATTTTGGGCATAAAGTCCAAAGTTAGATGAATGTCGTTAAGGAAAAAAAAAACTTGACAATGTTAGGCTATTTCCTACAAATATGCATGACGCATGGTTTTAAAACCAGTGAATGTGATGATTGATGATATACAGTTTCCGATTTTCTTAAATTGAGAGTGTATCTGTAATTATGAAAAATATAGTGAATTCAATTCAGGTTCATAAATTTATGACCCAAAGTGTCAAATGTACTTAGTATTCACATTCTATATTATTATTTTGGTATGAGCAAGAGAATATTGAACAAATCAGATACTTATATAATTATTCAACGAGTATATAAATTTTTATTTGAGTTGGGAATATAATTGATCTCCATTGTGTGCCTTTGAATGTCATATATATGAAAGTATGCACTTAAAATTTTTCTTCATAGAAATGATGCGCGAGAGAAGAGGGAGATAGTATGGATAATAATTTATAAGATTAGGCTTGTTTATCATAGTATTTTTTTTTTTTTTATCATTGGATTATATTGAATTCATGATGCTCTTGAAGAGTATATATTATCTATCTTCAAGTATAGTATGCTCTGGAAGAGCACAAGATTTCCCATAAGGAGTCGAGATAATTTTAATTTTGCCAATACAAAAGACACGTTGCTGGTGTCAGATGTCACATCATTATCTGGCCAGATTGATAGTGTATTATTATAATTCAAGTGAAAAATTCAAATCTTATCCTACCGGTTGGTTAATGAGAAGTATGACTGTTTGAAATTTTGACCAAGTAGAAGTTTGGCATGTATAAAATATTCATAATAAAATATCATGACTTGAGAAATATCCCTTGATGTGATAAATTAGGCCAGTTGGGTGTAACTTACCCATTTAGAGAAATTTGAAAATTTTCTTATAGAACAAGTGCTGAAGACTTTCTAGTGTTGTAATTATATTATTTTAAGGGAAAGACATGCACAATAATGAGATTGAGCATGATATCGGAGATCTTGACAATTATTGATATTATACAAGTTTTATTTAAGTGAGCAAGACATACGAGTATGTTTATGAATAGTATATGTATTACAATTGAATTTATTGCATAAGTCAATTGAATTTATTGCATAAGTAAATTGATCTCCAATTTGGGGCAAAATATTATTCAGCACAAGAAAATCCAACTGCGTAAATATATTTACTCCCCAAATTTGTTTGTTTGACTGAAGAGAATCAGTATAGAGAATTTGTTGATTAGAGTTTATAAATAGGACATGAGAAAATGAATCTAAGGTGGATATATTTTTGTTTTATAACAAATGGCCTCATAAGTCTATCCATTGAAGATAGTTTTTACCACCTTAGGAGGAGAATAATCAGAGAAAGATGGTAAAAATAACAGTTGATCCCCAAATTGAACCAGAAGTTCAAAACTATTATGAATATGAGATACATCAAATAGAGGTTCAGAACATTAAAGTAATATTATAAATTGATTTATTTGATGATGTATTATATATACACCAGCGATATCTGTCGAGTTATTGAGTTATATATAGAACATTCGAGTTTCTTGCCAACTTAATCGTATCGATACACCTAAAGTGTAGTATGAAAGTTTCAGTTCCACTATTGTAATCACAATGTTCAATTTATGGCAAGAAAGTTGCAGTTGGTATCTTTATGAATAATGGAAACATGATAGAACTTACAAAATACGAAGTGACTATGAAAAGGCCTGGATATCTGAAGGAAAATAGATGGCCTATATGGAAAAGACTGGTACCTCCCAAATAGCTATTTAGATATCGTTAAATAATACATATTATGCATGTTCGAAAGAGTTTTTATAAAATCTATACTGGTATGTACGTGGAACCGATATGCATATGCGCGCGAGTTACAATGAACTATGGATGGGGATCACATAATTGAGTCCATTTTGGTGTCGACATGATAATACAAAAACGAGCTCGTGGACTTGAAGTCCAAATGATTTATCAACTTCATTCGAACTCTACAGTTTTGTAATAGCCTCACTTTTTAAGACGAAATCATTAAGATAAACGAGATACGTTAACATACTAATCAGTACTTAATCAATTGCATCTTTGAGGAATAAGAAAATTGTGAATAGCCCCTATATGAAGTTTGTCTGTGAATCTAAATATTATATGTTATGATGTGATTATGAATGCAAATTAAGAGTTAAGATAAGTTATTAACGAATTACGTTAATAATGTTGAGCATTATTCTGAAATTTTGAGACTTTGAGCGTATTGTGTTTGAGATACTCTGTAATTATGATTTAAGGGCTAAATGAGTCAAAATATCTTTATTAACCTATAAGACATATTTTAAGGATTTAGTTTAAGTATAATGAAGGATTAGAGCTTAAAACAGAGGGTTAAGGATTAAGTAAAACCAGAAAATTCTAGAATGTTCTTAAGCTATGAAAAGACGATTTTGCCCTCATTACTAAACCGAAATCACGAGCTTGCCATTACCCATTCTCAATATATATGTGACTAAGCCCCTAATTTATTTCATGAGATTCATTTCACAAAAACATAACAAAAATACATCACATTCTTTCCTCCTTCCTCACGCCATTTCTGGCGAGTTTGTGGCTGCACTTTGGCAGCTTGTTTCCTTTGAATTCTTGCTTCAAATCTTACATGCAATTGCTTTCCTAGGTTCCTCAAGTTGTTCTTCGTACTGGGCAATCAATAGTTTTGAGGTTTCACATCAATAGCATTAAAAAAAGTTAAGGGAGGTGAGATGTTGCTGAATTACAACACTTATGAGGTTTATAAGATTGAAACTTGATTACTTTGGGTTAATTGCTGAATCTTAATTTATGAATATTTTAAATTAAGGTCTTATGGAGTTGTTGGAGAAGATCTAAAAGTTGTTGAAAGAGATTTGATTCCTAAACACCCGAGTAAGGTACACAAGCTCCACCACCTAAACTCTGTTTCTAGCTTTGATCATGGAATTTGTTTGTGGAATTGTTAGTACTTGGATTATGTTTGAATGTGTATACAAATTAATTTTCATGTGTTTTCTTATGGAAGATATTGTGTTAAAAATCTCTTGCATGTCAAGTTCTCTAAGACTCTCGGAATAACCGAGTAAGAAAGTGATTATCCATTCTCTTGAGCTATGCTGCCGTGACTTTCCCTGCCAAATATCTTCCTTTTCCACTCTGTTTTTAGCCTTGGTGTCTCTTGGAAATGGTAGATCTTGAAAATTTATTGAATTTAGACCCAAAAATCACTCCATTTGGAGTTGTACATCAAAAGGTATGTTGTCCGGAAGTTGTTGTGTGCATAACAAGTTCCCTAAAAAATTTATCAATCCTTGCTATATCTCGATTGCGTTTTGATTAAAGATCTTGTTGTGGCTAAAATTTCATGATAATTCCTTGGAACATTTATGTCTTGATTATCAAATACACCTTTGCTTCATTTACCTCATTAAACACGCAACCTCAATTCATGGAGTAAAAGAACACCTAAAACTCTATTTTTGCCTAGTTGTTTTTCGGGTTAAATAACCATGTTTCTTTGGTTCATTAATTACCTTTAATTGTTGAGTACCTACTGAATGTATCCACTTATTTGTTTATCTACCTAAACCTTAGCCAAGCATAAAAGTTTCGATATAAATTCACATCTAAACCCCATATTTTGATATTAACACCTAAACTATGAAATTGACCATTTGAGTACTTGTGTGGCGTCGCCTTCTCATATATTTAAGAAGCACTTTCTGAAACCTATTCAGGCTGCCATATCATGTCGACCACCTCATTAACCATTTTGGATAACCATGAAGTTGTTTCCAAAACCTTGTTATTAAGTCACTTCTCCCAAAGTAGTGGAACTTGACATAGCAAGCTTGTTTTACGAAACTTATTTTGATAAGTTAAAGTTTGTTATGATGGTTGAAATAATGATTATGGATAAATATTTAAGTAAGTTATTTGAGTATAGTTATAAAAGTATAAGTATTTTAGTATAAGTGTTTAAGTATAAGTATTTCAGCATAAGTATTTAAGTACAAGTGTTGAGTATAAATATTTTTGTATGATTAGAAGTTTTGTTTTATAAGGGGAAGTGAACAACATTTGTAGAGCGGGTTTGCTCATTATGTGTTTGGAGCGGGTATTGCTCCGTTATGTAGGGTCATGACCTAGAACTCTTGCAAGCAGAAAATAAGAACGGTGGGGAGACGTCCCTCAAAGTTTGGAGTTGTGGCCTGGCCCTCTCCATTCGTGTTCCTTCCCCGGAGTTATGCTATGTTTGTGATAAGTGTAAGATTATTATTTGTGTTATATATATAGAGAACGATGTGTGATATCTTGAGATAATTCTTGGAAATTTTCTCCAGTATATGCAAAAGTATTTCTATGGATGTTTACAGGAAAGAACCAACGTATTTCTGAGCAAGTATTAACGTATTTCTGAATAAGAATAAAAGTATCTCGTAAAGTATGAGTTTACGCTTTGAGTATAAGAAACGATTGCGTAATTTTAGCCACCTTATTATTTTGGAATCGGTGGGACTTGTGTACCAGCGTAAGATGACCTGTTTTGTTCTATAAACCTGTCCTGGTGGGGGCAGACTCATCTGTTTTGCAGGATTAGAGAATGTTTGAGTTAGCTCATGTGTGCAAATGTGAAGTCATGATCAATGTGTTTAGTCCATTGCTATGAGATAATCTGTTTTATATAATGTTCCTTGGCAGGTTAAACTTGTATTTTCGATTTGTAATCTATGTACTCAAAACATATTGTAATAACTAGTTTATTATAACTTATTTTCATAATAAGCTTTGATACTATGGGATTTCCTAATTTTCCCTAGCAGGGAAGGTGCGGAAATTCGCCCTAACAGTCTCTTTAATTAGCAGCTTAACTTCGTAATTATCAGTATTAGTTCTTTAATTAAGCTGCTATTTGGAGCGGGCTGTTACAAGTGGTATCAGAGCCAAGGTTTTCGAAATATAAAATTAAGTATTTCTAATTTGCAAATTTTGGAAAGAATAAGAGTGTTTACACAAGTATTTTCTTAAGAAAGGAAAATTAAAGCCAATTTCATATATACATATACTATATATATACATATACATATATATATATATATACATATATATATATATATATATAAGAGTTTTCAAAACATTTGTGAATATATGTGTGTGATTATGTTGGTGTTATGTGACTTTATGTGTACGAATGTGTATGTGAATGATATGGGATTTGGGTGTAAATGGTTTTGAGTAGATTCCATTAAAGCGTAAGTGAGAATATGCTTATAAAAGGAGGACTCGACACCTATTATGTTGTCGATAAATAGTAAATGATGCGGTTGACCATGCTAGTTAGGCAATTGGTCACTGTCTAAGGATAGAAAGAGGTTATGGAGGCTTGTGATTTGTGAGCCATGGGCTAGTTTTCGTCAAGTCTAATAGAATCTGTTAGAATTGTACAGGACTACTGAAGCGGTGCAAGGTTATGATGTAATTATGAACAATAAGGATAAGAGTTTGTTATGGTTGAAAATGTTGTGTAAGTAACAGAGGTGAGATGAATGATACTCTGGAGTGCTAGAGGCGGGGTTAGCCATACCAGACAATTCTCACCATGGAACGATGTATGAAAATAAAACTCGTGGAGAGAAAGACGTAGTGGAAGATAATTGGTTGTGTTAAAGCTTTGTGTTAGTATTTCTTTTATGAATGTAACTATAAATAAATTTGTTGTGAAACTATGAGGACAAATTGGAACAAATAGTGTATATATGAGGATGTAAACTCAAAGTAGCTACATTGGTATTATTTAAGTAAGCTTTATTTTGCATTAAGCTAGTGGTGTAAATAGAGAGCTAGGAATTTATTGTTATGAGTTTATAAAGGAACGAGTATGGAGTTAGGAGTAATATGGACATGTTCAAACATTAAGAAGTACTATTATAAGTTATGGATTAGAGATTAATTTGGATAATGAGTGTAAGTAATTGGAATATAAGTTTCAAGTAGATAGCTAAATCCTAGTATATTTATGTATGATAGGGTGATATGGGGTAATATTTATAAATGTACAATAATAATTGTCGTAGACAATTTGTTAGGATGTAATATGGTTATCCAGGTAGAAGGTATGGGGCAGTAACTCCGAAAATATGGATATCATTTCGGTAATATAAGAATCAATATGAATGTGTAATAACCTAATTGGGGAGTTACATATTGTGAGGGGGAATGGACCAGGTTAAACTTTTGGAGTTTACATATGTTAGTTACAAGTACTTTTGTGATTTGTTTTATAAATAACTTGTATACATCCAAGAACATGTGTTGTAGTTGGCTAGGTTATGGGTTCGATTGTGAAATGAACTTGAATATGAATAAGTTATATGTTTCTCTTATATGTTTTGCAGTACGGAAATCGTTTTGGAATTTAAAAATTTGATATTACTTATTAGAGTGGAATCTGTATATAATGGATTTTGGCATATGTTTTCCTCAAATATGTAAGTTAAATATTGTGATGAAAAAAAAGGTGGGAGTCAGGCATTGTTTTGAGGAACTGAAACTCAAGAGAATTGGGTCTTATCCGACCTTGGGGAAGTCATATGATTGTGCTCTAGAGTAAGCGCAGATGGAAATTTTTTTTAAAAAAAAAAAATGAAGAGAAAAGAACATTGAAGAAAAGGAAGATTTACGGACGGGGGAATCAAGAAGCGAAGATGGACACGTCAAGGGGAAGTCGAAGATATACCAGAGTTGCAAGAGATTTCAAGTGAGGTGGTTTCAGGAAAAAAAAAACACTGCAAAGCCTTAGGTAATTTGTTGTTGTTTGGGGACTGCGCATTTATGTATCTCCAGCGCGTTTTTGTTAAACCCCATTATGACAATTTATATGTCTGATAGAGGGTCGAGTTGTTGTAAATGATTATTTAGAGATTATGTAGTTAAGATTGCAAGGGTCAAGATTGCAGGTGAGTTTAATATTTCTCGATTTGGAGTATTATAATATAATTTTGGAGGATGTCTTGGCTGAGAAAGAACCAAGCAAATACAGTATTATATAGCAGGGTGTGTCGTTTCGTCAAGCTCGGAAGTACAGAGCAAGGTGATAAATGGAAGGTATTGATTACATAATTCAAATAGTAGAGAATCATAAGGAAGTAATGGAGGATAGAAGGAACTTCGGTAGTTGATGAATCCCCAGATATATTATCCGAGAATTTGCGAGCATTGCGATTATATAAGGTGATCGATTTTTATATATGATCGGTGGCAGGGACCACACCTACTTTTAAAGCCAAGATGACCGGGTCAATGACGTTCGAATAATAGTGCAAAAAGATTATATTCGACCAAGATTATATTCGACCAATGTTTCCAACGGGGAGATGAATCAATGAAATTATGTGAAGATAATCAGTAGACTAATAAGATTACATTTATGAATAGCAATTCGTAATCTCGAACAGATGATTCATGCGATCAATTAAAAGGAGTCGGGGTGTTTCAAAGTAGATCTAAGATCAGGGATATTACTAAATGCACGCAGTAAGGGAAAATATTTCGAATATAACATTTAGGATGGGTTATGGTCACTATGAGTTGTGAAAACATCGATCGAGCTTAGTAATGCACCAGTAGCGTTCGTAAATACGATGTAGTTATATTTTAAATCTTGTTAGACTAAATTATGACAATTCTTGTAGATAATATTTTGGTATGTTCAAAGAATCAGGAAGTGCGTCTTAAAGAAGTATTAAGGAAAGAATAGAGTTCGAGTGGTCGGGAAATGGCGCGAAAGTTTTTCCAGAAGTTGAAGAAAAGGTTAACAAATGCCTAGTTCTAGCTTCGTCTTCGGGGGCAGAAGGACTTAAAGTGTCTCGCCATGTTTCTCAGGAAAGTTTGGCATGTATATTAATGTAGCATCAGCTAGCGACAGCCTGAGCCTCTATGTAGTTAAAGCCATGAGAAAACTACTTTGAGCATGATCTGGAATGGAAGCTAAGGAATTTACGTTAAAGGTTTTATTAAATTAAATAACTTGAAAGGTGTATACTAATCATTAAAACTTAAGGTATATATTTATTTGGGAAGAGATGAAAGTTAGATAGGGAAGGTAGCTAGAATTGCCCAAGGATTATGATGTAGATATTTAGTACCGTGGGGGAAGACAGATGGGGTATTAGATGCTTTGAACAAGAAAACCTCAGCAGGGAAATGATGTCATCATTTCGATATCATAGGAGTTATATAAAGAGTAATGCAATTGGAGTTGAATGTAGGTAAGGAAGGAGAACTACAAGGAGAACTAAATGTTTTGTTATAAAAGTATTCCTTTTGAGAAAACTTGAGCTAAGTACAGTGCAAATTAAGTTTACCAAGGAACTAAGGTCAAAGATAGAGAAAAACGAGATAATAGATTTCCAAGTATGTGATTATGGAAGCCTACATATACATAGGAAAATGGGTGTACTGATAATTCAAAGCTGAAAAACAAAAAAACAGGATTATGAGCGAGGCGCTTAGCAGGGCGTACTCAGTTCATCATTAAAGGGGCGTGATGATTCAGAATATAAAGAAGCATTCTTGATGAAGAGAGTTGAAGCAAGATGTGCCGCAATATGTCGCATAATACTTAAATTGCCAAGAAGGGAAGTATGAAGGGAGAAGTGGCATGAGCAAATAGGGTGTTTTATCAAATGTTGAAAGATATGTTGCAAGCTTATGTATTGGAATTTAAGGGTTCATGGAGAGGTATATTAGCATGGACGGAATTCTTCTATTGCAAAAGCTACCAATCGAGTATAACTTCGTATAAAGCTCTGTGTGTAGATAAAGGTCAAACACTTATTTGTTGGGATGATGTGAGCCTGAAATTCCCATAAGGCCTATAAGATCATGAGACTAAGAAGCGAGTGCGAGAAATTCGAGGAAAAAAAAAGGAAATACTTCAGGTTATAGGTATTTAACCATTGATTCAATAACTATTATGGTTAATTTACTAATACTTCGAGAAGTGTTTGTCATAATAATGATTGTCACATTTGGTCGTTAATTGCCATCATACAAGCGTTATGAGTGTGATTTTAAAGCAACATGAATTCCGATATGTTCTATATGGATTGTTCCCTTTTAAGAGACTTAAAGAGAACAAACTTAAGTTCCGCGATTTGTTGCACTAAATGGTTACGACCAATCAAATCTGTTAATGGATTTGTAACTCATGTTCTCCTCTAGATTACTGGAAGAAGTTGTATGATATTGTTACCTTAAGAGATTTGTGTATATGTTATAAAAGTTTTCAAACTTTGGGTTATGAATTTTGGAGATATGAATCTGTATAATTAAGAATTAAGTAATTTTACATTAAGACTCTTGATAAAAAGAAAAGTATTACAAGGCCGACATTATTTTAACCAAGGAATAACAACCAACCATGGAACAGGAAGAGCAACATGTGCTAACAAATTAGATACGCGAGATCGATAACCTCAGTATTCTAAGGTAGGATATAAGTTTCGGGACGAAACTTCTTTAAGGGAGGTAAAGTGTAATAGCCTCACTTTTTAAGACGATATCATTAAGATAAACGAGATACGTTAACATACTAATCAGTACTTAATCAATTGCATCTTTGAGGAATAAGAAAATTGTGAATAGCCTCTATATGAAGTTTGTCTGTGAATCTAAATATTATATGTTATTATGTGATTATGAATGCAAATTATGAGTTAAGATAAGTTATTAATGAATTACGTTAATAATGTTGAGCATTATTCTGAAATTTTGAGACTTTGAGCGTATTGTGTTTGAGATACTCTGTAATTATGATTTAAGGGCTAAATGAGTCAAAATATCTTTATTAAGCTATAAGACATATTTTAAGGATTTAGTTTAAGTATAATGAAGGATTAGAGCTTAAAACAGAGGGTTAAGGATTAAGTAAAACTAGAAAATTCTAGAATGTTCTTAAGCTATGAAAAGACGATTTTGCCCTCATTACTAAACCGAAATCACGAGCTTGCCATTACCCATTCTCAATATATATGTGACTAAGCCCCTAATTTATTTCATGAGATTCATTTCACAAAAACATAACAAAAATACATCACATTCTTTCCTCCTTCCTCACGCCATTTCTAGCGAGTTTGTGGCTGCACTTTGGCAGCTTGTTTCCTTTGAATTCTTGCTTCAAATCTTACATGCAATTGCTTTCCTAGGTTCCTCAAGTTGTTCTTCATACTGGGCAATCAATAGTTTTGAGGTTTCACATCAATAGCATTAAAAAAAGTTAAGGGAGGTGAGATGTTGCTGAATTACAACACTTATGAGGTTTATAAGATTGAAACTTGATTACTTTGGGTTAATTGCTGAATCTTAATTTATGAATATTTTAAATTAAGGTCTTATGGAGTTGTTGGAGAAGATCTAAAAGTTGTTGAAAGAGATTTGATTCCTAAACACCCGAGTAAGGTACACAAGCTCCACCACCTAAACTCTGTTTCTAGCTTTGATCATGGAATTTGTTTGTGGAATTGTTAGTACTTGGATTATGTTTGAATGTGTATACAAATTAATTTGCATGTGTTTTCTTATGGAAGATATTGTGTTAAAAATCTCTTGCATGTCAAGTTCTCTAAGACTCTCGGAATAACCGAGTAAGAAAGTGATTATCCATTCTCTTGAGCTATGCTGCCGTGACTTTCCCTGCCAAATATCTTCCTTTTCCACTCTGTTTTTAGCCTTGGTGTCTCTTGGAAATGGTAGATCTTGAAAATTTATTGAATTTAGACCCAAAAATCACTCCATTTGGAGTTGTACATCAAAAGGTATGTTGTCCGGAAGTTGTTGTGTGCATAACAAGTTCCCTAAAAAATTTATCAATCCTTGCTATATCTCGATTGCGTTTTGATTAAAGATCTTGTTGTGGCTAAAATTTCATGATAATTCCTTGGAACATTTATGTCTTGATTATCAAATACACCTTTGCTTCATTTACCTCATTAAACACGCAACCTCAATTCATGGAGTAAAAGAACACCTAAAACTCTATTTTTGCCTAGTTGTTTTTCGGGTTAAATAACCATGTTTCTTTGGTTCATTAATTACCTTTAAATGTTGAGTACCTACTGAATGTATCCACTTATTTGTTTATCTACCTAAACCTTAGCCAAGCATAAAAGTTTTGATATAAATTCACACCGAAACCCCATATTTTGATAGTAACACCGAAACTATGAAATTGATCATTTGAGTACTTGTGTGGCGTCGCCTTCTCATATATTTAAGAAGCACTTTGTGAAACCTATTCAGGCTGCCATATCATGTCGAGCACCTCATTAACCATTTTGGATAACCATGAAGTCGTTTATGAAACCTTGTTATTAAGTTACTTCTCCAAAAGTAGTGGAACTTGACATAGCAAGCTTGTTTTACGAAACTTATTTTGATAAGTTAAAGTTTGTTATGATGGTTGAAATAATGATTATGGATAAGCATTTGAGTAAGTTATTTGAGTATAGTTATAAAAGTATAAGTATTTCAGTATAAGTGTTTAAGTATAAGTATTTCAGCATAAGTATTTAAGTACAAGTGTTGAGTATAAATATTTTTATATGATTACAAGTTTTGTTTTATAAGGGGAAGTGAACAACATTTGTAGAGCGGGTTTGCTCAGTATGTGTTTGGAGCAGGTATTTCTCCGTTATGTAGGGTCATGACCTAGAAGTCTTGCAAGCAGAAAATAAGAAAGGTGGAGAGACGTCCCTCAAAAGTTTGGAGTTGTGGCCTGGCCCTATCCATTCGTGTTCCTTCCCTCGAGTTATGCTATGTTTGTGATAAATATAAGATTATTATTTGTGTTATATATATGGAGAATGATGTGTGATATCTTGAGATAATTCTTGGAAATTTCTCCAGTATATGCAAAAGTATTTCTATGGAAGTTTACAGGAAAAAACCAACGTATTTCTGAGCAAGTATTAACGTATTTCTGAGCAAGTATTAACGTATTTCTGAATAAGAATAAAAGTATCTCGTAAAGTATGAGTTTACGCTTTGAGTATAAGAAACGATTGCGTAATTTCAGCCACCTTATTATTTTGGAATCGGTGGGACTTGTGTACCAACGTAAGCTGACCTGTTTTGTTCTATAAACCTGTCCTGGTGGGGGCAGACTCATCTGTTTTGCAGGATTAGAGAATGTTCGAGTTAGCTCATGTGTGCAAATGTGAAGTCATGATCAATGTGTTTAGTCCGCTGCTATGAGATAATCTGTTTTATATAATGTTCCTTGGCAGGTTAACCTTGTATTTTCGATTTCTAATCTATGTACTCAAAACATATTGTACTAACTAATTTATTATAACTTATTTTCATAATAAGCTTGGATACTATGGGATTTCCTAATTTTCCCTAGCAGGGAAGGTGCGAAAATTCGCCCTAACAGTCTCTTTAATTAGCAGCTTAACTTCGTAATTATCAGTATTCGGTCTTTAATTAAGCTGCTATTTGGAGCGGGATGTTACAAGTTTGCATTAATGAGTTAATGTTCATGTACATATAGATAGTAAGTTTATCATGCATATTATTTAACTCATATACAATGCATTAACTTAGTCTAGCTTTTGTTTCATATTATGTGTGCATGATTTACTACTAACATTATATTTGATTTTTATGAGTATCTCTACTAGATGAGGTTTCTCCTATCATTTGATAGTTATAAAAGGACTCCATGATTATATAATAATTTATCATATATATTGAAATGAAAGTTCTTGAAGAACTTGTATTAGCAACATAAGAACCTTTACCCTGGCTTATATATGGTTAGTTGGTTATGATATGATTGTGGAAGTTCTACAAGTGTACTAAAGTGAAGGATTAATGCTAAACTCACCTGAAGTTTGAGTATGTGACATTCAATTCGTAAAGTGATTTTATGTAATATTGAATTTTATATGATCCTGAAATACCATGATGGTGGAAAGTCAGTTCATGAATAAGATGTCACCATTGACAGATGATAGTTGTGTAGTCTTCTTTGGGTGACAAAGTATTCCATGCACTTATAGCTTCCTGTAGAAGGCATATAACTATATCCTATGAAATAAAGGGATGAATTGACATACGACATACAATGAAGTATGTGTGCATGATATTTCGATTGTAAAGTTCATGATTAATTGTTGCACTCTTTTTCCCTTCGACTAGGTTTTTTTCCCATTAGGTTTTTCCTAGCAAGGTTTTTAATGAGGCAACATAATGTGCACATAACAAAGTTATATGAACTTGAATAAAGAATTTTCTTATGATATATTTGATGTTCAAGATGATATATCACAAGCATAGAGATGTGCAAATTCTACATATCCAGTCAAGTAGCTTACAAGATTGGAATGTGCCAACTCGAAGATTTTAAGGGATGTAATCATCAAATGGAGTTACTATGTTGTACTCTTTTTCCCTGATCATGGTTTTGTCCCACTGGGTTTTCCAGGCAAGGTTTTAATGAGGCATCATTATGTGGATTATGAGGCATTGTATTATTTTAGATAATGGACATTCAAGGGGGAGTATTATAAATATATATATTGTGAATGTCCATTATATCCTTGACTTGTATACTCCTTTGCCTCGTGAATAAGATAACAGACAATTTCATTCTACAGTTTCTCTTTCCTTCCTTCCATTTCTCTCTATTTTCTTAACATTAAGACGGTTTTTAAACACTTGTTAAGAGAGATTAAAATATTTTCAAGTTTCTGGAAATTTATTATAGTATTAATATTTTTATATGTTGGTATTTGGTAGGCGGAGAATATACTCTGAGCGATTTATAAGGTTGTGAAAGTGGCCTCTCGTTTTGTGTACACAAGGTACGTACATACCTATGTGTTATTAGACTAGCATCATGTCCTAAGACTATGATTGATGTAGTATCATGTATAGGGAACTTTTTATAGTTGATATGTGGCTTATAATCAAGTGATTTTGCTATTTTATGCCGTTGTGTGAAGCATGTTGCCTATGCTGGTTATTATATGTTTGAATGGATGATTGATGCAAACATGTGGGATTGGAAACTTTATTTTATTAATTCACATGAGGGATTAATATTTATATTGTCATTGGATCATGAATTGTATCATGTTGTTCCCTTGGACTATTATTGTTATATTTACTTTATAAGGACCGTGGGCCTTGTTTAGTAAAGTTGGTTATTCACCTATGAAAAGGTGATAAATCATATTTACATATAGTTTTTAGGTGCATTTAGGTTGCATTTTAGAGCATTTAGATTCATATTTAGATTCATTATTGCATTATATTCTTAAGTTATGTTATTCTACTCCTATTCGGTATATTTTCTTGTTTTTGATGAATTTCAGGCATTGAGGAAGTATTTGGAGTATGATTAGCTAAATTTGAGGGTTAGGAGCACTTAGAAAGAAACTACAATGCATAAGGATCGTATGGATATGTCATAGCACGAGTTTGAGCGAAAACGAAGTGGAAAATCATTAGAAGAAATGTGAAAAAGGAGTCATGTCTACTTTTCTGAGCATAACTTTTGATGTGCTTCTTATGATCGAGTAATTTCAGCATTTTTGGAAACTAGACTTGAAGATCTTTCCAATGATAGGTTGCACGCCCCGAGGAGACTTCTAGTCAAGGAGTTATGCCCTTCCGAAGTTGGGACTGTTTTTGCTGGAATCTGTTTTTGTACGCGCGGATCACTAATTCCGCCCATTTAATGATATTTCGACCTTCCTTATGTTGGTAACTTACTTTTCCTAGTCTTATTAGTTTATTGAATATTTTTTAGATTAGAGTTATCTCTCTCCTCCTCCCTCTAGCACGTTATTATTTTCTGAGTTTTAGTTTTTATTTTTCTTCTTCTCTTCTCTCTAGCTTTGTAGTAGTAAACCCTAGTTTTTCTTGTTCTTGATTTTTCATGAGTTATATTATTTCCTTCTCTTTATTTCATTGTTTTCTTTAATTATGTTTTTCTTTGTAGATTTAGATTTTATTATTTATTTCATGATAGAGTAGTTTTTATTTTTAGGGTTTGGGAATCCATGTTTATATGTTATAATTCTTGATGGATGTTTATTGATGGTTTCATTAGTCATTGTTATTTCTAATTGATTAGTGTTTTCATTGTTAATCTTGCAATCTGATCAATTGTCTGATTAAATATTGCTAATGAAAAGTCATAGATCAAAAGATAGTACTTTTCAGAGGCTTGCCTACAATTAGCAAATCTTATTATGTTGAGCGATCATACTAGCATATGTTGATTTGAGAGCGTTAAGGCCCGACCGTAGGATTAACATGTGCTCTAGATATCTGATTAATTGAATCATTGATGATATTTTGATAGATTATAGTTATGAACATGGTGAAACATTGCCCTAGATCCTTTTTAGCTTGATTTTCATAGTTTGACTAGTTTAGAACTTCAATTCATTATTCCTGATCTTGTTTAGTTTCTCCATGCATTAGAAGCTAGATTAAAACAACCATCTCTCTGTGGATTCGACCCTACTTACCCTACTACATTGTTAGAAGGTTTTGCAGGAATTATTTTTGACAGGTGTACGACAACCTATCAAAAGGTTGGTTGATTGTTGATCTAAGTCAACAAATAAATATTGGTTGGTTGTTAAACTAAGTAATGGAATTATTCTTGGATCACTTGAGTTGTTGATCACCATGTTTAATGCTAAGATAAAAATGGAAGCTTTGTGTATCCATGGCATTTATTTATGTTGGTTGTCTTACTTTGTGAGTCTCAACATTGAATAATTTACTAATAACTTAAAGTGGAAAGTGAATAGCAATAAGCTTTAGACTTGTGCACGTCTGAAGTGTTGGACTAGTATGAGTTGGAGTACATGGTAGTAGCCCATGGCTTTTCGTGGGACCGGATTGATCACCGTGTTCTATTTTATTAAATTAGTACCGCGATATCATTGATCGTGGGAGTACGGAGTCGCGCCCGTACTTCGTCTTCTTAATTGAAGACTGGTTTGGTTTGGACAACTCTATCCATTGCCTATTTAATTTAATATTAATTAAACTATTGGTTGTGGAGTCTAGTTCAGTATATTTAATCTGTTATTTATTTATGTTATTTTTTATATTTGAGTTAATGTTTATTAGTATCATGTTAGGTTTTATATTTTATTTATCATGTAATACTCAGCTTTACTGATTACGTGCTTTTCTGTATGTCGATCATGCATGGTTGTGCCTTATTGATCCTATGATGACCCATTTGGTGAGCAGTCTTTCAGGATCAATAAAGTATTGACCATTCCAAGTTTGAAGATGATGCATCATGGGTTCGGGTTTTCGTGGAGAGCTTGTGTTTAGTTCTTTAACACTGTTATAATTTTGATTTAGTTATGGTTTGAATAGTTGACTTTTGTTTTGGTTGGCTTTCGGTCTGGTTGAAGTTGACCTTATGGTTGACTACGTTATTTATATTTTCAAAGTTAATATTTATTTCCGTTGCAACATTCTAAATAAGCCGATACGTTATCACACAGGTGATATACTTTGGTAATTCTTTATGTTTTATATGAAAAAGGTATTTTGGAAAATAGAGAATTGTCGGGGTGTTGCATTGCATTTGTGGAAACTGGTGTAGCAGGGGTTGCAGTAGGTTGAGTTGGAATAGGTTGGGTTGCAGGGGTTGCCATAACCTAAGTAGGTTGAGTTGTAGGAGTAGATGGATTTCCGCCATTGGTGGTTTTGGATGCCCCATCTTCAATCTCTTTGCAGCGGCCTTCTCTTTCTTTTGCAAATCTTTCTTGAACTTTATAAATGTCATAGGATCATCAGGTGGTATTTCATGCTCTATGTCAGCCCAAGTCTCCTCATTTGCTAGGTTGATAGGCTTAGTGTCTAGTCCATCCATCTAGTGAAAACTAATGTCTTCATTTAGATCATCATTCAAATCATCAGCCACTTCCTTAGCATTGTTCTCTTCCTTAGCTTAATGACTTCACTGACTTGATTTTCAGCTACAACAGAAGATTCAATCACTTCCTTGAGCTATTTAGTCTTGACATTCCTTCTTACATGAAGTTTCTTAGGCTTGCCTACATGATCACTAACCTCAGTAGAATCCATTATGGATCAGTTCAAGGAAACCATTGGCCTTGTCTTGTCTCTTCCTAAGATCCACAACCAATTTATGCAATGCACTAGGTTTAGATTGAGTCCCTACCCAAATGTAGATCATTTGATGATTAGGAAGCCTTTCAAACATTACCATCATGTCTTTGTACTGCTTCAATGGCCAATAATTCATTTGCCATACATAGTTGAAATTAGGGTTCCTAGCAGTCTCATACCCAAGTTTCTTTGCTTCATCCTTGTAATCAATAATTACATCCAATAAATTACTCCTATCCATATCAACAGTAACATCAACATGGTTCCCATCATATTGAAACCTCAAAACCTTTTCATCAACCCGTATTCTGCAAGAAATCAAACCCTTTTAATCAACACCCAAGTTTATTTGAATTTCAGCAACAATTCAACAAAAAAAAGTAACAACATTCACTCAGTACATATAGAACTAACAAACAAGTACATCAATTTGTTACTTTATACTGATCAATATAATTTTAGCTTCGTAGCTAACCATATCAATGTTGTAAAAGTTTCAAACTTTGACGGGGTAAAGTCGTATCACCTAATAAAAAATAACATAAGGTCCACTAACTAGTAGTTAGGGAAGTCAGGATCGAGTCCACAGGGAGATAGCTATACTATAGTATCTGAAATCTAATATTATACCAACTAGATAAATCAAATAAAAAAGGAGTTGTTTGCTAATTTAATTGTAAATAATCAGATCACAAATATTAATTAAGAGAAAGACTAGGGAAACGGTTCACCATGTATGCAATTCAGTGAATCAAGAACGACTGAAGAAACTCAATAAACAATCTAACTAGGGCACATGTAATTTCTCTTGAACATTACCTCCCTTGAAGCTTACTAAGCCGCTATCGCATGGTCATAGATCGCTAAGCCTGCTATTGAGAGCCCATACAAAATCCTACCTCCCGGTATATAACTTTGTATTGCAATAATAATCAACACAGTTGGCCAAACTTGTAGATTAACATAAATAACTCAATAGCATGAATAAAACAATTCAACGAACAAAATAATCATTCAATCAATCTCTCATATGCAAACATAGATCCCCAAATCCCTAGAAAGTAAACTACTCACACATAATTGAGGAAACCATAATCATAATAAAATAAGCAAGCAACCTGATGGAATAATAAGGAAGAATTAAAAAGGGAATATGTAGGCATGTTTTAATTTTGCCTACGCAGTGTGAGCGCGTATTTGATTTGACTACCCCACTGTAAATGTTTTTGTATTGAAAATGTTTTGAAGTCGCCAAGAATTCTTTTTAGGAAGATCATAAACCTAATTGGATATGGGAAATTGTAGGGACAAATTAGGGACTTATCCAATGTAGATTTCCCCGTCTAGATTCCATAGATGCTCAAAATGAACCAAATATTGAGTTCAGCGGTGAGGATACAACACAGTAAGGAACCATGTTGCCCATTGCTGGCCTCTACTAAATATCGATTCACAAGAAATTTTATGCCAAAGAATAATCATATAATATTTTATACACCCTAAACATATTTAGCCTAGGTTGGTTCTGGAAACACATAAAAGACTATTTTTATAGGGAGCCTAACAGGTTGTCCAAATTATCTGATTAATATTAGAACAATTCATTAGGTATTATTTAGCAAAAATAACATGTGGGTGATAAAAGCTATAAAGTAGGACAATCATATAATATGAACAGAGTGATCAAGTAAGCATATGATAATATATAAACATGAATATCAATAATATGAATATAAAATAAAGTATAGAAAAGGGATTAGAATATACAATAGAACGATTATTACTTATAGATCTACATCAAGAAATAAATTGGGAGTAACTTCTAGGCAATAAATATAATTGATTATTCAAGGATACTCAGATTATACCTATGCGGCTTAGATTGAAGAGCGCAACGATCTTTAGGCGGAACAATCGTGCAACCAAGAACGTAGTATGATTAGAAATTGGAAAAGTAATGGAAGTATTGAATGTATTTTGTGTGTTTAGAGGTTCGAAGTGTATTTCGGAGACAATCGTAAGTTTTTGTGTTCGTGAATAATAAAAATTGAAAAGCCGTCCGTAATTCTGGAAATCACAATTATTTATAGGAAAAGGAGCGTGCGCCTCACGCGGCAACCTGCTCCTGGTGCAGGCCTACGTGTCAGGCGCACATTGGTATGCCTAACATGGCCAGCCCAATCAAATTCGTACACATGTATACGCTATTTAAAAAGTTAATAAAGAAACTCGCGTCTCATATAGGGTCTACACTAGGCGCGGGACTCTGTGTGAGTCACAAGTCCACGTGTCAGGCGCTCATTAGCGCGCCTGACGCGCTTTGGCCAATGTGCTGGACGCACGTGGCGCGCTGAGCGCGGCTCCCGCGTCCGGCGCATATTCCGGTTTTTATCAAACTCGTCTTTTGAAGATAGTTTTTTATCCCTAAAATCCGGAGATTGAATTTCACTGAATAAAAGATTTGTATCTAAAGTATTACAAAGATAATAATAATAAATATTTATTAAAATAATAAATATTAATTAGGCCCTTAAATGGACTTAAAACATTTTATGGGCTTAAAATACAATTAATCATCATGAACAATTAATTGGGCTTTGGAATATCATTTCAAAACACAATTTTGGAAAGGTGATTCGGATTACTCTTCTGTTATGTCGCGTCTACTAATACCGCAGTATGTTTCATCAATGGACCCTTAAATGGGGAGACACAATTATGTGTCTACAGAAGCCCCCACTTTGACTGAGGTTCAGGAAATCGAAAGTCAAAGTATACGGTATCGGGACGGAGAACGATTCTAAACGCTCTGCAGTTTAGAACTAATCTATATACGTCGGTCTCTGCGAAACAAAGTTAGTATGCAAGACAATAACTACAAGCAATCTGATTACCTGCAGAAGAAGATGTTAGCAGAAAGGTGCAAACAACTCAGATAAGCACATAATGATGCAATAATGTAAACTTAGACTCTCTAAGGATGCATGAGACGCTATGCAAAGATTAAGGTTATGCAAAGCTAAGGAAGACACGTCATGCAAGGTCAGGGTTATGCAAGACTAGAATGTATTTAATGCAATGCAAGGTCAGGATTTTGCAAGGCTAGGAGATCTGGATATGTAGAGAAATAGAATGATTAGAGATGAATAGAATGATTTTCGAAAATCGTTTTTAGTAAATGACCAGGGTCTGTAAACGAGGACCGCAAATTACAACACTTCAGGAGTTTGATTTGGAGGAACCACCACATATATAGGAAGCCCCCACTTTTGGTGAGCTTGTCTTGAATTAGGCATTATGAGCCTTGATTGAAATGTAGTTGATCTGTCTTGAGCGTTGAAAGTTGTCATCAGGGATTCTTCTTTGGGAAGTTGATACAGGCAAAGTCAAATATCGCCAGAAACCATAGAATTGCCGGAGAGTCCTTCAGGGACAAGGAGAGCTTGGATTGAAAAATAAAAAGGTTTAAATTTATGACTCGTATATATGTAGGTGGGAAAAGGCTTTAATGAGGCTAGGTTCAGACTCGAGTCTATGTCGGGATCTAAAAAGAGTATGCTCCTAAATTCTAGAAAGTAAAATCATTAGACCTTGACTAAATATTTTATTAAAGCGGTCGGACCTCGAGATGAGGATTCCTACGTATCCTTGCGGAAGCAGACCATTTGTAGTTCTGGATCTGATTTCTTTTTTTGTGCCCTAACTTTTTCCTAGGCCGCCCTTTTGGGTTTTCAACCTAGCGGGCTTCGACATGCCTTGAAAAAAGAGTTAGGGTTGATGAAAGGTTTAAAGGTTTAAGGCTTGAGGCTTTAATGAATGTTTAGTTGGTTTAACGAATGGAGGATCATGGATTTGGATGATATGGGATAAGGTTTTGATGGATTGAAGGAATTGAATAAGGGGTAGAACTTGTGTGCAATCCCCCTAGCTTGACTTTTTATTTCTTTGCCTTTGGCTTTTTCTTTTTTGCATTTTTTTCCTTTTGTCATGTGCGTTTTCTCTTGCTTTTGCTTTTTTTGCACTTTGAATTTATTGAGCTTTTTTATTTTGCCTAACATTTTTTTTTATGTATTGAGGCTAGCACATAAGTTTGGTTTAGGGTATTGGAAGGCTTGATGGATATTTATGGAGCTTTGAGTAATGGAGGGATTATTTGGCTAATGGAGATAATGGCTTAAGTGATTTTTTATTATTTTGGTTGCATGAGATGGTTTATGGATGATGGTTTATTGGAATGATGGAGGGAAGAGGGATATAACTCTTAATCTAAAGCATGTCCTTTTTTCTCTTTTTTATTTATTTCAGATCTCTTTTTTATTATTATTAGTAGTCAAGTTCATTAGGTGATTTAATTTTCATCAATGAATTAGAAGCATAAAAAAAGTGATGGAAGGCCAATGAAAATGCAATTATTTTATTAATTAGAAATAAATAGAAACAAGGCTTATTAAAAATAAAAGCCTAAATGACATAGAGTTGACAGGAAAGGAAATGAAGGAGCTAGGGGAGGGACTCTCCGACTCAACCTAGAAAACTAGCGTTAAATGACCATGCCTTGACATTATTTAGGCACTGCCCAAGGGTTAAGCGGTATTGCTGACTTTTAATGCAGGCGGAATTGGCAATCTATCGTCTTCAACCATATCCTATAGAGCATGCTTCAAAGTCCAGCAGTGAGATGTCATATGCCCATTTCCTTGATGGTACTTGCAGTAGGCATTAGGATTCCATTTACTGGATCTTTACTCAGGAGCAGGGTCTGGAGTAGGGCCAAAACGCTGAAGTGCTCCTTTTGCATGAAGCATAGTGAAGGCTTCTTCTAGAGTCATACCCAATGGAGTGAATGTTCTTCGAGGCCCTTTATAGCCTATCTTTTCAGTTGTTAGGGCATTGATATCGTTGCTTTTAGAGGTAGAAGGGTTGTTCTTACTCTTCTCGAAAAAGTTGTTGTTGTTGGAACGCTTTTTCTTGTTGGCTTGTACCTCTTCTTCAATCAACAGGCCTACCTTATAGAGCTTCGTGAAAGACTCTATAGGTTGGAATTTGATATGATCCCCCTACTTAGGCTGCAGGTTACGGATCACCAATCGAACTTGACCACTTGAGATGACCTATTAGTCATTTGTGCAGCTTTTTCTCTCCATCTGTTAAGGAAGGTGACGAAATCTTCGTTGGAATTCTGTTTAGTTAATTCCAACTCACGAAGGCCAATGGGAAGCCGAGTATTGTATATGTATTTTTTGTGGAACACTTTCCTGATATAGTCCCAATCATTCAGCATCGTTATATTCAGTGACCTGAACCACTTGGATGGATGTGCATCCAAGGTTAAGGGAAAGATATAAGCAAACAGGTCCTTGCTCATGCCTTTAAGAGCCATAGATATGGAGAAAGCTCTCAAATGATCGTCTGGGTCTTCGACCCCCCTGACTTTGGGGAGCTCACGCAATGTTATCTTTTTAGGGAGTTTTTCCCTCAGCTCAGGATCAACGATGTTATGGCCATGAGCCTGAACCTTGAGCGTAGGAATTGATTGCAATTGCTCGAGTTTTTCAAACCTCAGTTCTGTCTAAGTCTTGATAGGAGGTGGTGGTGGCTGTGGAGTGTCATCCTGCTCTTCTTCCTCAGTTAGTTTCTCTCTCAGTGCCTTAATCTCTTTGTCTTGTTCCGCAAGACGAGAGTTCATCAGTTGAAGTTGGGCCATAATGGCACTGAGGTGTTCATTAGCGTCCCGCATTTCAGATGATGATTCAGAAGTGTCGGAGGATTCGTCTAAAAGGGTGAGGATGTGTTTGACGAGTCTAGGAGTAGGTTCACCTTGTATCCTCTCTGTCGGGCGTTTTTAAGTTATAATCTCGCGACCTGTCTTGAACAGAAATCAAATGGACCTCGTAAATTTTAGGAAATGATGCTTTCGAAATGAGAAATGGAAAGGAGGGATGGAGAAATGGAAATGGAGATGAGAAATGACGATGAAAGTGGAAATGGGAATGGGAAATGATTATAAATGGGTATGATTATTGCTATGATGGTGACACGGGCCTTACTATATGTATATGCAAATGTGGACTGGACTGGACTGGACTGGACTTTGAACTTGCAAACATACTAGACTCAAAAGGATTGCCTATGCTAGCTTCGCTAGACTTAACTTAGGAAGGAATTGGCTTCGCCAGACTTGATGATTTGGGGTTTGATGTATCTAAGATGGACTAGCTTCGCTAGACTCAAAGGTTTGGGTCATTATGGACTTAGGGTAGACTAGCTTCGCTAGACTCGATGATTTAGACTGCTATTGATTTAAGTTAAGAGTAGCTTTGCTAAACTCGGAGGGTGCCTTTATGGTCTTAGGGGTGACCAGCTTCACTAAGTATAATGGGTGCCGTTATGGTCTTAAAAGATGACTAGCTTCGCTAGCTCAAAGGGTGTCGTTATGGTCTTAAAGGGTGACTAGCTTTGCTAGCTCAAAGGGTGTCGTTATGGTCTTAAGGTATGACTAGCTTCGCTAGGCTTAATGGTTTGGACTTCATCCTATATGGGTTTAGAAATATACTATATTAGATTTAGGAAATGAGTTGGGACTTATATGGACCTAATTTTGGACTTAGTCCTATATTGGTTCGAAATTAGGCTCGAAAATGCACATGGGCTTGACATTGGAAATGGATTGGAATAGGCTTGGACTGGGCTTGACATAGACAAGGGTTCACATAAAGATGCAAATGGGCCTAGATTTGACTTGAACTAGACTTATATGGGCCAAAGATGGACTCTAATGCTAGTGGGCCTAATATGAATGCATGGACTCAAATGTAGATGGACCTAAGATGAATGCAAAATGGACTATAATGCATATGGGCCTAGAATGAATGCAAGTGAATTGGGTTTGGTTGATCAGATTGAATTGGTGGAGGTTTTTGGACTGGGCTTAGAATTTTCGAAATTCATTTTTGGAGGGAACCCCTTTTTTATCTTTTGTTAGGAAAAGATGATGGATTGATTTTGAAAATATTTTTGTAAATGTCGTGTATGATTTTGATCTGTAAATGTTTTAGAATGAATGCAAGTGAATTGAGTTTGGTTGATTGGATTGAATTGGTGGAGGTTTTTGGACTGGGCTTAGAATTTTCGAAATTCATTTTTGGAGGGAACCCCTTTTTTATCTTTTGTTAGGAAAAGATGATGGATTGATTTTGAAAATATTTTTATAAATGTCGTGTATGATTTTGATCTGTAAATGTTTTTGGAAAGAGTAGAATAGAAGAGGGTGTAGGATTGATTTTGAAAAATGTAAGTTTTTTTTAAAATTGGTTGAATATGATTTGGTAGGATTGGTAGGGAAGATTAGTTGGACATCAAGGAGAAAATGGAAAGAGGTAGACATGCATGATGACTCTAACTCTACTATGTCCAGTTTTCTAGATGCACTTTTTAGGACAGACTCGACCTTGCATGAAAAGACTGATTTTTTTTTGAATTAGGTGAGACTTTTGATTAGACCATGTACTACGCGAATGCAGACATACAAACATAGGACTGAACATAGGATCGACCATTACGACGACTAAATTGAAGAAAAGCGTGTGATGCATAGACTGCGTGCCGCGCACTACTCCCTGACACGTTTTTCGAGGATTTAGGCGATTTAGTGGGCGATTGAAGAATTTTTTATGGCTTGTTGGACGCGATTTTAGGAACGACACACAATAATGACAATTTGACAAGTTAATAACAGGCAAAATTGCAATCACAAGCAAATGTCATATAACATGGATGCAAAAGTTCTCGACCTAAAGTCCTGTTCTACATTCAACTATGGTCAGGTTTAGGTTAAGGTTGAATAGGGTCCATGACTAAGAGATTGATCCCACGTTTCGTTGCTTAAAGAGGTGGCCACGTGTAATACGCACTCCAGTTCTCAAGTCAGGAACAAGAGAACAATGCCATGGTTGGCTAGGTTTGCTTATAACTAAGATCCACCACTATCGCTCAGGATGCTTTTTGGAAGGACAAAGCCCAAACCCTCCGGGGGTGACCTCACACATAGAACATGTGTTTTTATTTCGCCTATGCGGTGTGAGCGCGCATTTGATTTAACTACCCCACTGTAAATGTTTTTGTCTTGAAAACATTTTGAAGTCGCCAACAATTCTTTTTAGGAAGAATCATTAACCTAATTGGATATGGGAAATTGTAGGGACAAATTAGGGACTTATCCAATGTAGATTACCCTGTCTAGACTCCATAGATGGTCAAAATGAACTAAAGATTGAGTTCAGGGGTCAGGGTACAACGTAACACAATCAGGAACCATGTTGCCCATTGATGGCCTCTACTAAATATCGATTCACAACAAATTTTATGCCAAAGAATAATCATATAATATTTTATACACCCTAAAAATATTAAGCCTAGGTTGGTTTAGGAAACACATAAAATTCTTTTAGTGGTATGTTATTATGCAATCAATATTACAAGGAACCTAAAAGGTTGTCCAAATTATCTGATTAATACTAGAACAGTTCTTTAGGTCTTGTTTAGCAAAAATAACATGTGGGTGATAAAAGAAATAAAGGAGGACAATCATATAATATGAACAGAGTGATCAGGCAAGCATATGATAATACATAAACATGAATAACATTAATATGAATATAAAATAAAGTATAGAAAAGGGATTAGAATATACAGTAAAACGATTATTACTTAAAGATCTACATCATGAAATAAATTGTTAGTAACTTCTAGGTAATAAATATAATTTATTATTCAAGGATCCTCGGGAATTAAACCTATGCGACTTAGATTGAAGGCACAACAATCTTTAGGCGGAGCAATTGTGGAACCAAGAACGTAGTATGATTAGAAATTGGAAAAGTAATTGAAGTATTGAAAGTATTTTGTGTGTTTAGAGGTTCGAAGTGTATTTCGGAGATAATCTTAAGTTTTTGTGTTCGTGAATAATAAAATTTGAAAAGTCGTCCGTAATTCAGGAAATCACAAGTATTTATAGGAAAAAGGAGTGTGCACCTCACGTGACAACCTGCGCCTGGCGCAGGCCTACGTGTCAGGTGCACGTCCATGCTTCAGGCGCACATTGGTGTGCCTGACGCGGCCATCCCAATCAAATTTGTACACGTGTATATGCGTATTTAAAAAGATAATAAAGAAACTCGCGTCTAACTCATGGTCTGCGCCAGGCGCATGACTCTATGTGAGTCATAAGAACACGGGTCAAGCGCTCATTAGCACGCCTGACGTGTTCTGGCCAATGTGCTGGACGCACGTGGGGCACTGAGCACGACCCCGGCCTCCGGCACATATTCCAGCAGATTTCGATTTTTTTATCAAACACGTCTTTTGAAGATAATTTTTTATCCCTAAAATCCGGAGATTGAATTTCACGGAGTAAAAATCTAATTTGTATTTGAAATATTTGTCAAAGATAATAAACAATATTTATTAAAATAATAAAGAATAAATTGGGCTCTTAAATGGACTTAAAATATTTTATGGGCTTAAAATACAATTAATCATCATGAATAATTAATTGGGCTTTAAAATATCATTTCAAAACACAATTTTGGATTGGTTATTCGGATTGCTCTTCCGTTAGGTTGCGCCTACTAATACCGTGGTATGTTTCATCATTGGACGCTTAAATGGGGAGACACGATTATGTGTCTACAGAATAGTAAGGGATGAGAGACAATATCAATTGAAGAACGAATCTTGACAATTATTACTCTATTGAAATCTTCAATGTGTTTGTAAAAAATAATAAACTAGGGTTTTTGAGAGAATAATAAAAATGCTTTGAAAACTCATAAACTGAATAATAATATGAAAACGTGGACTTTTTCACTAAAAGGAGAAGTATTTATATTAAAATCATAAACTACGCAATACGCGCTTCAAAATTGCAGAATTACGACCCGATCAGGCTGCCGGGGCTGATTCCGCCCGGTCGGGCGGTTATTGTCAGGTCATTTTTCTAGTAGAATGAAGTGAAACAGAGACCCGCCTGGTCAGGTAAGATCCCGCCCGACCGAGCCCGCAACAAAAAAAATTCTTTTTTTCTAAATCTTCTCAAACAATGATTTTTGGCTAAGTAAAGTCTCCCGGGCCGCCAAGGCAGATTCTGCTCGGCCAAGAGGTCATAAGCCTGCACAATTCTCTATCTTCAAAATACCATAATTTCTTCGTTATTCGTCGGAAATAGGCAAGTGACCACTTGTTGGAAAGCTCTTGAAGTTTAGAATCTAACTTAATTGAAGTCATTACATTTGGATATGTAGAACTTGATTTATCGTCAAAAGAGTGGACAAAAGTCATTTTTATACTTCTTTCACTATTCCTTTTGCTTCAAAACTCTTCCAACTCAATGCTCGTGTTCTCAAAAGTAAATCATCTCTTGTAGTGGTATAAATGAGTACGAAATGCACCCAAATATGCTACTACAAAGACACTACAAGGAGCACATTAATATACTAAAAATGGCTCTGAAGAACGCAATTAACACCAATATTCAATGAGGGACGTTGGTAAAAACTCTATATAGAATGGGCACATCAACTTTTGGAAACTTCATGCAAAAGATAACTACATACATCCATTTAAATGAGCTACTGTAAAAGATAACCAATAAAATTTGGTACTGAATTATCTAAGAAACTTTTGGAAATGAGCTACGTAGTACATAAGTATATAACTACATATATCCATTTAAAAGTTGACAACAAATCAAACATGCTTTTTCTTTGCTTCCTCTAAAAGATATGTCTTGCTTAAACCAAAAACAACTGCTATTCCATTACTTTTTCCCCCTCATGCAGTACCTATATATACCAATCTTTTACTAAAATATCAAAACCTAAGATTAGAATACTGGTCCTTCTGTTTATAGAAACAACATACAAACTGTCAGTCTGAAGCTTACTTGTTCTCCTCCAAAGATTAGAATATGTTCAAGATTGGAAATGGAGGAATGGAGTCCCCATATGAACCTCAATAGTAATTATACATCTCAAAGCAAAAATAACCCATCATACTCTTCTATTTGTAAACTTTACTATATATAAGAATGCAGGGCAACACAAATCACAAGCAACAAATACCAAACTACATCATCACCCCATGACCATACACTGATCAAGCAAAAGGCACAGTAGAAATTATACATAGCGAATTTGCATCATGCATTGATTTTAATTATCCTGGGTTACAGTACACGACATATATATATATATATATATATATATATATATATATATATATATATATATATATATATATATAGGGTTGGGATCCGGTGAGAATAGGTCCCTATGTGAGAATAGGTTTTTATATGAGAATAAATCTCGTCCGTAAGATTAGACTTAATCTAACGCTCACGTTTCCCCCAAACAATAGAAACCAAAGTGATTTTCTCTCTCCTCCAAACAGTCGCCCAACTCGTTTTCTCTCTCTCTCTCACTTTCATCTCTCTCCTCCTACAAACCTCCATAGCTGAAATTTCTTGCTATTCATCCAAAATTCTTACAATTTCTTGCTAAATTTAACTCGATTCATGCATATTAGTTCATAACATCAAGTTATTTTCACAATTTAGCAAAAATTTCGAAGTTCTACCGAAAAAACCTATGAAAGAATAAGGTAAGTAATTATCATATAATTTTGAGATTTTTTTGGTATTTTCATTTGATTTTTGTTTTTAATTTTTCCGAAAATAGGAGATGCAAAGATTTCCGAAGTTGAACAACTCGTTACTTTTTCCGACGGAAATTCCACATTCCGCACTAGTTCTTTGGGATTGTAAGTTTTTCCACTCTATTTTTTACTCCATTATTCTTTTATTCTTCACTTGGAAATGACTTTGGAACATTGAGGAATGTGTTGATCGTTTAGGAAGTGCAGCATTTTAGTGGAGTTTTGGGATGAAACATTCGAAAACTTAGCATTTTGAATGGAATGTTTTGGGGGGGGTGATCTGCTTTGAATATTGTGTTGCTTTTGGCTAGAATGGAATATGGGGTGATCTACTTTGGATAATGCATTTCGATTTGAATATTCTGTTGAAATTGTTATGCTACGTTTTGGGGGCGAGGGAGTTCGAGAACTGCACCTTTTTAATACCAATAGTAAGTGAATGGTTGAAGAAAATTATGACAAATAAGATATGAATTTTGTGCCGAAGTGATTAATTCTTGTATTGGAATTGGTTAGTTGGCGTTTTAAGAATGAGATTGTAGTATTTGCAATGAGACTTGGTTTATATGTATGGATCTGTGAGACATCTAGGACTTGGTTGTTTGTGTCTGATGTATTCTTGTATTATAAGCTTCATGTTCTCGTATGCAAAATCTGAATGTGCTGGTAATAAACAGAGAAGTCATTGCTCTCTTTATACATATGTGTTGGTGATAAGCAAAATTATGGACTAATAATATTCATCCCCCAGTCACAACATTAAGAATGACATGATAATATAAAAATAACTATGTTATGTTCTGGAAATGACTATCTAGTGTTCTGAAATGTTTATTTTGTGTTCTGAAAATGTTTATTCTAAATTTTGATTATATTTTTTATTTAATCCATGTCTTAGTGATGAGAGAAAGTTGATGATTTAAGTATGACACAAAAAGGTAGGAATGAAGACACCACCAAACTTTTTGAATAGTAAGACAACTAACTTATTGCTATATTGATTTATGTTCTGAAAACGACTATGTTATGTTCTAGAAATGACTATATAGTGTTTTGAAAATGTTTATCTCATGTTCTAATATACATTCTAAATATATTTTTATTCAACCCATGTGTTAGTGATAAGGGACATGAGAAAGTTGACGCGTCAAGTATAACACAAAAAAGTGGGAACGAAAACATGAACAAACCTGCTGAACAGTAAGACAACTAACTTGCCATATTGATTTATGGTTTAAAATGACTTGTTTAAAAAACCAACATAATTTTAATATTATTTACTATTTTACTATTTTGAAACCTAATATGCATTCTAAATACTTTTTTATTTAACCCATGTCATAGTGATGAGGGAAATGACAAAGTTGATCCAAGTATAACACAAAAGATGGGAAAGAAGACACAAATAGTCCTATTAAACAGTAAGTCAACTATCTTGCTATATTGATTTGTGTTCTAAAAATGACTATGTTATGTTCTGAAAATGACTATCTAATGTTCTGAAAAAAAGTTTATTTGTGTTCTGAAAATGACTATCAAATGTTCTTAAAATGTCTAGTTGTTGTTCTGAAAAATTATTAGGGATGATGATAACAAAGCAGTTGACAAGGATCCTGGCGGAGTACCCATTATTGAAAAGATACTGGAAAAGAAAGATACGCATATGTAATATTTTAAATCCAATCTTATTTCATATGTTATTTATATGAGACCAGTAGTAATTTATAACATTAATTATAATAATAACATATACGATTTGTTGAATCATTATGTATTCTAAATTATATTTTTATTTAACCCATGTCTTAGTGATGAGGGATTTGAGAAAGTTGACGATCCAAGTGTAACACAAAAAGGTGGGGATGAAGACACCAACAAACTTGTTGAATAGTAAGACAACTAACTTGTTGCTATATTGATCTATCTTCTAAAAATGACTATGTTATGTTCTAGAAATAACTATCTAGTGTTCTGAAAATGTTTATCTTGTATTTTGAAAGTGTCTATTTATTGTCATTTATATCATAACTTTTTCCCTCATGTTCTAATATACATTCTAAGTATATTGTTATTTAACCCATGTGTTAGTGATGAGGGACTTGAGAAAGTTGACAATCCAAGTGCAACACAAAAATGTGGGAATGAAGACACCAACAAACTTGTTGAATAGTAAGACAACTAACTTGTTGCTATATTGATTTATCTTCTAGAAAAAACTATCTAGTATTCTGAAAATGTTTATCTCGTGTTCTGAAAATGTTTATTTATTGTCATTTATATTATGACCTTTTCCCTCATGTTCTAAGATACATTCTAAATATATTTTTATTGAACCCATGTGTTAGTGACAAGGGACATGAGAAAGTTGATGCTCCAAGTATAACACAAAAAAATGGGAATGAAGACATGAACAATCCCGCAGAACAGTAAGACAACCAACTTGTCATATTGATTTATGTTTTGAAATGACTATGTTAAGTTCTACAAATGTCTGTATCATGTTCTGAAAATATTATTCTTCTTATCATGTTTAAAATTTAAGAAGCTCATGTATTTGTGGCCTTTCCTTTTTTATATTAGTCCAATTGATGTTATCTTTTCGTAAAACAAATGTTATAAAGATGTGTATGCTATGTTCTGAAAATATTTATATTATGTTCTAAAGATGTTTATGTTATGTTCTAAAGATGTTTATCTTAAGTTTTAAAAATATATATATTATGTAATGAAAACATCTATGTTGTGTTCTAAAGATGTTATGAAATTGTCTATATTAATTTCTGAAAATAATAATTAATAAACTATTTTTCATATGTTCTAGGACTGCTGATGAAGATATAGTTATGAAGGAAGAAACAGAAGAGCAAAAACCTATTCTAAAGGATTTGGGTAAAAAAAGAAGACAAAAAATTCAACAAGTGGATGTTCAAAAGAAAAAACAAAAGATAATACTTGATGAATCTGAAGAAGATAATGTCATTGAGGTGGATAAAGACTTTAATGAAGTAGTGAATGGAAAACCGCTTAATCAAAGGATTCTACCAAAGCAATTCATGACCATACTTAAGGATATTCCATCTGAGCATAAGGAAGCTATTAGGAGAATAGGATTTGGAGGCTTCTTGGATTTGGATTTAGATGCTCATAAATCCATATTTACTAATCAATTAGTAAGAAGCTTTGATCATGATCGAGTTTCTTTGGTTCTTAGCAAAAAACAAGAAATTGATATTCTTCCAGAGGACATACACTTAGTTTATGGGTTGCCTGTGGGAGGTAGAGAAATAGAGGAGCTAAAAAATGAAGAAGAAGAAGATTGGAAATTTTTTTTGCATAATTAGAGAGGGTTGTTTGATTTGAGGCGTGGAAGTCCATTACAGTCCATGGTGATAGCTGAGATTGAGAGATTAATACAAGAACCAGTTTGTGATGAGTTCTTATGGCATTTTATCATATGTGCAATTAATTGTTGTATTCGTTCCACTGCAAATCCATCATTGAATTACAAGTTTTTGTATAGTTGCATGGATACAAGCAAAATTCATGAGCTAGATTGGTGCGCATTCACCTACAAACACTTGAAGGATTCTGCAATGGAGTGGCAAGAAGGCAATGCTTATTTCACTGGTCCACTTCCTTTCCTCTTAGCAAGTTGCATAATGTTTCACAATATTTTAATTTTTTTTAACCTTTAGTATTCCACAATTGTTTATACATTACTTTTGATTATACTTTGTTTATGATATTTGGTTTTACAAAGTTATATATATATATATTATTCATTGTTAGTTCTTAATGTTTGTACAACAATTGTTTATGATTTTTATGACAATGTTACAATTTTGGAGTATATGGAACTTTTTATTATGTTCTGAATAGTTCTATGTTAATCTTTGATAAATAACAGATTTGTTATTTTGATCGCCTACAAAGAGCTAAGATTGAGCAGCCAAGAAGCTTCCCCATCATCTCGATTTGGAATAAGCAAATGATCAATGAAAGAATGAAGATTGAACTTAAGAGAGGTTTTGGAAAGGGATTGGTGCTTGATAGGATCAAATTTGAAGAAATGCCAAAGAAGAAAGAACATGGAAAAGATGTAAAGGATGTTGGAACATCATCTTCTCCAAATGATGTAATGGTATTCACCTTATACTCTAATCTGAATATTTATATATTATGTTCTGAATAGTTCTATGTTATTTTTTTTTATAAATACTTTGATGTAATGGTACTCACCTTACACTCTAATCTAAATATTTTTATATTATGATATGGAAATTTGGAACGAAATTTGGCCAAGACTTTGGCATCCAATGTGAATGAGATGTATGCCATGTTGATTATTTTTTTGGAACAAGAAACATATAGCTAAATATGTAGAACTTAGATTTGATATTCATAACATATGATATACATTTTAGAACATTAGTTGTATTAGTTTAGAACATTACTTGTATTAGTTTAGAACATTAGTTGTAGTAGTTTAGAACATTACTTGTAGTAGTTTAGAACATTAATAGTAGTAGTTTAGAACATTACTAGTAGTAGTTTAGAACATAGGGATTGAGTTTTAGAATTCAATGACATGTTTTTTAGGTAAAATGGTCCTTATGTGGGAAAAATGTTTATGATATGATGTTCTGAAAGATGTTTGCAATGTTCTAAAAAATGTTTCTTATGTTCTGAAAATGTCTATAATATGTTACGAAAATGAGATATATTCAAAAAAAATATTTCTTATGTTCTAAAAATGTGTTTAGAACAATTTATTATGTTTATGATTATTCTACTTTTTGGCATTAAGGGTTTTCTGGACAAGTTCATAAATTTGGCCAAGACTTTGGCATCCAATGTGAATGAGATGTATGCCATGTTAGATAGAGCATCTAACATATTTGGAGAGAATGAAACAAGTGACCAAATGCATAATCTCGTTCAAAACATTTGGAACAAATACACACTGAAAAAGGAAGAACAACATTTGAATGAGTTACATCCAAATGGGAAGAACAAGAGTCCTTCAATTCTAAGTCAAGACCAACATTTGTTTGATGAATCTGCATTTATTGCTGAGTTGGATGAGGTGATGGCGAAATCATGGGATAAATGTCAATCTAAGAAGACAATGAAGAAGAGTATGCTTGAAGCTAGTCCACCGAGTTTTGCGTTACTTTCACAGTCGCCCCCCATCCCTGAAGTTCCTACTAATGCTCCCTCTTCTTCTAGTGCAAGCAAAGAGAATGTTGTTGGAGATAACTTGGAATTGACTACTAGATCCCCAACTTCTTTAGAGGATTTGCAAGGCATATGGAAAACTCCAACTTAACCAAAACTTGACAAAGGGTAATAAACTAACAAAGAATTTTAATACTATGCTCCCTCTTTATTTTGTGAATTTCTAGTTGAGAATATATGCTTATTTATGACAATTTTTTTTCTTTCCCTAGGGAAGAAGAAAAGAAAGAACAAGATAAGAGAGCAAAGAGATGCCCTAAGAATATTCCACAATACTTGCGATCACCATTCATGGTAGAGTTTGACAAGATCTTCAAAAGAGTTGATATTGCTGAAAGAAGAATGGCGGACTATGCTTTTGCAGAAGGAACATAAGAGTAATTACTCATACTCCCTCTTGTTTAATAATAATTAGCGATATTTTTTGGTATTATAATTATTATTTTTTGAACAAATTCAGTGAAATTTTGTACAATGATAAACAAACTACAATCACGAGGAAAGAGATAGCAAGTCTTGTTGGGAACAATCTTATATTCAACAATATCATTGATGCTTGGTCACTTATTCTCAGTGTTGAAAATAGAAGAAGAACTCCAGGTTCAACCAATAGATTTTTCTTCACAACAGAGCCATATGTAAGTACATTATATTCTAGAACAACTAGATTTACATATCAGAACATGTTGTATATATTTAGAACATAGAGATTGAGTTTTAGTATTCAATGACATGTTTTTTAGGTAATATGATTATTATTTACGTTGATGATTACTTAGATTTGATATTCATAACATATTATATACATTTTAGAACATTAGTTGTAGTAGTTTAGAATAGTACTAGTAATAGTTTAGAATATTACTAGTAGTTTTAGTATTCAATGACATGTTTTTTAGGTAATATGATTATTATTTACTTTGATATATTTTTTTTAAACATGAAATTTTTGTAGAAACATATAGCTAAATATGTAAAACTTAGGTTTGATATTCAGAACATATGATATACATTTTAGAACATTACTAGTTGTAGTTTAGAACATTACTAGTTGTAGTTTAGAACATGATTCATTTGCTCTTAGAATATTATCACTTAATTCTTGAACATTATACATAATGCTTAAAATTTAAAATGAAACATTATTTTAATTTGATTTCAGATTATTTTATGTATGGATAAATACTTTCCTTCAACTGCTACATTTGAAGATAGAATTCCTGCATTGCTAAAAAGGATGAACGAAGAGATGGAGCACGCCAATGTCCCCGTATCCCAAATGATTGATCTTGTAAGTTCTTGAAATGAAATATGTTTGCAGTGATTATGTTACATGTCAACTAATAACACAATTATTTATGTGAAAATTTCATCATTAGGTATTTTTTCCAATAGTAGCGTCTGAGCACTACTATTTGCTTTGCGTCAACTCACTCGATAGCACAATCGACTTAATAGATAACAAAATACTTCAACCCGGCATCTCCTTTCAAAAGAAATACAAGAATGACCCTAAGACTATGGTAACATATTTTTATACATAATCATACAATCTTCAACTTATATACCATCTACTAATGGGTTTACATCTTTAATTTTCAGTTGAGGGGATATGCAAGATTTTTTCATCAAACAGTTCTCGGAAAGGATTGCATAAGTGGTTTCAAAACAAGAACATTGAAGATGAAATGGCGGAGTAATTCAAATGACCATGATTGTGGAGTATTTGTACTTAAGCACATGGAGACATATCATGGGGAAAAAGATGAAAAGTGGGAAAGTGGCTTGGAAAAGGATAATGTGAGTACTAATTTTCAACTCTTTTTTTTTATAATATTAGTATAGATATTTTCGTTTCTAATATTTGAATGTTTCATTGTAGACTGATCAGTTGAAGAGATTGAGGGTAGAATATTGTGGGAAGATTCTTGCACACAAGAGAAATGAAGAACATCACGTTTTGATTTCAAAGTCAAAGGAATGGGCAAAACTCCATGAAATATAATGTTATCAATGTAATAGTTTAGAACATTACTAGTAATAGTTTAGAACATATGGATTGAGTTTTAGAATTCAATGTCTTTTAGGTAATATGACTATTATTTACTTTGAAGATTTGCTTTAATCCATGATGGTTTATTAATTTTATATGAACATTGTTGTTTTCTAAATAGAAAAAAAATCAAATCACAAATTTGTTTTTAGAATACAACAAAAATTATTTAGAACAAAATTAATATAGGAAAAAATGATGTAATAAAACATGTCAAAAATTAATAATGAATCGAAACAAGTTTTTTAGGTAATATGATTATTATTTACTATAATGATTTTGTTGGAAAATATTAAATTTCTTTAGAAACCTATAGCTAAATATGTACAACTTAGGTTTGATATTCAGAACATATGATATACATTTTAGAACATTACTAGTGGTAGTTTAGAACATTACTAGTGGTAGTTTAGAACATAGGGATTGAGTATTAAAATTCAATATGTTTTTAAGGTAATATAATTATTATTTACTTTAATGAACTTTTTTAGGAATATATGAAATTTCTTTAGAAACCTATAGCTATATATGTACAACTTAGGTTTGATATTCAGAACATATGATATACATTTTAGAACATCACTAGTAATAGTTTAGAACATTACTAGTGGTAGTTTAGAACATTACTAGTGCTAGTTTAGAACATAGGGATTGAGTTTTAAAATTCAATATGTTTTTAAAGTAATATAATTATAATTTACTTTAATGATTTTTTTTTGGGAACATATGAAATTTCTTTAGAAACCTATAGCTAAATATGTACAACTTAGGTTTGATATTCAGATTATATTAATACATTTTAGTACATTACTAGTAGTAGTTTAGAACATTACTAGTGGTAGTTTAGAACATAGGGATTGAGTTTTAGAATTCAATATTTTTTTTAGGTAATATAATTATTATTTACTTTAATGATTTTTTTTCGGAACATATGAAATTTCTTTAGAAATCTATAGTTAAATATGTACAACTTAAGTTTGATATTCAGAACATATGAAATACATTTTAGAACATTACTAGTAATAGATTAGAACATTACTAATAGTAGTTTAGAACATTACTAGTTGTAGTTTAGAACATGATTCATAATCCATAAAACATAGAAATATATTCTAAACAAGAATACTTTGTGATATATAAAACATAAATATAAGTTCTAAACACACATAAAACACACACAATTGTACTTCTCTTAAATCTCACATAATCAATTGACTTTGTTAGGACAATTTCGAATATCATGGTAACCAAGTTCACCACAACCTCGACATAACCTCTTCTTCTTTTGGCTTTGCTCAATTGCTTTCTCTTTATCACCCTTTAACCTTTTCCCAATCCCAGTGCTACTAACTCCATGTGCCACATGAACACCAGTGCCTTTGTTCTTTGAAATTTTAGGAGGTTTAATCAAAATTTCACTCGGAGCACTAGCTCCTATCAAGGACACAATATCTTGCATTTTGCTAGCAACATTGTTGTTTGAATTATCCTTTGCACACTTCTTAGCTTCCAAATCGAACCTCAATGCTTGAACTTTTTTCACCAAATCACTAAGATCATCTTCATTACTCTCTCGCCAAGCTAACACAAGTATGAATCTCCGACCACAAGTCATTCAATAATCTTTTATGGTCAACTGCTTTTGCACATTGTTCCTTGATATTACCTTCCAAATCAAAGATTGGCTTTTTAGTGGCCAAAGTAGTCTATCGATTGAGTACATATTGTTCAGGAATCTTGTCAAACCTTTTTGATTTCCAAAACCAAACCATGTGCCTACATGGAATGCCTTGCCTCTCAAACAACTTGCAAGAGCATGTTGTTTGATTCTCAGTACAATTAAACACAACCTGAAATCTTCTTATTCGATTTCCTTCATTTATTACAGCAATTTCCAAACCATTTTCTTTCTTCAATTCATCAACACCACAAGCAAAACATAAAAATTCAACCTCATCTTAAAATTCATAAAAAATTGAAGTAGTATATATTTTTGAAGCATGCTTCTCAATTGCAAGTGGTGTCTTGCACTCAGGAGATTTATGTTTAGAATCATTGTCATTCTCACCTTGAGCATGCCTTTGAGCATCCATTGCACTTTCAAACCTCATATAAAACTCAACAAGAGTTACATGAGGGTTGAGAAAGGAACAAAAGAAATTGTTCTCACTTTCTCGATCTTGAAGTTGTTCTCATAATTCCTCCCATAAATAAGTCTCTGAAATAAGCAGGAATCCACATTTCTCTCATGTCATACATGTCGCATAACCAATCATTGTTTCCCAAATCAAACTCATCAATCACTTTCTTCCATTTAGCTTCAAAGTCTATAGGCTCAATTTCTAAGCTCAACACACAAGAAGAAAGCTTCTTTAGGAAATCAGTGTCTTGACAAATTGTGCGCCCTACTTTATCAGGAACCTTCTTCATAATATGCCACATACAAAATCTATGATCAGCCTTCTCAAACACATTATTAATAGCAATCTTCATGGCCGGATCTTGATCCGTGATCAAGCAAGTTGGCTCATTATTCCCCATTGCTTTAAGAAATGTTCTAAACAACCACTCAAAAGATACTATATCCTCCTTAGCAATGAAACCAGCACCAAAGGAAACGCATCTTTTATGGTGATCAACTCCGGTAAAAGGTCCAAAAATCATATTATACCTGATAAGAACACAACGAATACAAGTTAGAACACATAAAGACATATCTTGAACAAATGAAAAACTATTAGTATACAACAAGTACAAATCAGAACATATAAAGAGTTAGGTTTGATATTCATAACATATAATATACATTTTAGAACATTAATAGTAGTAGTTTAGAACATTACTAGTAGTAGTTTAGAATATAGGATTTAGTTTGAATTTAATGACATGTTTTTTAGGTAATATGATTATTATTTACTTTCATGATTATTTTTTAAACATATGAAATTTCTTGAGAAACATATAGCTAATATGTAGAACTTAGGTTTTATATTCAGAACATATGTTATATATTTTAGAACATTAATACTACTAGTTTAGAACGTTAGTAGTTATAGTTTAGAACATTACTAGTTGTAGTTTAGAACATTACTAGTAGTAGTTTAGAACATGATTAATTTGCTCTTAGAACATTAAAATGAAGATTTCAAAACATAACAAGTATATATATGAAATATAATACCATATTATTTAAAATATAAATTTTACCATGTCATACCTATTTGTTTGGAATGTGGTATCAAAAGAGAGCATGTCCCCAAAGAGAGCATAATTCTTTTTACAAATTGGATCCGCCCAAAAAGCTCTACAAAAACAACCTTCTTGATCAACCTCATAGTCAAAGAAAAATACACTCCATAACAACTTCTTCATTTTGAGGTTATCCACAAACATTTGAGCATCCGACCCTTCAATATATGCCTTTAAATCTCTTGAAAAGTTTTTGAAATCTTGTTTAGAAGCCCCTACATTTTCATACCCACCAACATATTCCTTCATCATTCTATAAGTTTTCACGGGACCAATGTTCACCTACATCATAAAAAGAAAAATTTGCAACATAAATATTTATATTTATAGAAGATAGATTACACCAAACAACATTGACATGATTCACACACCTTTGAATTATCATCAATCATCTTTTTGTGTAGAATGTTCATTTTCCTCCCTTCTTTCTGAAATTCATTACAACTTGGAGTGTAAAGAGGATGATTATGAGCCTCCCGAAATATTGTAACAATATAACTTCCACCATTACAATATTTCAAAACCATTTGAGCATTGCAACCAACACGAGTGATCAACCTTCTTCTACTAGTTTTAACTTCCTTAGTTTCATCCTCTTTACCCTTGGAAACATCATCAACCTTTAACTTTCGTTTCTCCTTATAACCGGCTTTATTGCATACAATATATTGAAAAGCCACAACATTCTCTTTTTTCTTTTTGGTAATGGTTGATTTCCTAGTATTAAAACCAGCAACAGCTGCATATGCTTTATAGAAAGCTAAACCCTCATCAGTACTAGAAAATTTCATCCCTATAGAAGGTATCAACTCATTGGGGCAACAAGGAATCCACAATCTTGTCCCTCCAGGTTTTAACATGGGAACTACTTGAGGAGTACGACACATATTTGCATTGGAAGAAGTTGTTGCTGCAAAGAAACATAGATAATATTTCAGAACATATATATTTACTATACATATCATAATTATTAGTAGAATAATAATACCCTTAACGTAAAATGATCTTATATAAGTAATAAAGAATATGATCAATATGATCTTAAATACTATGAATGATCATTAAGAAGAATTTTTAAATATGTGCAACTATCATTTATAAGAAAACAATTAAATATTAAAACATAACAAATGAAATAAGGAATTTCACCTGATTCAATATCTTCAGTTAAGACGATAGTAGGCTGCATATCATACTCAACCAAATGTTGGATTATAGGAACTGATTAATCACTATTCACAACTACATCTACAAGTACATATGAATTTAAGTTCAGAACACATACAATACATATTTAGAACATAAGCAATTAAAGTTTAGAACACGAGGAACGAAAATTTAGAACATTACAAACTGACATAGCAATTAGTAAAAAATAAACCTGATTCAAGAACTGATGAAGAAGATCCAACTTCCATATCTGAAAGAAAACAAAATACTAATTAACCTAATAATAATCAAGAAAACAACATTGAGCAACTAAGCCTGCAAAACTATGAGAAAAACGGCATTGAGCAACTAATTATCATGTTGATCCACATTTCATATTCATAGCCATCTTTTCACACAAAAGGAGAGTACCTAAATTTTAAATTTTGGCATCACTAAGCTCTATAATTACCTTGATTTACCAAAAAAAAAACATTAAAATCATCAGATTTCACTAATTTCTAAAGTCAAGTAAAACATACATTGAAGGATTGACCTGTTGCCAACCCCACAGCCTTAAAATTAGCTTCAATGGCCAGAAAACAAACTGCCTAAACTGACGATAGAAACGCACATCACTCACTTATCACACAACTATATCCCTGCAATATTAAATCTTGTCTATACAACTGCATGTCTGCATGTGTTGCTCTCTTTACTCCATATAAAATCGTTGTCCTTATCTCACAAGTTTTCAAATACCTTTAAATAAATGATGAAAATGATTTAAAGTGCAATTCTTAACTCTTACCATTGTTCTAAAGTAAGTTCATAGGAGGCAACGGAGTAATGAGTATAGCCTACACACAAACTACTTGAGAGAATCTTGGAAGATTTATGATCCGATACCACTAAACTTGGTTAGAGAGACTCGTGATCAAACTTGAAATATCTTAATTCTAATTTTTCATATATCAAAATCTGACTTGTAATCAATTATAAAATTTGCACTTTGAGGATCTTTATTATTAGCAACATCTCAATTATAAAATGGTGTTATAACTTTAGGAGGGTATTTAGTGGCCACGTACCCTTGCCCAGCTTTTAACTAAGTTAAACTTTGGAACCTAAGCTTGAAAAAACTCAAGCTCTAATGTGTGTAACAAAACAGGCCAAACAGCCCAAATTCAAGCTCACTAATTTGCCTTGAAAATTGATTTATCTAATTATATCTATTGGCTAATAATTCTTCATCAATCATCACAACATTTTATCCTCAGATCCCATGAGTGCCTCGACGAGGAAACTAATTGAAAGCCAAAAATCATGTAAACATGTTGGTAGTAGACAAATTAAGAGCACTTTTGCAGATTTTGCGTTCGACAAGTCTCGCATTCATATCCTCTTAACAGCAGCAAACACTGCAGAAAAGGTCAGACTACAAAAATTGCCTGAATTTATAACACCAAGACTGATAAGCTAGTAATTTATTAACACTAATAGCATTTAGAAATTCTAAGTGAATGAATATTGTATCATTTGCAATATTAGCATCAACATCAACTTTTCCTACTTTAACTAAAAAACTGGAATATTAAAAATCCAAAGTTCAATATCAGTTGCTAAGAAACAAAATTTATCAATTACAATTTCTCTAAGCGCTACAAGTTATTGATAAGCATCAACTTTTTCTACTAAGTCAATAAATTCATAATCATATAGCTCTAAAACAAAATTAATCAGTTTCTATGTATAATTGATCTAAATCACTACAAGTTAGTGAATTCCGATTGCATCAAACTCCAAAAATGCAAGCTTTATTCGAATATTCATAATTGCTACAAATTATAGGGTTTACAGAAAGATTAACGAAAAAAACGTGAAATTTTGCATAAAAAAATTCTACAATTATACTGTTTTACCTTTGAGCGATGATTAAGGAAAAGCGATAATTGCTGAAAACTCCATGAGCGACGATACAGAGGAGAGAGAAAGAGAAGATGTGCAAAATTTTAGAGAGAGAAAAAAAGTGGCGTGAAAGTGGTGGGGAAGAAGGGGGTAAGGGTTAACCTAAATTACGAAAATGCCATTACTCTTAAGTGTATTTAGAATGGTTAGATTAGATTAGATCCAAAGGTCCAGATTCATTCTCACATAAAAAGTGTTCTCACATAGAGAAGGTGTTCTCACAAGAGCCCTCCTCTACATATATATATACTAGTCTTCTTTGCACGCGATGCGTGCGTGGATTATTTTGGCGGTTATCATTAAATTTCATTTAAGTGTAATTTTGAAAAATGTAATTTACAATCATCATTAGTTCTAATTGAATATCGTTTGGTGTAAATACAAAATATAAAAATTACTTGATGAAGAAGTTGTTTTCTTTGTATTTTTATTACTTGTTAATGGATGTATGGTATTGTTATTGCATTTCAAAGTAGGTAAAATTAAAATTTTTGTCTTTGATTTTGTAATTGATTTGAAAACTGCTTTAGTTATTTTAATTTGTTCTTCAATCATAAATTTTTTCTTTCACTACACATATTTTTATGAAAGTTTATTTTAGTTATTTTGAACTTCTTTTGATATACATATTTTAAATTAGGATGGACTATAATTGAGGAAAATTTCAAAAATCTTAATAGGTAAGTACTTTTATTGGATGAAGGGTTAAAAAGTCTTTTCAAAGGGGGACACCATAACTCCCCCCTTGACTTATATAATAGATATATATATATATATATATATATATATATATATATATATATATATATATATATATATATATATATATATATATATATCTTCAGATCTAAGCTAATCCTTCATGCTCGCTCGCTCGCTCTCTTGCTTCAGCAGCAAAAGCCCCAAATCTTCCCAAAATCTTCATCCATGGTGCGGAAATATCTCGTCTAGACAGCTGGGTTAGTTTTCATCTGAAATTTCATGTCAGGCCATTTGTTCTATGTTGAAGGAAAAATCATTTCCTAGAATTAGACTTCCAGCACAGTTTCAAGCCCATCTTCTTTGTCAAAATTACGGAAAAGTGTCATGATAATAATTAATACCCCGCAAGTGTGCAACAGAGGGTCAACGAAACAGAGAGAGGGAGAAAAAGAGGAAGTGAAATTAGGCAACTGGTAGAGAGATTGATTGGTTTAAAAGCAAAGGAAGAAATTGGTAATGAAAGTGATGGTTTTTTATTAACGTGCAAGTAGCTTCAATTTACTTGTTTTTGAAGAATTGAAATATGGCAATTTCCCACTACGACAAAGGACGAAAACAAATATGATCTTTGACATCTATTGTCTGCTTAGTTTTTTTCAATTTTATCGAATTTGTTAGATTCATATTGTTAATTTCGTCCAATTTCTCAATCTCCTCTTTCAATCTTTATGATTGTTCTTGTTGTAGTAGTGGTGATTACATGTGGGAATGGTTGGTTTGCACCACTGTGAGTTGTGTAAATTTTTTAATTAACTGTTGTAACTTCTAACTTGTAAAGTTCCTATATATGAATATATATCATTCCATTGTTGTCAAATGTAATATTTTTTTTTACGGTTGAAATGTTATTTGCAATGTTAATAACAAATGTTGGAATGAGAGATTTTTTAGGCTTTATGTAATTTTTATTTTGAATTTGTATTGAGTGTGCAAATTTCAGGTAGTTATTGATAGAAGATTCATTAATTTTTTTTTTTTTGAAAGATATAAGAATATAGAACAGTTGTCTACAATGATAGTTCTTTATCCTAAAGGAATATGTAACTCTCATCTATGGTAACTGTTTTCTATTCATTCCTTATTCATTTATTCTGGGAAGGGAAAAGAGAACGGTCATTTGAAGCACACGTTTTCTTTGACAGGGCATACAAAACGCCTCCTAGGCCTGTTTTGTAAGCTTTATAGAGCGCTTAGCTGAAGAACGCTCCAAAGGAATTTTACAAGGTATATTTCAACCGTTCTCTTTGCCCTTTTTGTAGTAGTGTTTGGTTCTGTTTTGTATTTTGAGCACTAACAACGGGGAGGAGAATAAATGGGTTTACGTAGTTTGGTTAGTAATTAGGTTTTAATGTTTTACCTTTTTATTTTATCGGATCTAACTTAACATAACCTAGCTAACTTAACGTTTCCTAACTTTTTATTAACAGTAGAGTCACGGTAGCAATTAGGGTGTAATTATAGTGGTATTAGTTGGAAAAATCTTAAAATCTGGGTACCAAATGGAATTTGCAAAAACTGAGTGGTACTAGATGAAATTTCCCACAGATTTATAAGGATGTATCAACAACAATAATGTTAGAATAATTATAAAAAAAAAAAAATGTTAAAGTCTTGATCTCTTATAAATAAGTTTTCAGTTGTATGAGCCGAGATTTTATATATGGTAGTGCGCTCTCTATCCATGCATCAAAAGGCAGAGAAATACAGTGAACAATCTAGTGATGAAAATGCAAATGCGTTGAATATCTCATGCCCCCATGAAATAAAATTGTAAATTGTATTGTTTCTTCTCCATTTTTAAAGAGTAATAAAGAGTCATATGTTTTGATTATGTCAAACTAAATTGTCTATACGAACCTTATATCAAATCTATGTGTTTTCATTTGAAAATAGTTTAGATTATTAGTAACCTAAAAAAATGAGCCTTAAAACACAATTATTGCAACTTTGAATTTACATTGCCGACTAATGGAAATGCTTGCAGAAAATGAAAGGTTTTTTATGGCATCAATTGATAAATAGTTCTTTGGCTTTTCTTAATTCGTGAATGCTAGTTTAAAACTTCCCCTAAGAATATGCTACCAAGTTTTGAACTCATTGTTGTTTTAATTGTTTGCAAGTAGATCTCCAAGTCGAAACTACATCGATAACTAAAAACTGAAATATATTAAATGATTTGATAAGGCACAAGGACTTAAGAGACTTTTCTTTCAAAATCAGTATGCATCCTTAATCACAAAATTAGTCTACTATAAACAAGGAGAGTGACTTCAAGCACCGATCCAACTAGTCAATTGCTCCAGTAAAAATCAGACAACAGAATATCCTCCATGAGACTTATGACTTTCAAACCCCGCCAGCAAAAGGATATCTCCATATGGCATGGATTTTCACTTCCTCCTTAACCCCACATCGAGAATAGATAGGAGAGATACTCATAATTCGGTGATGAACGCCTTGCTTTTTGGGATGCCCTACTGTATACCTCCACAAACTATAATCTCTGAAGGAAATTTAAGCTGTCATTTTTCCTTGCTTCTTCTTCTTCTCACAAAAGCACCCTCAAAATCCTATGTTTAATTTAAAGCACCACTGATTAAATTCTACTGCTTCAATGGTTAGTTTTCTATCATTAATACTACTTTATATATTTTATTATGGTTTACTATTTCATAACCCTTTTTAATGATACATGTTTTCGATTTTGATTTTTGTAAATTTGATTTTAAAGTTGTTGAATTAAAAAGTTGTCAGAATTCTGAAAACGAATAGTGTTTTTTTGGGTGAAAACTATGTTTTGAGAATCGCTCACCACTTGTAGTGAGCCGCACCCTCTCATGGCCAAATTCGATCAGCAAATAAGGTTTTTGAGCCGTTTTTCATATTTGAATTATTAAAAGCTGTTTAAATTTTATAATAAAGTATTAAGTTATTATAATATATGTAAATTTGGGGTTAGTGTTACTAGTAGTGAATATCAATGATGTGTTGACAAATTTCTAGTCTAGTTTTCGCTAAATAATTCTCTAAATAAGTAATTAGCCTTGTTTTCAACAAAATTGGTGATTTCCCAGACGTGCGCTTGACGCATCAGCGAGGAGCGTGGCGCAAATGCCACGCTTGCAGCGCACCAATTATACGTGGCATGCAAGTGTTGAGCTCGCACAAAAGTGCCAACATGGCACGACTGATCATCAGTTTTAGTGTTTTAATGATTTTTGAAGCCTATTTGTTATATTTTCGAGCTTTTTTCGATTTTGTGAACTAAATTAATTTTATTAAAGGTTTAAGGACTATTAAATTCTAGTATGAGTAAAGTTGTGCAAGTTATTGATTTTAATAACTTATTGATGCTAGGAGACGAGTTCATAGAAGAATGTTTTAAGCTGACCTACTTTCTCTAAATGGTTCAAAAGGTACGTACACGTTGGTAACGTACTCAAAAGTAGTATGGCATGTTCATAGGAAGTTATTCTAGATCTAGTTAGTTTCATTCATGAAGAACTTAATGTCATTTCTAGGAGAACGAAAATGTTTGAGTACACGTGAAATGACATTGTGTATCATGATATTGTTTACATATAATTAGAAGTATGAAGTATCTATGTCATTACATGAGTAAGGATTATGAATTTTATATGATCTAATAATTCTATTCCCAAAGCATGCCACATTAATGGTATCTTGTTGAGTAAGTATTCAAGTAGTATTATGTTGAACAAGGTCTTACACATTCATTATAGAAATTGTACATACATATATAACTTCCAAACTAAGTAAGTTATAGTCCTCTAGTACAAAGCAAGTTATGGGCCAAGTTAGCAAGTTTCTATTTCTTAGGAGTTCAAGGTAACTTATAGGCTAGTCAAGTAAAAGTGTTAATAAAACTAACCTATTTGATCGACGTGCATGTTAAGATAAAAGAAAAGTGTTTCTCTTGTTTGTGTTGTCTTATTCCTTAAGAGTCAACTTGTTCAAAATTACTAAATTACTAAATAAGAAAGAGAAGTTGGCATTAAAACTCGTAGGACGGATCCCCTATGAGTATTGAACAGATGGGAAAAGTTGTAACCACTGCATTTTAAACTTATTCACAAGCTTTACATGAAGATGTAGATGTCCTTTAATGTACTTTGCGTAAAGCGTCAAGATGGCTAAGGTTAGTTAGACTTCTTGAGGGTAAGGTGGGTCCAAGGGACGCTTACTAGGGGGTATGATCATACTGATGTAGCCCATTGGGTAGAGAGGAGGGTCCAAGGTACGCTATAACCACCTTCAAGTAACCTAAAACGCGCTCTAGGGCAATGAGCTTCCAATTTGTAATTAGAGATTTATGATTTTCTAAAATCTATTTTCCACTGCATTTTCAGATTTTAATTTTTAATTAAAGAATATTTTGTATTACTTTATTTATATCTCCAAATGCCTTGTGTTCCATTGTGGCGGCAACTCCTCTAAGCTCCTTCAAGGTAAAGTCAATTTGGGAGTGTTACAAAGTGGTACTAGAGCCAAGTTTCATTCCAGTGTCCTGTAGTGTCCATGGGGACACATGCTCTTTAAATAAGGTGGCTAAGATTTTAGCTATCCCACATAGGATGTTGAGGAGAATGAAGCCTTCTTTACATAGGGGTGGACACCTCAACCTAGTAGAGGCCTTTTAGGTAGGACTATGATTCTGCACCAAAGCAAAACCTTGATGGCTAGAGCACATGGAGGACAATATCTACTAGTAGGATCCTGAACACCTAGGGGTGTTACAGAGTGGTATATGAGTTGAACGGTTTTCCACGCTCTTAACGTTTCCAAATGATTTTACTACCTCTTTACTAAAGTTTTCAAAGGGGTAGTCAATAAGGGAATCATATAGCATATAGAATAGGAATTTTATATACATAATGAGAGTACTTTGTTATATGCTATGTTCCTCTTCATGTTAATAAGTATTTCTGACTTTTTATTTTGATCATTGGCTCAAAGTTCAGAGTTCGGAGTTCAGTTAGAAGTACCTTGTAACACTATGTATCCTCAAACTGAAGGAGTTTGTAAAGTGAGAAAATTCTAAACTAATACAAATTAAGTATATAGTACTCATTGTAATTTTTTTATTACTTGATTTAAGTATGAAGTGGGTATTTTTGCCAGTGGTGTTAATGAGAAGTTACTCATTTCATGTGGGAGTAAAATCATTGAATTTTTACTTTGAAACATATGCTTTGAATCTAATTTTGTGAGTTTAAATGTGTAAGCTTCATTTTTTCTTGACCCATGATTATTTAGAGAACATTTATCTTGTGCTGGACATTGTCGAGAGAATTCCAAAATTGAGCTTCTGTGGGTCTTATGGTTGAGAGCCCTTATAGCCCAGGCACAACGACGCAATTATCAGGGGTGCGCTCTACCACTAACCTAATAACCCACCGTGCAGGATGCCCACTATGCCAAAAGCTAGGGAAACCCCACCCCTCTCTTTCCTTTTTACGTCCACATGTCGCCACACGGGGGGACATGGAGGCAAAAAAAGGGATCCTATTGTTTCGACCTAGCTGAGATATAAATCATGTATTGGAGTAAAGAGTGTCACTGAAATTGTTTTAAAGAAGTTCAGAGGCTACTAGATTGTTTAATTTATGAATCCAAACAATTTCTGGAGTCGATCGATTAATGGCTTGTAAATCATGAATGATGGTAATCTTCAATAGTTGGTGAACCTATTCGAGGAAGCTTTTGAAGGGGGAGATACCTAAAAGTGGACCTTATATACATTATTTGAGATGTTTGATTTAATAAATTAAGAGGTAAGGTAAATTATGGCAAACGTGGATTGAAAGGTAATCTATTTCTAGTATTTGTGTGTGATATATCAAAGCAAAAGGAGATAAAGAAGAGTGAAAAGGTACCCCGTCCCACCCAACCCTTAGTTGTGAGCTTAACTTTACTTATTTAGAGATCCTATCCTCTAACCCATATACATGTTTATATGAGTAATGTTGTGATTAAATAAATGCGAGTACTAGTTTAGGTTTCATCAAGTGGACAAGAAAGTTATTAGCTGAGGTATTATTTAATATTCGGTTTTTTCACCATATACCCCTGACTAATTTTTTTTTGCACCGTATACCCTCGCAAGTTTCCAATTTCACCATATACCCCTCACGTTTCAAAAAAATACATCAACATGCCCTTATGACTAACGATGTTAGACTTTCGTTAGTCATTATGCCCTAATCCCCCCTAACCCTAATTAACAAACCCTAAACCTAAGCTAAATCCTAACCCTAACCCCCTAATTAACAAACCCCCTAATCTAATAACCCTAACCCTAACCATCCTAACCACCACCCCTCCCCCCACCTCTTACCCCTAGCCACCCCTTTGCCCCCACCCAGCCCCTCCCCTCTCCTCCCCTCCCCCTTCCACGGCCGGTCGCGCGCCGCTCTCCTCCTCCCTCCCCTTCCCCTTCGCGCGCGCCGCCCCTCTCCCATCCCTTCCCCCGGAGTCGCGCATCACCCTCTCTTCCCCTTCCCCGCAGCCGTAGCGCGACCCCCTCCCCTCCTCTTCCCCTGCAACCGCCGCCAACCCCCCCTCCCCTCCTCTTCCCCGCAATGCCGCGCACAGAATTGGTTCCGGGCTTTGAGAATTCTAAGCGTTTTCGAATTTTTTTTTCATTTCGGGGGAGGGGGAGGGGTTCGCGGTTGCGGGGAAAGGGAGGGGGAGGGTGCGCGGCGGTTGCGGGGAAAAGGAGGGGAGGGGGTTGCCGGCGGTTTGCGAGGGGGGGGGAGGAGAGAGGGGGTTGCCGGCGGTTGGGGGAAGGGGAGGGAGGGGTTGGGCGACGCAGGGGAGGGGGGAGGGGGGGGGGCTCGGAGGGAGGGGGTCGGGGGTGGGGGGGAAGGGGAGGGGGGGGGGGGGGAGGTATAGTGGGTGGGTGGTGGGGGAAAGGGGTGGGGTGGGGGGGGGGTGGTGGGGGAAATGGGTGGGGGGTGGGGTGGGGGGAGGAATGGTGGGTGGGTGGGTGGCTAGGGTTAGGGTATTAGATTAGAGTTAGGGTTAGAGTTAGGTTTAGTTTAGTTTAGGTTAGTTAATTAGGGTTAGGGGGGGATTAGGGCATAATGACTAACGGATGTCTAACACCGTTAGTCATAAGGGCATGTTGATGTATTTTTTGAAACGTGAGGGGTATATGGTGAATTTGGAAACTTGCGAGGGTATACGGTGCAAAAAAAAATTAGTCAGGGGTATATGGTGAAAAAACAGTTAAATATTAGATATGCCTACTATGAAAGTCTTCAATCGAATTTAAAGTATTCTCAATTACTTACAGTCCTCGCGAGAATAGTATGAAGAATGTTTGCTCGGCTTTCTAATAAAAAGAATACGTGATCAGGTTCTTATTTGAGGTTATAGTGGAGTAGGGCTCTAATTTGAGGTTCCAGTTCGAGTTAACGTTGTATTTGGGACTTGTAAGAAGTAAGTGTTGACTTAAAGTACGATTAATGTCGTACAGTTTTGAGGTTACTATCTAATATACATAGAGCGGATGCCACTAATAGTTGCAAATCAATACTGAGGGAAAACTATATTACTATTATGTAAGTTAGAACGAGAAGCCAACACTTAGGGCGTGGTATCTAACCACAGGATGCATGACCATTTTAAGTTTATTTATGAGCTTTCACTGTTAGTAAGCATCTGAGCTTATTGTGTTCCTGTATGTCATTGCTTTGTGCAAGTGACTATGCGTTACAACAATATATAGATTATTTGGATGCCTTAGTGACATAAGATTGACTTTGATTTATGTTATATTATTGAGGGTTATCATGAGTGGAATGGGAGTGATATCGAGGAGGAATTGAGGATCAAATGTAAATGACCAATTATATAGACAATTGCAATTGAACTTGGGACATTATGTCTTTGATTGAGTTTATCCAGTATATAACGAGATCAGTGTACAATGGCGAAGTGAATGAGCATTCAGGACGTTATGAGTTAACAGCGAGAACAAAGATATGCAAACTTGGTTATAGTAACAAAAAGAAATTAGAAATGAAGGTGATAGGGATTGGGAAGTTAATAGTGTTGAGTGGAGGAAGGACTTTGCTGGGGAAGATTATATTATTGGCACCATTCCAAAGGATTTTGTAAGGAACCACAAAATTCAAAATAAGGAAGAAGGAATGACATGGTGAGTGTTCAATGATTTTTTATAAGAGTCATGGAAGTCAGGGGATGATTAATTGTTGCAAAAGATGGTCAAAGGACACTCGAGAAAGGAACGCTAGTGGAAATAAGTAGGTTAAGAAACATATGAGGAACTGGTCATTTAGCATGTCAATGGAACATTGGTGGTAATGTAGTATTCAATAACACTATTATGGTCGCAATTGGAGGGTATGGGATCAGCTATGTTAGTAGTGTATGTAAAGACATTGTCAAGGAATCCAAGGATGACCCTTACCTTGATAAGTACAACATTAAATGGTTATTAGCGTATATTTCGGTTGTCTAACAACCTATATGAATAAAGGAATTCAGTTGTGTATTGAATATTATAATAAGAATTATATTATTCCAAGATGAGGTGTGGTGCGATTTACGATATCAGAGTCATTAGAATAGGGATTTATGGTATTAAGGGTTTTTTCGGAATGTTATATATGGTAAGACAAAATACCTTTCATTTTGGTGAAACCTTTTTTTCAAAACTAACATTTGATGATGTAACTTATGAACTATTAGCGAAGTAAGATCTAAGGATTTATCTACATAAGTAAGCATTCGTGGGTGAACTTTAGCAATACATTGGAGATGTTTTGGGGAATATATATAGTGGTTTGAACATTAATGTGCTTGGGAGAGAGACAAGAAAGAGACGGTACTTATGAGTACTATATTTTCGCAAGAAACGGATCGGTGTCATCTACTCCTTCAACTAATTGGTGTCCCTATGTGTGACTTCTACACTTTAAGTATAGTTACTGTAAGTTTGTCCCAATCGTATTGCTAAGGAAAAGAACGTGCATAAGCTTGCACATTTTATGGCACAAGTTTAAGTAGTACACTCATAAAGATCTTGTTAAGTTTTAAAGAATGAGATTGCTTTACAAAAATCATTTTTTGCTGTCAACGAAAGAAACAGTTTCAAAAATATTTTTAAAGTGTACACTTTGAAATTGTTTGATTGTTGACGAAACTACATCGAATTTACTAACCATGCATTTCAGATCTAGTATAGCAAAACTTTTCCTCATCCTAAATATATTTTTGAGCCTTTTAATCCTCGGAAGCCATTTTGCTGACTATCTCTAAGTAAAGTGTTACTTCAAAGCGAGCATCTTCTATAGTTTGTGATTTTAAATTCAATTCTTAATCAAATATGTTTTCTATGGAGAGGTAACTCATATATCAAAGTATTTTGATATGTTGAACAATCTCAATTTTTCAAATTTTATAGTCTTATTTAGAAAAATTTGTCAAGAATAAGATAAGCCAACCTTTGGCCGGTTTTATGAAAATAACTTTTTGATTATTTTATAATAAGTTTAACTTTCATATCCCTTAATTTTAAACAAGTTAAAATAACCGGTAACCGGTTCTACAGGTAAGAGCCTGATATTTTTGTGTACTTTGGTTTGTATTTTTATATTATTTTGTATTTCTGCATTGTTTTATTTAGATTTTTCTGCATTTTTGTTTGTATTTTAACCATTTTGTATTTTGTTTTCTCCCTCCTCCACCCTCTCTCACTATACCACCAGTCCACCATTAGACCTCCTCCAACCCTCTCTTTCTCCCCATCACAACCCACTAAAACCCTCTCCCAACAACCCAACCACCCTCCCCTAGCCACCACCCACCCAAAGTCTAGCCCACCACCACCACCCACTAAAACCCTCTCGGCCATTTTATGGGCCCAAACATTAGCCCCACGCTCGATATGCGATAGAAGACCCTCTGTAGATCGTGTGTTGAGCGGAGTTCTCAAGATTGTTTTATCCGAAAATAGCTTTCAACCTCGTGGGCCCAATATGTAATTATATATTACCTAAATGGGCCAGTCGCCAGTTGCCGTATGTCTGCTTGTAATTTGCACTTGTAATTCAACTTGGTGCCTTTTGCATTTCAAGAATAATACACCCTGCTAACAACTAAGTACATATCGAGCAAAGGTTTACTTTTGCTTTTTTATGCACCCATTATTATATGTGACTCATTAGCGGTATTTCAACATCTTGTCAGCAATTTGCATTTGGGCGCCAACTTCAAAAATTTCCAAGTCTTCGAACTCATTTAATGTCCACTTTTCCTATGTTAGAATTTCTTCGAACAGACCCATTCATGGTCTCATACTCATGCTAGCCTTCGAGAGGATGACCAGTCATCTCGAGAGGATGAAAAGTCACTATTTGAGAGGTTGAATGAAGTGAGCTTGAGCATGAACCGAGTGGTGTTGCGAGCATGGACCTTTTGAGCTCGAGGGGGAGAGAGGAGTGAGTGGCTCGAGCAGCCGAGCAGGTTACTCGATGACTTGTATTTGTCGGTTGAACTTATAATGCTTGGAATGATGCGGTGATGTCGAGGGGGAAACTTGCCAACGTGACATCGAGCAAGAGATGCAGCTAAGACGAGTCGGGTCGGCGCCAACTCATTCATCTTCGATCTTGACCGCATGATTTCGAGCAGGAGAGAGAAGTGAGTGGCTCGAGGAAGTTACCCATGATTTTGAGTGGCTCGAGCAGGTTAATCACTTGGCGCCTTCGAAGTTTGAATGCAAGTTATGAATGTTAGGCTATGTTCGAAGGCACCTGCAACTATCTTCGAGGCGTGTCGTCTTGGTGTCCTCGAAGGCTCAATAGTTTTCAGCCCAGGCGATTCAAGATCATATTCGAACACTACCATATTAAGTTGGGAACAATGTTTGGGCGGGCAAGCTTCTAAGATGACCCATGTAACCATCATGAAGGTCTGCAGAGGTCGACGGTGGCTATATAACTCCTTATCTTGATACTTTCGAAGACTATAACCCCGTAGGGGGTCTTGAAAAACTAGTCGAGTACTCAAATATCTCCCTTAAGGGAGGCACTTGAAAATGTCGCTTCGAGTCGAGATGGCGTTATATAATAGCCAATTCAAGCACCTGACTACCTGAATATCTTTTTCAGTCAAGGCACTTTAGTGAGACTCCTCGAGTCGAGTAATGTTGTATCACGTAGGAAGATCCCCGCAGAAACGTTTTGTAAGCGACAAGTCGAGGCAGGTAATTAACTTCAAATTTTCGAGCATATGTTCATCAGTCGTCTCTTTTTCTCATACATTATTTTAAACACTTCGAGGCACACGCATATCTTCTTCTTCTAGAGATAATCAAGCCTGAAGCTGTCCCATGCATTCACGGCAAAGGCCGAAGAAGGTAGGAGCCGTAACTGCACTTCGAGGGGACGAGCCGAGTCCCGAGTATGAGATACATCTTTGACCCTTCGAAGTATTATGCGAGCATGAACCCAGTGGGCTCGAGCGAGGGTGCCATGTGAGAGTGATGCGGCGACCATGAACCGAGTGAGTTCAGCAGGAGAGAGAAGTGAGTAGCGGAGTAAGTAGCTCGAGTAGATTACTCGAAGGCAGCAACACACGCGTGATTCTCAAGACAGGTCGGGGTACAACTGTGGTTTCATAGCAATCATACCCTCCTCGAATTCTGGAACAAGCTAAGGTTGACTCTTGAAGTTGTCCTTGTGTGTCGAGCAGTAGTTGCAACCATGATGCCAGTGGATTCGAGGAGTAAAAAGTCCAGTTTGAGCTGTAGGTTACTCAAAGAATGGAGTAGCGCTACTTTATAATATCTCTATTCTATATGGGAAGAGAGGGGGGACACCAAAATAATAAAAGCCTATTTTACCCTTTCTAAATTACACAAATTACAACCAATAGAATGATAGGAGGGAAAAAAAGGAACGGTTTTCTCAAGTAATTTTTCAAAAAGTAAATTTATCACTATATATAATTTTATATGAATTTGCAAAAGAAAAAAAAAAAGGGTAATCAGCAAACTGCTTAAATTCACCATAACCATCTCTAACTTCATAACCGTATGTTTTTTTCTCAAAATCATCTGAGCTATTCTTCCTCTTCTTACTTCTATAACCTGCAAAAAAATGCAACACAAGAACAAACACAAAACAGGACCTTTGACAAGCATGCTAAATCATTGACCACATATACATAAACAAAGAACAACAAGAAGTGTAAAAAGGTATATCTAATGTATTGGGAAATTCTTTTTGAATAAGCTAAGGATGAAATTTGATTCCATTTTCGATTTTTATTTCCACGTTACTATCAACTACAATTTCTTTTTCCCTACACACAGATAATTCGTAGCCTAAAACACTTATTCATAGACAAACACTACAACTTTGTTTTGCGTCTAACTCATAATTTCTATGCAGCAAAGTCGAATCAAATCACACAAAAGATGATTAGAAGATTTTGAAGATGAAACAACGTCACGAGGTATTTGTTACTAATTGTAATTGATCAATAGATGAAAAATTAGAAGATTGATGTATTGCTTTCGTTTTTAGCATTTATAAACCATTCTTCATATATGGTGGAGGAATTTACAATGGTAAGAAAACCAGAGTGAAGAATAAGAATTTAAGCAAAGAAAAAAAAAAGAATTATCGAGTGAAACAAATTGAACCAAACCGCACAATTATCTAGCGAATCTTCGACAAAGTGGAACCAAAACGAAGAGAAAGTTGAAGAAAAACAATATTTTTAAAAGAACAAATAGAACTCACCATTATCCAAAAAAAAAAAAATAAGCAAACATAAACTCATAAGATTCAAGTAAGTAAACCAAATTTGAATATAATTTTGTTGCGAAATTGTACACATTGTCGGGGAATCAAATGTAACTTTTAATTTCATACAGTCATACAACTTTCAAAAGTTTGAGATTATAGAGATAAATTTTTTCCTTAAAATAGTCAATTATCAACTACAAAAGATTCAATTTTTAAATTACTATTTCAGAGAACTTACAAATTAATTATAAACAATGAAATATCATTTAATAAAATAATAAAAAAGAGAGACTTTGCAAACTTCTTTTAGAAAGATGGAGATGGGTATTTCAAGTGAAAAGCCTTTTGCTTGACAGAAATCCAAACTAAGAGTAATAGGAGATGAGATACTAATTTACATGATTAAACACGCGCATTCAGAACCCCAAAAACTATCCCGCCGCCGCAAGTCTGCCACGGGACCCACCACCGCCGAAATTGGTGGAAAATGTCGGGTGACCACCTACATGCAACGTACGGGGGTAGTGTTAGAGAGATATTGAGGGCGTGGACTTAGATGTTGGGAGGTGGTTGTTGTAGTGGTGGAAGGGATGCGAAAGACTTAGATGATTTAGAGGGAGAAAATGGGGAATGGGGATGCTAAAGAGATACAAAGAGCAAATGTTGGCAATAACTTTGCATACCAATGGGTTAATCGGTTCAACTTCATACCAATGGGTTAATTGGTTTTACTTTTATTCCCTCTGTTACAAAATATAAAGCACCTATGATGTTCGAGGTCGAACTTTGACCGCTAATTGCTCTCAGTATATGTTCATAGATACTTTTTAAAAATAATGTTATTGTAGTATTTTTCAAGACGATTCCAATGGTATAAATTTTATAATTTTTATAATTTTTATTTATCATATTATGAGAGATATTTGTGGTCAAAGTAAATTTTCGTAATATGTGAATGTCTTATATTTCAAAACAGAGGGAATAAATCATTTACATTGTTTTGCATTTATTGCTTATAGTGATATTTACTTTCACTTTGATATGCACATAGAATATTTTTATTTTGAAAAGCTAAGTTGAAGTCCATTGCAAATAGAATAGTGAAATATAGGGATCCTTTTTACAAGAGGTGATTCTCGATCCCAGGTCCTTTGGAATCGGAGGTGATTTGAATACCACTAAGCTATCACCTACTTCTCTGATATATGCACATAGTCGTTAATAGCGATTTTAATATATATTAAAGTAGACATAAACATATTATGTGTATTTTAAAATATTATTATTAAGATGGGTTAATCGGTTTAAAACTTAACAAATACAACCAACTAAACTAAAAAATTTGAAAGCAAGACACTTAATAATTAGGTAACATAATATCACGATTTTAGATTTTCATTTACTTTCTTTGTTGTTATATTGTCTCACTATGAAGAATTTTTCCTTCAACAAAACTATGTAAATAATTTTTAATTCGAAATATTACAAGATATACATTCGCACGCATAGCGTGCATATAAGACTAGTATTATAATATATGACCCGGAGATGGTGATGAGCTGATTCGACGAGGTCGAAGGGGTAATCACCAACATAATGATGTGGGGTTCGAGGATGAGTACTTCCCATTTGAGTAAGGAGAGCTGGTTGGTACTAGGGATGGCAATGGGTAGGGTCTGGGTAGGGTAAGGCTAGACCCTTACCCATACCCTAACTTTTGGATATAAACCCATACCCTACCCATACCCATAGGGTAAAATTTTTTAGGACCCTTACCCGTACTCGTAGGGTCCGATAGGGTATGGGTAGGGTCTAGGGTCTAAAATGGGTCCAACACAAAAATAAATCCGCTTACATTTTGACATGTATATATAATCGTAAAGCACAATTTCATATATAATTTTGCAATTAGCACACGTAATATCATGTACATTCCATACCAATACATATTTTTTGCATATCCCAAAAGTCTCATACATCAAAATATAAATAAATATATTTTTACGTGATTGCGATTTGCGGCTAGGGTTTCTAACTGAGGGAGGGTTTTAGTTTTATTAGAAGTTTACTAGAAGGATATGTTTATATATATATTTATTTTAATTTTAAAAAATAAAAACATATATTTTAGTTTCGATGGGTCTATGGGTAGGGTTTGGGTAGGGTCTGGGTATTTGAAGAATGGACCCTTAGCCTACACTTACCCGATAGGACCAAGACTCATACCCTACCCTTACCCATAGGGTCCAAAAAATTAAGACCCATACCCTAATTTTAGGGTAGGGTCTGGGTAGGTATGGATAGGGTCATGGACCCATTGCCATCCCTAGTTGGTACTCTCGAACACCTCATATCACCAAAAACTTCTTTGAATATGCAATAGCATTTCCTTGACGTTGACTTGTACTTTCCATGTGGGCCATTATTACAAATGATCCAGCACAGTAATATTAATACTGCTTGTCGAGGGAATGACATTTAGGCGCCATCTTCCAATTTTTGAATATTTAGAACTTTCTTCGAGCAGACCAAAGGCTTCATACGCGTACTCACCTTCCTCGAGCAAGATAAGTATATCCTCATGCAATCACGAGGACTGAAAGGCCAACGGAAGTGCAGCTAGCCGTCGACGAGGAGACTTGAGACGTGGGAATAATATGATGTCGAATGGGGACTTGACGCATGATTTAGGGCAGGAGAGAGAGTCGAGCAGTAGGGGCTCGGTAATGGTGATGTCGAGGATAGACATGCCATCATGACCTCGAGCAAGAGATGCAGCTTTAACAAGGCGAGTCGGGTCAGCGCCAACTCATTCATTTTGTTTATACATCAACCAAGGCAGGTCTTCCTGGAGTAATATAGATGCCGAGTTCTCGGATGTCTTCTGTTATTACGAGAACAATACTCCAAATAATTCTAGGTTTAGTTGAACAAGAGCCATGGGGATTGCTTGGTCGAGTGAGAATCATAATGCCGTGTATGAGAGATGCAGCGGGCATGAACCAAGTGAGCTCGAGGACGGCGTAGTTGAGAGGGTTGAGTGGCTCGAGCAGGAGCAGTCAAGAGGTGGCTCGAGCAAGAGTAGCCGAGAGCGAGTCTTGATCATGAGAATAGTGGGTGGCTCGAGAAGTGAGTAACATCAAGGCTTTTGTATGTTGTCGCTTTGTCGGTCGAGCAATATTAAAATACTCTTCGTCGAGCAAATTGGTGTCATACTCGTGCAGACCCTTCTCAAAGTCTCGGTCAAGGTAAACTTGAGGTTGGCCTTACGTATGGCCCGAAGCTTGAAGATTGACAGACTCGACACAGGGTTTCCCTTACTCGAGGAGTGATAGGACGTCTTGCTTTAACACAAGCGAATAAGAGCCATGCATGGGAGATTAGCCAAGGTACTTGATTGTTTTTAGAGAGCCATTGTTGAGTCGAGCACTTGTTGCATTTGTCAAGCAATGATGTCTTCACTTTCATAATTTTTGAAAATTTGTATGTATAACTCCATTTGTATGACCCCCTTCGTCCAATTAGCCCCACGCGTAACTCTTAATGTGGGACTTTCCTTCACATTGAGTGTTAGGCGGAATTTCTCTTTCAAGAGATTGAGGAGGTGCATGGTACATTCTCGAGATGAATTGGGGGCTGGTGAGCCCTAAGAGCTTGAGGGACGTACGTGGAACCTCCTCGAGATGATTTCGTCAAGGGAGGTGTACGGGATCTCCTTGAGGTGAGTAGGGCGCCGGTGCGGCCAAGGAATTCGAGGGAGGGTACTTTCTCGAGATGAATTGGAGGATGGTGAGCCCCAAGAGCTCGATGGACGTTATGGAACCTCCTCGAGATGACTTCGTCAAGGGAGGTGTATGTGACCTCCTTGAGGTGAGTAGGGGACCGGTGAGGCCAAGGAACTCGAGGGATGGTACCTTTTCGAGATGAATTGGGAGCTGGTGAGCCCCAAGAACTCAATTGACTTACATGGAACCTCCTTGAGATGACTTCATCAAGGGAGGTGTATGACACCTCCTTGAGGTGAGTAGGGGGCCGGTGAGGCCAAGGAATTCGAGGGAGGGTACCATATCGAGATGAATTGGGGGATAGTGTGCCCCAAGAGCTCGAGGGACTTACATGGAACCTCACTGGAGATGTCTCAGGGGTTAATGAGTCCCATGTACCTCGAGGGGTGTCCTGGACCACGCCCGAGGTGTCTCAGGGGCTAATGAGCCCCATGTACCTCGAGGGGTGTCCTGAAGCCGTAGCATTTGACGGGCGCCGACTCCAGTAGTTGGGGTGACTTGGAGTATCCTTCACTCGATCTGGGTGAAGTGCCTAAGTGTAGGTCTTCCTGGGGTCTGGTGAGCCCCGTGTACCTCAAGGGGTATCTTCGACCTCGCTCGAGGTGTTCAGGGTCTGATGAGTCCCGTGTACCTCGAGGGGCGTCTTGGACCTCGCTTGAGGTGTTCAGGGTCTAGTGAGCCCCATGTACCTCGAGGGGCGTCTACCTCGAGGTGTGTCTTGGACCACGCTCGATGTGTCTCAGGGTTTAATGAGCCCCATGTACCTCGAGAGGTGTCTTAGACCTCATCGAGGTGTCTCAAAGGTAAATGAGCCCCATGTACCTCGAGGGGCATCTTGGGCCTCACTCGAGGTGTCTCAGGAGCTGGTGAGTCCCGCGTACCTCGAGGGGCGTCTTGGATCTCGCTGGAAGTGTTCAGGGTCTAGTGAGCCCCATGTACCTCGAGGGGCGTCAACCTCGAGGGGTGTCTTGGACCATGCTCGAGGTGTCTCAGGGTTTAATGAGCCCCATGTACCCCAAGGGGTGTCTTGGACCCCGCTCGATATGTCTCAGAGGTCAATGAGCCCCATGTACCTCGAAGGGAGTCTTGGACCTCGCTCGAGGTGTCTCAGGGGATAATGAGCCCCACGTACCCCGAGGGGAATCTTGGGCCTTGCTTGAGATGTCTCAGGGGCTAATGAGCCCCATGTATCTCGAAGGGCGTCTTGGACCTCGCTCGAGGTGTCTCAGGGGATAATGAGCCCCATGTACCTCGAGAGGTGTCTTGCTTGAGATGTCTCAGGAGCTCATGAGCTCCATGTATCTCGAAGGGCATCTTGTGCCTTACTTGAGATGTCACAGGGGCTAATGAGCCCCATGTATCTCGAAGGGCATCTTGGACCTCACTCGAGGTGTCTCAGGGGATAATGAGCCCCATGTACCCCGAGGGGTGTCTTGGAGCAGCTGCTATGATTATGTGGACTTCCTCAACCACGACATGGAGCTAATAAACCCCAAGATTTCGAGGAGAGTATAATTGCCTTGTTGGAAGGGCTTTTGTACTTAGAATATATTCTTGAAATAAGATAAATACATGTTGCTTGACCTTCACGGGGAGCTGATGGTCTGGGGGTCGAGGAGCTATCATATAGGAGATCCTTACTCGACTCGAGCGAGACCATCTCGGGCTTTTATGAATGTTCGAAGGCTGTATGAGAGAACCTTTACGAACTATGTTGAGGATGGACATCCATGAGCGTTCGAAGGCCTTGATGAAAGGACTTTTGAGAACTATATTGAGGATGGACATCCATGAGTGTTCGAAGGTCTTTATGCGAGGACCTTTACGAACTACGTTGAGGATGGACATCCATGAGTGTTCGAAGGTCTTTATGCGAGGACCTTTACGAACTACGTTGAGGATGGACATCCATGAGTGTTCGAAGGACTCTTGTGAGGGGACCCTTATGAACGACGTTGATTATGGACATCCATGAGTGTTCGAAGGCCTCTTGATGAGGGGACCTTTTCGAACTATGTTGAGGATGGACATCCATGAGCGTTCGAAGACCTCTGTGAGGGAACCTTTACGAACTACGTTGGCGATGGACATCCATGAGTGTTCGAAGGCCTTGATGAGGGGACCTTTACGAACGACGTTGAGTATGGACATCCATGAGCGTTCGAAGGTCGCATGGGAGGACCTCTTCGAAATATGTGTTTGCGTGTTAGTTGGCTCAATAGAGCGTCGACTTAGGCCATGTATGAACGACGTGAGCACACTCAAGTAGTTGTGACCTTCTGTTTGACGATCCCCACAGACGGCACCAACTGTTTCGGGTACAAAAAACTAGGATATGATGTTCGGGGAGTCGTCTCGAGTTGTGCCCAGGTCAGTCCAAGCATGTCTTGTTTGGATCAGCTAAAATCCTGCAAAATAAGGAAACCTGCCCCGGGAACGCCCCTCCGACGCTCAAGTCAGTAAATAACTTAGTGGAGGGAGAAAGTAGTGAGAGAAGTTCTCAAGTGGTAGATATTAGATCCCATCCTTGAGTTAGGGGGATACGTTCACTATTTATAGGGAGCTGTTCCAGATGGGAACTGTAATTTGTACTATCAATAGGGGTATTCTCGTCCCTTCAGTGATTATGGGCTTAGCAAGGCTATGGGCTATTATGTGAGGCTTAATTCCCGGTGAGGGTATTTTTGTCTTGTCACATGCTATTGGGCTCGCCATTTTATGGGCCCAAACATTTTTTTTATCACCAACTCTTTTCATTATTTTCTTACAGCTTCACTCCTCAAAATCCAATTGAAAAACTTCTAAATTTTTTTAATGGATCCACAAATAGTAGAGCAGTTGAAAAAAGTTAAGGAGGTTACTAATGAACTTTATTATGATGAGAAAGTTAAGGGGTCCATGGGAAGATTATATAAACTAGAGGATGAAGGGAACAATACTATGTATTTAACCAATGAGATAATCCATGTTCGTAGTCAACTTGCAAGTGCTACTACATTGGCAAAGGAGGTCCTTGACAAGTGGGGTGCACTTTTGCAAGAGCAGTAGATTTATGTTTCTTTGAGTTAGTCTTGCGTGGACCTGGTCCACACTAATATTATTGTGGACCAAAGTCACTTATTTAATATAGTGACCCTTTTTTTCCATGTAGTAACCTTTTAAAAATCTTAAGTTACACTATACAGTTAATTTCCATCATAGTGACCGTTTTTTTTAATATAGTCACTCTTTCTTACATTAGTTTATCGTGATGCAATTTTCAGTTTGTGACATAGTAACCCTTTTTATTTTACATAGTCAAACTTTAGAATCTATATCTACTTATTTTTTTATATCTATTTTTTAATATAGTGACCCTTTTTTTCCATAAATCACATGAATTAGCATTAGATCCACACTAATTTAATGTGGACCAGGTCCATATAAGACTTTTACTGTTTCTTTTATTTTTTGTATCCATTATTGTCATTAATAAAAAAACTTCAATGTGATTTACATTTATTGTTACAGTCCTTTTTTTAATTTTTTAAAATCTTCAATACGATTCATCTTTATTTAGTGATCGAAAATATGCGTTAAATAAGTAATGTGTGATCAATTCACAACCAATTATTCAACACTTAATATATGTATGATCTTATTCATTCTTTGACTTTATAAATAACAACATAGTATTGTCAATTTCATTTTTTCTTTCAAACCATTTTATGTAGCATTAGAAAAAAATACATGAGGCACACTATTCGAGGTCCGATTGGTACTTCATCGAAAATAAAAAATTCACGGTTGGATTCATTTGATGATAAAGCAATACATGACGTACATCAATTAGTTGATAATATCGAAATACTTTATCTTTTAAATACCTTATAGTTGTTCGTTACACATAATTAATGATTTTTTTTGCATTATAATTCAAGCATAATATGAAAATTCTTTTATTGGAATCATTGTATCTGATAATGATGTATTGTCAAAAAAAACAACGAAAGAAGTGTACATATGAATTATAACACTTAACCCATACGGAGTCGAGTCTATCGTCACCAATGCCAGGGTCAACAACTGTACTCAATAACCAACACAAGTCTTTCCGGTGCATTTTGTCTTCACTCATGCATACATGAGAAATTTTCCAGGAGGTGACCCATCCCTGTATTTCTCCCGGCCAAGCACGCTAAACTGTGCAGTACCTAAGGAAATGAGCTCTATAAAAGAAAGATGCATCTTATTGGAATGAGTAGCCTGCTAAACCCCTCTAAAGCAATCATGAGGGGTATTATATGAATTGGTAATTTTAGATTATTATATAAATTTATTTGTATGAGTTTACTTTACATATCTATGCCACATCTTAAATGCAGTTGTATACACGTTTTGAATTTAAAAAACGAGGTTTACTGCATGCCCACATCCTATATTATTCCTCCATCGCGATGATATGTACCCTATTGCGGATGATATAGATAAAATAATTTGTGTTGAGTTTCCCTATAAGGAAAAGAAACCAGATATATATGATGTTGTTACAGAGTATATGCTACATCGTCCCTTTGGTGCAGCTAATCCCAAATGTCCATGTATGCAGTCTAACAGATGTACCAGGAATTTTCCAAAGAAGTTCACTAACAGAACAAGTGTCGAGCGACCAAGAAGAATATCATATATATATATATATATATATAAGACAAGATTTGGGTGTTTTAGTTGACAAGAACGGTGTCAAAGTTGATAATTGGTTTGTTAACCCTTATAACCCGTATTTGTTGCAAAGATATCAAGCACATACCAATGTCGAGTGGCACAATCAATCGAGATCGATTGATATCTATTCAAGTACATACATAAGGGTTATGACAAGGTAACAGCCGCTGGATATCAACAACGAAAGAATACTGGTGATCCCGAGAAAATAGATGAGACAAAGATGTACTATAACTGTATTTATATCCAGTGGCGTATATATAAGGGGCGTAGGGGTACTGCAGTACCCCCAAAGTAAAAAACATTATGAATTTTTTTTTTTTAAATATAAAATATCAAACTTACCTTATATATATAGCAGAAATTGGACCGGTACAAAATGCCTTTGTAGCTGGGAGGTTGTTAACGGATAATAGCTTGATAGCTCATGAAGTGATGATGAAATTAAATAGACAAAATCGGGAGAAGCAGTATTATGCTGCTATGAAGTTAGATATGTATAAGGCATATGATAAGGTCAATTGGCGGTTTTTGGACTGGTTGCTTATGAGGATGAATTTTCCAGATAAATGCAGGAATTGGATAATGCAATGTGTGACTACAGTGTCGTACGCTATTTTGATTAATGGGGAGCCTTCTGAAAAGTTTGCGCATGTGGATTAAGACAAGGAGATCCAATGTCGCCATACCTCTTTCTCCTTGTTATGGAAATTCTGTCACGATTGATTAGGAAAGCTGAAGAGTCGGGGATGTTGCAAGGCATTAAAGTGTCTCGGTTTGCTCCGCCGATTTCGCACTTGTTTTTTGCTGATGATTCATTACTGTTTTTCAAAGCTACTCTCAGTTCTTGTCATGCGCTAAAAGAGGCATTACAGCGGTTTAGTGTCATTTCGGGCGAAGTTATTAATTATAATAAGTCGTTAATTAAGTTTAGTCCGAATACACCACATACAAAAAAACAGCTCTATAGCGACGGAAAGGATCCATCTCTAAATCAACACATTCCGTCGCTATATGTGCTTAGAGACGGAATTAGGGACAGATTACACCCGTTGTTAAAGGCCTTGTCGCTAATTTGAATTAGGGACGAATTTTATCATCCCGTCTCTAATTTAGAGACGGATACTTATCCGTTGCTGAATCCGTCTCTAAAGTTAGAGACGGATTAAAAAAATCCGTCTCTAACTTTAGAGACGGATTATACAAATCCGTCTCTAAACTTAGAGACGGATTTTTATAATCCGTCTCTAAAGGGATGGATGTAACTTTGATATTTTTCTGTTATTAGCGACGAATATATGTAAATCCGTCTCTAAATTTAGAGACGGATTGTAATAATCCGTCTCTAATGGGATGGATGCAATGCTGATAATTTTCTGTTATTAGCGACGAATATATTTAAAATCCGTCTCTAAATTTTGAAACGGGTTTTTGAAATATTAATTGTTCCCCTATATAATTAAATAAATTATCTTATAATATAAAGTCTTACATAAATTATAGATCTAAACAATTATAAACCATTTTAATTCACACTTAATAACCAAGTGCCAACTTTACATTAATTTGAAAGTCACAATATGTAATAGTAGTCATTTATATACGAAGTACAAAACAAGTAGGAACTTATAACGATATACAAAAGCGGCCACTTAAGATATATGCAAAAATCACTATGTTAAGGCCTATACTAGAAGCATGTATCAAAGAAAATCATTGGATACTTTGAAAGCCTATACAAAAATCTTATGCTAACCATGGTGTCAAGGGCGAAGAGGGTTAGCTTGCATAAACATCTCCACTTGTTGTTTGAAAGTCATGAAAGTTTCAGTGGTTTCGGATAGGGTTTTTTGAGTTTCAACCAACACCTTTTGGGTTTCAACAAGCCCTTCCTTTGTTGCATCTATTTCTTTCTTTTGTTCGTCATTTTGTGTAGCAAGTTCAACAACTTGAGTCTCCAAGCTCTTAATGTAGTCTCTCCGTGACTTCTTACCGTGCCTTTCTTCAACTGTGGGTCTTTCGTAATATGAGTGAGCAGCTGTACCCAAACCAAATATTCTACCCTTTTCATTCCACCCGCCCACAGCCTCAAAAAACAATTCATCCTCGGTCTTTTGCATCTCACTGTCACATTCGATGTTGGCAGATTTCTTCTTCTCGAATTCATTCTGAAATATATAGTTATATGTCATCTATTAAACAAAAGATACAATAGCAATAAAACACAAAAAATGCAATAGTAATAAAACACAAAACACAATAGTATCTATATTTTTGCTGCTATTTTTGCACAAATTTCGCCAGCAAGTCCCCATATATACAATGAAATCCCAATTATATGGTAAAAATATAACCTGTAAGTGACTCATACATGACCCCAAAATCAATATAAACAACTATACCAACACACAACAATTAACAACAACAAAATAGACCATTTTTGCTTCTCCCGAATACACCATCACAAATCATAACTCCTTTAATCACTTCAAGATACACCCACTTACATGGTTGAAAATAGAATAGGGTCCATCATAACCTCAGATTAGTGTTACCATTTAAAAAAAAAAAGCAAATGCAAGATCATTAAGTGTGAATAACCAAAAATGACACTTACCCACACTTCTTCTGCTTTAGTGTTTACAAATTGACCATCATTATCAGCATGACCATTGTAATATAGCTCAGCTGCTGTGGGTGTACGCTTAAGTTTCTTCTCCTATATATTTGTTGGAAAGAAAAGAGGAAAGTGTTACAAATGTCAACTCAAGCAAACAATAAAGCAAATAAGATTAACTTAGCTTTGTTAGCTAAGTTACATGTACATATTTGAAGAACTAGGCAAATAAGCTAAACTGATCATCCAAACCAACAACAACAGCAGCCCCAACAGCACCCAAACAGCAGCCCCAAGCAGCACCCAAAAAAGCCCCAAATAGCAGCCCCAACAGCACCCAAAAAAAGCCCCAAATAGCACCCTCACTAGCCCCAACCAGTAGCCCTAAACAGCAGCCCCAACAGCACCCAAAATAGCCCCAAATAGCCCCAAACAGCACCCTACCTAGCCCCAACCAGTAGCCCCAAACAGTCCCAAATAGGAGGCCAAATAGCAGTCCAAAACCATCTCCAATGACAGCCAAAAAAACAGCAAAAACATCCCTAAAACAGCAGTAAAATAGCCCCTAAAACAACACCAAATAGGAGGACAAATAGCAGTCCAAAACCAGCCCCAATGACAACCAAAAAAAGCAGCAAAAATATCCCTAAAATAGCAGCAAAATAGCCCCTAAAACAGCACCAAATAAAGCAACAAAACAACCCTATAACAGCAGCAAATTACCCATAATAAAAGCAGTAAATATACCAGTTTGAGCTTCACTTCCTCAGTCGCAATGGAACCTTGACGATGGTGAACCTTTTGACTTTCATTGCTCAATCTGTTTTTAGAACATTGGTTTCTTCTCCTTATGAAATCATCATCTTTTTCTCTCATTTCTTTCATACGTTCTCTTAAACTGGGAGCACACCAAGTAGCATTATATGTTGGATCTGAGCAAACCTTTGACACTATACCACTAAGGCGCCTCGCACATTTTGATTGCCATTCCTTCTTCACCAATGAAGCTACCGATGGATCCCAAGAGAACTCTTGCTACAAAAGACCATACATAATTCGAGCAAAGTAGCAAAATAATGAATCTCACTATACACATAAAAATAAAAATTTATTGCATGAAGTATTATAGTCTTTCTTTCCCTAACCTTGAAAGCATTCCACCATCTTTCCTTGACTTCTCGTGGAGTCATAGCCCAATTGTAGTAAGGTCCCTTGAAGTATGTCTTATACGATGTCTCCACTACTACATCAACTACATCACGATGGACAAACATGTAGAAAGCAGAAAATTACCTTGCATAATGTAATTTTAGAAGCAAACTAAAGCTTGAATATAAATTAGGCCACATAACTTAGAAGATTTAAATTTAGATACCAATAAGTAAAAGCTAAGATATAACCGAAAACAAGCTGAAATAACTTTAACTTAGAATATATATGCAAACTTACCATAATTTATCAGGGTCCAAAACTAATTTCGCCTCAGGATTACCCCTGTCATCTGATACAGTTATGCCTCTATCAAGATCCCCATTGCTAAGCATCTCATCACTCCAAATATGAGTCTCACTTTGCTGATTTGTTGCGTGTTCTGTTTCTGTTGGTGCATGTTTTGTTGCCTGTACTTGTTTTTGTTGCTGCCTAATCTGATTCTGATCTCGATTCAATGTTGTCTCCGATTTTGTAAAGTCACGTGTTTCAACAACTTTGCGGGGTCCTCGAATAATGGGACCTCTCCCATTTAAACCACCTCGACACCTATATGTCATTTGCATATGAGATATATATACACAATCGCACATAACAATGATTAATAAAATCAATTTATGTCTATACTTAAAGAAATGCTAATAAAAATGACATTTGCATATAGTAGATCTTAACAATCCCTACAAATAAAACAAGGATTACTAAATTTCATAAAAATGTGATCAAATTACACCATTAAACATTAAATAATTGCATTACAATCATCATTGTCACCATCTTCATTTTCGTTACCGGCACTATCATCGCCATCATCATGGTCTTCTTCCTCTTCCTCATCATCATCATAGTCTTCTTCCTCTTCCTCTTCCTCTTCCTCTTCCTCCAATTCTTCTTCTTCTTCTTCTTCTTCATTAAGGATTTCATACTCAAGTGAATCCCAATGCAAATCGTCATCACCATGAAAATAAAACCATAAAACGATAACCATTACATGCACAAGGGGTCTTCAACACTCAAAGCAAACAACTTACCAACCCACCTTCACTTACACGCACAACATAACTACAATAGCTTAACTACGATACTCCCATGATATAAAACTGCAGCAGTCCTAGATCACCCAAACCAGCATCAATATGCAGCGATTATATCCCCCAAACAGCCCAAACAACACCCCCAAACAACAGCCTAAACAGCACCCCCAAACAGCACACCTAAGCAGCCCCAGACAGCACCCCAAAGCAGCCCCAACAGCACCCCAAACAGCTCTAAACAGCAGCCCCAACAGCACCCAAAACAGCCCCAAACAACACCCCTACCAGCCCCAACCAGCAGCCCCAAACCAGCCCCAATGACAGCCAAAAACAGCAGCAAAACATCCCTGAAACAGCACCAAAACTGCCCCTAAAACAGCACAAAAACCGCCCCAAACCACACCAAAACCTTGCACTAAATTGCAGCAAAACAGTCCCAAATAAAGCAACAAAACATCCCTACAAAAGCAGCAAATTACCTATAATAAAAGCAGCAAATATACCCCTAAATATCCTTCTAAACAAGACAAGTAAACACCAAAACCTGCTAGCTCACATATAACAATTATACTCTAAATTATGTTATGAAATTTGGGGGAACATGAAGACCAAAAACCCTTAATTTCATTATACTCTAAATTATATTGTACATCAATTATGCAATTACAAACTTATACAACAATTGACACCTGAAATTGGGAAAGCTACAAGCATAACATTCGAGTAAAATTAACAAAACCACCCAATTATAAACACATAACATATAAGAGAAAAGGAAAAATAAGAAAAACCACTCTGTTTACTAATCAAAAATCCTTTGCAAATCCAATTGATTAAATTAGAGATAAAGCTTACTAGTCGAAATGCAAGATTAAACTTTGCTTGTCAAAGAGATGAATTAATGGGCATGTGCCTCTTCTGTTTGCATTAACAGGAACAACAAGTTTTCATAACAACAACACCAACGAGAGAAGGAGAAGACAAAGGTTTAGCTTATATTTCATAAGTTAATTAGGAACTATGGGGTTTTGAGTTTTGAAGAATCATATTCTTAAGCAAAGATTATAACTTTAAATCTTGCAATTCAAATATTAGAACTTTAACTCTTGCAATTCAAAGATTGAAACTTTACAACAATTTCACCTTCATCACATGCACGAACATTAATAGAAAGAAGAAATGGGGTAATGGACTGGACTTACCAAATAGGTCTAAGATATCAATGCAGCAGAACAACAAGAACAAAACCACGGCAGCTCGAGCAAGGAAGGAATAAATCAGATCAGTAGCAACTGAAGAGGGAAAAATTGGAACATGCAGCACCAAAGAATCGACCACCCACCGGCGTGGCGTCCCTTGCCGGAGCTTCGCGATCTTCGCACTCTAGGGTTTGAGCAAGAAAAACAGAGGGAAAACTAACGAAGCAGTGAGGACCTTTGGAAATAAGGTGTGATTTTTTTAGATGTTCCTTTTTTTAATTTAGGATACTGAAAAAAAAAAGAAAAAAAAATTAGAAACGCAGTATATTTCTGTCTCTAAGTTAGAGACGGAAATTAACAATCCGTTACTAAATTATATTTAATCTTTTTGCCATAATATTTGGATTAATTGGCAAAACAAACCAGATACGGAATGTAAATTTCCGTCTCTAATTTAGAGACGGATTTGAAATTCCGTCTCTAACTTAGAGATGGAAATTTACATTCCGTCTCTAATTTAGAGACTGAATGGAAATTCCGTCTCTAATTTAGAGACGGCTTGTAATTATCCGTCTCTAAATTGTTTTAGCAACCGATTGTAAAATTTCCGTTTCTATTTTAGAAATGGATAGGCGTCCGTCTCTAATATTCCGTTGCTATATAAGCTTTTTTTTGTAGTGTTATACATAGTGTTAGGGCTCAATTGCGTGATGTGGTGGGAACGCCGGCGGCAGAAGAGTTAGGAAGATATTTGGGTTGTAACATAGAAATAGATGGCAGAAGTTCAACCAAGTTCATTGGATTACTGGACAAAGTTCGAAGGAAGGTTGGGAGTTGGAAAAACCTAGTGTTGTCTCCGGCTGGTCGTCTTTTGTTGATTAACAGCGTATTGGCTTCATTAGGTCAGAATGTGCTGTCGACATTTCTGCTTCCCAAGAATGTTGTGGACAAAATGAATGCTTTGTTTGCGGCGTTTCTGTGGACATCTGCACAGGGTAAACGCTCAATTCATTGGAAGAAAAGGGAGGTTATAGAGATGCCTAAGGGCTTGGGAGGATTGGGAGTTCGAAATATCTATTGGGTGAATAGGGCTCTCTTGGTTAAGCAGGCAATTCGTATTCATCATAATCCGGATCTTCTTATTGCACAAATGTATAAATCGAAGTATGTTGAATCACCTTTAGACTGTGCAATGGCAGATAGAAGATTATCGGTTGCATCATGGGGTTTTAGAGGTATGGTGCGGGCGGTCAAGAGCTGTAGGGAGGGATTTATTCGACTGATTGGGAATGGATCAAGGACTCAAATTATGAATAATAAATGGGTGAATGGTGGGGAGTTGAAGTTGAAGCAAGGAGTCAGTTTATCCCAGCAGGGGGTTTCCAAGGTCAGTGACTTGATGGTGATGGGGAAGAAAGAATGGAACGTAAGCCTTGTCTGGAGATGTTTTGCAACAGAATCAGCTCATAGGATTTTGGCAACTCATATTCCTCAAGGAAATGTGAAGATGACTATGTATGGGCCTCAGTGTCCAATATTAATGATATTCAGACAAAAGATGTCTATGCTTTTCTGATGCAAAAAAAGTATGGTGCACGGGTCAACTGCAAGGACCGCATGTTTTGGAGTAAGTTCTGGAAGATGGAGATACCACCTAAGTGGAAGATCTTTCTATGGAGATTGATTCATAATGCTTTAGCTACTTGTGATAATTTGAATGGCAGAGGGTTAGGGATTCGTAATATTTGTTGCCTGTGTCAAGGTAATGTGGAAACGGAGGCCCATTTATTTCGCGATTGTGAGGTAAGTAAACATGTTTGGGCTGCATCAGAGGTCGGTTTTAGGGTGGAACATGATTTAATGATTCCGATGGACGAATGGGTTAAAAATTGGTTTACCTATTTCTGGAAAATGGATGGTAAGGAAGGATTTAGGAGGAGTGTGCTTGCAGCTATTCTATGGTCAATCTGGGTGCATCGGAATAAGGTGGTCTTTTGTCACCAGAAAGTGGACCCGATTGGCATTCTGAAACTAGCCGTTAAAGAAGTAAAAGGCATGCAGAGGAGGCAGTTACTGATGGAGAAATCACACAGTCTATATCGTGGTCAGATGGGAATGGAAGCTAAGTCGTATATATGTGGTCGGTTGCAAGGAGAACTGTGTACGATTCAGATTGGTGCAGTTTGGAGGGAGGAAAGTCTCGCAGGCATTGCGTGGATTGGGATAGGAGACAAGTTTCAGTTCAAGGGGGCTACCAAAGTCTTTGCTACGTCTTCGTTACAGGCGGAAGGATATGCGTTTCTCAGAGGGTTGCAGGCAGCAGAGAAGCGACAATGCAGAAATGTTAGGTTATTAACTACCTCCAAGAAGCTTCTCTGTGTTTTTGTTGATAATAAGGTGTCGTGTGATATAGCCAGCATTGTCTTAGATATCAACGAATTATGTAAAAAGTTTTTGTATTTTGAGTGTTTTAAGGTCCATCGAGGTCAGATTAAAGGTGTTGGTCGTCTTGCTAGGCAAGTTAGGAGTGGTCAGCTGTATTAGATATGTATCTTGTAGCGTGGTTTTCCTTACTGCCAAAAAAAAAAAAAAAAAAAAAGGAAGCGGTTTACTAAACACTTGAACAGCAAAAGCAGAAAATTAAAAGCATCATAACACTGACACATGATTTGTCCTTGTCAAGTTTTTTTTTTTTTGACCTTTTCATTTTTAAAAAATAAAATATAAAATAAAAACTATCACTAGGAGATTACAAACAACACTACAAGCCTACAACAAAAAAGCATGAAACTGCGAAAATTGATTATTGGTTATTGTTTTCATTTCATATGGAGTATTTACTACTCCTTCCGTCCCTAAATAGAGTTTACATTTTTCCATTTACGGCTGTCCAAAATACAGTTCCCATTTCCTTATTTGGTAGGGGTCCACCAATTAAAATATTATTTAGCTTTCACTTTATTATATTACCCACTTCGCCACATTCTCTCTGCTCAATAAACAATTCATGAATAGTGTACCAGCTTCAAATTTTAATTGTGAATTAGTACAACTAAGGTTCCACTTATTATTTCTCCTTAATACTTGCGGCCAAAAGAAATGGGAACTCTATTTAGGGACAGCGGGAGTATTTAATATGTTCTCCTCTGTTTTTTATCATTCTCACTTTTTTGTGCGTGTTTTCCAATGCACCCCCTTGAACTTAAATATCTTTCGAATTCATTATATATTAATAAAGTACTAATTAACACGAATCAAACAAGTCCGACATGACTATATTTTTTCTTATAAGTTGAGAAATATTAAGAAGATTTTAAGTATGAATAGTGTCAAGATTCCAAGTGAGAAAGATACAAAAAAAAAACAGAGGGAGTAGTAATTAGTTGATTTGTGTATTGGCTGGATATAGGAAACGATACCCGATCTTCAACAATTTATAATTTTACTTGATTAATCACAGTACCCCTAATTTGAAAATCCTGGATCCTCCACTGTTTTTATCTCCCCGTGTGAGGCTACATGGAGGATTTTTGGATTCAATATTCATTGCAAAACTCATGCAGTAGAAAGATTAAGTTTCCATCTACCTGACGAGGAATCAGTTGTTTACACGGATCAATGTAATGTTGATTCTATCCTTGAAAGACCGAACATCGATAAGACAAAGTTCTTAGCCTAGATGAATTGTAATAAGCAATTCAGTGAGGTTAGAGAGTTGAATTATGTGGAATTCCCTATTAAGTTCGTAGAGAAGAAAAATATAAGACATTGGACTCCAAAGAAAAATGGATTTTCTATAGGAAGTGTAGACACATAATCGTGTCTCCCCATTTAAGGGCCAAATTATGTAAGATATCGCGGTCTTATTTGGTCCGACCTAAGGGCAGAGCAGTCCGAATAGCCAAAACTATAAAAGTGTTTTATGCTTTAGAATGACATTACAGTTTTACATATGCATGGCTATTGTTTAAGCCACCATAAGGACAATCTACCTTGCCTCATTAGCGCATGTTCTATGCGTGAGGCCACCCCAGGGGGTTTGCGCTTTGTCCTTCCAAAAAGATTCCTGAGCGCTACCCAACCATGGCATTGTTCTCTTGTTCCTGAGTTGAGAACAGGAGTGCGTCTTGCACGTGGCCACCTTTCTAAGCAAAGGAACGAGGTGTGGGATCAATATCTTAGTCATGGACCCTTTTAAACTTAACCTAAACCTGGCCATACTTTCACACATAGAACTAGACCTTAAGTTGGAACTTTTGCATTCATATTACATGACATTTGCTTGTGATTGCAATTTTTTCTCCTATTATCTTGTAAAATTTTCGTCGTTATGCATTGCGTCTAAAATCGTGTCTAAAAAACAAATAAAAAATCTTCAATTAACCAAAACTTCGCCTAAATCTCCGAAAAACATGTCAGGGAGTAGTGCGGCAAGTGCATTAAGTTACGCCTGGCGCACCACTCCTGCGCCAGATGCACGGCTGTGTACCGCGCGCAGCTACGCTGCGTGGCACGCAGTCTATGCATCGCATGCTTTTCGGTTATTTAGTCGTTGTGGTGGTCGATCCTATGTTCGGTCCGTCTGCATTCGCGTAAAAGCATGGTCATTCTAGGGGTCTCACATAATTTTAAAAAAATCAGTCTTTTTATGCAAGGTCGAGTCTTTCCTAAAAAGTGCATCTAGAAAAGTGGTCATGGTAGAGTTAGAATTGCCATGCATGTCTACCTTCTCCCTACTATCCAACTAATCTTCCCTATCAATCCTACCCAATCATATTCGACTAATTTCAAAAAAACATACATTCTTCAAAATCAATCATACACCCATGTCTATTCTACCTTTTTCAAAACGCATTTACTAATCATCATCATATAAACATTTACAAGAATATTTTCAAAATTAATCCATCATCTTTTCCTAACAAACGTTTAAAAATTCTAAGCCTAGTCCAAACACCTTCAATCCAATCAACCCAACCCAAGTCATTTGCATTCATCCTAGGCCCATATGAGTTTAAGTCTTTGCATTCATTCTAGGCCCATATGCATTAGAGTCTATTTTGCATTCATCCTAGGCCCGTCTAAATTTGAGTCCATGCATTCACTAGCATTAGATACTATATTAGGCCCATATAAGTATATTTCCTCTAGGCCCATTTGCATCTTTATGTGAAGTCTAGTCGAAGTCTATTCCTGATCCATTCCAATCTAAGTCTAAGTCTAATCCAATTCAAATCTTAGGTCTATTTAGGCCCATCAGTTCATTCACTAGGTCTAGTTTGCATTATATGTAAACCCTAATCAAGTCTTTGGACTATAAAAATTGAGTCTTAGGACTATAAAAATTGAGTCTTAGGACTATAAAAGTTAAGTCTTCAGACTATAAAAATTGAGTCTCCGGACTATAAAAGCTGAGTCTTCATACTATAAAAGGTCATCTCCCTAGGTCTAGTTTGCATCATACGTGAACCCTAGTCAAGTCTTCGGACTATAAAAGTCAAGTCCTCGGACTATAAAAGTCAAGTCTTCGGACTATAAAAACTGAGTCTTCGGACTATAAAAGGTCATCCCCCTAGGTCTAGTTTGCATCTCAATGTGAACCCTAGTCAAGTCTTCAGAATATAAAAGTCAAGTCTTCGGATTATAAAGGTCAAGTCTCCAGACTATAAAAGTTGAGTCTTCAGACTATAAAAGGTCAGTCCCTATGTCTTATTTCCATCCTTATTTAAGCCCTAATCAAGTCTTCGGACTATAAAAGTTCAACCCTAAGTCTAGTTCGTAAACCCTAATCAAGTATTCGGACTATAAAAGATCAAAGTCAAAACCTCTATTGTCTACACTGCCTTGAGTCTAGTATGCTTATTGTAAGTTCAAAGTCTAGTGCTCAGGGAAGTTCGATCATTCAGTCGAGTCTACCCGCATAGTCGAGTCCACTACATATCTGCATATGCATATAGATAGGCCCATGTCGGCATCATCGTGAAGCCTATACTAGTCGAAAACCTATAATCATGTCTAATCCTCCATTTCAAAAACATTTCCCATTTCCATTTCCATTCTTCATTTCTCATCTCCCATTTCCCATTTCTCCATCCTTCATTTCCATTTTCTCATTTCGAAATTCATTTCTAAAATCATATAAGCAAGGTCCACTCGATTCTATTCATGATGACCAGTCGAGAGATTACAACTTAAGAGCGCCGAATTGAAGAACAAATGTGATCCTACTCTAAAGCTTATCAAGTGCACTATCACCACCCCGACTTCATATATAATCATGAAGATTACTTTTGGCCGCCTTCACAATAGAGGCGCGATCACTTCCATAGGGTCTACCACCTTCACAATAGAGGCGCGATTACTTCCATAAGGGTCTACTCCGACCCTGCACCTAAAAGAAAATTCGTGAATTCCAACAGAATAATTCCACCTAACATCTAGTGTAGGATACAATCAATGCGCTGCGAAACATGGTCGATGACGATAGACTTCTAACACTTGCTACAACGAATATCAGCATCACCAACAACCTTTTTTGCATAGTGCATCAATAATTTAAAAGGGCATAGTCTTTTATTTCTGGTTTCTAGGATGAGTCAGAGAGTCCTTACCCTGAGCCATTTCTTTCCTTTCCTATCGAGTCTATGTCACTATAGGACTTCATCTATTATAGCCATTCCATTTTTTTTATTTCATTTATTTTTCTTTTTTATTTTCATTGGCCTTTCACCATCATTTATGCTTCGAATTCGATGATGAAACCCAAATCAGGTTATCTGTAATGACTTTGATTAATAAAAAAAATAAAAAAATAGATAATTAAAAGTGGACATAATTTGGATTCGGAGTTATTCCTTCTTCCTTCCATCATTCTAAAAATCCATCATCCATAAGCCATCCGTACAATGCAACCTAAAACAAAGATCCTATAAACCATCATCTCCATTGGCCAAAAACCCTTCAAAATCAAAGCTCCACAAAATAACCTTCAATCCTTCCAATACCAATAACTTGTGTGCAATCCTTACTACACAAAAAAAAAAAAAAAAAAATTATGCTAGGCAAAAATAAAAAAAAAAAGTGAATAAAATCAAAGTGCGAAAAAATTATAAAGCAAAAGTAAAAGAAACGCGCAAAGCAAATGCAAAAGAAAAAAGAGAAAAAGCCAAAGGCAAAAAGGAAAAAGTCAAGCTAGGGGGCTTGCGCACAAGTATTACTCCTCATTCAAATCCTTTCAATCCATCAAATACTCAACCCATATAATCCAAATCCATAATCCTTACATTCACCAAACCAATTAAACATTCATCAAAGCCTCAAGCCTTACACCTTTCAACCTTTCATCAACCCTAACTTCTTCTCCAAGGTATGTCCAAGCCTGCTAGGTTGAGAACCCGAAAGCGCTGCCTACGTAAAACTTAGGGCACAAAAAAAAAATCATATTCATAACAACGAATAGTCTGATTCCGCAAGGATACATATGAATCCTCATCTCGAGGCCCGACCGCTTCAATAAATTTAATTAATCAAGGTCTAATGATTTGACTTTCTAGAATTCAGGAGCATACTCTTTCTAGATCCCGACATAGACTCGAGTCTGAACCTAGCCACGTCACAACCTTTTCCCACTTATATCTTTTTGAATCATAAATTAACCTTTTTATTTTTCAATCCCAAGCTCTTATATAAGGACTCTCCGACAATTCCATGATTTCCGGCGATATTTGACTTTACCTGTATCAACTCCTCAAAAAAGAATCCCCAGAAAAAATTTCTGAATGTTAAAGACAAATCAAGTACATTTCGATCAAGGCTCATAATGCATAATTCAAGATAAGCTTACCCAAAGTGGGGGCTTCCTATATATGTTGTGGTTCCTCCAAATCAAATCAAAACTTCTGAAAGGTTGTAATCTGCGGACCTCGTTTACGGACCCCGATTATTTACTAAAAAAAAGGTTTCGAAAAGTATTCAATCTATTTCTCATCATTCCATTATTCTACATATCCATATCTCATAGCCTTGCAAAATCTTGACTTTGCGTTGCATATCATACATCCTAGTCTTGCATAACCTTGACCTTGCATGATGTGTCATCTTCCTTAGCTTTGCATAACCCTAATCCTTGCATAGCGTCTCATGCATCCTTAGAGAGTCTAAGTTTGCATTATTTGCATCATTATGTGCATTATTATGTGAGTTGTTTGCACCTATCTGCTAACATCTTCTTCTGCAGGTGATTAAATTGCTTGTAGTTATTGTCCTGCATACTAACTTTGCTTTTGAAGAGACCGGCGTATATAGATCAGTTCTAGAGCGTTTAGAATCGTTCTACGCACTAGTGGAAAAAACCTCATATGATCCGGTTAAAATGGGCCTTACTGATCCGGTTTTTGACCGGAACGGATGGGGTAGAAGCAGTAAAATAAAATTTACTGATGCGGTTCACAACTGGATCAGTAAACATACTAAGTTATCCAGTTTCTTCACTGACCGCATGAGTTAGTGCGGGTAAACAGTAAAAAAAGGAAAAAGCAGAGCCTGCCATAGACCCTGCTTTCTCGTTTTTTCACTTGGCTCATTATGAAAAAAAATAAATGAACCAACAACTTACAAACAAAATAAATGAACGCAAAAATCAACATTCAACATAACAGAAAATCAAAAAAACTGATCCGAAAAAACGAAAAAATAACATCAAAAAATCAACTCAGATTAACATCCACAAATAAATTACTTAGATTAACATCCAAACAACTAAGATTAACATCCACAAACGAGGTTCACGAGAAAATTACACAAAAAAACCAAAAATTAAACATTAAACAAAATTTAAAGAAAATTACAATAAAAAAAAACCGAAAAAGTGAAAGTTACAAAAATAACAATAAAAAACTAACTAAAAAAATATAAACAACCTTAGATATCATTACGAAAAATTACAATATAAATTAGAACATAAAATAATAACCCTATATCTAATTACTCAAATGAAATGGAAATCATTACGAACGAAAATAGAAAAAGAACCTCAAGCCCTAGATCTAATTTATCCCACTCTGAATTTTTTGTCAGATTAACATCCACAAAAAAACTGATTAACATCCAAAAATCTGATTAACATCCACAAAGAACCTCAAAACTCAAAAAAACTGATCCAAAAAACCGAAAAAATAACATCCAAAAATTTCATCGTCCTTCTCCTTCATTGTGAACTACGTTAGCATAATTTCGTCGTCTTATTCAAGCTCTAAAATCGATGACGGTGGAGTTGGCGATTCTTGGCGACGACAGGAGCGAGGAGAGGAGGAGTGGTTGGTGCGGTGGGGTTGAAAGGAGGAGTGCGAGAATTCTGGGCAGGAAAGGAGAGGTTGCTGAAGAGCTAGTGGGGAGGATGTTGTTGTTGATGATGATGGATGATCTAGGAGAGGACGAGGGATGAGAGAGGAGGGGGTTTAGGGTTTGTGAGAGGAGAAGGAGTTGATGAGAGAGGGAAGACGAGTGGGGGATGATGAGAGAGGAGTTTTAGGTTTGAGAGAGGAAGAGAAGAATTGGACGCTGAAGATGAGAAATGTAGCGTGTGATTTTCTCTTTGACTTTGGGGACACTGATTTGGGCCACGTGATTTTGGGCCACGTTGATTTTGTCTAATTCACTGATCCGGTTTGATATATGACCGGATCAGTTAATTTTAACTAATCCGGTTTGATATATGACCAGATCAGTTAATGTTAACTGATCCGATTTTGAAAAAACGGGATCAGTTATCTTGTGTCATATAAGGTTTTTTCCACTAGTAACGTCCCGACACCGTGTACTTTGACCAACATGCGCCGAGCACACCACCCTGCGCTGAGCGCACAGCCGTGCGCCAAGCGCACTTCTCTATGCGATGCACAGGTTGTCAATTTTAGCTTTTTAAAGCATGTGGTACGTGGGTACTAATCATTGGTCATGTCGCGTCAGGCGCACATTACGTGTGATTGTGACTCACACAACCACCTGTGCCTAGCGCAGTTGGCGCGTGAAACGCAATTTTGTATTCCCTATAAATAGGCTTCAATTTTCCGAATTAAAAGACCGTTTTTTCATACACTTTCAATACTTCAACTTCGACACCTTACGAATATATATGAATTCTCTCTACAAAACTTCCATATCTTTCAAATATACAAACAGAAACACATTCAAATCTATATACTTTCAGACATTCATATCTTCAGGCTTCACGATTGCTCGTCCCAAAGGTTGTCAATCTCGTAGACCCAAGCCGCAATATTATCCTGAGGATCCTTGAATCAATTTATTATTTTTATATTACTAACGATTTCCTTCATAATGTAGATCTTTAATATAAAAATTTAATTTTCGTATTTTCTAACCTTTTATTCCTTTTTTCTATTTGTTTTCATATATGATTGCATGGTTGCCTGATTGTTCTATGCATGATTTTTTATCACCCACATGTTATTATTACTAATCAAAGATCTAAGAACTGTTCTAATATTAATCCGATAATTTGGTCAACCTGTTAGGTTCCCTGTCATTTTGCTTACCTAATAACATATCGCTAAAATATAGTCTTTTTATGTGTGTTTCCTGAACTAACCTATACTAATTATTTTTAGGCTGCATGAAAATATTATGTGGTTATTCTATTGTATAAAATTTGACATGAATCAATATTTAGTAGAGGCCAGCAATTGGCGAATGTGGTTCATTATGACCATATTCGTACCCAAACCCCCGGACTCAATTTTTGGTTCATTGACCATCTATAGAGTCAAGACGGGGAAATTTACATTGGATAAGTCCCTAATTTGTCCCTACGTTTTTCCAATATCCAATTAGGTTTATGCGTCTTCCTTTAAAGACTTGTTGGCGTCTTCAAAATATTTTTCAATAAAACCTTTACAATGAGGTAGTCAAATACGCGCTCAGACAGCGTAGGCGAAAATAAAAATACGCCTACAATTTGACGACTCCATTAGGGAGGATTTAAAAAATTAATAAAAAATTTTAAATGAGTGGGTGAAACTCGAAAAATACGATTCATACTCTTTTGATGCTTTAGAATGACATTACAGTTTAACATATGCATGGTTATTATTGAATCCACCATAAGAACAATCTACCTGGCCTCATTAGCGCATGTTCTATGCTTAAGGCCACCCCCCGGGGGGTTTGCACTTTGTCCTTCCAAAAAGCTTCTGGAGCGATAGTGTTGGATCTTAGTCATAAGCAAACCTACCCAACCATGGCATTGTTTTCTTCTTCCGGACTAGAGAACTGGAGTGCGTCTTACACATGGCCACCTTTTAAAGCAAAGGTACGAAGCCTGGGATCAATTTCTTATTCATGGACCCTTTCAGACTTAACCTAAACCTGACCATAGTTTCAAACATAGAATTGAACTTTCGGTTGGAACTTTTGCATTCATGTTACATGACATTTGCTTGTGATTGCAATTTTTGCCCTGCGATTATCTTGTCAAATTTTCGTCATTATTCATTGCGTCTAAAATTGCGTCTAAAATAAACAAATAAAAGATCGTCAATTAGCCAAAACTTCGCCTAAACCTCCGAAAAACATGTCAGGGAGTAGCGCGGCAAGCACATTAAGTTGCGCCTGGCGTACCACTGCTGCGCCAGACGCACGGTTGTGTGCCACTCGCAGCTACGCTGTGTGGCACGCAGTCTGTGCATCAAATGCTTTTCAGTTATTTAGTCATTGTGGTGGTCGATCCTATGTTCGGTCCGTCTGCATTCGCGTAAAAGCACGGTCATTCTAGGGGTCCCACCTAATTCAAAAAAATTAGTCTTTTCATGCAAGGTCGAATCTGTCCTAAAAAGTGCATCTAGAAAAGTGGTCATGGTAGAGTTAGAATTGTCATGCATGTCTACCTAGCTTCTCCCTGCTATCCAACTAATCTGCCCTATTAATCCTACCCAATCATATTCAACCAATTTAAACAAAACTTACATTCTTCAAAATCAATCCTACACCCATGTCTATTCTACCTTTTTCAAAAAGCAGCTACTAATCATCATCATACAAACATTTACAAGAATGATTTTAAAATTAATCCATCATCTTTTCCTAACAAAAATAAAAAAACAAGGGGTTCCTTTCAAAAACGAATTTCGAAAATTCTAAGCCTAGTCCAAACACCTTCAATCTAATCAACCCAACCCAAGTCATTTGCATTCATCCTAGGCCCATATTAGTTTAAGTCTTTGCATCCATTCTAGGCCCATATGCAAAATAGTCTATTTTGCATTCATCCTAGGCTCGTCTAAATTGGAGTCCATGCATAAACTAGCATTAGAGTCGATCTTAGGCCCATATAAATTTAGTTCATCTAAGCCCATTTGCATTTTTATGTGAAGCCTAGTCCAAGTTTATTCCTGGTCCATTCCAATCTAAGTCTAAGTATAATCCAATTAAAATCTTAGGTCTATTTAGGCCTAGTTCATTCCCTAGGTTTAGTTTGCATTATATGTAAACCCTAGTCAAGTCTTTGGACTATAAAACTTGAGTCTTAGGACTATAAAAATTGAGTCTCCGGACTATAAAAACTGAGTCTTCGGACTATAAATGGTCATCCCCCTAGGGCTAATTTGAATTATATGTGAACCCTATTTAAGTCTTCGGACTATAAAAGTCAAGTCTTCGGACTATAAAAGTCAAGTCTTCGGACTATAAAAGTCAGGTCTGTCAATTTATCTTTTTTAAAGCATGTGCCACGTGGGCACTGATCATTGGTCATGCCGCGTCAGGCGCACCAATGTGCGCCTGACACGTGTGATTGTGACTCACACAGCCATCTTCGCCTGGCGCAGTTGGCACGTGAAGTGCAATTTCGTTTTCCCTATATATGGGCTTCGATTATCCGAATTAAAAGACGGCTTTTTCATACATTTTAAATTCTTCGACTTCGACACTTTACGAAATATATACAAATTCTCTCTACAAAACTTCCATACCATTCAAATATACAAACACAAACACATTAAAATCTACATACTTTTAGACATTCATATCTCCAGGCTTCACGATAGCTCGTCCTGAAGGTTGTCACTCTCGAAGACCCAAGCCAAGGTATTTTCCTGAGAGTCCTTGAATCAATGTATTATTTTTCTATTACTAATGGTTTCCTTCATAATGTAGATCTTTAATATAAAATTTGATTTTTTGTATATTCTAACCTTTTATTCCTTTTTTCAATTTATTTTCATATATTATTGCATAGTTGTCTGATTGTTCTATGCACGATTTTTTATCATCCACATGTTTTTATTGCTAATCAAAGACATAAATAACTGTTCTAATATTAATCAGATAATTTGGACAACCTATTAGGTTACCTCTAATTTTGATTGCCTAATAACATATCGCTAAAAAATAGTCTTTTTATGTGTTTCCTGAATCAACCTAAACTAATTATATTTAGGGTGCACGAAAATATTATTTGGTTATTCTATTGTATAAAAATTGACATGAATCGATATCTAGTAGAGGCCCGCAATGGGCGAATGTGGTTCATTATGACCGTATTCGTACCCTCACCTCCGGACTCAATTTTTGGTTCATAACAGATTTGGTCACTCTTCTTCCTCTTGCCCTAGTAGGGGCAGATGGAGACCCTTCTTTGTGGCCAGTAACCACCGGATCTTCTTCCTCCTGTTGTTCCTTCTCAACAGGAACTTCAACAGATAAATCATCTAAAACTCTTTCAATAGTACCAGTAATAAAATCCTTATGATGTTCCCTCTCAGGAACAACTTCACCCTTCTCAGTGGAAATTAGGTTATGGGAAACAACAGAGGTGGTTGGGTTTTCAGTCGAAGATAAGGGTTTAGCGGTTGAAGGAGTGGGAGAGGGTTCATGAGTGGGAGGATGGGTAGGAGATGAGGTTACAGATGGAGGTGGTTATGGTGGAGGTGGTTGATTTTGTGGTGGTGGAGGTTGATTTTGTGGACTAGTGGTCGTTGGTGTTTGAGTAATGGAGGGAGGATTATTTGAAATTGTGGTGGAGGATGGAGGTTTTTTAGGTTGAGTAACATAAGGGATTTTCTTTGGAGATGGAGGCATTTCATAGGAGCTCTTTGATTTCCCACCCTTTCTTCTTGAACTAATGGAAGATTTCTTCCCCATTGTAGAGAAAACAGAGAGCTTAGGAGAAATCGCTTTTAGAGAGAAAGAGATATTGCTCGAGTGTGACTTGTAGTGATTGCATTGAAAATGAGGACAATTATAATATATACACATGAGAGATTAAGTATATGAAGAGAATCAGTTGAGATTTCAAAAGCAATTCAAATTTTCGGAAGTAATCATAACTTCCCATAAATACCTCAACTATCGAAAAATAAGGCATGTACAAGATATGTACAATTGACGCGCCTTTTTTAGAAAATATAACTGCACCTAAATATTTTAACTTACAGAAGTTAAAATATTCTTTTAATTTTCGGAAAGAATTAACTTTCCAAACACATATCTGTGCAAAACTACTGTTGTTCTTAGCTGTTTTGTACAAGATACACTTGCACCTGGTTCTGGCAACTTAGCATGATTTCACCTTTATTCAAGAAACAATTCTTTCTAATCTTGAGAGATATAGATTGCATCTACATGATAACCTGAAGAATTAAGCGAAGAAACATGTATGCAGTTTTACATCAAGGAGTACTAATATAACCATCGGGGGGAACAACTGAAGCCAATTAACCTAAACCTCATAACTCTTAAAGAAAACTGACACTTGCTAAAACTTAATTAAACCTAATAAGACTCTTATCTTATATAAAGACTTTCTACACAAAGTTTTTGTGAAAATATCAGCAATTTGATCTTCACTTTTACAAAACAATAATTGAACCAAGCCTTTCTCAACATTATCTCTAAGAAAATGATGTCTGATCTCAATGTGCTTCTTTTAGAGTTCTGAACAGGATTTTTAGAAATATTAATAGCACTCATTTTGTCACACATGATAGGAACATTTTCATAGACAACCCCAAAATCTTTCAGCTGGTTCCTTATCCACAACAACTGGGAATAACAAGCTGCAGTTTCTATATATTTAGATTCGTCTGTGGATAAAGCCACTGAATTTTGCTATGTAGAGCCCCATGAGATCAGACATGAGCATAAGAAATGAACCATACCTGATGTGCTTTTCCTATCAATAAGGAAATCAGCATAGTCTGCATATGTATACCCTGTCAGCTTAATAGAAGTGCCTTTGGGGTACCACAAGCACAAGTCATCTGTTCCCACCAAATACCTAAGTATTATTCTAACAGCCTTTAGATGAGACTCGTTAGGATTGCTTTAAAACCTTGCACACAATCCTATTGAAAACACAATATAAGGTCTACTAGTTGTTAGGTACAAGAGGGAACCAAGCATACCTCTATACAGTGTAGCTTCCACATCCTTTCCCTTCAAATCAGCGTCAAGTTTTGTGGAAGTGGGAACAGGAGTGTCATAAGCTTTAATGTTCTCCAGACCATACTTCTTAAGAAGCTCTCTAAGGTACTTTTGTTGGTGGATCATAATTCCATCAGCTGTTTGCTTAATCTGTAAGCCTAAGAGGAAGCCAAGTTCTCCCATCATGCTCATTTCAAACTCATTCTGCATAAGATTAGCAAACTCATCACATAGCATCTGATTAGTAGCTCCAAAGATGATATCATCAACATAAATTTGAACTACTAGCAAATGTTTCCCCTTGGTTTTGATAAATAGAGTTTTTTCAACTGTTTCCCTCTTGTATTCATTTTCCATCAAAAACTTTACAATCTCTCATACCAACCTCTTGGTGCTTGTTTGAGATCGTACAAAGCTTTATCAAGTTTGAATGCATAGTGGGGAAACAGTTGATCAGCAAAACCAGGTGGTTGTTCTACATATATATACCTCCTTCTTCAAATAGACATTCAAGAATGTTGTGTTCACGTCCATCTGGAACAATTTCATATTCAGGTGAGCAGCAAAAACAATGAGAATTCTAATAGCCCCTAACCTAGAAACAGGTGCAAAGGTCTCATCATAATTAATGCCTTCTTGTTGATTGTAGCCCTGCACCACAAGCCTTGCTTTATTTCGAACTATTGTGCCAAGATCATCCAACTTGAATCTGAACACCCATCTAGTGCCAATGACTGACCTATCTCTTGGTCTTGGCTCAAGGTGCCACACCTGGTTCCTTTCAAATTGATTCAACTCATCTTGCATGGCCAACACCCAATCTGGATCATTCAATGCCATCTTGCAATCAATTGATTCTTTGCTTGACAGGAAAGAAAAAAGGACACAAATGTTTTCATAACAGCTCTTCTTGTTTGAATTTCCTTATTAATATCACTAATGATTTGATCAAAGGGATGAGAAGATTGAAATCTAAAACTATTTGAAACTGGACCATATTGTCCTCTTGAATGAGTCTGACTAGAACCAGCTTGCATTCCAGCATCATCTAAGTTAGGCCTCTCAGATGTGCTGGGATATAAATTGGTTCCCTGCTCATTCCTTACCTGTCCCTCATTATGGTTACCACCAACTTGTATGGTGGTTTCCCTTGAGGTGTTTACCTCTTGATCTCCATGGGAACCATCAGTATCTGGTTCCCCTCAGAAAAATCCTGATTATTCTCTTCTCTTTCTAGATCAGGTCCTCCACCATCAGCATTTGGTGGATCAGTAGGTAGACCAGTCTCATCTTCTGGCTCCTGCGCGGAACCAGCTATCTGTTGCCCTGTAAATTCGCATTCCAATAATATCTTCTGGTTGTACCTGTGCGATCTCCGAAGACATGTTAAACTCATCAAAAATCACATGAACACTTTCCTCAACACACAAGGTCCTCTTGTCGAACACCTTGTAAGCTTTATTATGAGGAGAATAACCAAGAAAGATTGCCTTATCACTCGTAGAGTCGAACTTATCAAGCTGGTTCTTCCCATTATTATGCACAAAGCACTTGCATACAAAGATACGAAAGTGTGCAAAATTGGGCTTTATACCCTTTAGGAGTTCATATGAGTCTTATTCAATTTAGGTCTAATGAGAGCACGATTCAAGATATAGCATGTAGTGATCACAGCTTCTCCCTAAAAATTCTTAGGGAGACCACTTTCAATAAGCATCGTCCTCGCCATCTCCTCTAGAGTTCAATTCTTCCTTTCCACAACGCCATTTTGTTGAGATGTTCTAGGGGCAGAGAAGTTGTGACTCACTCCATGCTCTCTACAAAATCAATGAAACTTGAATTATCAAACTCAAAGCCATTGTCAGATCATACTGCAACAAGCTGATGATTTAGCTGGTTCTGTACCTGTTTCACTAAGGCAATAAACTCATTAAAAGTTTCATTTTTTGAGTGCAAAAAGATAACCCATGTAAACCTTTATAAATCATCAACCATAACACCAACAAGCCTACGACCATTTCGACTTTGTACAAGCATAGGACCATATAAATCAATATGTACAAGTTCGAAAGGTCTGCTGGTACTCATGACGCTTTTTTGTTTGAAAGAGGATTTTACATGTTTCCCCTTGGCACATTCTGAACAAACCTTATCAATGTCATACTTAATGTTTGGAAGTCCAATCACTAAGTCACGAGACCTAGGCTTATTTAAAAGTGTCAAGCTAGCATGTCCAAACATCTTATGTCAAACCCATTGATTTGACTTGGAAACAGCTCTTAAACAGATGGACTTGTTCTCTGGAATTTCATCCGGTAAAGTGATGTATATATCATATTTCCTGGTTCCCTCACAGACAAGTTCACTTGTTTGTGAATTAACTATGTGACAAAGGTCAGCTTGAAACCCAACTCAATTGCCTTTATCACATAATTGAAAATGCTCAAAACGTTATGTTGCAAGCCATCAACATAATATACATCATCAATAGCTTGTGAAAGTGACTTACCAACTTTACCTATACCAACAATAGAACCTATGTAGTTGTCTCCAAAGGTAACACTTCCACCATCATAGGGTGTGAGTGAGAGAAATTACTTCTTATCCCCGGACATGTGTCTTGAGCAACCACTGTCCAAATATCAAAAGGTATTATCTCTCACTTTAGCCAACAAGAAATAATCAAACATTAGATTTAGGAACCCAAACATTCTTGGGTCCCTTTCTAGAAACACTTGAAAATAGTTGCTCCTTCCTCACCCAAACCTGCTTAACATGTTTATTGTTTCTTTCAACACTTTTCTTTCTAGCTGGACAATTAAAGATATTATGTCCATTCATACCACAATGATAGCACACATGCATGTCCTTCGCAAGGACATACTTGCCTCTTTTGAATTCCTCGATCCAAGTGGTTTCCCTATGGTGTCAGTTGGTCCTTATTCTCGTTCTGGAATAACTAAGACTAGTTGTACCACTGTTACCATCCATGGAAGTGAGATGGTTTAAGGTATTCTTTGCAGATAAGAGTTTATCTACGTGCCTTTGACTGTTTTGAATCTCTTTGTCCTTACTATCAAGAACTCTCATTAGAAAAACATTTTTCTCATCCATAGCTTTGAAATCTCTTTTGATTTACTTAAGCTCAAACTCGAGTTTTGAAATTAGTGAATCATTAGGCACGTTGACAACCACTTTCTGCTTACCCTTACTCAATTGATGGATTTTAGCATACAAATCACATATTTGACCTTCATACTTGTAGGCGTGTTTTTTATTTCGCCTACGCGGTGTTAGCGCGTATTAGATTTGACTACCCCACTGTTAAGGTTTTATTGAAAATTGTTTTGAAAGAAGTCGCCAATAATTCTTTTTAGGAAGAATCATAAACCTAATTGTATACAGGTTAATCATAGGGACAAATTATCCAATGTAGATTTCCCCGTCATGACTCCATATATGGTGAAAATGAACCAGAGATTGAGTTCGTGGGTGAGGGTACGAATACAGTCATAATGAACCACATTCGCCAAAAGTTGGCCTCTACTAAATATCGACTCATTGCAGATTTTATGCCAAAGAATAATCAAGTAATCTTTTAAAGCACCCTAAAAATAATTAGTCTAAATTGGTTCATAAAATACATAAAAAGACTATATTTAGTGACATATTATTAGGCAATCAATATTACAGGGAACCTAACATGTTGTCCAAATTAATCTGATTAATGTTAGAACAATTCTTTAGGTCTTTGATTAGCAAATATAACATGTGGGTGACAAAAATCATGCAATGACAATCATAATAGCATGCATATAAGGATCAGGCAAGTATAATATACAAAGGCATGAATAATAATAAAATAAAATAAAGGAAAGTATAGAAAAAGGTTTGGAATATACAGTAGAACGATTTTATACCAAAGATCTACATCATGAAACAAATGATTAGTAACTTCAATATAAAAATAATTGATTTAAGGATCCTCAGGATTATACCTATGCAGCTTACATTGAGGAGCGCAACGATCTCTAGGCGGAGCAATCGTGAAACTAAAAACGCGGTAAGGAAGGATTGATTGAAAGTATTGAAAGTATTTTACTGTTTGAGTGTTTGAAGTATTCGAAGTATTCGAGAGAATTTTGTGCATGAAAATAAAATAATTCGAAGTCGTCCTTGATTCGAGGAATCACGGAGTATTTATATGAAAAAGAAGACGTGCGCTACACGCAAGCCTTGCGGCAGGCGCAAGCCTACGTGACAGGCGCAGTCCACGCGTCAGGTGCACATTGATGTGCCTGACGCAGCCAGCCCAATCAGGTTTAGGCACATGTAAACGCGTTTTGAAAAGATAAAAAAGAAAATTGCGTCTCACACAAGACTTACGTCAGACACAGGACTCTGTATGTGTCACAAAATCTACGTGTCAGGCGCTCATTGGTACGCCTGACGCGATATGGCCAATGTGCTGGACGCACGTGGCGCGCAGAGCGCAGCCCCAGCGTCCGGCGCATATTCTGGAATATTCGAGCATATTCCATTGCGCGCCTTTCGAATATACCTTTTCTATCCCTACAATTCCGGAGATTAAATTTTACAGATTAAAAATCTGATTTGTTCATCAAAGATAATAAAATATTTATGAAGAATATTCATTAAAATAATAAACATTTGATTGGGCTTTTAAAAGGAAAAATTGATTTAATCAGTCCCAACTAAGGGCGTCCTTACAAAACAGTCCCAACTTTGTTTTTTATTGTTCAGTCCCAACTTTAGGGGGTCCTTTACGCACGTGGTCCAGGGTGACAGGTTACCTGCTAAACCTTGTAAAAAAAAATAACCCCTCATTTTCCTTTATCTTTTCGAATTTTTACATTTAATTACTCTTTCTGTCTCTCACCTTCCTCCTTCCTTCTTCCTCCCCTGCCACTCTCATCCATTCCCTTTCCCCTGCCACCCCCTCCTCCTGCAACCCTATTTCTCCTTGCAAACCCAACAAACTAGAAAGACAGAGAAAGATAAAATAAAAAAACCAGTAACAACAAGATTCTCCAGAAATTCTCTTCGAATAACAACGAATTGAACAACAAGAACAAAGAAAACACAAAAACGTCTCTTTATTCGCCCAATTCACCATTTCCTCCGACACTTTTCCTTCATCTCTTTCTCTCTCTCATCAACTACGTGACCTTTGGCTCTCAATGAGAGCCAAATTTAACAATTAATTTAATTTAATTTTCCCCTTTCCTTTATTCAGCACACAACAATTATTCATCAGTGTTCTTCACTTCACTTTCAATGCCACCAACCCTTCTCTTTCTCTTTCCTCCATTTTTTACCAGATTTCATCTGATTTCGTTTTGCTTCTTGTTCAGTACAATTCAAAGATTAATGGCGTCCATGTCTAATTCTCTAGAGATGGTATTCTTTTGATTGATTTTGATTGTGTTTTGCGATGATCAATGAAAATTAGGTATGTGATTGTTGGTGGGGGAGATTTGATTAATTAGGCATAGGCATTGGAGAGTAGAACAAAAAAATTAAAGGGTAGCAGAAGTGGGGGTTAGGGGTGTTTCGGGGTGGTAGGGGAGAGTTTTCGAGTGGCAGGGGAAGGGTGGTCAAGTGGTAGGGGACGAGTAGGGGAAGGGGTTGCTTCAGGGTGGCAGGGGAGGGGGGAAGGTTGTGGGGGTGGCAAAGGGGGGCGCAAGGAAGAAGGAAACAGTAGAGAAGAAGAGGAGGAAGAAGGAAAGAGTAGAGAAGAATAGGAGGAACCTGGTGAATGTTGTGCTGCCATAGGAGGAGAATTGCAAAGTCGGTAGGTAGAAGGAAAATGTGTTGCCATGAAAGAATTGCAAATTCTGGGTTTTGTTAACTTAAAAAGTCACGTGGAGGCACGTGACTAGTGTTTACTTGCATTAGCAGGTTGGTAACCTGCTAGGTCCACGCGTGTAAAGTATCCCCAAAAGTTGGGACTGAACAATAAAAAACGAAAGTTGGGACTGTTTTTCTCAGGATGCCCAAAGTTGGGACTGCTTAAATCAATTTTTCCCTTTTAAAATAGACTTAAAACATTTTATGGGCTTAAAATACAATTAATCATCATGAACAATTAATTGGGCTTTAGAATATCATTTCAAAACACATTTTGGATTGGTTCTTTAGATTGCTCTTCCGTTGGGTCGCACCAACTAATGCCGTAGTATGTTTCATCGTTGGATCCTTAAATGGGGAGACACGATTATATGTCTACAGAAGCCCCCACTTTGACTGAGGTTCAGGAAATCGATAGTCAAAGTATAGGGTGTCGGGATGAAGAACGATTCTAAACGCTCTGCATGTAAGAAGTAATCTATATACGAAAGTCTCAACAAAACAAAGTTAGTATGCAGGACAATAACTACAAGCAATCTGATTACCTGCAGAAGAAGATGTTAGGAGATAGGTGCAAACAACTCACATAAGCACATAATGATGCGGTAATGCAAACTTAGACTCTCTAAGGATGCATGAGACGCTATGCAAGGATTTAGGTTATGCAAAGCTAAGAGATGACACATCATGCAAGGTGAGGGTTATGCAAGACTAGAATATATGAAATGTAATGCAAGGTCAAGATTTTGCAAGGCTACAATGCAAGGTAAGGATTTTGCAAGGCTAGAAGATGTATAGAATGATAGAATGATAGACTGATTAGAAATGCATAGAATGATTTTCGAAATTCGTTTTTAGCAAATGATTTGGGTTCGTAAACGAGGTCCGCGGATTACAACTTCTCGGGAGTTTGATTTGAATTAGAGGAACCACCACACATAGGAAGCCCCCACTTTGGTTGAGCCTGCCTTGAATTAGGCTTCAGCCTTAATTGAAATGTACTTGATCTGATATTGGAATGTAGTTGCTATGTCTTGAACATTGAAAGTTTTCAATGGGGATTGTACTGGGGATTCTTCTTTGGGAAGTTGATATAGGCAAAGTCAAATATCGCCAGAAACCAGGGAATCATAAGAGAGCCTTTCAAAGACAAGGAGAGCTTGGATTGAAAATAAAAAGGTTCAAATTTGTGACATTAATGAATATAGGTGGGAAAAGGCTTTAACGAGGCTAGGTGCAGACTCGAGTCTATGTCGGGATCTAGAAAGAGTATGCTCCTAAATTCTAGAAAGTCAAATCATTAGACCATGACTAATTTTTATTATATTGAAGCGGTCGGACCTCGAGATGATGATTCCTACGTATCCTTGCGGAATCAGACCATTCGTAGTTCTGGATTTGATTTTTTTTTTATTCTCTTTTTTATGTGCCCTAACTTCTGCCTAGGCCGCCCTTTCGGGTTTTCAACCTAGCGGGCTTGGACATACCTTGAAGAAGGAGTTAAGGTTGATGAAAGGTTGAAAAGTTTAGGGCTTAGATGTTTGATGAAGGTTTAATTGGTTTGAGGAATGAAGGGTCATGGATTTGGATTAAAGATTAAGGGTTTTGATAGATTGAAGGATTTGAATGAGGGGTAGAACTTGTGTGCAAGCCCCCTAGCTTGACTTTTATTTCTTTGCCTTTGGCGTTTTCTTTTTAATCTTTTCTTTTTATCATGTGCATTTCCTTTTTTATTCATTTTTTCGCACTTAAATTTTTTTTTTTTTCACTATTTTATTTTTGCCTGGCATTGATTTTCTAATTTGTATCTAGTAAGGCTTGCACACAAGTTTGGTTTAGGGTAGTGGAAGGCTTGAAGGTTATTTGCAGAGCTTTGATTTTCAAAGGTTATTTTGTTAATGGAGATGATAGTTTAAAGGATTTTGATTGGATTGCATGGATGGCTTATGGACGGTAATAGAAGGGAAGGGGGAATAACTCTTGATCCAAAGTATGTCCTCTTTTTTTATTCTTCTCTGTGTTATTTCATATCTCTTTTTGTTATTATTAGTCAAGTTCATTAGGTGATTCGAGTTTCATCATTGAACTAGAAGCATAAATAAAAATGATGGAAGGCCAATGAAAATGAAAAGAAAATGCGATTATTTTATTAATTGAAAATGAATGAAACAAGGCTGATAACATTATAGTCCTAAAGGACATAGACTCGACGGGAAAGGAAATGAAGGAGCTAGGGGAGGGACTCTCCGACTGAAGCTAGAAAACTAGCATTAAATGACTATGCCCCGGCATTATTTAGGCACTTCCCAATGGGTTGCCGCTATTGCTGACTTTTGCTGCAGGCGGAATTGGCAATCTACCATCTTCAACCATATCATGTAGATGATGCTTCAAAGTCCAGCATTGTGATGTCAGATGCGCATTTCCTTGATGGTACTTGCAGTAGGAATTAGGATTCCATCTACTGGATCTCGTCTCAGGGTCCGGAGTGGGGCCAAGAGGCTGAAGTGCCCCCTTTGCATGAAGCCTAGTGAAGGCTTCTTCTATAGACATGCCTAAAGGAAGTGAATGTCCTTTGAGGTCCTTGATAACCTCTCTTATCAGTAGTTAGGGAGTTTATGTCACTGCTTTTAGAGGTAGAAGGGTTATTATTACTCTTCTTGAAAGAGTTGTTATTGTTAGAACCCTTGTTCTTGTTAGTCTGTACCTCTTCTTCAATCAGCAGGCCTACCTTATAGAGCTTCGTGAAAGACTCTATAGGTTGGAACTTGATATGATCCCCCATACTTGGGCTGCAGGTTACGGATCACCAATCGGACTTGATCCTCTTGGGATGGCCTGTTAGTTATTTGTGCAACCTTTTCCCTCCATCTGTTAAGGAAGGTGACAAGATCTTCGTTGGAATTCTGCTTAGTTAATTCCAACTCACGAAGGCCAATGGGAAGCTGAGTGTTGTAGATGTATTGTTTGTGGAACTCTTCTCTAATGTAGTCCCAATCATTCAGCTTGGCCTTATTCAATGATCTGAACCACTTGGATGGATGTGCATCCAAGTTCAAGGGAAATACATAAGCAAACAGGTCCTTGCTCATGCCCATGAGAGCCATAGAGATGGAGAATGCTCTGAAGTGATCATCTGAGTCTTCGACCCCCTTGAATTTTGGGAGGTCGCCCAATGTTACCTTTTTAAGGAGTTTGTCCCTCAATTCAGGATCAATGATGTCATGGCCATGAGCCTGACCCTCAAGCGTAGGAATTGACTGGATCAATTGCTCGAGTTTTTCAAACCTCAAATATGTGTTGGTTTTGATTGGTGATGGGGTGCCGCCTTGCTCAACCTCTTCAGTTAGCTTCTCCCTCATTGCCTTAATCTCTTTATCTTGGTCCTCAAGACGTGAGTTCATCAGTTGAAGTTGGGCCATAATGGCACTGAGTTGTTCATTAGTGTCCCCTATTTCAGATGATGATTCAGATGAGTCGGAGGATTCGTCTGAAAATGTAAGGATGCGTTTAACGAGCCTAAGAGTAGGTTGACCTTGTATCCTCTCTATCGGGAGCTCCCAATCTGTAATCTCACGATTCGTCCTGAACAGAAATCGAATGGACCTCGTAAATTTTTAGAAATGATGCTTTCGAAATGAGAAATGAAAATGAGGGATGGAGAAATGGATATGAGAAATAAATATGAAAGTGGAAATGGAAATGGGGATGAAATGGAGGCGAAATGGAAACTAGAAATGATTAGAATTGGGTATGATTATGGTCATGATGGTGACATGGGCCTAACTATATGCAGATGCAAATGACTGGACTGGACTGGACTATGCAAGCAGACTGGACTAGACTTGGCAAATAGACTAGGCTCAAAAGGATTACCTACGCTAGCTTCGCTAAGCTTAGAAAGGAATTGACTTCGCTAGACTTGATGATTTGATATTGCTATAGATGTAAGATAGGAGTAGCTTCGCTAAACTCAAAGGGTGCCTTTATGGTCTTAGGGGTGCCTAACTTCACTAGATCAATGGGTGTCGTTATGGTCTTACGGGTGACTAGCTTAGCTAAGTCAAAGGGGGTGCCGTTATGGTCTTACAGGGATGACTAGCCTAGCTAAGTCAAAGGGGTACCGTTATGGTCTCATAGGGATGACTAGCTTAGCAAGGTCAAAGGGGTGTCGTTATGGTCTTACAGGGATGCTAGCTTCACTAGACTTAATGGTTTGGACTTCGTCCTATATGGATTTGGAACTGGACTGGATTGACTTTGAAAATGAGTTGGGCCTTATGTGGACCTGATCTGGACTTAGTCCTATATTATTTTGAAGTTAGACTTGAAAATGCACATGGGCTTGACATTGGATTGGAATAGAGTTGGATTAGACTTGGACTGGGAATTACATAGACTAGGGTTCACATAAAGATGCAAATGGGCCTAAGAGCCAGACTTATATGGGCCTAAGATGGACTCTAATGCTAGTAGACCTAATATAAATGCAAAATGAACTCTAATGCATATGGGCTTAGAATGATGCAAGTGAATTGGATTGATTGGATTGGATTGGATTGAATGAAGGTGTATGGAATGGGCTTAGAATTTTCGAAATTCATTTTTGAAAGGAACCCCTTGTTTTTATCTTTCGTTAGGGAAAAATGATGGATTGATTTAAAAAATATTTTTTTTTATTGAAATGTCGTGTATGATGGCGTTTAGTGAATGCTTTTGAAAAAGAGTATAATAGAATATGGTGTAGGATTGATTTTGAAACATGTAAGTTTTTTTTTTTTAAATTGGTGAATATGGTAAGGTAGAATTGATAGTGAAGAGTAGTTGAACAGCAGGGAGAAGATGGGAAGAGGTAGACATGCATAATGACTCTAGCTCTACTATGACCAGTTTTCTAGATGCACTTTTTAGGACAGACTCGACCGTGCATGAAAAGACTGATTTTTATATGACTATGATACTGATGCAAACTTGTTATCTTAGACTTGAACAAAGGTTAAAAGACCAATAAGCATAGGACGAATAGACGGCGTGCCACGCAACTGGTGCGCGCGGCGCGCAGTCTATGCGTCTGGCACAGGAACGTTACGCCAGGCGCAATTTAGTGCGTCTGGCGCAATGCTCTATAGCATGCGTATTGATTAATTGACGAAAGTCCGGGTGAAAACGACGATTCGTTTTAGACGCGATTTGCAATAATTTCGGACGGAGAGCATATTAGCTAGCAAAAATTGCAATCACAGGTAAATGTCAGGTAACATGGATGCAAAAGTACTCAACCTAAAGTCCAGTTATACATTTAACTATTGGTCAGGTTTAGGTTTAGGCTGAAAAGGTCCATGACTAAGAGATTGATCCCACGCTTCGTACCCCTGCTTAAAGAGGTGGCCACGTGTAAGACGCACTCCAGTCTCAAGTCAGGAACAAGAGAACAATGCCATGGTTGGGTAGGTTTGCTTATGACTAAGATCCAACACTATCGCTCAGGAAACTTTTTGGAAGGTCAAAGCGCAAACCCCTCGGGGGTGACCTCACACATAGAACATGTGCTAATGAGGCAAGGTAGATTGTCCTTATGGTGGCTGAACAGTAGCCATGCATATGCAAAACTGTATATTATTCTAAGGCATAAAAATAAGAATGAATCGTCTCTTTCAAGTTTCACCCACTCATTTAAAAAAATTAATTTTTTAAAATCCTCCCCAGTGAAGTCGCCAAATTGTTGGCGTGTTTTTTATTTCGCCTACGCTGTGTTAGCACGTATTAGATTTGACTACCCCACTGTTAAGGTTTTATTGAAAATTGTTTTGAAAGAAGTCGCCAACAATTCTTTTTAGGAAGAATCATAAACCTAATTGGATATAGGAAAATCATAGGGACAAATTATCCCATGTAGATTTCCCCATCATGACTTCATATATGGTCAAAATGAACCAAAGATTGAGTTCGGGGGTGAGGGTACGAATGCAGCCATAATGAACCACATTCGCCCAAAGTTGGCCTCTACTAAATATCGATTCATTGCAGATTTTATGCCAAAGAATAATCAAGTAATGTTTTAAAGCACCCTAAAAATAATTGGTTTAAATTGGTTTAGGAAACACATAAGAAGACTATATTTAGTGACATGTTATTAGGCAATCAATATTACAGGGAACCTAGCATGTTGTCCAAATTAATCTGATTAATGTTAGAACAGTTCTTTAGGTCTTTGATTAGCAAATATAACATGTGGGTGATAAAATCATGCAAGGACAATCATAATAGCATGCATATAAGGATCAGGTAAGTATAAAATACAAAGGCATGAATAATAATAAAATCAAATAAAGGAAAGTATAATAAAAAGGTTTAGAATATATACAGTAGAACGATTTTATACCAAAGATCTACATCATGAAACAAATGATTACTAACTTCAATACAAAAATAATTGATTCAAGGATCCTCAGAATTATACCTATGCGGCTTAGATTGAGGAAACACATCTTTAGGCGGAGCAATCGTGAAACCAAAAACACAGTAAGGAAGGATTGATTGAAAGTATTGAAAGTGTTTGAGTGTTTGAGTGTTTGAGTGTTTAAAGTATTTGAAGTATTCGAGAGAATTTTGTGCGTGAAAATAAAATAATTCGAAGCCGTCCTTGATTCGGGGAATCATAGAGTATTTATAGGAAAAAGAAGACGTGTGCTGCACGCAAGCCTTGCGATAGGCACAAGCCTACGTGGCAGGTGCAATCCACGCGTCAGGCGCACATCAGTGTGCCTGACGCAGCCAACCCAATCAGGTTTAGGCACGTGTAAAAGCGTTTTGAAAAGATAAAAAAGAAAGTTGCGTCTCACACAAGACTTGCGTCAGACGCAAGACTCTGTGTAAGTCACAAAATCTACGTGTCAGGCGCTCATTGGTACGCCATGACGCGATATGGCCAATGTGCTGGACGCACGTGGTGCACTGAGCGCAGCCCCCGCGTGCTGCGCATATTTTGGAATATTCGAGCATATTTCATTGCGCATCTTTCGAAGATACCTTTTCTATCCCTATAATTCCGGAGATTGAATTTTACGGATTAAAAATTTGATCTGTTTATCAAAGATAATAAAATATTTATGAAGAATATTTATTAAAATAATAAATATTTGGTTGGGCTTTTAAAATAGACTTAAAACATTTTATGGGCTTAAAATATGATTAATCATCATGAACAATTAATTGGGCTTTAGAATATCATTTCAAAACACATTTTTTGGATTGGTTCTTTAGATTGCTCTTCCGTTGGGTCGCGCCAACTAATGCCGCGGTATGTTTCATCATTGGATCCTTAAATGGGGAGACACGATTATGTGTCTACAATACTCATCAATCATCTTACTAACTTCAGCACAAGGATCTGCAGGGGAAACATTTAGCTGGACAGTCTTGAGGGTAACAAACTCTCTATGTAATTCTTCTGCATCAACAACCAAAAGGTTAAAGGCACGCAGTAAATTAGATTTGCTTAGAGTGTTTGCCTTACTCTTAAAAGCCACAAAATTTAGGGGACCATCTGGGTTAAACAAATCATGTAGGGGGGGAACAGTTAAGTTTTCTTCACTATTACTAAGATCATTCTCATCCTTTTCTAGCAAAGAAGACTTAGTTGTTTCCAACTCGACCTTACATTTATCAAGTTCAACTTCAAGCTCAGCTACTTAATCCTTTAACTCAATACACAATTGCTCTAAGTGATCACAACTAGCAATTGCAATATCACATTCATTTTTCTTTTCCTTTAACTCACGTTTGCCAGTTATGTAAGCCTCACTTAGTTTAAGACATTCATCTAATAAAGAATCAATACATTGAAGCATATTATCTCTATTATAATGATGCATGTCTTCACGAATTTGTTCGAAATTTTCCTTGTGTTCAATAAGTACATCTTTCTTTGCCATAAGACAAAAATTTGATGTACTGTTCCCCTTTCTGGTTTTATCAGCTATGTTACGTTGTTTCTCCTTGATCCATAATTCATGCAAGTTTCATGATTAGGTAACTCTTCATCATCTTCTGATCCCGAATCAGAGTCACCCCACATGGCTGCTATCATAACCCTCTTGAACGTTTTCTTATCATTGATCTTAGACAACTTGTCCTTCCATTTTGGACAATCACGAATGATGTGACCAAAATCTCCACACTTGAAGCAACCTACACTTGATGGTTAGTTTTCTTAAAGTTCTTACCTTTGAAATTTTTGCATTGATCTCTGAAATGCCTCTCAAAACGCTTAGCCATCATAGTTATACCATCTTCTTCTTCTTCAATTGTTCCCTTCAAGGCAACACCTTTTACTGGTCCCTTGTCACTCTTAGACTCAACTAGCATTTCATGAGTCATAAGGGAACCAATTAGCTGTTCCAGACTCAGCGTTGTGAGATCTTTTGCTTCATAGATAGCTATTGCCTTAGCCGCCCATACATCTGTTAAACTTGTCAACATTTTTCTAACCAAATGTTCGTCAGAAAAACTTTTACCAAGAGATTATAAATCATTTACTATAGTCATAAATCTACCAAAGAAGTCATATATTTTTTTTTCATCTTTATTCATATTAAAAGCTTCGTATTTAGACATGAGTAAATCGATTTTAGATCTTTTTACCTCGTTGGTTCCCTCATAGGCAAGTTCGAGGGTATTTCATATCTCTTTGGCGGAGACACAAGCACATATTCTTTTTGTCTCATTCTCCCCAATAGTCTGTTGCAATATGGACATGGCTTTGGCATTTTTCTCCAGCTTCTTGTAATCAGTAGACGTGTATTCGCTTTCCTTCTTTGTTACCGAGGAATCATCAACCTCCTTTATGATATGTAATGGTCCGTTCTTGAAGACTAGCCAACATTTGTAGTTAACGCCAATGATGATGTTCTTCAATCTATTCTTCCACCAAGCATAGTTTTTCCCGTTGAATTTAAGAGTCTTGTTGTCGTATCCCATAGCATTCATTTCTTGAGTACTCATAATCTACTTCAATAGGTGTTACCCTATTAAGAAGAATCTGTTCTGATGCCAATTGAAGCTTTGCAATGTACTCAAGAGGGGGGTGAATTGAGTACTTACTCGATTTGGTGACAAATTCAAATTCTTTCGATTTAAGGGGGAACCAGTTGTGCTGGTTCCTGGCAGTGCAAACACTTGAACTTGAAAGTAATAATGAACACTCCAAATTTAACGAGGTTCAGCCAAACAAGGGCCTACGTCCTTCTATGCTAGTTTTTTTATTAATCAACTCTGAAAAATAAAAATACTCTCGCACTCTCCTGTTTCCCTTATACTCCAGGGAAACACCACACCCCACACTAAATCTAGTGTGCTATTTCGCACTTGAACTCACAAGCACTCGCGAATGAACTCACAAATGCTACCCAATCGCTAACCCCTTTGTTAGAGATTCAATACAAACAATTTCTCTTAACTCACGCTTTTTTACAAAGCAAATAAAGAGTATATGAAGCTCTGTGAGATGCGTACTCTATTTTAGGAAACTGTTTTAGTCGTTCACTATGTGAAGGCTCTCGAAAATACTCAATAAAATCCAGGAGAACATCGAGGGTGAAGGAGAATCATGATTCAGTATTTATAGACTAAGGTCTAACCCTTAAGCGTACCCTAACTCAGATTATCAAATATATGAAAATCCTAAGTTATGGAAAGTATATCTTGAACATTATCTTTTTCGGAGGAAAGATATTATCTAAGATATACACACGCTTTAAGGCAAGTAAATACTAAATAGTGATTCTAAAGGCTTTGTTATGGAAAGTATTTAAGAAAATATTTTCCGAAAATATTTTCTAAAATAGCTAGCTCAATTACCCGGTAGAGTAACTGGTACCCAGACCTGTTACCCTACTTAGCTGTGTTCTGAATATGTTACCAATTGGTTCCATATTCAAAACTCTATTATTTCACACTTAAGAACAACACAAACAATTCACTAGAAATATCATACGCAAACATTACATGAAGACCTAAGATGAGACAATTGAAGAATTGTAAACTATCTTCATGCACTTCAATCTTAGAAGCTTCCCTTGAATTAACAATGAAGAACTTTGTCTTTTCCTCGAACAACACCGAGAGGGTTTCTTAGATTCAATTCTTGGAAAACTTATTTGCTACACAAGAGTACATCATAGCATAGCAAATATTCTTTTGACTGTTTCTTTTAATAGTCAGGAACAGTTGGATACTCAGTTGTTTCCTTACAGCCTAGAACGACCAGTAATAACAACTGTTACCTGCAGTTGTTTGTCATCATTCAAAACTTAGGGGACTCAACAAAATATCATGCAATGTGTTGATAGCTCAAATTTGCATAAACCATTTCGAGGCTAAAGCGTTGTTTTAGGTGGCGATGTCAAGTCAGACAAATTCTCCCAATTAGTCCAAAATGAAGTAGGCAAGATATCCTTTTTTAGACTATTAATTCTTCTCATCCGTGGGATGACTGCAGGGTGCTTAAGTCGACCATAATATGCATCTCCAAGCAGGAACATCTACTGTAGATATGGAGGAGATAAAAATATTTTCATAATGGATATTACGTGTTGGAAATGGTTAAGAAGGAGGGCCTAATGATGGCGAGGTTGATATAGACATTTCAAACGATCTTTTGGTAGATGGTGGCAATGATCCTATATCTTCAATAGTAGACTGTACATACCCTTACCTACATGATCACTTATGGGAACCATAATATTTTAAGGAAAGGGCTTTTCTTGCACCAACTCATGAGATATTTGAAACCGTTAATGACCATGTGTTGTTTGAACTACCAAGGGAGGAGAGAGTTAACTTCAAAAGAAGAATGCAACATTGGAGTTCACTAAATATACTCCACGGAGTTCTTGAATGCAATTAGGTGTTCGGGCTTGCCTAATCATAGTATAAGACTAAAGGTTAGAGCGCCAATAATGCTATGGGGGAATATTGGCCAATCTTCGGGATTATGCAATGGTACAAGGTTGGTGGTTAAACACTTAGGGATGGATGCGGATCATTAAAGCAATTGTTATATCTGGAAGCAATGTAGGTGATAAGGTGTTCATACCACATATGACACTAACCCCTCCAGATGGAACTAAGTTCCCTATTAGTTTCCAAAGAAGACAATTTCCTCTGATACTTTGTTTTGCGATGACAATAAACATAAGGCAAGGTCAAGCACTTTCGCATGTGGGCTTATATCTACCACGACCATTTTTCAGTCATGGTTAGCTATAAGTAGTTATCTCAAGAGTGACAAGAAAAAAAAAGGTTGAAAATTCTTATTTGTGAAAGAGCACCAGAGCCCTAATACTACAACAAATGTCGTCTATAAAGAAATATTTGAAACCATGTGATTGATTGAAGGTAAATAGAGTTCGAATGTAATTACTACTTATATTTTATTTCATAAATTATTTCTGTTGCAATTGTAATTTATTTTAGTTTGTATTTTTCTAATTGTATCATTTATTGGCCGAAATTTTTTAATCATCTCCCAAAACCGGTAGTAATCAGTTTTCTTGATGATCAAGTCATTGTTCATTGGATCAAGAATAAGAATATATTCTTTAACCACCAATCACATACTTTTATCCATTACTTAAGGAATAAGAATCATGAAAAAGAATAAGAATAAGAATCAAATCCAAAGTGTAAGAGCCAAGAATCCGATTTTTTTTCGAAAGATTCGAATTGTGCGCCAGGCACATGATCATGCGCCTAGCGCACAATGGTTTCCTACGCCAGACGCAGGCCAGTGCGCCTAGCGCACGGTGTTGTGCCTAACGCAGGCTCCTGCGTTTGGCGCAGTGGTCCAGTCATCACTTCTTTCACATTTTCCGATGCATTTCTATGTATTAGGATGTGCTAAAATTCAGATTTTGTCTCATTAGTGTAAAGATCAAAATCAAATCTAAAGAGAATAAGAATATTGGTATTTCTCATAAATTTTATGATGTAGGAAGATTTCAGAGGATTTAGTGATGTCATTAAGGTGATGTCATGGGTGTGATGTCATTAAGATAAATTGGGATGATAAAAATCAGATTTTTGGGTGAAAAAAATCTGATTTTCTACCTTCTTCAAACCCTATTTCATCACCTCATTTCCTTATAAATACCCCCGATTTTTTACTTCAACACACAACAATTTAACAACACAATAACTTCACACAACCACAATTTAACTCCACTACTTCTCACAACTAATCTTAATACTACTCTCCTCCTTAATTTCTCCCTCTAAGAAAAATATCATTATAATTAGTAAGTAAAGAAGTTCATCAAAAGAAAAACACAAAAAAGGGTTTAGGTTAGTAGTTAGTAGTTAAGTGAATTTAGAAACTCACTTATAAATTAAGAAAATCACAAAAAAGTAGGAAACTTTGCAAAAGGAAGTGCATCATTGAGCTAGCAAGGTAAAGTTAAAGTTCTTTTTTTTTCTTAATCATCTTCTTAATTACATACTAACTTTCTCTTTGTTTCCTCTTATCATTTTTTAATTTTTGGAGTGATTTGGGTATGTGGAAGTCCTATATAGGTTCCCAACCTTAAATCACCCCACCTAGAATAGTCAACTCTAATGGGAAGACTCTTAGAAAATATGTGCTTATGTGATTTTTGTTAATCAAGTTGTTATTCATAACCAAAAACACGTTTTCAGAAAAAAAAAATCAAGTAGAGTTGTGCATACACGTCTCCATAAAAAGAAAATGTGATGTTGTAATTATGGTCAGTTTTAAGTTCGTACTTCATTTCAGTTTTCGTCTGTATTATGTAAATAGTTTATAGGATGTAATATTTTTACTATGCATTTCAAGATGTTTCCAGAAACTCAGCTTTGGAATTTCAAAAAAACAATTTTTTTTACAGATAATTAAACATCATACAACTTTGTTGTGCAAAACTGATTTTGTCTAGTACCACATAAGCTTGTTCTGTCAATAAAATTTAAAATAAAATTATTTTGATAAAACTAAAAACATCAAGTTTAAATTAGACATCAGTAGCTTTCCAAAAACATAAAATTCATGTTCATATGAATTTTATAGAATTTATATCATTTATACAAACATGTTCATGCAAATCACTAAATTCCAGAACACTGATTTTCTCTTTAGTTAAGAAAATGAATAAAAAATGGTCTTAAAAATGTCCAATTCAAGTGAAAATTCCAGTCTAGTCCTTCAAAGTGTCAAGAATTTTCATACCAAAATTCACTTCAAACTAAGTTCAGTAAGTTGGAATTCAAAGAAGAAATTGGATAAAGGTCATGTTTTTACCAGTTTTAGCACAAAATTCACCATAATTCTAGTTGTCACTAAAAGCTTGTGAAATTTTGACACAACATAAAAAAACCACTGTCTTATCCATAGGTGTATCACATACTCAATTTAACGCTTTCTACAGAAAGTTATGAATTTTATAAGTCTGTATAAGAATAAAAGTGCAGTCTGGAAAATAAAATAAAGTGATTAACTCAAGTTTCATAAAAAATGTTTTCTTTTTATACGCGAAAATGTTAATTAAAAGACATGAATTTTTAAGTTTCTCTTAAAAAGATTCACTTTTATCATGCAAATAAAAATCAATAAAAATCATCATAAAAAATCAAAATCAAAGAGGTTAAGTGATCTCTAATTTTCACAAGTGTACAAACAAGCATGAATTTCAAAGCCAATTCAAGAGGATGAAGATCAAGGAAACCGTTCTTTTTTTAATCACTAACTAGAGTGATTAATTTAACCCTTCTTATGTAATCACTAAATAGAGTGATTATCATAAACCTTGGTTAATCACTAATTAAGGTGATTAATTTAACCCTTCTTATTTTAATCACTAATTAGAGTGATTATCTTAAATCTTGGTTAATTACTAATTAAGGTGATTGATTTAACCCTTCTTATTTAATCACTAACTAGGGTGATTATCTTAAACCTTGAATAATCCCTAATTAGGGTGATTATTTCCTAACCTTCACTTAATCGATAATTAAGGTAAATAATTTAACATTTCATATTTAATCACTAATTAGAGTGATTATCTTAAACCTCAATAATCGTTGATTAGGGCGATTATTTTTATTATTTAATCACTAATTAGAGTGATTATCTTAAACCTTGAATAATCACTAATTAGGGTGATTATCTTAACCTCCATTTTTAATCACTAATTAAAGTGATTATCTTGATCCTCTCTCCTTCATATTTAATCGCTAATTAAAGTGATTATCTTAACCCTATTTCAATCACTAATTGGAGTGATTACCTCAATTCAAATAGATTTGTCTGATTCTAAAGGTGAGTTATTCATAATCTATTCTTTCCTTTCTATCCCCAATAGAGTTGGCCATCTAGGGTGAGACATAAGATCGAACTACGATGGTTTTGATCCATGAGTGGATTCCAGTCCCGCAATGATTAGTATGTAGTGCAACTTCGGTGCTTAAACCTACCATGTGCAAATGATATATTGGCCATAAGAAAAATGATTGACTTGTATATTTTCAAATTATGTGATTTTTCTTTCTTTTGAATAGCCATGATTACTTTAAAATGGAAAATAACGCATTTAGTAAGAGCCTGTTCTATAGAACGGAAGAGGAGACGAGCTCCAGATGTTCGCACCTCTTAACTAAACCCCGAACCCTATCTCATGTTATGAAAGACCAATTTTTAAAAAGCCTTATCCATATGAAGTCATCATCGTTTTAAATGACATTTCTTGAAATTGATTTTAAAACAATATATTAAATAAATATGTCCCTATTCAGATATTAATAAGGTGGCGACTTCAAAGTTTTCTAAAACTCATAGTCCAATAGAGACTTTTGTGGGATTCAGACCGTTGATTAAGACAGCAAAAAATCGGGTACCATAGTGTCATCTGGGCATTCGACTCTTTCTTGACCAAATATAAGTCATAATGCCTTGTAATCTAAACAGTCTTCAATGAACTGTTTAATTTTGGGATCAGGAATCCCTTCTTCCAGATTGTGACAGTCCATGAATATCTCAAATCTTGGGTAGATCACTCCATCCTGACCCTGATAAAAAGGTTCAGGGAATTCATAGCAAGGATAATCTTCTCTTTCCCTTAGAAATTGCCCATTTAGAGTTGGTTGATAGGGAAGAAAAGGGATACTAACTTTATCCTTGGTGTTGCGGTAAGCTATTCTTTGTGCAATGTGCTCTCTTAGTTCCCCCCTTGTTGGCTTGTACCCTAAGTGCAAAATAAATTTTCCATGGCTTTAGAATTAGTGATAGGAGGTGCTCTTGATTTATTATCTCCTAATGTCATGCCTGGGAAATGTCCTTTCTTGGATGTAGTTGACTACTAAGTTAGAGAAGTAATCAAAATCGAATGGCGCTAAGTCCTCTTCTATGAGGGCTACTTCTTCAGGGACAAATCCTCGAAGATCTTCATCCTCTTCATCATGATCAATGTGGATGCGAGGTTTATATACTACTTGTACTTCCATTGTGGAGGCATCTAGTGTTACAAGAATGCCATCTACAATCATCTCGACTTTTTGATGCAAAGAAGATGGGATAGCACCAAGCTCATGAAGCCATGGTCGTCCCAGTAGTAGGTTCAATGAGGCCTTGATGTCAATGACCTGGAATATAGTGTGTTTTTCTATAAACCCTGCAGAGAGTTTTGGGCTATAGTACCCAAGGATTGGCGACGCGAGTTATCATATGCCTCAATGCCTTAGTGTGAAGGGCTAAAGTCTGCATCATTGAAACTTAAACAACGCGCAGTTCGTAGTGGACATACATTGATCGTAGATCCATTATCTACCAAAGCCATTGGGACATTCATGCCCATGCATGCTATAGTAAGATGCAGAGCTTTATTGAGTTTATTTCCCTCGAATAGAAGGTCACTATTAGTGAAGGAAATTATTTTTCCTTGGATTGGCTTTTCAGTAGTGAGAAAGTTAACCAATCCTTCAAGGATGTGTCGGGCTACACGTTCATTTTTGTAAGGGCGTTCAGTAATGTCGTGCAATGCTCATGAGAATATGCTACTAATTGCCAAAAAGTTGATTTCGGCTTTTGTTTTCATGAGTTGCTAAATCACATCGTTCTCTTTGCGAAGAAGCTCTTCAGGAGGTGCAGGCAATTGTGGAGTATTATTCTGAACTGGTTGGTTTAGTCTTCCAGTTCGAGTGAGCAATTGTACCTATTCCTTTTCAGTGTCGGATTGGTACCACTCTTCTCTTACAACAGGATCATCATAGATATCGATTATCTCATTGTCATCATATAGCCCTGAAGGATGAGGAATGCATGATCCTTTTTCATAGTCATATTCATCTTCATCATCACTGGCCCATATGCCATTGATGTCGGATGGTGTTTCATGAAGAATGAGAGTAGGGACAGGTTCCCCTATAGGCGCAATCAATAGAGATGGACGATAACAGTATTGACCCTGTGAGATTGCTAAGACGTTTAATGGCCCACTTTGATTATTAGCTTTCTTCCCTGCAGGAGAAATGGGAAGTCTACCTTCATCAACCATGTCTTGAATGGCATCTCTTAGCTTGAAACAGTCATCAGTTTTGTGATCATTTTCTCTGTGGTACTTACAATAAGAATTTTTTTCCCATCGTGAACTTTTTCTATTCTCCTCTGGATTAAGAGTTGGTCCAATGGGAAAAAGAGCGCTTTTTGAGTGAAGGCGATCAAATGTTGTGGCATATGACATGCCTATTGGAGTGTATGTCCTCCTTGGTTTCAACTAGAAGAAATTTTTCGATGCCTCAAGAAGGTTCACCTCTCCACCTTTAGAAGTGGATTCATAGTCATACTTCTTGTTGTTGTTGTTATTGCCTTTATAGCGATTGTTGTCATTTTGGGCATTTTTCAACAAATCATCTTCAATGTGAATGCCTAATTGTATAGCTTCGCAAAACTTTCGATACCTAAACACTTGAGATGGTTTTTGTATTTAGGCAACAAATTAGTAATGAAGATGCAAATTAGGTCTTCCTTAGGAGGCCTAGAGACCATGTGAGTGAACTTTTCTCTCCACCTATTGAGGTAGGTGGTAAGACCTTCATTATTTTCCTGCTTAAGGACTTCCAATTCCCTTAGCGAGGTTTGGATTATAGTATCGTGTTCATATTGTTTCATGAACTCTCTAGTAATATCACTACAAGTTTCAACATGCTTGGGGGTCTAAAGAATAGAACCAGTTCTGACATATTGGGTCCAACGACATCCGGAATACCGTTGGATAAAGTTCGGGGTCCACTCACTTAATGTTCACGGTGGCCTTAAAATTCCTCAAGTGGTACTTGGGATTGTCAGTAGGCTTGAATTTGGGAAAGTCACTTGTAGAGAACATTTCAGGTAACTTTCCCTTGAACTTGTTGTTCTCATCCATGTCAATGTAGGCGTCCTTGTTGGTAACCTTATGGACAACATTTTCCATTTGCTTACTGAATCCAGCATATTCACCCCTTTCAACTTGATGCAGACGAAGAGTGACCTCTTCCAAGTTCTTAGACAGTCGTTCAATGATGCTAGTTAATTCTGCAACCTTTTCGTCACCCATTTTTGTTTCAAAAAGAATCCTTGCTTCAGCTATATCAACAAACCGAGGTTTTCTTCCTCGACTACGAGTTCTCGAGTATGTCTTCTCAATTTCTCCTATTTGACAAGGACACGTTGACTTAGGACTCACCAAAAGAGGACAAAATACTAAGAAGAGAGCGATGGAGAAGGGAAATTTTTGAACAGGAAGAATGACCAATATTATGTCAACACTAGCAACAGTGTGGGGTGAATAAGGTTGCGCGTCACACAACCATGATGCACATAGCACAAAGGGGTGCGTGTGGCGCGAGTATAATGCGTCGAGGGCATGGACTGTGCGCCTGACGCATCAGTTGTAACACCCCGACAATTCTCTCTTTTCTAAAATACCTTTTTATATAAAACTTAGAGAATTATCAAAGTATTATCACCCGTGTGAACACGTATCGGCTTATTCAGAATTTTGCAGCGGAAAACATAATAAATAACTTTAGAAATAAAACTTAGTCAACCCAAAGAGTCAACTCTAAAAGTCAAACCAACATAAAGTCAAAAGTCAATCTCCAAAGTCAAAGTCAACGACAATAGTCAAAGTCAACTACGAAAAGTGTGAAGTCAAAACATGATAAATAATCTACACAAGCTCTCCAATCCCAAACCCATAATGCATCATCTTCAAACCTGTAAATGACGATGCACTATTGATCCCTAGAGACTGCTCACCAAAAGGGTCATCACAGGATCAATAAGACATAGCCATGATCAACATATACACGCAAAGCACGTAATCAGCAAAGCTGAGTACTACATAATAAATAAATAAACAATCCTAACATGATACTAATAAATAATAAACAAGGAATAAATAACCATACAACAACATAGCAGACTACTTTTACTGAACTAAACTCGACCACTAGCAAGTTAAGTAATTTAGATAGTCAATGGAACGAGTTGTCTAACCAAAACCAGTCTTCAATTTAGAAGACGAAATACGGACGCGACTCTGTATTCCCATGACCTACGATATCGAGGAACGTTTTAAATAAAAATAGGACATGGTGATCAATCCGGTCCCAAGAAAAGCCATGGGCTACCACCATGTACTCCAACTCATACTAGTCCAACACTTCAGACGTGCACAAGTCTAAAGCTATTGTTATCCACGTTTCACTTTACATGATTAATAATTTATTACTTGTTATGACTCACATGTAGATCAAACAATATAAACATCAAGTAATCATAAACTTTCATTTTTATCTTAGGATTAGATAAGTGATCATCAACTTAACAATCCAAGAATAAATCCAATATTAAATCCATAACCTTTATTTAAGTGTTGAAACAAGACAGCAACCAACCAACCTTTCGTAGGTATAAAAATCACCTTACTAAATAAGGCCCTATGTCCTCATAAAATAGTTATATAAATCAAAGGGAACAACATAATTCAATCATGAGCCAAACCAACATCAATATTAATCCCTCATGTGAATTAATAAAATAAAGTTCCCAAATCCTATATGCTTGCATCAACATTCCATACAAACATAATATCAATATCATAACCAATATACTTCACACAACGGCATAAAACATGCAAATCCAACTTAATAGAAATCACATATGAACTAAAAATAGTTCCCTATACATGCTACTACTCAATTCTCATCCTTAGGACATGATACAAGTCCAATCAACACATAGGTATGTACGTACCTTGTGTAGACAACTCGAGCAACCACTTTCACAACTTTAAAGTCGCCTAAAGGGAAATTTCCGCCTAAAATAATCAATCATAACCCACAATCAATACTTTATAAATTTTCAGCAATAATAAAATACTTTAAACCCTTCTCAAGAGTGTTTAAAAACCTTTTCGATCCCATCATTAAAACTTGATTATTACAACCTCCTAGTATAGTACTACTACACTAGTTGATTAAAACCCTTCAAACTCATGTTTAAATCATAAAAACTCCAACAACAACATCCTTTTTAAATTCCCGGCAACATAATATATTCTAAAACTCTTTCTAAATATACTTAAACATGCTTATAATCATAAGAAAACCCAATTTCACAAACTACAACATACTACTATGTTTTTCCAACTTATAAAACCCTAATTAAACATCCATGCTTTGATATTTTAAAACCCCATTTTAATATAATAAGTAAATCTGAAATTTTCTAACTTCATTAAACAATTTACATAACCATAGATTCATAATCAAATCATCGAATTATAACTTTTAAAAATAAACTTAATAAAACAAACCCTAAGAATACAAACTTTGCTTTAAAATAAAAACTTGAGGAGGAAGAGATAACAACCAACAAAAGAAGAGGAAGGGACGTGCGGCACGAGAGCGGCGGTGGGACAGCAACAGCGGCGGCGTGCTGCTGGCGGTCAGCTGTGGCGAGGAATGGCGAGGAGGAGAAGGCCGAAGAGGAAGAGAGAGAAAAAGAAGAGGAGGGAGGAAAGAGAAAATAATGTGTGGGAATTTTGGGGTTTATATAGTTTCCCGCTTTTGGGCTTAGGAAAAGGTGATTGGGCTAAAACTAGTATTTAATGATTAATGATTTGAGTGGTTGGCTTCCTCATACCCAATTTAAAAATCCTTTTCACAATCCAAAAAGTGTTTTGAGCTTTTCAAATGCATTTCAAAGTATAACTAGGCATAATGTTTGACTTCTTTAAATCATTAAACAATTTATTTGACTTTCAAATAGTCAACCTTTCAAGAAATAAATCGTTTAAATACTAAAACATACTAAATTATATATAAATATACATTAAAATATCGTTATAAAATTCATAAATTTACGGGGGATTACAATCTACCCCTCTTAAAAGAAGTTTCGTCTCGAAACTTGGCACGAAATTTCACACATTTTCAAAAGTTTTTGACTCGACTTTCATTTGGGAAATACTTGTGTCACACATATGCACACTTTTACCAACTTTAAAACCACTTATGTTACTCATGAACACATTTTCTATGTGGAGAATCTATTTATTTTCCACCAACATGTGCAAATTGCCAAAATAAGCATAGAAATGCATAAAAATACTATAAAATAAGGTAAAAAGCGCGAAATTCTATCACATTTTACCCCCCTTAAAGAAAACGAGTTACGCCCTTGTAACTCACCTCAAGGAATAACTTAGGATACTTCTTCTTCATTTCATCTTCAGTTTCCCACGTTGCCTCTTCAGACTCATGGTTAGACCAAAGCACTTTCACGATATTCATATCCTTATTGCGTGTACTACGCACCTTTTTATCAAGAATTTTTACAGGCCTTTGCTCATCTGTGAGGCTACTATCGATTTGGATTCTCTCAGGCTCTAAAACATGAAGCTCATCAGGAATATATCTCTTGAGTTGGGAAATATGAAACACATCAAGCATTTTTCCAAATTCCATTGGGAACGCCAACTTATAAGCTACATTCCAAATTCTTTGTAAAATCTCATATGGGCCAACATATTTAGCACTTAGTTTTCCCTTTTTCCAAAATCTCATCACTCCCTAGTTGGTGATACTTTCAAAAACACTTTATCACCCACTGCGAATTCATCTTCTCTTCGCTTTAAATCGACATAACTCTTATGCCTATCTTGAGCAGCATGAATTCTAGCCTGAATCAATTTGACATTCTTAACAGTCTCCTCGATAAATTCTATACCCAATACTATATTCTCACTAAAATCATTCCAGCAAATGGGACTTCTACACTTCTTTTTGTACAATGCCTCAAAAGGAGCCATCTTGATGCTCGCATGATAACTATTGTTATATGAAAACTCAATCAAGTTTAATTGGTCTTCCCAACTACCTTGGAAGTCAATTGCGCACACTCTCAACATATCTTCCATAGTTTGGTTAGTCCTTTCAGTATGACCATCGGTTGCCGGGTGAAAAGCAGTGCTCATCTTCAATGTTGTTCCAAGATTCAACTGGACCTTTTGCCAAAATTTCGAGAGGAATCTCGAATCACGATATGAAATAATATATGTTGGAACTCCATGTAGTCGCACCACATGCTTGATGTACGTCTTCGCAAGTTGCTTCTACTTCCATGTCTCTTTAATTGGAACGAACACGGCGGACATCGTCAGACGGTCCACAATAACCCAAATCGTATCATTACCGTTTCTCGTCTTCGGCAAAGCAGTCACAGAATCCATCGATATGGAATCCCACTTCCATCCAAGAACCTCTAAGGATTGGACCTTTTCCATTGGTCTCTTGTAATCTATCTTCACTTTCTGACAGGTTAGACACTTAGACACAAACTCTGGGACCTCACGCTTCATATATGGCCACCAATAGATTTCCTTAAGATCCTTATACAACTTATCACCCCCAGGGTGTACATAATATGGAGTATTATGCCCCTCATCCATAAGACGTCTCTTAAGCTCATCGCATTTTTGTGGTACACACCACCTTCCCTTGAACCTCAAACTTCCATCATCATGGATTTTAAAGTCGACTTCCTTACCTTGCTTCATCTTCTCCTTAATCTTATCTAGGTGCTCATCTCCAACTTGACCCTCTTTGATCTCGTCGAAAACTGACAACCCCAATGACAAAGCACTCAATCTTGCCTCGATCTTCCCATGATTTAAAATTTCTAGGCTAAGCCTTTGCATATCTCGACACAATTCCTCATGAACTACCAAGGCATTCATGCTATGGCTCGACTTCCTACTCAAAGCATCGGCAACTACATTCGCCTTCCTTTCATGATACTGGATGTCTAGATCATAATCCTTAATCAACTCTAACCATCTTCTCTGCCTCATATTGAGGTCTTTCTGTGTGAAAATGTACTTCAAACTCTTATGGTCGGTAAAGATCTTACAAGTTGCCCCATAGAGGTAATGTCTCCAAATTTTCAAGGCAAAAATAATAGCAGCTAACTCTAGATCATGGGTAGGGTAATTAGCCTCATACGGTTTCAACTGACGCGATGCATACGCGATCACCTTCCCATTCGGCTGCAGAACACATCCCAAGCCATTCTTCGAAGCATCACTATACACCTCAAATCCATCATTTCCATCAGGCATGGTTAAAATGGGTGCAGAGGTTAAACACTCCTTCAAAATCTGAAAAGCTTCCTCGCATTTCTCACTCCACTCAAATTTTGACTCTTTCTTCATCAAATTGGTCATTGGCCTCGCTATCTTCGAGAAATCTCTCACAAATCTCCTATAATAGCCAGCTAAACCCATAAAACTCCTAATATGTGACAGCTTGCACTAGAGGAAAAATTGTCATTTGCTGCTGTAAAAGGGTTGCGCTTGTGTTGAAAACCGCAGCCCTTACGTTAAGGGTTGCGGTCAAGCCCAAAACCGTAGCCCTTGATTTGATAAAGGGATGCGGTTTTGGGCCTGACCGCAGCCCTTAATGTAAGGGTTGCGGTTTTCCACTCAACCGCAACCCTTTTTTTATTTTTTAATCTCCAAAACATACCGCGCTCATTAATTTACCTTCCCTCCACACATTTTCGTTCACTCCCTCTCCTCTCCACGCAGCAGCGACCCACCTGAGCCCTAACCTTGCGAACCACCCTCCTGCGCGCCACCCTCCTACGCACCACCCCCACCGCACCACGCAGAAGCGACACACCCATTTCTTGTGTGCTGAATCTTACTTTCATTTTGTTGCCAAATTCCTGTCATCCCCACATTTTACCAAGTTATATCTCATAGTCTTTTTCGAAAATATATCTCATATCTTTTTTGAAAATCCATCTCAAAGAAATATTTTCAATTTCTAATCTCTTATCTATTTCGAACATTCTATCCCCATCTTTTGCCAAACTATATCTCCCATCTTTAAAAAAAAAAAAAAAATTGATCTCCCATCTTTTTTGAAAATTACCTATCTTTTTTTCAAAAATCATTCTCCTATCTTTTTCAAAATTTGACTTCATCTTCAATCTTCTATCTACTTCAAAAATTCTATCTCCACCTTTTTGTCAAAAAAAAAATCTCCATCTTTTTTCCCATCACATATCTTTTTTCAAAAATTTATCCTTTTTCTCTATCCTATCTTTTCGTATATATTATTCGTCCTTTATGTGCACATTTAGGATTCCTTCTAGTGTCCATCTTGTTGTAAAAATCTCATCCGCTTAGGAATCCTAACTCCATTAGAAGTCCATCTAGCGCATATGTCTAGGCTCATCTAGTTTCACTCCGTTTAGTGATTTTCACCTCATCTAACTCTATCTACGTTAGGAGTCTTAACCCCGTCTAGGTTCACCCATCTAAGAAGTCTAGGGTCGTTAGAGCTCTTACCATGTTAGGAGTCTAAGACTCATATAAGTTCATGCATAATAGGAGTCTAAATCTATGAGGAGTCCGCACATGTTAGGAGTCTAGAATCCATAGAAATCCATGCATAATAGGAGTCTAAATTCGTTAGAAGTCTCAAACCCATTAGAATTCTGCCCATATTAGGAGTATAAAACAATTTGAATTCCGTCCATTTTAGGAGTCTAGGTCCACTAGAGTCTCATGCATAATAGGAGTCTATCATCCTTAAAAGTTCACTATCATCCTTAAAAGTTCACCAAATCTAAAGTTCTAACATCATTAGAAGTATATCATGTTTAGGATTCTGAAGTCACTAGAATTTCATATCAATTAGGACTACATTCATACTAGAATCCTTTTGCGCGTAGTCCACTTCATGCATAACTAGAGTCCATAGGAGTCTCATTGCATCCATGCTCTCCTTTTCATCTCATGCATTCCGCATTTAGTAGTCCTGAACTACAAGCGATCTGATTTCCTCTTTTGGAATATGTAGGCAGCCTTTACACGTTCGAACGCATAGAAAGAGTCATGCATACATGCATTAGGTCTAGGTGCATCCAATCCAAATAAAAAAAAAATCATCATGCATTCAGATTCGTTCCTAGAAGCTCGACTTTTAAATGGAAATTCTTTTCAAACATATATTTCTTCATTCCATTTCTCTCTCTCTCTTTCTAAAAGTCTTCATTGATGGTCCATGCAAAGGTCAAGAGACATTGAATGGACAGTCCATCGAATGTCAAGCAACAATTCACTGGAATGGTAGAGCCTTAGCCAAGCAATCTAGTATGATGGAAGAAATAGCTATCAGGCTTAAGAAGGTCGAGTCTGGTGAATATCCTGGATTCAACATGAAAACGGAGAATGTCATTCATAGGGTAACCGAGGCAAATTCCTATTTTGAGCCTATTGATAATACCAAACTGAAATCAACCCATATGATATCAAGGCCTATAGAAAAAGACTCGGTACGAATAATCGTTTCTAACCTCCTCCCTAAATACAAAAACCACCTCAAATACTTGGGTCTTAATAGCTTCACAAGAGTATATGATGTGGGTATCCAGATTAAGAATGAATTGCTGAAAAATGTCAAAGACAATGACCTCAATGTCATAGAAATAGACATATAAGCCCAATCGCTCATTAAAGCATTTGGACTTGCTTAGGTCCAATCAGCACGAAAAAAATGCACTTCTTCTCTTTTCATTTAGAAAGAGACCTCATGAAGACCGAAGCAATGAAGTTGTCTCGTCAAGTGACGTAGGAGTCTATACTTAGGATTCCGTTTTCTGTTTCATTCCTCTTATTTTTCCCAGTTTGATATAGGATTTTCCCGCTTATTGCATGTACTCATAACATTCAAATAATAAATGAGTGTTTATCTATTTTCTAACCTTGCATTAATGAGCATCAATGGAAATCCCGATTGTCACCTTAAAAGAAATAAATTTCTAATTCTCATGACTATTATGATAAAGGAAATGAACATAACTGGCATAAAAGAGGCATCCATTCTTTTCTCCAATCCTTATCATGCATAATCATCCATTTCCCTTTAACCTACCTCATGGGTAGTACACTTGACATCAATTCAATGTAAAGGGTAAGCAAAAAAAAGAGAGCAACATAAAAAAAATTCAAAACAAAACAAAAATCAAAGCAAAATAAAAAGCAAAAGCAAAAAAATGATGAAAAAAAAAGTGCAAAAAAAACGAAGTGCTGCAAATAAGCCCATCAATAGATTTGTCAAAGGTATTTCTTTCAAAACCTTTAACATTCAACCCAAAACTTTAATCAATCGGCCATGACCTCAACAACTAAAAATCTTTACAAGCCAAATCATACCTCTGATAAACCTTCTCGTAACCATGCATATCCTATCCCAATAAGCCATAAAAGACAAACCAAAGCCCGCTAGGTCGAAAACCCAAAAGGGCGACTTAGGCAAAAGTCAGGGCATCTTCTTGTTCATTAGCCTGAACTACGAATGGTCTGATTCTGCAAAAGATACATAGGAAAACTCACCCTGATGTTCGACCGCTTTAAACCAAACCAAACCTGCATCATTATCTACCCTTGCCAAAGACCTCTTTCAAATGCGTGCCTAGTTCATTGCAAATGGCTCCAAAGCAAAATGCTCGGCCACTAATTAAAATGTTAAGAGCTACGATTGGCCTGGCAACCTTATTTGAGGCCCGACCATTTTAATTCAAAACATATTTTTTAAGGCTTGTCTAGGCCTATGAGAAAAGCGCGATCGCCTAAATTATGAATATTCAATGCTCATCCCTACCTTTAGAACTAGACTAGGATTTGAACCTGCATCATTAGCCTACCTCATTACATGAGTCGATTCATTATGACTCTACTTTTTCTTATTGTAATCACTTTTTTTTCTAAGCCGCGTTATCGCTTCTAAGTCAACCTTAGCATAACCTTTCAACACTCAGCGCTATAACCGCGCCTCATCCTTTGAGTGTTCCTTTAATTGGTCTTTCTCGTCTTTTTCACCTTAGGGACCCTATATGGAATCTTTGGTCAAAACTTCCACTACGTGTGACGATATATCTTCAAAATCAAGCAATCATGTTAGATACTTCATCAACTCCATCTTACCGGGGGCTTCATCACTGGTCCATCCAGAAAATCATAGGCTCCAAGTCCCGACCTATTGAAGGACTTCATTAAGAGTCCATATATGACATCTTAAACCCACACGGATGCAACATCGCATTTATGTATAGGCTCGCTTAGGCCCTTGGCATACGAAGCTCGAAACATATACAACTCAAGCGTTACGAGGAGTACAATGAACTTCAAATCCAACATCATCCATTAACTAAATGAATCATCCTTGAGGGCTTCCCATTTCTCCTCTTTCATAGGCTCCACGCGTATCTTGACAAGGACTTCATTACGAGTCCATAAAAAATATTGTGGGCTCCAGACCTATACGAGATCCTAAGATCCTAACTATTTTATGGGCTCACTTAGGCCCGTAACAACTACAACACATTTTGAATCGAACATAACTTACATGGATCATCCTTGGGGGCTTCCCATTTCTTCTCTTTCGAAAACAATTTTCTAAACGAAAATTTTAGCTTCTAAAGGAACGATAAAAGCATCATATCGTCTGCATTAGCATCAAATCATATCATCTGCATTAGTGTCATATCTCTACATTTGCATTACGTGTCTACATCGTTCAAACATTGTGTCAAGCATTGCATCCTTCTTCCTCAGCCATACGATTCTAGAATCAATCATCGAGTCACACACACACACACACACACACACACACACACACACGTATGCACACACGATAGCATCTTTAAGTCTAGAGTATTAGAGGTCACTCTTTATAGGTCAAGTCATTCCCTATCCATACGCTAGCACCCACATCACGGGACACATGCATGTCCCCTAATTGTTTGTCTGTATATATGTGTTATTCTTTATGTTTACAGATACCCAACATTGAACAACTCTATACGAGTTGTATTCTACCAAGGTATGCGGACCATTACAATTTAACAATGGAAGACAAGCGATATATCCATGGTGCATCCAGCGCACCGACAACGATGTGACACACGCAGCAAACTGCGTCCAGCGGAATATGCTGCGCCAAGCGCTGCGTCCTGGGCATAAGCCTCTATAATGTGCTCAGGGGCTTCATAGCCAAGAGACAACCATTAGGTCTGCGGACCATTATAAACCGAAACAGCGGGAAAATACAGAGCTGGGTCTGCGGACCACTACAAACCAAGACAGCTGGTAAATCCAGCGTTGGGTCTGCAGACCAGTACAACCCAAGACAGCGGGCAAATCCAGCGCTGGGTCTGCAGACCAGTACAAACCAAGACGACAGGCAAATCCAGCGCTGGGTCTGCAGACCTATACAAACCAAGACCGCGGGCGAATCTAGTGCTGGGTTTGCGGTCCATCATCATATACCCTGGAGCGGGACCATAATAGCTCTACCCCGACATGAACCGGACCAGAATAGCTCATGATTCCTTTTCCACCTATCATTTTATTTTTGCAAATTTACAATTATTTTGCAAATATGTTTCACATATGTCTGTTCCTAAAGCTTTTGCTTATTTTGCAGGTACCGGCGCAAAAGGGTGATTTTGCATTGCAGAGCATCTAGAATTTTCTCCGTCCCGACACGTATAGTTTGACTTTTGGTTTTACAAACCACAGTCAAAGTGGGGGCTTCTGTAGACACATAATCGTGTCTCCCTATTTAATACCCTATGATGACTAATACCCCGCTCTAATTGGTCCGGATCGAGGAAAGAATAAAGAACGAGTCTAAGATAAAATGTTTTAAGCACATTCCATTTTCTAACTTGTTTTATTAATTAACACATTTCCGAAAACCTTTTTTATAAATAATATTACCAAACCCACTTCCTAAAACGTTTTAAAATCTCTTGTTAAAGCCCATGTTTGAAAAAACCTTTTAAAGTAGTTTTTATGAAAGCTCAATTTTCAAAACCCATTTTCTAAGCCTAATCTAGTTAATAGCATTAGTTAATTATTTTAATTAGTTTTGTTAATTAAAATATCTTTTATAAAGATGAACTTTCTCCAAATTGTTTTCAAATATATCTTACTAACTATTTTCTAAAATCTTTTAGAGACCTACTAGATTTCAAAAACCTATTGCAACTCAACTACCTAAACCTACACTATATATTACACTCATCCTCACTAATCTCTTGACCTCATAAAAAAAATCCTTCGACTAACAAAAATTCTCACGGCTCACCTTATAACAACACATCTCAACTCACAAAATTCCACATAGCTGCAACACAATACTCCACCGCCATAATCATCATCTCATCACAAATCTTGCTGCACCAATTCATCAAATTCCCCTGTCCTCCAGCGACAAATAATCAGCATCTCATCATTATCACAACTCTCACACCATAATCACAACGGCCTAACACTCATCTCTCACAGCACAAACCCATTTACAAAATCTCCCTAACAGCACTCGGCGTCCACAACACTCAAAATCTCTCGACACCTCCTACCATTCATCAAACCCTCCCTATACCTACACCTACATCACCTACATCCCAAAACATCTGCTAATACTTTTTTTTCCTCACCTGATCACTCACGCCACATCATCCTACAGCCTTCATCCTGCTCTACTGCTATCTAATTCCTACGCCTAACATCATACACGCACGCAACAAGTCACAATATTTTCTTAACAAACACATAATACAATGCAAAACACAAATCTTTTTTAAAGATTCGTTTAATAATTCAATTTTCCAAGATCCGTACAAATCAACGACCCCGAACGATGGTATAATTTCTGAGGATCAACGAAATTAACAACCATTATTTTATTTCTCTTATTTATTTTTATTATATTATTAAAGTTACTAACATTCTATTCGTGATGTAGATTGTTAACGTATTCCCGCGACTGTGAGTATTGTATAATATACTAACTCCCTGCAATATTTTCTTTTGTTATTTTTATTTCTTTTTCATGAATATTACTTTTTATGCATGATTGCAATATTCATCACCTTGTATTTATTGCTAAATAAGACCTAAAGAACTGTTCTAATTAATTCAGATAATTTGGACAACCTGCTAGGTACCTTGTAATATTATTGCTTAATAACTTGTCACTGAAAAAAAATAGTCTTTTATGTGAATCCTAAACCAATTTAGACTAATATTTTTAGGGTGCTTAAAACGTTATATGGTTATTCTTTTGCATAAAACTATGATATGAATCAATATTTAGTAAAGGCCAGCAATGGGCGAACGTAGTTCATTATGACCATATTTGTACCCTCACCCCCGAACTCAATTTTTGGTTCAATGACCATCTATGGAGTTAGGACGGGAAAATCTACATTGGATAAGTCCCTAAGATGTCCCTACAGTTTTCAATATCCACTTAGGTTTATAAGTTTTCCTTTAAAAAATTTGTTGGCGACTTCAAAACGAATTTCAATAAAATCACGCCTACAACTGACATTTTCTTTTTGTTATTAATAAGACCGCTTGCTTTCGACTTATAATTAATAACTAATGATAATAACTAAAGGTCTAATGAAGTACTAAAGTAAATAAAGATTTATACTTTCGTTATTAAATTCTTGGTTAGATTAAAGGTAAGGGTATTACAAGCAAGGTAACGTCTACTGCTAACACCCGCACTCCCTTTCCAACTATGTTTATGATGCTTCTATATAATGTTTACGCTATGTTATTTATGGAGCGCGTGATATGAAATATTTGCTATGTGATTGATATTTATAAATGATTTGAAGCTATGAGAAGTATGATCATTTGATGATGTTTATTCAATGACTTTACTGTGATTTATGAAAACCACTTAAAAGACATGAAACATGATAAATAAAAGTGAAAGGTAGTGAATGGTAGTACTATGTTTTCTGGGTCGTGCACGTGTCGTTTTATTATCTGGCGGTAACGCCACCTTCTAATGGGGGACAATGTCCGCGGTGGCACCCGATGATGGCATTGTATGCCAACTTCTGATGGGGGACTATGTCCTCGGTGGCTTTGACGGTATCAAAGTGGACTCTGAAAAGGTGAAGGCGATTCAAGAATTGCCTCCTCCAAAGACAAAAAAATAAGTAAGAGGATTTCTCGGCAGAATTCAATATATCAGCAGGTTCATCTCATAACTCACTATGAGATGTGAACCTATATTTAAGCTGCTTAGAAAAGGGGCATCCCATGAGTAAGACGAGGAATGTTAAGAAGCTTTCGATTCCATGAAAGTGTACCTTTCAAACCTGCATGTTCTAATGCCACCTAGACCAGGAGAATCTCTGATTTTGTACCTCACAATTACATAAATGGATATGGAACTCTCTTAGCCCAATATCAAGAACGAACAAAGAAGGAAGTTGCTATATACTATCTCAGCAAGAAATTCTTGGAGTATGAGACAAGATATACCCCATTGGAAAAAGTATGTGTTTCCTTGGTCTATGCCACAAAGAAGTTGAGGCAACACCTCCAAGCTCATACTACCTATTTGATCTAAAGACTTGATCCAATCAAGTATCTGTTCAAAAAACCCATTCTTAGTGAAAGATTGGTGAGATGGCATGCTATGCTTTCTGAGTTTGATATTTAATGTGTCAGCCAGAAATCTGTCAAAGGAAGAGCCATATCTGAAGCCTTAGCGGAAGGACCAGTGTCAGGAGATGAGTATGATGATGCATTCCCTGATGAGTACTTATGCTTCATTGACAATCCACAATGGTGTATGTATTTTGATGGAGCTTCTAATAGGAGATGTAATGGAACAGGGGTTTTGTTAGTAGATCCTGATGGAGTTCATATTCCATTTGCTGTCAAGCTGGATTTCCCAACAACAAACAATACAGCTGAGTATGAAGCCTGTATATATTAAGTAAAAACCGCTTTGGTAGCAGGGGCAAGACATCTCACAGTGTATGGAGATTCTAATCTCATCATATCTCAGACAATAGGAATTTAAAAAGTTAAAGATGAGAGACTTCAGCTCTACAGAAAGTACCTTCAAGAATTGATCCCTTATTTTGATGATATTAGCTTCAAACATCTTCCTCGGGAACAAAATAGTTTCACTAATGCTTTAGCCAATCTCGCTGTTAATTTAACATGGGAAAATGATACAAAGATCCAGTCAGTTTTAATTAAAGAAAGGAATGGACCTACAGTGACGGTAGCACAAATTGTCTCTACACTGGCTCAACAAGATGATGATGATGTCTGGTATAAGGATATCAAGAATTTTCTAGAAACAATGCAATATCCATAGGGAAGTGACATGAAGGACTGCATAGCCATCAGAAGGCTAGCTGCTCATTTTCTCATACTAAAAGGCAGACTATATCACAAAAGGTTTGATTGTACTCTACAACTCTACGTGAATGATAGCGAAAAGCAAGCCATCATGGAAGACGTTCATGGGGGTGAATGTGGACATCAATATATTCTTGTAGCAATTGATTACTTTTCGAAGTGGAATGAAGCTGCATCATTTTCAAAGCTAGGGGCAAAGCAAGTCTCGAAATTTGTGATTAACAACATTATTTGTTGGTATGCCATACCTTTTGAAATCATCTCTAATAATGGATCACAATTTGATGGTCATCTGAAGACAACTCTCGCAAAATATGCAATTAAGCATCATCAGTCCTCGCCTTATCGTCCCCAAACAAATGGAGCGGTGGAAGCAGCCAATAAGACAATCAAGACTATTGTTGCCAAGATGACTGAGAAAACTAGGGAATGGCATGACAAACTACCATATGCCCTTTGGGGATATAGAATATCAACCAGAATTTCAACAGGAGCAACCCCATATTCTTTGGTTTATGAAATGGAGCCAGTCCTATCGGTTGAGGTGAAGATACAATCTCTCAGGGTTATAGAAGAAAATGAAATCTCATAAGACCAATGGTACAAAACTCGTTATGATGAGCTTGCATTTGTAGATGAGCGAAGCTTTGCATAACATTCAACTCTATCAGCGGAGAATTGCTCGTGCATTTAACAAAAAGGTTCGAGATAGAGACATTCAAGAAGGTGATCTAGTCTTAAAGGAAAATAGAGCTTTGTTGCATGATCCTCGGGGAAAATTCAAGCCTAACTGGTCTGGGTCATTCCTAGTCAACCATGTCACCACGGCTGGAGCAATAAAGCTAATGGATTTTGATGGAAATGAATTCACCCATTTCACTAACCTTGACCAGTTGAAGAAATACTACGCTTAGGCATCAAAGTAATAGTAATTGTCTTAATCAAGTAACCAAGCAGTTTGGGGATTTTGTATCCTATCTAATTATTCTTAATAAACATGTCATGTGTTTCTATATATTCATATAATGTATGCAAAACAAAAAAAAAAAAGACAAAAAAAAGACAAAAAAAAACGATAAAAAAAAAAAGAAAAAAAAAGAAAAAAAAAGAGAAAAAGAAAAATGATTAAACATGCAAGGATATTTTTGTTTTTTTTTTAAGGTTTATGTGTTATGCTTATATGTGTCACATGATTGATTAATTATGATTTGCATGTCATATTTAATGTTAAAGTGTGCACGTGTTTAGAATTGCGTTCACATTGAATTTCTCACAAGCAAATAATCCTCACAAACAAATCCTTTTTATTCATCCCAACTGGGGTACTTCATTTCATACATAAAATGGCATAAAGCCTTCATTTCCTACAAACTCAAAAACAAAAAAAGAAAAAAAAAAGAAAAAAAAAAAAACAACATGATATTTCTCTCAAACCCTTCTCCTCTTCATGGTAGGCCCATCTAAATCATTGTCTTGACCAATATCTGCCAGAAGCCATTGAAGGTAATCTTTATCAATTAGTGGAAAAGAAGGTTCGGGTAGTGCTGATATAAATTTTTGCTCCCTGCCATATAGTATGCATTCTCTGAATACCACTCATATCAGCCTCATAAGTGGTACAAAATGGAAGAACCTGGAGGGCAGGAATGTGTTGTTGCCTCCAACCAATTTGCCTTAGACACCTCCATGGAAGGTAGAAAAAGACTTGGCAAAGTTCTGGTAGTTGTACACCTCTACGACCAGAATTGCAATATACAATTGCACTAATGCCAAGGTGGCTTGTGACCCACTTTATGTCTTACTGTAGAAAAAAATCATCCCACCCCCCATTTTTGCTAAGTTGATAGAAGAAAGGAAGAAGACCTCTCTCCCGGACATGATTAGTTTTGTAAGTAAGACTCTTGTGGGGTTTCATAAGAGAAAATTTTTCCAACAACCATAAGTGAAGGGCGAGTAAGATGCAAATACGGGGACTCATCTTTCGCACTTTTCATCGTTTGGGGACTCACCTTTTATAATTTATCATTTGAGGACTATTTTGGTATATTCCGGTGACATACTAATAAATAAATAATTGAAGAAATATGAATTTTTTTTTGGATTGAAAAAAGGTTGATGGCTTTTGGTCTATGGCTGGTTGGGATTTGAAGAAAGATTGAATTTTTTTGTCTGTAGTTGGTTGGGTTTTGAAGAAAGAAGAGGCTAAAGTAGGAAGATGTAGTATTGTTAACTTCAGTAGCTTGCAACCATAATGACGCTTTTAATTTTGGAAAATTTGTTAGAAACAACCTTTTAAATACAAGTTTTTGCGAGAAACAACCTTTAATCTGGCAAAATAAGACCTTAAAAATTATATTTTTGTGAGAAACAACCTTGACCCATTTTCCATGCATTAAACAAGTATTTTGTGGCTTCGACTTACTGAAACCAAACATGGCAAGTCACGTAATCCACATATCTTATGTTTCAACCCAATTTCCCTTCATATACTGATAAAGTCAACCTCGGAAAATACTTGGTCAATGTCGAAAAATGGAGAAAAACAGGGTTGATACATAAGAGATGCAGTTCACATGCATTCCACATGTTCGGTTTGAACGAGTCAACGCTGAAAAATGCTTGGTCAATGCCCAAAAATGGGTCGAGGTTATTCCTCACAAAATACTTTCTTCTTAAGGTCTTCTTTTTCCAGATTTTTTTTAAAAGGTTGTTTCTCGCAAAAACTTGTATTTAAAAGGTTGTTTCTCACAAATTTTTCTTCAAATTTATATTATTTGTTTTGGCTTGTGGGACTGTTTGTACTTAAGATAATTACTTAATTAAATGCCATTTTATCTGATTTAACTTTTTCGTGGTGAGTCCCCAAACGATGAAAAATACGAAAGGTGAGTCCCCCTATTTGTATTTTACTCAGTGAAGGGTTAATGGACATCCCTTCACAAAACTTTGGGGTTTTCTTTTGAGTTCATGTAAGCCAAGAAACATTTTCCCCAAAATAAGTGGCCCAAGACGACCCCCACTAACAATTTGAGGAATAAGTGAAAGACACCGAACATGGCATGTGCTTAAAGACCATTTAGTAAGGGTACTTCCCAAAATCATAAGAATGCAAGCATTTTCTCTAGCAATCCTATAGTTGGCATTATTAGAGAATTGCCAAGTGTCAATTTGGAAAGTCAACAATAAGTTAAGAAGAAGTACCTCACCATATTGTAGGTAGTTGCCATGAAGGTTTTCAGGATGATATAAAATTGTTGATAAAATTGTAGGAGATTTAGGTGTAATAACTGGACCATTAGATGGTAAGCCTAGCAAACCCTCGCCTCTTCAACAAGAGGCACAATCTCCCGGTCTCCAAAGTGGAAGACATGACGAATTTCATCCCAAAATTGGGAAGCAGCATGAATCATTTCATAACATATAGAAAGTGAAAGGAAAGGCATAAGAGCCTTAGTGAAGCGGGAAGAAGAAGAAGATTGCCTTGGTTGCTCCAAATTCTTTGTGACCTCCGAGAGTTGTTTTTCTCACGACTCCCCATTTCATTAGCTTCTTCATAATTAGGAGCCATTTTTTTAAAAGAAGAAAAATTAGAGAAGAGATTGGAATAGTGAAGATGGTGCATTTGGAAATGAAGAACCATGCCCCTTTTATAGATGGAAAAGATGATCATCCATGATTCATGCCATGGATAATAAGTTTGAGTATTGTCCATAGGGTTATAAGGAGCATCCTTCACCATGGCTAATGACCAAGCATTTGTGGTATGGCCATTTTTGTTGAAGCCTAACATAAAAAAAACAGTGTCAATGATGAATAAAGAACGTTGATACAATCCCATTTCCTAATGATCATCCAAATAATAACCTTGATCAATCTATTTTATATAGTGATCATCATTTTCCAATAAAGCAAATAAGCATTACGCATAAAAAAAATTCTGAAAGATTTCGGAAAAAACAGATAAATTTTTTTTCCATATGATGATTGGTCCACCATAGTTTATCTTGAGGGTAATAAACTTAGGTCAACCCTTTTAGGTGACATGACCTGACATATCTTAATTTATGGTGACATGATAACACATGGAGTCATAAAAAGTAAATGATGGTGATTTGACAATTTGCTTGTCATCAAGGCCACGAAAAAAAAAAAAAATTGGAGTTAACCTGTTAAGTATCGGAATTTCTCACATTAACAAAAGACAAATTCATAAGACAAAAAAGATAGACGACAATAAAGTTGCATTTTTTATTTTAGAAAATTAATTGGGATTTTCTATCTAAGACGACGTTAAAGTCGCGTTTCAAATTTTAGAAAATCAATTGGGATTTTCTATCTAAGACGACGTTAAAGTCGCATTTTCAAATTTCAGAAAATTAATTTGGATTTTCTATCTAAGATGACAATAAAGTCGCGTTTTCAAATTTTAGAAAATTAATTGGGATTTTCTATCTAAGACGACAATAAAGTCGCATTTAAAATTTTTGAAAATTAATTGGGATTTTCTATTTAAAACGATGATAAGTTCGCATTTTCAAATGTTTAGAAAATTAATTGGGATTTTCTACATAAAGCAACACAAATTATAGCACTGATGATAACTATTTTCTATGGAGAATATGTTATCTCAAAAGAAATTTTTAGTCAAAATTTTGTGCTTTTCAAACATCGGTCATCATTTCCTCCAAAATTCGACCAATGTAGGGCATTCTATAGACACCAAATTTTGAACCCCTTTTTCGGATAAATAAATATTTTGAAAAGAAATAAAAATAACGAAAACAGTCATGCATCGTGGAGTGCGCGCCCCGTCAAATGCATGTTTCGCCCCAGAGCGCGAGTTTCATTCCGTCGTATGGTTTTCCATTTTTGCGTACTAGTCATGCAGTTTCGGCTTAGAAATATAATTTTCCGTGAGTCGTAGTCAATAACTACAACCACCGTTTTAATAAAAATAATTTGTAGTATAATCATGCTCGTCTTTACTAATTTGACGAGTTTTCGTTAATTGTCTTAAGTTAGTCTTTCGAAAAACGAAAAAAAAAACGAGTCGCAATTAGGCGTCGGGATTTTAATCGTATCCCAAAACCGGTAGTAATCAGTTTTCTTGATGGTTAAGTCATTGTTCATTGAATAATGAATAAGAATATATTCTTTATCCACTAATCACATCCTTTATCCATTAGTTAGGGAATAAGAATCATAAAAAGGAGTGAGAATAAGAATCAAATCCCATGTATAAGAGGCAAGAATCCGGATTTTTTCCGGCGGATTCGAGTTGTGTTCCAGACACACGACCATGCGTTAGATGCATGATTGTGCGCATAGCGCACAACAGCATCCTGTGCCAGACGCAGGGCCTTGAGCCTAGCGCACGGAGTTGTGCCTAGCGCAGGCTCCTGCGTTTGGCGCAGTGATCTAATCAGTTTTATTTTTCACGTTTTTCGATGCATTTTTTACGTATTAGGATGTATTTAGTGAAGAATATTTTACTAAAATCTAATTTTGCCTCATTGATGAGAAAATCCAAAAAGAATAAGAATATTTGTGTTTCCAAAGAAATTTGATGATGTCATTAGGGTGATTAAGGATGGGAAAAATCAGATTTTTTTGGGTTAAAAATCTGATTTTCTACTTCTTTAAAACCCTAGTTCATCTACCTCATTTCCCTATAAATACCCTCTTTTTTTTTACTTCAAACCAAGTTGAGCTAAAATCAACTTAATTTCACAACTTCTCTCAATATTACTCTCATCTTGTCTACTTCCTTCCTCTAAAAAAATCTCATTCAAGAAAAAGAAAGTAAAAGTTAGGAAAGTAATTAGTAAGTAAAGAAGTTCATCAAAAGAAAAACACAAAAAAGGGGTTTAAGTTAGTAATTAAGTGGATTTAGAAACTCACTTAGAAATTAAGAAAATCACAAAAAAAGGTAGAAAAATTTGCAAAAGGAAGTGCATCATTGAGCTAGCAAGGTAAAGTTGAAGCTCTTGTTATTTTTTCTTGATTATCTTCTTAACCACATACTAACTTTCTCCTTGTTTCTTCTTATCATTTTTTTAATTTTTGGAGTGATTTGGGTATATGGAAGTCCTAATAGGTTCCCAACCTTAAATCACCCCACCTAGAATAGTCAACTCTAATGGGGAGACTCTTAGGAAACAATGTGTTTATGTGATTTTTCTTAATCAAGTTGTTGTTCATCACAAAAAAAAATGTTTTCATAAAAAAAAATCAAGAAGAGTTGTGCATAAACATCTCCATAAAAAAATGTGATGCTGTAATTATAATCAGTTTTAATTATATAGTTCATTTCATTTTTTGTCTGTATTAACTAAATAGTTGATAGGATGTAATATTTTTACTATCAAGGGAAAGATGTTTCCAGCAACTGGGCTTTGGAATTTCTAAAATCCGAATTTTGTATAAATAATTAAAAATCATACAACTTTGTTGTGCAAACCTAATTTTGTCCAGTACCACATAAGCTTGTCTTATTAATAAAGTTTAAAATTAAATCATTTAGATAAAACTAAAAACATCAAGTTTAAAGAAAACATCAGTAGCTTTCCAAAAACATAAAAATCATGTTCATGTGAATTTTATACAACTTTATCTCATTTTTACAAAACCGTTCATGTAAATCACTAAATTCCATAAAATAGATTTTCTCTCTAGTTATGAAAATAAATAAATAAAGGGTCTTCAATGTGTCAAATTCAAGTGAAAATTTCCAGTCTAGTTCAATAAGTTAGGTTTCAAAGAACAAATTGGATAAAGGTCCTGTTTTGACCAGTTTTGGCATGAAATTCACTATAATTTGAGTTGCCACTAAAAGTTTTGTGAAATTTTGAAAAAACATAAATAAGTAACTGACCTATCCAAAAATGTATCACATGCTCAATTTAACACTTTGTACTGAAAGTTACAAATGTTACAAGTCTCAGTACAAGAATAAAAGTGCAATCTGGAAAATGAAATAAAGTGATTAACTCAAGTTTCATAAAAAATGTGTTCTTTTCATATGAAAATGTGAATTAAAAGTCGTTAAATTTTAAGACAATCGTTTGGACAAGCATGTATCCTCTGGTACTCTAAACCGAAAGGACACGTGATTTTCTTGGCAAAAAGTTCGACTTTGGCAATTCATTTCCATTAGGGAGCATATCAGCTAAAATTTCCAACAACGATGTAAAACTACAATCCGTCCAACCTGCTTTCGACTTAATATTGAAGAGTGGTATGACGGCGGAATGTTTGGTGTACTTTGTACAACCTGGATACAATGAATTTTCAGCAGCCTCAGACATAGACTCAAAAATACGAGGTCGTTTGCAAGACTAATCTTTAATCTCTTGTATAATCTCGTCTAGCCGATCCCTATCATCATCCCCATACTCATCATCCCCATCTCATCCCCTGAACTCATCAACGACCTATAAATCCTTCTCTTCTTCACATACATTGTTCATTGTTCTAGAGCTTCCTGTATATTTCCCCTCCTCACCATGCCAAACCCATATGTGGTATTAAGGCCTAAACCCACGACGAAAGACATGCTCCCTAAGCAAATGAATACTACTAACCTTGCTCACATTTCCACAATCGACACAAGGACAATAAAAGTCGACTGTTCCAGAGGATGCTTGATATTCTAACGCAAATTTATATAATTCCGAGACCCTATTCACAAATTCAATCGATTCACGGCTACCATACATCCAAGTACGATCCATCTCATTCAAGAAGACATCTAATTAAACACATCCAATTATAATGTATCAAACATTTAAGCACGTACACATGCAAGAGAGTCACATAATCAAATCACGCACATACACATGCAAGCTAAGAGAGTGACATGTCCAAATGTATGCATGCATCTGAATGTCCTTATCACTCCAACCTAACCCATCCTTGGACGTCAAATCTCACTAGTGAATATATGCCAACTTTTCAATTCTAAGGAAAATCCGGCAGCATTTCCCTACAGTTCTCCAAGTACATAATGTAGATAATTGCTTATCTACATATGTACCCAGAGAACAATGTAGAGAATTGACAACCAAGACTTTCCTTAGAATTAAAAATAAGACATACATTCAGCACCTAAGTGAGATCAAACGTCCAAGAACAATCCCAAACAGGGGACTATTCAAGACTTACTCCTAATGAATAAGTCTTGAACGGGTATGTAGGCATATGATGTTGATGATTCATATAACTTTATACATTTCATGGCTTAATTAGTTCATTTTGATCATCCAATCTCATTTCAATAATTTTACATACACATAAATTGAATCTACATACATACTAAATAAAAGGAAGCTATAATGAAATGTATCATAAATACGTACCAATATAAACTAATATGGAGATCGATCTCGATATATACTCCGACTAGCTCCTAGTTGATTCGTCGCATCCAACACACTAGTATCTAAGACAATATAAAACCCAAAGAAGCATATTAATTACCATATTGTACTTAAATTGCAAACACCTTATGAGAAATACATATAATCAGGTAAGATAAATTAAACTATATACTCACAAGAAGAAAGAGGGAATGGTAGTGGTAGTGAAGGTCATGCCTTGTGGTCAGCTGCACTGCGTGGTGGAGGAGCTCCACGAACAACTCCCACAAGGCGTGGTGGCGTCGTGGAAGGAGAAGAGAATAGAAATTGGTGGTGGTGTGTAAACAGTGGCGCGTGTGGCACTGGTGGCGTGCGAGTGCGGTGGACCGCAGGTGGTGTGGCGAGTGGGGCGCTGGTGGTGCGCAGGTGAGGTGCGAGTTAGGGCTGTAGAGCAACGAGAGGAGAAGAGGAGTTACAATGAATTGAAGTGCGAAGGAGGGAACGAGCAATAGGGGATACTACTGCTGCGCACAAAAATTTAAAAAAAGGAAGGGCTGCGGTTTTTTTAAAAACCACATCCCTTAACTCCCATTTTCTTTCCCTCCTTTTCTCAGGTGGATTAAGGGCTACGTTTTTCAAATAACTGCGGCCCTTGCACCGCATCCCTTGGCATTTTTTCCTCCAGTGATATACAATCAATATATTTATAACACTCTCCCTTGAATGTTCATTATCTAAAACAATGCAATGCCTCATAATGCGCATGGAATGTTGCCTCGTTAAAAACCTAGCATGGAAACCCGAGTGGGACAGAACCATGATCAAGAGAAAAAAAAAAAGTACAATGTATTGAATCCCCTAGATGTTTACATCACTTGAAATCTCTGAGTCAATGCATTCAAATCTTGTGATCTACTTGACCGAATTTGTAGGTACTGCACAACTCCATTCTTTGTGACTAGAGTTGCTTATCGGTCGAGTCAAACCCAAATTGTGAGTATCTTAGCTTGTGTTCGTTTAATCTTATTATTCGAACTCGAGCCGAGCTTGAAGTTTAACGAGCCGAACTTTGTTCGAGCCGAGCTTCGACCAAATGTTTAACGAGCCGAGCTCGAACTATTCACGAACAGGCTTAACTGTTTAACACCCCTAGTTTTTACATGTTTTCTTTGTTTTTTTTCCTTTTTTAATATTTGAGATTAATAGGTTTTCTTTTAGACAATAAAACTATTAACTTATTATTGTGTGATATCTAGGTTAAAATATTTATGTATATGTGTAAATATATTATTTTTCTATATAAAAATATAATCTAGCCTGTTCACGAGCTTTCGAGCCGAGTTTTGCGTAGCTCAACTTGTATCGTTAAAGTCTCGAGCCGAGTCTGAATCCGAGTCGAGCCACCATGAGCCGAGTTCTGATCGTGCCGATTCAAACTGTTCGCGAACATGTTAAGCTCATTATCGCCCTAATTGTGACAATATCATCTTGAATGTCAAATGTACATAAACAAATTCTTTATTCAAGTTCATATAACATCTTTGTGCGCAAATTATGTTGTCTCATTAAAAACCTTGCTAGGAAAATTCCAATAGGACAAATACCTAGTCCAAGGGAAAAAGTGTACAACAATCAATCATAAACTTTTCCGCTGAAACTCCATGTGCATATACTTCAATGTACGTAATATGTCAATGCATCCCTTTTTTTTTTTTTTTTTTTTTTTTTTTGTTCAGGTAAGATAATTGGTCCGAAGACCAACCTCTGCTAGGCTACTAGCCTGCAGGGCACACCAGCTCATTGGCTGGGTAGAGGGGATTTATACCCACAAGCAAACATATTTATACAAACTCCCCAAATTGGGGAGTGATGAGAGTCGAACACCCGCCCTTGCGGTTGGGAGGTGGGAGCACCAACCATTGGGCTCCCACGAGGACCTCATGTCAATGCATCTCTATATTTCATAGGATATATTTATATGCCTTTTTCAAGAAGCTATAAGTGCACGATTAATCTACACATTACAGGTTTGATAATTATTTAGGAAAATTTGCCAAAAAAAACCTTTTACGAGTTCATTTTTGTGAAAAAAACCTTATAAAGCATTTTTTGCGAAAACAAACCAAAATCAAAATTATTTTGCGAAAACAAACCAAAATCAAAATTATTTTTGCAAGATGAAACCTAGCCACCACTACCAACAACCCCCAACCCTCCCTCCACCACTTCAGGCGGCAGCCCCAGCCCCCTTCGCCCCTACCCTCTCTCCTCTCCATTCTTCCCTCCCTCACCCCTCACCCCTCCCCCTCAGGCAGCCCCACCCCCCTTCGCCCACCCAGAAATCCCCCTCCCTCCACCCCCTCAGGCGGCAGCCCTCCCTCCTCTCCTCTCACTTCGTCCATTTCCCCATCGATGCGCCACCCAAAACCCCCCTCTGCAACCCCCTCCCCGCGCAGCCCCCACCCCCATTTTCGTTATCTACTGCTCTCTCTCTCTCCGTTATCTACTGCTCTCTCTCTCTCTCTCCTATCTTTATGCTTTAGGGCGCCGGAAAAACCTTAGCTGGGTGGGAGTGGGAGGGGGTTGCGAACAGGCGGGGGAATGGACGAAGGGAGAGGAGAGGGGGTGAGGAAGGGAAGAAGGGAGATGAGAGAGGGTAGGGGCGGGGGGGGGGGGGGGCCGCCCGAGGGGGGAGGGGGAGGAGGGGTTGGGGGCCGCTGGGTGGGGGTGGGATGGGCTGCAGGTGGTGGGGGCTGGGGTGGCGGTGAAGTGGGGGCTGCAGAGGTGGGTGGGTGGTAGTGGTGGTTAGGTGGTGGTCAACGCCGGAATTAAGATGGTCAACGCCGGAAAATGGTATTAGGTTTCATTTCGCAAAATAATTTTGATTTTGGTTTGTTTTCGCAAAAAATGCTTTATAAGGTTTTTTTCGCAAAAATGAACTCGTAAAAGGTTTTTTTTGGCAAATTTTCCTATTTTCAAAAACTAAATATTGAAATTTATATTGAAATTATCAGTCCAATTCGTGCTGTTTTGTCTTGGTTTTATAAAGCTGAGGTGTATGTTTCTTATTGGAACTTCAAACAGCATACGTCACACACTTCTCAAGATGTTCTACATCTACCCGTTTCTTCCCGCCATAATCTTCTCTCTTCATCCTCCTTTTCTTAATTTCGGAGACAATAATTCACACTTTATTTTTTTCCCTTAAAAAACAGAATAATCAAAGGCAAAAACAGAAAGAGAAAAATGGGCATCAAAGATTTATTGAGGTTTATGAAACCTTATACTGAACCCATTCACATTCAGAAATACGCTGGCAAGCGAGTAATTTTCCTTCCTTTTTCTCCCATTTTTGCTTTTTTGATTGTTTCTTTGTGGTGCTAGAGAGCGACTGGAAGTAGATGAGATTTGATCCCAGGTTTTTTTTTATTATTAAGTTTATGGGATTCTAATTTTTGCAGGTTGGAATCGATGCTTATTGTTGGCTTCACAAAGGAGGTGCTAACATTATATATAATTTTTGTTCTTTATGGAGTAATTTAGTACGACTGTAGAAGGATAATGTTCTGTCCCGTAATGATTTGGTTTCGGGTAATATGAAACTTCGTATGAACCGTTTGTGAAAAATGAAACAATAAAAGTAGAGGAATACTTTTTTGATTTTTTTTTTTTTACAATTTTTCTGGGATGCAGCATACTCATGTAGCATGGAGCTGAGTTTGAATTCAGAGGGTGAGAAGAAATTGCAGTACATAAAATATTTTATGCACAGAATTAATTTACTAAGGTACCACAAGATAACCCCAGTTGTGGTATTTGATGGTGGAAACATCCCTTGCAAGGACGCAACCGAGAATGAACGATACAGGCATGTATCACTGTTTTCCCATATGCTTAAACTTAGTGCTCCTTTATGTGCCCATTTATAGGTTATCGTATTCTTATGGACTAGTCAGACTATAATACTAATTTGGTTTAGGAGGAGAAAAGCTAACAAGGAAATGGCAATGGAGAAACTTAGAGAAGGCAATGTTAATGCTGCTACTGAGCTGTTTCAGGTAAGATAGATATCTGTGTTTTCAGTTTAAGTATCAGCTGTATTAGCATAAGAAATGGTTAAGAATGTCTTGAACTAATGGATACAAGCATGACGAGATAAATCTCGACTATAGCAAACAATCTTATATACTGTCTGCTTTAGTTAGGTTAGCCTTTGTAGTGGCTAGGTTTTGCATAGAGTTGCCGAAAGTGGCCTGGCCTTGCAAGTATCTCAATATTGGAATTCACTGAATAAGACTTGCAGTTTCAAATGCCCAATTGCATAATACAGTTGCCTCTGCTTACAATTGGGAATATGGGAGTTGTTTGAGACAAAGACTGCACGTTTGGTTCAAGTTGTGGAACAAAAAAATGGAATGTAATTAGATTAAAGGGGGGAACTTTGTGTAATTGAATAGAGTACTATATCTCTCTTTTTGTGTTTATCCTAAAGTCTAACTTTGACTAGCTATCGTTTGTTTAGAGAGCAATCAGCATCACTCCATCTATGGCACACGTACTGATACAGGTACCTATCCATCCAAGCAAAATACCCATTGATATGTATAAACATTGGAGCTTTTGTCTTTCTGAGGTTGGTCTTTCTATTTTTTTGATAAGTTTCGTTGACTCGCTTTGTTTCAGACTTTGAAATCAGAAAATATTGAGTTTGTGGTTGGCCCTTATGAAGCTGATGCGCAATTGGCATACTTAACTAGCCTTGGAGAAGAGCATGGTGGTATCGTGGCTGTGATCAGTGAAGACAGTGACCTGCTGGCATATGGTTGCCCATCTGTAAGAACTTTTTTGGCAACATTTTGTTCTGGAAATTGAAAATCCTACTGCTTACTGACAACTTTGCCATTTGATAGCTTTAGTTTTATGCAGTCGTAGTCTTCACATAATTTCATTTGTTGGCAAAACAGATAATCTTTAAGATGGATCGATTTGGAAATGGTGAAGAGATCGTTCTAGATAAGGTTTTCAACTCGACAGAGTCTAAGCCATCATTTGGTAACTTCACCACCAATTTATTCATAGGTGAATATTCAAAGAAAAGATGCACTTTTTTAGAAACATCTTGGCTTTAGATGTTGAAGCACTTGGCTGAATGTTGTCTCATTTAACTTGTATTTGTGCCTGTAATTTGTATTGAGTTGAAGGAATAATGATGATATATCCATTTATATCCTCTGCCAAATGTTTGAATTTCTCTCCTTTAAGATTGAACTGATATTGTGTTTGTACTGTTTCCGCCCACAGATATGTGTGTCTTGGCAGGCTGTGATTTTCTTCCATCTATTCCTGGTATTGGAATAAGCAAAGCTCATGCATTGGTTTCAAAGTACCAAAATTCAGATCGTGTAAGTACCTAACTTCAGTCAAGTTTATTAGAATCATGATTATAAGCTTTGTGGAGACCAGAATCATGTTAATATTTCCTTGTGGCGTTCTCTCAAATTATTCAAAGTTTTAAGTACTGGAGTAGGCGGATACAAACAAAAAAACGTTATTCTTTTTATTTTCGGTACCTCTTACATTATAGGGAAATTCCCACTTGTAACCATGTACTATGTAATATTTGTAATGGTAAATCGTTTTTTTTTTCAGTTTTAAAAATAACCCTATACTTAGTAATATTATACAAAAGTGACATTAAAGATGGTAAAACCGTTAATCCAACCGTTAGTGTTATTGGTTTCCCTAACCCAGGTTAACCCCAACCACCACAGTTTCAACCCTCCACAATTGTCCCACCCCTATAAATGAACCCCACTCCACCACCAATGTCCCACCTCTCCACTTGAATCCAACCCCACCACCACTGACCACTGTCCCACCCCCTGAAACTACTTGACTAATCAAAATCCCAACCTAGCCTTGAAACCACCACCCCTCAATCTGAACCCCACTCTAGCCACCAAAACCACCATTTAACTACTCGAAACCACCTTATCTACAAGATAGAGGAAGAGATAATCTAGGTCGCATCGAAGCTGGCAAATGAGGGAGGAAGACTCTAGCAAAAGAAAGAGGGGGAAAGCACCAACACCGAAAAGTCGCGGTCACAATAAGAGCAGGTAGCACCACCACCACCGAATTAAAGAGCAAGAAAAGATGCAACAGCACATCCAACCCCACGAACACCACCAGCAGCAACAACGCGAAGGGAAGAGAGAACAAAGCGACGGTGAAGATCTGGGGAGACAGCAGCGAAAGATAAAGAGAGATGAGAAGAGAAGTCACGGGGAGGGAGGGAGTAATGAGGAGAAAGAGAAAGTCATCTGGAGGGATAGAGTGACGGGGTATGGTGTTTCTGGTGGAAGGATGGCGGTGGGGTGGGGATTTAGTGTGTTAGGTAGTGGTTTGGGGTTAACTTGGGTTAGGATAGTAAATAGGTTTAACGGTTGAAGTAACGATTTAACCATCATTAATGTCACGGTTGTATAATATTACTAAGTATAGAGTTATTTTTGAAACTCAAAAGAAAAACGGTTTACCATTGCAAATGTTCCATAGTATAGGGTTACCAGTGAGAATTTCCCTACATTATATAAATCCCATAAGCCCTATTGAAAGAAACATGAACATCATGTTGAAGGCACTTTGGACGCCCATTAAGGCAAATTAGGAAATCTATCATAGATTTCGTTTCCTAGTCTTACAGCTAATAACAGTCCCCCTCCCCCAAGGCATTCTTTGCATAAGTTATTCCTGAATACCTTCCCCATACCTTTCATGTAAATATCCATTTCCAACTTATGGTTTGCCTTATTTGCAAGTCACCTCAACATATACTCCCTCTGTTTTCTTTTAATTGTTACATATTTTTTTAGGGGGAGAACCAAGGAAATAGTGCAAGAAACAAGGAGAGTACAAAGAGAAAATGTTTGGTTGTGGGAAACGTAATAGAAGCAATATAATAATATAGGAGAGAGAAAAGTGGGGTAGGTGGGAAAATTTGTGTTGATTAATAAAGTGGGAGGTAGGGTATAGGAGGTAGAATAATACAAAAAGTTAATATTGATAGTTACTTTATAAGGAAAGAGAAAAAGTGTAACAATTAAAAAAAAAGAAATAGTGCAAGAAACAAAGAGAGTACAAAAAGAAATGTTTGGTTGTGGGAAATGTAATAGAAGCAATATAATAATATAGGAGAGAGAAAAGTGGGGTAGGTGGGAAAATTGGTGTTGATTAATATAAAGTGGGAGGTGGGTTATAGGAGGTAGAATAATAGAAAAAGTTGACGTTGATAGTTACTTTATAAGGAAAGAGGAGAAGTGTAACAATTAAAAAAAGGACTAAAGAGGAAAGTGTAACCATTAAAAGAAAACACAGGTAGTATGTTTTGGACTAGATTAGAATGGTTACCTTTGTCATGGGACCCTTCTGCTGTAATCTCGAGCAAAACATACAAAGATCAAAAGTTGAATGACTATAACTTTGTACCGACATACCTGTTGTCGAGATATACTTCCTCTGGTTTTTATTAGCTTACCCACTTTTTTTTTGGGTTGTCCCTTATTAGTTTACCCACTACTTTTTTTCCTGTTTTTGGAATGATCCCATAAATTGTTTATTATTGTCTTCATCTTCTCACTCTACTTTTCTTGGCCCACAACATTAACTTCTATATAATATGCCAATAAATTAAGTAAAATTTGTCAGAAACAACCTTTTATAAGTAGCTTTTTGTGAGAAACAACAATTTTTGTCAAGAGAAACCTTAAACATAAAAAATTTTGTCATAAGAAACCTGATGACGTCATTCCGGCGTTGACCAATATTTTCCAGCATTAACTCAATTAAAAATTTGCCAGCAACAACCTTTTATAATAGTGTTTTTATCGGAAACAATCTTTTATAATTGTTTTTGCAAGTTAAAACCTTATAGTAAAATCTTTTTGCCTGATGACATCATTCTGGCGTTGACCAATATTTTCCTCCATTGAATCAATTAAAATTTTTGCTAGCAACCACCTTTTTTTGTCAAAAGGGACCTTTTAAAACATTTTGGTTGTGAACAAGTACCCAAAAAAAAATTAATTGTGAAATGGGGCCTTTTAAAATATTTTGGTTGTTATTTAGGACCCGAAACTCATTTTCCGGCATAAAAGTCAATATTCCGGCATTGACCCACCTGTTTCACTTAAACTGACCACCTTTTTCCTTACTTCTCACGCGTGAACCCCAACCTCTTTCTCCCATCCCACTCTCCATTAAAACTCCCACCTTTTCCTTATTTCTGCTCCCTCATTCTTCCCTCCATTAACACCCCCATATGCCAAACTCAAAGTGGAAAAAGAGGGGAATTGAGTTTCACGCCCGAGGTTTAGGAAAGAGAGGGGAGAGCTAAATGAAGTCAATGCCAGAATGTTGACATTTATGTCGGAAAATGGGCTTCGGGTCCCAAATAGCAACCAAAATATTTTAAAAGGTACTGTTTCACAATTTTTTTTTTTTGAGTCTCTGCTCACAACTAAAATGTTTTAAAAGGTCCCTCTTGACAAAAGTTCCTAGTTTTTTTTATCAGAAACAACTTTTTATACTCCCTCCGTCCCAGAATACTCTTTACACTTTCCTTTTTCATCTGTCCCAAAATACTCTTTACACTTCTATTTTTGGATATGGCCCTACTATTATTTTAATCTTTCTACCTTTTAAACATTGGCCCACACTCTCTCTCCTCCAAATAAAATAATATCACTCCTATTACATACCAACTCTAACCATGGCCCACATTCTCTCTCCTTAAAATAAAATAATACTACTTTTACTAACTACTAACTCCTATCACATCTACTATTTAATAAAAAAACAATTGATAACGAAACAACAACTTATCATCTAAAACTACGTGCCTTGATAAGTGTCAAGAGTATTCTGGGACGGAGGGAGTAATTTTTTTTGCAAGTTAAAACCTTATACTATTTTTTTTTTTTTTTTTTGCGAGATGAAACCTTGCCTAATATTTCGGTGTTGACTAAGCCATTTTTGACGTAGACCCGCGCTTTTATTGAGATAGGCAATACTTGAATTGGGTTGAATTGAGATAGGCAATACTTGAATTGCAAAACCAAGAATTTTTTGGAGGATTTGGATATGAGAAGCTAAAAAAAAAAAAAAAAAGGGATATCACAAATAGCAAAGTAAGAACGAAGCAGGTTAGTTTGTATGGTGATTGAAAAAAAGGGTGGAAGTTAAACAAAAAAGGGGTCAAGTGCCACTCTCATCAGTCAATGTTGGAAATGGCTTGGTCAACGTCGGGAAACTAGGTAAGGTTGATCTCACAAAAAAAAATTAGTTAAAGGTTTTAATTTGTAAACAAATTTATAAAAGGTTGCGTCTGACAAAAAAGGCATTGCAAAAGGTTACTCCTTGCAAATTTTCCGGATCATTAACTGAGTCAATGCTGGAAAATATAGGTCAACGCTGGAATGACGTAATCAGGTTTCTTCTGACAAACTTTTTTAGGTTTAAGGTTTTTCTTGACAAACAAATTGAAAAGGTTGTTTCTGACAAAAAGTTGCTTGTTTCTGACAAATTTTCCATAAATTAATAATTTTTCTTTCCTTTTATGACCCATATACCTATTCCTCCTAAAACTCTATGCCGATAGGAGTGGGTAAATTAATTAAAACCGGAGGGAGTATATGGACCCTCTACAAGTGCCCAAAGAAGTGGATAAACTAATAAAAACCGGATGGGGTATTTTTTTTTTTTATTAGGAAAAATAATTGGCCCGAAGACCAACCTCTAGTAGGCTACAAGCCTGCAGGGCACACCAGCTCAGAGGCTGGGTACAAGGCTAGGTCCCACTGCAATCACAAGATTAATCCCAACATATTATTTGGATGAGGATTCGAACCATGGGCAAGACATGGAATTCGGGGTGGTACTCCACTAAACTACCACCTCTCCCTCAACCGGAGGGAGTATATGGATCCACTGCAAAAGCTCTTGTATTTCTTTCCATAAAAGTCGCTGCCCTCTTGTCAATGCAAGGATAGCCATATATAGCCTTACATCTTCCCCATTGCTTCATATGCAGGTAGCAGTCTCAAAATTACATTAGTACTTAAATTTTTAGGAAGTATCTTAAAATCTGTCTTTTCTTCAATAGTCATGGCTGATTTTCCAGCCAATGATGCCCTACTTCTTCATTGTAAATGGAACTGAAAATTGTTTCTCTAGACTTGCAATTGCAAAAGCCAATGAGAGGATTTCCCTAACCTTAGCTCGAAGGCTCAAAGCTCTTCCAATTGCTGTCTTTTGTCAGCTAGACCCCTTTCGCCTGAGTTTTTTTAAACGTATTAGAGTGACAAAGTTAATAAGCTATATTTTCCCCTTGAGCTGCTTGCTTTCTGGTTCTGTGACCCATCTACAGTTGCCTTCTAGTATGATTAGACCCTCTCTTGCAGAGAAGGGTGCACCATCCACGCTCATCACAGTTGAGTTCTATGATTGTAATGTATCCAAACTAGACACTGATATCTGCTGTTGCACTCTTGCAGGTGCTATCAGTTTTAAAGAATGAGAAGGGCAAGCAAGTGCCTGATGATTATGCAAGATCTTTCGGGGAAGCAGTTGCTGTGTTCCAGCATGCCACAATGTAAGCAAATTATTCACTAACTTAAGGGGCAGTCTCACGCCTTTGGTATATATATTTAATTTGTATGAATATTTCTAAGTCATCTAGTGGTAGAATCAACTTTCACCTTCTATTACATTGATGCTTCTGTTCATCCTTTATTTTCTGTAGATATAATAGAAAAAAGAAGAAGCTTGAGCATATGAAAGAACTCTCAGGGAAGCTTCTGGAGTCACTCGGAGGAGAACTTGATTTCTTGGGACCGTATCCTTCTTATTGCTGCCATTTTTTGGAGTCCATGGACGCTCATATGCCACTATAAAATATATGGAGAAGGTTATTTGAATTTTGAACGTAGACAGTAGGACTCAATATATCCAACATATTGTTCTTAACCTACGCTAAGGAGAAACTCTTGTATACTCTCCAGGATAGGATCTGTTTGTGTTCTGAAACGGCCCTCTCACTCAGCCAAGAAATCCCCTAAACGCTCCTTTGTAATCCAAAACATAAAAAAATGGTATTCAGGTTGGACAAGTATTCAATTTAGGAAAGAAATTTATGCCTGCTCCTAGGCTAACTGGCTAAGACCTCACTGGTATCTTTTGCAGACCTTTACTTGCTGTAGATTGTTAGTATATAATTTAAGCTTCTATTTTGAAATGAACTACTTGCACGTGGTTAACCAGAAACCTTTACGTGAGATAAAAATAAAACAAAATGAAAATTCAATATATCAATTCATAATCTAAACCCAGGGGAAAAGAATTTCATTACCAACATTTGTGAGAGGGAAAGAAAAGTTATACAGAAACAATGATACCTTCCCCATGCCCGCATTCATAATTTCATATGGTTGTTTCTATGTAAATGAACCGAGCTTTGGCTGTCTTTGACAATGATGAAACAGAGACATCCCCCCAACAATAGCAACTGCTATCGCTGAAGGTAATTTAGATCCTTCTACAATGGAAGCTTATGAGCTTTCAGTGGGCCAGCAGATTTCGGGTACTGCTCAAAGTTTTGAGCTGACCAGAACAGAAAGTATGCTAAGTAACACAGTTTCAAATAATTTTCATAGTAAAATACATGATTTTGCTACTAACTTACTGCTGCAATGTTCACTGCAAACAGGAGCAGCAGAAGACATGATCAAGAATTTTAAGCAAAAGAGTTGCCAAATTTCAGAGCTACCAAAACTGGTTCCAACTCAGAGCTGTTTTACTGTATATTCATCTTCGAGTACAATATCTTCAAAAAAGAAAGAGAGAAAGATTTCAGGTAATTTAATTTTTCTCAGAGTACCCTTTTCATCCATCTTATAGTATAAAATGCGGTGAAATTGACTGAACAATGATGCAATGGATTTATAGACACAAGTACAGTGATTGTAGAGGGGCAAGTATTGAAGGAAAATAATTTCTCAGATGAAGCTGCAACTCTTTCAAGATTGGTCACCACTGCAGAGATTCGCCACAATGAAGAAAATTCTACTTTCTCTGAGGAGTTTCCAGTGATGACACCAGATAACAATCCATTTCGTAAAGGCAAACTTCATTCAGAGAACACAGAAACTACCCCTACAATGAAGTCATCTCTAACTGAGGATGATCAGTCCGAGTTGAGGAGCGACAATCTTGATTCTCAGGAAAGTGTAAATTCTAAGACTCGGAAGTTGGATGACATTGAAGACCAGGGTAAAGCTATGAGTAAAGGGAAAACAAGAAACTGCAAAAGCTCAGGAAATAGGAAGAGTAGTATACTGAATTTCTTTGCTCGCATTTAGCATCCAACTTTTTATCTCATGCAATGTGTAAAATATAATTTTTAACATGCTCATCAGAAGTTATCATTCTGTTATAAATCAACCTAAAAAGCACAAGCCACCTACAACCTGAGTCCAAATTGGACGCTCACGACGGTGCAATGTGTCACGGTCCAAGGGTTTTTACACTAGATTGTGGCGCACTCTTGCCTCTTTGGCGGCAAGGGTGCAAACCTTGTGCAGCTGCAGTCTCTAAGACTCGTGGAAGCATCAGCAACGTCGGTATCTTGAAGGGACGCTCTTGTCTATTGGTGACAAAAGAGCGATGGTCGACCGCGACTTGGTGTGCGTGCAACGGTCACAAACGGGTCCTGGACGAGGAAGCGGGAGTTTGATGAGCGCTTTTTAACGTAAGCTACAAAACCAAACTAAAGTATGGAAAACCATGAAAACTCACTTAAAGCTGGTAGGAAGTTTGATTTCATTTCATTCACCAATACCTCCTAAAGATGCTTAAGCGTGAGCTACAAAGAATTCCTAGTGAACACACTTATTACTGTAACATAATAATGGACTAAAACCTAAATATAAGAGCTAAAAACATAGAGTAAAATACTAGAAAGAACTATTTACAGAAGATACAAGTAAAGGAAGGTTAGATTCTAAAAATGTTTTTATAGAATAAAGCTTGTAAGATTCTAAAAATGTTTTTATGGAGCAAAGCTGCTATTCTAAAGTTGCTTTAGGCCTTGGAATTTAAGAACGATAAGCTATGGGTTAAGTAGGTGGACAGACACAGTTACTATGTTAAGAGAAGTCATATTGGTACTATACCTGTTCCTAACACCTGCTCATGGAATCTTAAGAAGATTTTGGCTAGTAGAGAGTTGTTGATCCAAAATGGTGGCTGGAATAGATTTGGGTCAAGCAGCAAATTTTAGATAAATTAAGCTCTAAGGGTTTAAAAGGACAACAAGAAGAATTGAAAGAAACTTATCAATCACAATCTAGCAAGCTTCAAAAGAATCTTCATTACCCAGCTAGGCTTGCTTCATAGGCTCCGGACTGCTGATAAGCTGCTGAACTATATTAATAGTGATCCTATTTGCTGCTTATGTCAAGATGAGGCTAGATCAACTGAACATCTGTTTTCTCAATGCTCCTTTGCAGCTATTGTTTGGAAGAAATTCTTACAGTTACTTGGTGTTAATCAAGAACCCCATGGTTTTTGACCTGAGACTCTGAAAGCTATTCAAATGGCAAAAGAAGACTAGTTGTCTAGCAAAACTGTATCTGTACTGTTTTACAGTGATTGTGTACTCTGTAATCTTTATGGATTGGCAGGATTTTCCAAGTTCAGACTCCTAATCAGGTGTTTAGGACACGTTGTTTAGGGTAGCTGTTAGGTGCTTTGAGAAGAACAGACATTTGCTTGTAATGTAAGTTTGTGCTTCTCTCTTTCCACATGAAGATTTCCCGTTATCAACCCTTCAGGTAAGTGGAATGCTAATGTTGTTATGCGAACTTGTGATTAGGTGTTTGTAGCATATTTTTAAGGTGAATATAATGATACTATTGTTAAAAATATAAATCAGATGGCTTTTTATTTATAGGTTGTACTATGGAATTAGGTCCAAGTAGGTTAGGTTAACTTGTCCCAGCCTTAGAAGTAGATGCTAACCTTATAAGAATCTAATTATCTCATAGATGCAAAATGCACAAATCAAATAGCTTGGTACCAATATCGTTTCAATTGACACATAAAGGCTCCGTTTAGTTGGGTGTAAAACATTTTCAGTGTAAAATGATTTTCATGGAAAACTATTTACAATGGAAAACACAATTCCAAAATTAGTTTTCCATTGTTTGATTCCATGTGAGAAAAATGATGAAACGAAAGGAAAATGAAAGGAAAAATAAGGTAATGAGAGGGGTGTACAAGAAAGATAAGGAAAACAGTTTTCCTTTCATTTTAAAAGGAAAATGGTTTTCCATCATTTGGAGAGCAATTTTACTCCAAGGGAAAATAGTTTTACGCTCCTTTGCAAACCAAACAATGTAAAATTGAAAATAAAGGAAAACAGTTTTCCACGAAAATGTTTTACGCCCTACCAAACGGAGCCAAAATGGAATATAAAGATACCAACTGAAAGAAATTTGATTAACAATTCAAAATAATGAAAGAATTTGTTTTTCTAGTAACAAATTTAAGAGCATTTAGTACTAACATGTTTTAGATGTAAGTCTCCCATTTCAGAGATAGACGCGAATACTCTCTCCTAAGAGGGACTGGTTCCTTGAGAAAAACTTTCTTTTGTTTCAAATTGAATGTCCTTGTCTTAGAGGAACCGTAACTGAGGAATTGTTTTTACACCCAAACACCTTGACAGGACCATAGCTAATCAAGCTTGGAGTCTTCTTTCCAAAAGCAAAAAAGAAAAGTTCAAACCACTGAACCACCTCCTCATCACACGCAGAAGTAATACTTTTAGAGGTCATGTGTTGAACCCTAAGGGTTGGCATCGAGAAAGTCCAAGCAATAAAATAGGAGCTAGGGCCGAAGAACTACTCTCCAACTATAAGCTTTTTCTGGGGGAACAAAAAATAACATGTCACATGTGCAATCTTATCCAATTATATTTCCTAGAGTAAAGACCAAAACCGGCAATGAATTCTAAAGAAATGATCGCGCATATGTTCTACATAAACTTACACTCTACACTGATGGATGAAAACTTCCAATAGCTTGCTCGAAATCAGTCTAGCAAACTTGAGCAAGAAGCAGTTTGGTGCAAAACTTCCAATAGCTTGCTCGAAATCAGTCTAGCAAACTTGAGCAACAAGCAGTTTGGTGCAATTCAAACAGCGATGGAGACTTTTGAATCAAATGTAAGCAAATAAAGTTTCAATATCAACCTCTTACTGGGAATCAAAATCAAAAAAAAGGCCTTAAAACGCCATAAACATATATCAAAAATCTGAAAACATGTCCAACTGAAACCTAAGAGAATATAGTAGACACTAATTAGGAAAATTGTCCTTGCAAGTCGCCAAACAGGAGACCCTATTTCCTAATAACGAGCAATGCCATAAACTCTAACGACACCATCGGTGTACCCACTGAACAATGTTTGGCCATCAGCACTCCAGCTTAAGCTTGTGCAGTAGATAACCTGGCAAAACCGATGTGAATTAGCTTGGCAGTAGCACATATGATTAATTCAAAAGAATACAAAAACATTACAAGAAAACAAGTCAACTCAAGCTAATGGATCCAACATATATACACAATACTATAGTGGGAAACAGATAGGAGTATGTTCAGACATTTCTCTTGATGCAAGGCTGAACAAAGGACTAGTGCAAGAAAAAGAACCAATGAACAATCAAGCAAAGCAAAACAAGCAAAAATGTAGATGATCAGGGACTTTACCTTCTTCTTAGAAGCGGTGGTGCCAGAGCCCTCAAGATGATCAGCCTCTGTCTTGAGGTCAACCTTCAAATCTTCAACAATGCTCTTGCTTTCCAAATCCCAAATCTTAATGCCGCTCTCAGTGGCAGCACAGAGCCAGTACCTATTAGGACTAAAGCAAAGTGCATGGATTATGGTACCAGCTTCAAGAGAGTAAAGCCTCTTGCCCTCGGCCAAATCCCACAAAAGAATCACACTATCTTTGCCACCGCTGGCACACAAGGAACCATCTGGCGAAACAGCCACAGTGTTCACATAACCACTGTGGCCAGCCAAGGTTGCCCTCAACTTACAGTTGGTCAAGTTCCAGATCTTCACAGTCTTATCCCAAGACGATGACACAATTGTAGGCTGCATTGTGTTAGGACTGAACCTCACACAGCCAACCCAGTCGGTGTGACCGTCACTGTCTTGGATTGTGTACTTGCACTCACCTACATAATTATTTAACACGCTCAATTACATTACACATCAAACAACCCCATTATAAACCACCATGGTATCTTACAACAAAAAATAACCCGAAAAAACAATACAGGACATAAATCCAAACACAACTTATTGCTAGATTCATATATTGGCAATATCATAGTCCATATACAATAATGAAATTCTTCACCAAACGCATAGAAACTAAGCAAAGCATAGAATATTTTTTTTGACATAGCAAAAGCATAGATTTTCAACCACAAAAAAAAAAAATACTTCACAACAGCACAAACACTCATATAGAGTACTATTCAAATTCACATTATACAATAACTAGCAATATAGTATCAGCAAACAAAAAACCATTTTTTATCAAAATTCACCGTAACTTAAAATAAAATTAATAACTTCAAAAAAACACAAATAGCAACAAGATTTCAGCAAACGAAAAAAAAAAATCAGTTTTACCACATTCCATACAACTTCAGATACAATCAATAACTAAGAAAAACAGCAAATAACATGAAACAAACTCTGGAGGAGTTTGGTGTTCACCTAATAATTATTATAAGTAATTGGCACATTTGGAATCAAATATTTCAAATCTATAAAACCCTATTTAAATTACTAAAATCAGCAAAAACTAGAATAAATAATAATAATAAAATATTCTTATCAGAAAGAAAATTAAACACAAAAGCAAATGAATCAATAAAAAAGGGTGAAATAGAGATATATAACACGAAATATAGAGAAAAGAAAAGCCCACCAAGAGTATTCCAAAGCTTGATAGTACGGTCTCTAGAAGCAGAAACAATCTGACGATTATCAATAGAAAAAGCGACGGAAAGAACATCCTTAGTGTGACCAACAAAGCGACGAGCAGTGGTACCAGCAGCAAGGTCCCAAAGACGGAGCTCACCATCCCAACTACCAGAAAGAGCGAACTGACCGTCAGAGGAAAGAACGACATCTTCCACAAAATGAGAGTGGCCTGTGAGGCGGCGTTTAGGGACACCGTAAATCTTGTCTTCTTTGGTTAAGTTCCAAACGATGATGGATTTGTCGCGCGATGCTGTCACGATCATGTCGCTGTTATCGATGGGTGTTGCGATGGCGGTGACCATGTCGGTGTGGGCGCGCATGGTGCCGCGGAGCTGAAGTTGTTCGCCCATGGTGGAAGGTTGAGATGGGTCGGGGTTGAGGTTGGAGTGCGAGAATGTGTGAAGAGAGAGAATTTGGAGGTGGGAAGGCGGATGAATGGGGGGAGTTTGTGTTTATATATGTAGGGGAAAGAAAGTAGGGTTTTATTTTTTGACGGGACTGAAATAAAGTGTGAGTGGGGTTTGGGTTTTTGGGTTGGGGAATGAAACGGGTTGTCTTGATGAGGGAAATCGGTAAAACCGTAAATGATAACGGTATGGAATATGGAGTCAAATGAACATTGGGTATGAATTTTGACAAAAGAATTTTAAGGATCCATGGATCTACTCATTATTTGGTTGCGTGTAAAACAATTTCTCAGAAAATTGATTTTCCTATTTCTTTATTATTTGGTTTTGTGAAGGGAGGAAAATTATTTTTCAAGATGATGGAAAATTAGTTTTTCCAAGGGTGAAAAACCTTTTATTTTGTCAAATGAAGGGTCACCAATTTTACTCTTTATTCTACACTTTCCTCTTTCCTTCCACTCGTCTATCCCCCCATTTATTTTCATTTTTTGTTTTCTGATCTCTTCTCGGGAGGCAAACAAAGGAAAACTCATCTACAACTATGTTTTAAAAAATGCTTTTCGTCCAACCAAACGGAACCTATAATGAAAGTAATAATTAGCAATATACAGATTCATAGGATCCGTGTGGTTTGATTTAAACCAAATGACCAATCTCTTGAATGATTCAAACTAAATCCTAAATAGATTACTCGTTTGTCACGTCTCGTAGTGACTAACATGACTCTCAAAAATATACAGTAAAAGCATATATATATAGAGAGGTTTAAGTTCATATGAGAACCACTCTTATGGTGACAACCGCGAGAACCACTCATTTTTCCTCATTTTACGAAGATTTTGCTCATTTCACAACGCTTTTACTCATTTTGTTTTTGCTTATTTTATGTTTTTGCTCATTTAGTATTCTTATGCTTATTTTGCAACGTTTATACTCATTTTACATTTTTGCTCATTAAATGTTCTCTTCTCATTTTATGCTTTTGCTCATTTTTTTTATTTTTTTTGCTTATTTTATGAAATTTTTGCTCATTTTAAGTGCTTCGCACGGTTCTCACCAAAAGAGAGTTTTCATTAGAACCCAACCCTATATACCCTATTGTAGGCGTGTTTTTATTTCACCTATACAGTGTGAGCGCGTATTAGATTTGACTACCCCACTGTAAAGGTTTTATTGAAAATTGTTTTGAAAGAATTCGCCAAAAAAATTTTTTAGGAAGAATCATAAACCTAATTGGATATGGGAAAACCATAGGGACAAATTATCCAATGTAGATTTCCCCGTCCTAACTACATAGATGGTCAAAAATGAACCAAAGATTGAGTTTGGGGGTGAGGGTATGAATATAGTCATAATGAACCACATTCGCCCAAAGTTGGCCTCTACTAAATATCGATTCAATACAGATTTTATGCCAAAGAATAATCAAATAATGTATTTAAACACCCTAAAATATTTAGTCTAAGTTGGTTCAGGACACACATAAAAGACTAATTTTTAGTGACATGTTATTAGGCAATCAAATTACGGGGAACCTAGCGGGCTGTCCAAATTAATGTGATTAATGTGATTAATGTTAGAACAGTTCTTTAGGTATTTGATTAGCAAAAATAACATGTGGGTGATAAAAGCAATAAAGCAGGAAAATCATATAATGTGCATAGAATGATCAGGCATGCATATAATATGCAAAGGCAAGAATAATATGAACATAAAATAAAGTATAGAAAAGAGGTTAGAATATACAATAGAGCGATTTTACATTAAAGATCTACATAAGGAAAGAAAAATGTTAGTAACTTCAATATAAAAATAATTTATATAAGAACCCTCAAGATTACACCGTGGCTTGGGTCTGAGAGATTGACAACCTTCAGGACGAGCAATCGTGAAGCCTGAAAATCTGAATGTCTGAAAGTATGTAGATTGAATGTATTTGTGTTTGAAAGTATGAGTTTTTGTAGGGAAGTTTTGTAGTTCGTAGAGAGGTTCGTAAAGTATTCGTCGAGTTCGAAGTGTGTTAATGTGAAAATTTCGTTTTTCAATCTGTACGGATATCAGGCCTATTTATAGGGAAAACGACATTGCACCTCACGCCCTGGCTACGCCAAGCGCAGCTGACGTGGCAAGCGCATGACGCGGCATGACCAGTAAAAAGCGTACACGTGGTACGCGCTTTTGAAAAAGATAAGAAAGAAATTTCGCGTCTCAAGCAGAGAACTGCACTTGACGCAGGACTCTACATGAAACAGAAGTCTACGTGGTAGTTCTGGTGCGCTCAGCACAGTCTGTGTGCTAGGCGTAGCTTACGTGGAAGTCCACGTGGTAGGACACTGCGCTCAGCACAGTCAGCTGCGCTCAGCGGATCGCCTTGTTTTTGACACTTTTTGATAGTTTTTTGATATGAACATGTTTTACAGATTTTCTTTTATCTTTTAACTCCGGAAATCTGATTTTACGGGAAAAAATCAGATTATGAAAATATAAAAAATATCTTTTGAAAATATTTATTTATTAAAATATAACAATTAATTATTATTAAACAATTAATTGGGCTTTTCAAAGGATTGTGCTCAAAATACCATTAATTATCATCAATAATTAATTAGGATTTAAAAAAGGACTTTAACACTTTTCGAAATGGTTTTGAATGGCTTTTCAGACTGCTCTGCCCTTGGATCGGACCAATTAAGACCGCGGTATGTTTCATCATCGGATCCTTAAATGGGGAGACACGATTATGTGTCTACAGAAGCCCCCACTTTGACTGAGGTTTAGGGAACCGAAAGTCAAAGTATACGGTGTCGGGACGGAGAACGATTCTAAACGCTCTGCAGTTTAGAACTGATCTATAACCGCTGGTCTCTGCATAACAAAGTTAGTATGCAGGGCAATAACTACAAGCAATCTGATTACCTGCAGAAAAAGATGTCAGCAGACAGGTGCAAACAACTTAATAGTGATGCAAATGATGCAAACTTAGACTCTTTAAGGATGCACAAGACTCTATGCAATGATTAAAGTTATGCAAAGCTAAGGGATGACACGTCATGCAAGGTCAGGATTATGCAAGACTAAAATGTATGAAATGCAAGGTTAGGGTTTTGCAAGGCTAGAATGTATGAAATGCAATGCAAGGTCAGGGTTTTGCAAGGCTAGAAGATCTGGACATGTAGAATGATATAGAATGATCAGAAATCGAAATAAAGGTTTTTGAAAATCGTTTTTAGTAAATAATCGGGGTCCGTAAATGAGGTCCACATATTACAACTCTTCTGGAGTTTGATTTGAATTGGAGGAACCACCACACATAGGAAGCCCCCACTTTGGGAGAGCCTATCTTGAGTTTGTCATGTACTTGATATGATATTGTAATGTAGTGGATTTATCTTGAACGTTGAAAGTTGTCACTGGGGATTCTTCATTGGGAAGTTGATTAGGCAAAGTCAAATATCGCTAGAAACCATGGAATTGTCAGAGAGTCCTTCAGGGACAAGGAGAGCTTGGATTGAAAAATAAAAAGGCTAAAATTTGTGACTCAAATGAATGTAAGTGGGAAAAGGCTTTGACGACGTTAGGTGCAGATTCGAGTCTATGTCGAGAGCTAGAAAGAGATTATGCTCCTGAAATTTAGAACATTAAATCATTAGGCCATGACTAATTTATTTTTATTAAGCGGTCAGACCTCGAGATGAGGATTCCTACGTATCCTTGCGGAATTAGAACATTCGTAGTTCTGGATATGATTTCTTTTTTTTTAAAATATTTGTTTTTGTTTGTGCCTTAACTTTTGCTTAGGCCGCCCTTTCGTGTTTTCAACCTAGCGGGATTGGACATACCTTGTAAAAGGAGTTATGGTTTATGAAAGGTTGAAACGTTAAAGGCTTTAGGCTTGATGAAGGTTGAATTGGTTGAAATAAGGTAAGGATCATGGATTTGGGTTATATGGGTTAAGGTTTAATGGATTGAAGGATTTGAATGAGGGGTAGAACTTGTGTGCAAGCCCCCTAGCTTGACTTTTTATTTATTTGCCTTTGTCTTTTTCTTTTGAATCTTTTCTTTTTGTCCTGTGCGTTTCTTTTGCTTTTGCTTTTTTTTTTTCCGCACTTCACTTTTTTGTTTTTACCTTGCATTGATCATTTTATGTAGTAAGGCTTGCACACCAGTTTGGTTTAGGATTTTGGAAGGCTTGAAGGCTATTTGTGGAGCTTTGATGTTGAAGGGATTGTTTGGCTAATGGAGATGATGGTTTAAAGGTTTTTTGTTTTTCCTTAGTTGTATGAAGATGGCTTATGAAAGGCAATGGAAGGGAGAGGGGAATAACTCTTGATCCAATGTATGTCCTCTTTTTATTCAGATCTTTTATTATTATTATTGTTAGTCAAGTTCATTAGGTGATTTAAGTTTCATCATTGAATTAGAAGCATAAATTAAAATGATTGAAGGCCAATGAAGATGAAATGAAAATGCAATTCTTTTATTAATTAGAAATAAATAAAACAAGGCTTATCAGAAATAAAAACCTAAATAACATAAACTCGACAAGAAAGGAACTAAGGGAGCTAGGGGAGGGACTCTCAAACTCAACCTAGAAAACCAACGCTAAATGTATGACTAAGCCCCCATGCATTATTTAGGCATTTCGCAAGGGGTTGCCACCATTGCTGACTTTTGTTGTAGGCAGAATTGGCAATCTACCATCGTTAACCATATCTTGCAAATGATGCTTCAAAGTCCAACATTGTGATGTCAGATGCCATTTCCTTGATGGTACTTGCAATAGGAATTAGGACCAGGGTCCGGAGTGGGGCCAAGAGGTTGAAGTGCTCCCTTTGCATGAAGCCTAGTGAATGCTTCTTCTAGAGACATGCCTAAGGGAGTGAATGTCCTTTGAGGTCCTTGATAACCACTCTTGTCAGCAGTTAGGGCGTTTATGTCATTGCTTTTAGAGGTAGAAGGGTTATTATTACTCTTCTTAAAAGAGTTGTTGTTGTTAGAACCCTTGTTCTTGTTAGCTTGTACCTCCTCCTCAATCAGCAGGCCTACCTTATAGAGCTTCGTAAAAGAATCTATGGGTTGGAACTTAATATGATCCCCATATGCAGGTTACGGATCACCAATCGGACTTGATCCTCTTGGGATGGCCTGTTAGTTATTTGTGCAGCCTTTTCCCTCCATCTGTTAAGGAAGGTGACAAAATCTTCGTTGGAATTCTGTTTAGTTAATTCCAACTCATGAAAGCCAATGGGAAGCTGAGTCTTGTAGATGTATTGTTTGTGGAACTCTTCTCTGATGTAGTCCCAGTCATTCAGCTTGGCTTTATTCAGTGATTTGAACCACTTGGATGGATGTGCATCCAAGGTCATGGGAAAGACATAAGCAAACAAGTCCTTGCTCATGCCTTTGAGAGCCATAGAGATGGAAAATGCTCTCAAGTGATCATCTGGGTTTTCGACCCCCTTAAATTTTGGGAGGTCACCCAATGTTACCTTTTAAGGGAGTTTGTCCCTCGGTTCAGGATCAATTGCTTGAGTTTTTCAAACCTCAAATCTTGTTGGTTTTGAATGGTGGTGGAGTGTCGCCTTGCTCGTCTTCTTCAGTTAGCTTATCCCTTAGCGCCTTAATCTCTTTGTCTTGTTCCTCAAGACGTGAGTTCATCAGTTGAAGTTGGAAAATAATGGCACTGAGCTGTTCATTAGTGTCTCCATTTCAGATGATGATTCAGAAGAGTCGGAGGATTCGTCTGAAAAGGTGGGGATGCGTTTGACGAATCTAGGGGTAGGTCGACCTTGTATCCTCTGTGTCGGGTGTTCCCAAGTTATAATCTCACAATCCGTCCTGAACAAAAATCGAATGGACCCCGTAAATTTTTAGAAATGATGCTTTCGAAATGAGAAATGGAAATAAGGGATGGAGAGATGGAAATGGAAGTGAGACATGAGAAATGAAGATGAAAGTGCAAATGGGGATGAAAATGGAAGGCGAAATGGAAACTAGAAATGATTAGAAATGGGTATGATTATGGTCATGATGGTGACATGGGCCTAACTAACGCATATGCAAATGACTGGACTGGACTAGACTATGCAAGCAGACTGGACTACACTTGGTAAATAGACTAGGCTCAAAAGGATTGTTTATGCTAGCTTCGCTAGGCTCAGGAAGGAATTGGCTTCGCCAGACTTGATGATTTGGTATTGCTATAGATGTAAGATAGGAGTAGCTTCGCTAAACTCGAAGGGTGCCTTTAAGTTCTTAGGGGTGACTAGCTTTACTAAATCAATGGGTGCCGTTATGGTCTTATGGGTGACCAGCTTAGCTAAGTCAAAGGGGTGCCGTTATGGTCTCACAGGGATGACTAGCTTAGCTAGGTCAAAGGGTGCCGTTATGGTCTTAAGGGTGACTAGCAAGTCAAGGAGTGTCGTTATGGTTGTAAGGGTGACTAGCTTAGCTAAGTCATGGGGGGCCGTTATGGTCTCAAAGGGATGCTAGCTTCGTTAGACTTAATAGTTCAGACTTCGTCCTATATGGGTTTGGAATTGGATTGGATTAGACTTAGGAAATGTGTTAGGCCTTATATGGACCTAATTTTGGACTTAGTCCTATATCGAAATTTGAAGTTAGACTTGAACACGCATATAGGCTTGACTTTAAAAATGGATTGGAATAGACTTTGATTAGACTTGGACTGGGCTTGACATAGACTAGGGTTCACATAAAGATGGAAATGGATCTAGATTTTGACATGAGCTAGACTTATATGGGCCTAAGATGGACTCGAACACTAGCGGACCTAATATGAATACATGGACTTAAATTTAGATGGACCCTATATGAATGCAAAATAGACTCTAATGCATATGGGCCTAGAATGAATGCAAGTGAATTGGGTTGATTGGATTGAATTGGATTGAAGGTGTTTGGAATGAGCTTAGAATTTTCGAAATTCATTTTTGAAAGGAACCCCTTGTTTTATCTTTTGTTAGGTTAAGATGATGGATTGATTTGAAAAATATTCTTTTTTTGAAATGTCGTGGTATTATGATGATTAGTAAATGTTTTCGAGCAAACTAGAATCGAATATGGTGTAGGATTGATTTTGAAAAATGTAAGTATTTTGAAATTGGTGAATATGGTAAGGTAGAATAGACAGGGGTAGCAGGGATGAAATGAGAAGAGGTAGACATGCATGACAACTCTAACTCTACAATGACCACTTTAGATGCACTTTTTAGGACAAACTCGACTTTGCATAAAAAGACTGACCCTCTTTTTTTTAATATGATATGATGCAAACTTGTTCTCTTAGACTCGAACAAAGGTGAAACAACCAATAAGCATGGGACGAATAGACTGCATGCCACGTAACTGGTGCGCACGACGCACAGTCTATGCGTCTGGCGCAGGAGCGTTGCGCCAGGCGCAAATTAATGCGTTTGGCGCAATGCTCTGCGGCACGCGTATTGATTAATTGACGAAGGTTTGGGTGAAAATGACGATTTGTTTTGGACGCGATTTGCAATAATTTCTAGAGTAAAGCATATTAGCAGGTAAAAATTGCAATCACACATAAATATCAGGTAACATGGATTTAAAAGTTCTCAACCTAAAGTCCAGTTCTACATTCAATTATTGGTCAGGTTTAGGTTAAGGCTGAAAAGGTCCATGACTAAGAGATTGATCCCACGCTTCGTACCCCTGCTTAAAGAGGTGGCCACGTGTAAGACGCACTCCAGTCTCAAGTTAGGAACAAGAGAACAATGCCATGGTTGGGTAGGTTTGCTTATGACTAAGATCCAACATTATCGCTCAAGAAGCTTTTTCGTGACCTCACACATATAACATGTGCTAATGAGGCAAGGTAGATTGTCCTTATGGTGGCTGAACAGTAGTCATGCATATGCAAAACTGTATATTATTCTAAGACATAAAAATAAGAATGAATCGTATTTTTCAAGTTTCACCCGCTCATTTAAAAAATTAATTTTTTAAATTCCTCCCCAGTGGAGTCGCCAAATTGTAGGCATGTTTTTATTTCGCCTGCGCGGTGTGAGCGCATATTAGATTTGACTACCCCACTGTAAAGGTTTTATTTAAAATTGTTTTGAAAGAAGTCGCCAACAATTCTTTTTAGGAAGAATCATAAACCTAATTGGATATGGGAAAACCATAGGGACAAATTATCCAATGTGGATTTTCCGTCCTCGCTCCATAGATGGTAAAAAATGAACCCAAGATTGAGTTCGGGGGTGAGGGTACGAATATGGTCATAATGAACCACATTCGCCCAAAGTTGACCTCTACTAAATATCGATTCAATACAGATTTTATGCCAAATATTTAGTCTAAGTTGGATCTCTTCTCAGGAGCAGGGTCCGGAGTGGGGCCAAGAGGTTGAAGTGCTCCCTTTGCATGAAGCCTAGTGAAGGCTTCTTCTAGAGACATGCCAAGGGAGTGAATGTCCTTTGAGGTCCTTGATAACCTCTCTTGTCAGCAGTTAGGGCGTTTATGTCACTGCTTTTAGAGGTAGAAGGGTTATTATTACTCTTCTTGAAAGAGTTGTTGTTAGAACCCTTGTTCTTGTTAGCTTGTACCTCCTCCTCAATCAGCAGGCCTACCTTATAGAGCTTCGTGAAAGACTCTATGGGTTGGAACTTAATATGATCCCCATATTTGGGCTGCCGGTTACGGATCACCAATCGGACTTGATCCTCTTGGGATGGCCTGATAGTTATTTGTGCAGCCTTTTCCCTTCTTCTATTAAGGAAGGTGACAAAATCTTCGTTGGAATTCTGCTTAGTTAATTCCAACTCACGAAGGCCAATGGGAAGCTGAGTCTTGTAGATGTATTGTTTGTGGAACTCTTCTCTGATGTACTCCCAGTCATTCAGCTTGGCTTTATTCAGTGATATGAACCACTTGGATGGATGTGCATCTAAGGTCAAGGGAAAGACATAGGCAAACAGGTCCTTGCTCATGCCATTGAGAGCCATAGAGATGGAAAATGCTCTCAAGTGATCATCTAGGTCTTCGACCCCCTTGAATTTTTCGAGGTCACCCAATGTTACCTTTTTAGGGAGTTTGTCCCTCAGTTCAGGATCAATGATGTCATGGTCATGAGCCTGGCCCTCAAGCACATGAACTAGATCAATTACTCGAGTTTTTCAAACCTCAAATCTGTGTTGGTTTTGAATGGTGGTGGAGTGTCGCCTTGCTCGTCCTCTTCAGTTAGCTTATCCCTTAGCGCCTTAATCTCTTTGTCTTGTTCCTCAAGACGTGAGTTCATCAGTTGAAGTTGGGCCATAATGGCACTGAGCTGTTCATTAGTATCTCCCATTTCAGATGATGATTCCGATGAGTCAGAGGATTCGTCTGAAAAGGTGAGGATGCGCTTGACGAGTCTAGGAGTTGGTCGTCCTTGTATCCTCTTTGTCGGGCATTCCCAAGTTATAATCTCACGATCCGTCCTGAACAGAAATCGAATGGACCCCGTAAATTTTTAGAAATGATGCTTTCGAAATGAGAAATGGAAATGAGGGATGGAGAGATGGAAATGGAAGTGAGAGATGAGAAATGAAGATGAAATTGGAAATGGGGATGAAAATGGAAGGCGAAATGGAAACTAGAAATGATTAGAAATGGGTATGATTATGGTCATGATGGTGACATGGGCCTAACTAATGCATATGCAAATGACTGGACTGGACTAGACTATGCAAGCAGATTGGACTAGACTTGGTAAATAGACTAGGCTCAAAAGGATTGTTTATGCTAGCTTCGCTAGGCTCAGGAAGGAATTGGCTTCGCCAGACTTGATGATTTGGTATTGCTATAGATGTAAGATAGGAGTAGCTTCGCTAAGCTCGAAGGGTGCCTTTAAGGTCTTAGGGGTGACTAGCTTTACTAAATCAATGGGTGCCGTTATGGTCTCACAGGGGTGACTAGCTTAGCTAGGTCAAAGGGTGCCGTTATGGTCTTAAGGGTGACTAGCTTAGCTAAGTCAAGGAGTGCCGTTATGGTTGTAAGGGTGACTAACTTAACTAAGTCATGGGGTGCCGTTATGGTCTTAAAGGGATGCTAGCTTCGCTAGACTTAATGGTTCGGACTCCGTCCTATGTGGGTTTGGAATTGGACTGGATTAGACTTAGGAAATGAGCTGGGCCTTATATGGACCTAAATTTGGACTTAGTGCTATATCGAAATTTGAAGTTAGACTTGAACATGCACATGAGCTTGACTTTAGAAATGGATTGGAATAGACTTAGATTAGACTTGGACTGGGCTTGATATAGAATAGGGTTCACATAAAGATGCAAATGGATCTAGATTTTGACATGAGCTAGACTTATATGGGCCTAAGATGGACTCTAACGCTAGCGGATATGAATACATGGAATCAAATTTCGATGGACCTTATATGAATGCAAAATGGACTCTAATGCATATGGGCCTAGAATGAATGCAAGTGAATTGGGTCGATTGGATTGAAGGTGTTTGGAATGGGCTTAGAATTTTCGAAATTCATTTTTGAAAGGAACCCCTTGTTTTATCTTTTGTTAGGAAAAGATGATGGATTGATTTGAATTTTTTTTTAAATGACGTGGTATTATGATGATTAGTAAATATTTTCGAACAAGGTAGAATAGAATATGGTGTAGGATTGATTTTGAAAAATGTTAGTTTTTTGAAATTGGTGAATATGGTAAGGTAGAATAGACAGGGGTAGCAGGGATGAAATGGTAAGAGGTAGACATGCATGACAACTCTAACTCGACCGTGACCACTTTAGATGCACTTTTTAGTACAGACTCGGCCTTGTATGAAAAGACTGACCCTTTTTTTTATTTTTAATATGATATGATGCAAACTTATTCTCTTAGACTCGAACAAAGGTGAAAAGACCAATAAGCATAGGACGAATAGACTGCGTGCCACGCAACTGGTGCGCACGGCGCACAGTCTATGCGTCTGGCGCAGGAGCGTTGCGCCAGGCGCAAATTAATGCGTTTGGCGCAATGCTCTGCGGCACGCATATTGATTAATTGACTAATGTTCAGGCGAAAATGATGTTTTGTTTTAGATGCGATTTGCAATAATTTCGAGAGTAAAGCATATTAACAGGCAAAAATTGCAATCACACATAAATGTCAGGTAACATGGATGCAAAAGTTCTCAACCTAAAGTCCAGTTCTACATTCAACTATTGGTTAGGTTTAGGTTAAGGCTGAAAAGGTCCATGACTAAGAGATTGATCCCACGCTTCGTACCCCTGCTTAAAGAGGTGGCCACGTGTAAGACGCACTCCAGTCTCAAGTCAGGAACAAGAGAACAATGCCATGGTTGGGTAGGTTTGCTTATGACTAAGATCCAACATTATCGCTAAGGAAGCTTTTTGGAATGACAAAGCGCAAACCCCCCGGGGTGACCTCACACATAGAACACGTGCTAATGAGGCAAGGTAGATTGTCCTTATGGTGGCTGAACAGTAGCCATGCATATGCAAAACTGTATATTATTCTAAGACATAAAAATAAGAATGAATCGTATTTTTCAAGTTTCACCCACTCATTTAAAAAATTAATTTTTTAAATTCCTCCCCAGCGGAGTTGCCAAATTGTAGGTGTGTTTTTATTTCGCCTACGCGGTGTGAGCGCATATTAGATTTGACTACCCCACTGTAAAGGTTTTATTGAAAATTGTTTTGAAAGAAGTCGCCAATAATTCTTTTTAGGAAGAATCATAAACCTAATTGGACATGGGAAACCATAGGGACAAATTATCCAATGTAGATTTCCCCGTCCTGACTCCATAGATGGTCAAAATGAACCAAAGATTGAGTTCGGAGGTGAGGGTACGAATCTGGTCATAAATGAACCACAGTCGCCCAAAGCTGGCCTCTACTAAATATCGATTCAATACAGATTTTATGCCAAAGAATAACCAAATAATGTTTTTAAACACCCTAAAAATATTTAGTCTAAGTTGGTTCAGGAAACACATAAAAGACTAATTTTTACATGTTATTAGGCAATCAAATTACGAGGAACCTAGCAGGCTGCCTAAATTAATCTGATTAATGTTAGAACAGTTCTTTAGGTCTTTGATTAGCAAAAATAACACGTGGGTGATAAAAGCAACAAAGTAGGACAATCATATAATATGCATAGAATGATCAGGCAAGCATGTAATATACAAAGGCAAGAATAATATGAACATAAAATAAAGTATAGATAAGAGGTTAGAATATACAGTAGAGCGATTTTACATTAAAGATCTACATCAGGAAAGAAAATTGTTAGTAACTTCAATATAAAAAAAATTTATTTAAGGATCCTCAGGATTATACCGTGGCTTGGGTCTGAGAGATTGACAACTTCGGGACGAGCAATCGTGAAGCCTGAAAATCTGAATGTCTGAAAGTAAGTAGATTGAATGTATTTGTGTTTGAAAGTATGAGTTTTTGTAGGGAAGTTTTGTAGTTCGTAGAGAGGTTCGTAAAGTATTCGTCGAGTTCGAAGTGTGTTAATGTGAAAATTCTGTTTTTCAATTTGTACGGAAATCAGGACTATTTGTAGGGAAAACGACATTGCGCCTCGTGCGCTGGCTGCGCCAGGCGCAGCTGACATGGCAAGCGCATAACACGGCATGACCAGTAAAAAGCGTACATGTGGTACGCGCTGTTGAAAAAGATAAGAAAGAAATTCTGCGTCTACATGAAACGGAAGTCTACGGGGCAGTTCTGGTGCGCTCAGTACAGTTTGTGCGCTAGGCGCAACTTACGTGGAAGTCCACGTGGCAGGACACTGCGCTCAGCACAGTCAGCTGCGCTCAGCGCACTGCCTTGTTTTTGACACATTTTGATGGTTTTTTTTTATATAAACCAGTTTTAAAGATTTTCTTTTATCTTTTAACTCCAGAAATCTGATTTTACGGGATAAAATTCGATTATGAAAATATAAAAATTATCTTTTGAAAATATTTATTTATTAAAATATACTCCATCCGTTTGTTTTTAATCTACACACTTTCCTTTTTGGTCCGTTTCTTTTTAATCTACACACTGTTGCTTTTTCTATTTTTGGTAACATGTCACATCTACTTTCTCCTCTTTTTCCACCCATGTCATCCATTTTTTAATATTTTAACCCACTTTTTAATTTCTCTCTTCACCTTTTCAGTTTTTCTCTCATACTTTTGCACTTTCTCATTGGTTCTCCCCCAAAGTGAAGTGAGTAAATTAAAATGAAACGGATGGAGTAACAATTAATTATTATTAAACAATGAATTGGGCTTTTCAAAGGATTGGGCTCAAAATACCATTAATTATCATGAATAATTAATTGGGCTTTAAAATAGGACTTTAACACTTTTCGAAATGGTTTTGAATGACTTTTCACACTGCTCTGCCCTTGGATCGGAACAATTAAGACCGTGGTATGTTTCATCATCGGATTCTTAAATGGGGAGACACGATTATGTGTGTGTGTGTGTGTGTGTGTGTGTGTATATATATATATATATATATATAGTTTGTCCACCCATGAAAATTAGGCATCTAGTTTGTCTCAAAGGTGCTTGGATTGTGGTCATCAATTTCTGCTTCTTAAAAGAATATCAAGTAAAACTTCCCTTTTCTCTCTATAAATGTTGCAAACCCTAACTCTAAAACACCCAACCCCCACCAACGCAGGCTCGCTGGTGGCCAACCTGAGCGCCACGTCACTCACCGGTCACTGGCGAGCCTGCTCCTCGTCTTTGTGTTAGTCCTTCATCGTCCCCCTCCTCGTTCCTCCATGTCGAGTCCTTCCCCCTCCCTTGTTCGTTGATCCGCTGTTCCCTTCCCCATCCCCCGTCGTTTCCCTTTATCGCCCCTCTGTGTTCAGTTGTTGACCAATACCCTGCTCCAATTGGTCCGGATCAAAGAAAGAATAAAGAACGAGTCTAAAATAAAAAAATTTAAGCCCAAATCCATTTTCTAACTCTTTTTATTAACTTATTTCTGAAAACCTTTTTTATAACTAGTTTTACTAAACCCATTTCCTAAAACGTTTTAAAATAACTTTTTAAAGGCCCATCTTTGAAAACTTTTTAAAAATAGTTTTGTGAAAGCCCAATTTTATAAAACACCTTTTTCTAGCCCAATTTAATTAATAGGATTAATTAATTAATTAATTAGTTTTATTAATAAAAAATAACTTTTTAAAAAAATCATCTTTTTCCAAAGTGTTTTCAAATATCTTTATCTAACTACTTTTATAAAATATCTTTTAAGAAACCCAATGGTTTTCGAAAACCCATCGCTTCTCAACTACCTAAAAACTATATATATCCTCCTAACAATTCACATCTCGGGACGAACAAAAAATAATCGAACTCATCTCACAAAAAACACTCGACATCTCCTCATATTGTTACACGGCCAATTCTCATATGACCCATCACAAATCCCTCGACAATTTCCACAACCATAATTCTCGCCTATCTCACCTTACAACAATACACTGCCGATCTAATTCTTTCGCCTAATACTTGTCATCACAATTGTTCAACACACAACCAGCCACACATTATCACTCGGCCATCCTCACAAATTCACTAACATCACCTAATACTACTAGATCTAGTACTACCATATTCTAATCACCCAACACCCTTTTATTCCTACAGCATATTTTCTACGCCCACTACTACTATATGATACTTCAATCATCACACGCTCATCATCATCGTATGACGCTAATCTAAACGCAAGACACAATCTTTTTTTTAAGACTCGTTCGACTTTCAATTTTCCAAGATCCGTACAAATCAACGACCCTGGACGGTGGTATAATTTTTGAGGGTCAACTAAATTAACCACCTTTATTTTATTTCTTTATTTATTTTTATTATTTTCTTGAAGTTACTAACATTCTATTCATGATGTAGATTGCTAACTCGTCCCTACGACTGTAAGTATTGTATATATTATACGAACTCCCTGCAATATTTTATTTTCTTATTTTTGTTTATTTTTATGAACATATTATTTTTCATGCCTGATTGCAATATTTATCACCTTGTATTTATTGTTAATCAAGACCTAAAAATATGTTCTAACTAATTCAGATAACATGGACAACCTGCTAGGAACCCATTAATATTGATTGTCTAATAACTTACCACTAAAAATTAAGTCTTTTTGTGTGTTTCCTGAACGCATCTAGATTAATTATTTTAGGGTGCTTTAAAATATTATATGATTGTTCTATTGCATAAAATCTGTCGTGAATCGTTATATAGCAGAGGCCAGCAATGGACAATATAGTTCCTGACTATATTGTACCCTCGCCCCCGAACTCACTTTTTGGTTCTTGACCATCTATGGAGTCATGACGGGGAAATCTACATTGGATAAGTCCCTAATTTGTCCCTACGGTTTCCCATATCCAATTAGGTTTATGATTCTTCCTTTAAAGAATTGTTGGCGACTTCAAAAACATATTTTTAATAAAACCTTAACAATGGGGTAATCAAATAAACGCGCTCACACCGCGTGTAGGCATTAAAGGAATTGAAAAATCCATGCCTACAGTATCATAACAGCTTCCCTCTCATATCAGGTCTTATTCATCAAGACATATAACCTAACTCGACCCACTATTGCTCAAGACAAGTTTCATTTTGACTGGACAAGTAATAGTTTGTTTTTTCTTCATAGCGATTGTAAGAGCCAATGGAGCTCACTTTAGTTTTTGTTTGCTCTTTGTTTTATATTTGGTTGTATTAGTATTAGGATGTAATCCCGTTTTAAACTAATGCAAATTTTATCGATGTAAAAAAAAAGGTGCTTGGACTGATTTTCTTCCCCTGCCCCATACTATGCATTTCATCATAGTTTTTGTGATTTGTAACCTTAAAGATATGTATGGAAGATGATATTGCCACCGCCCTTTGCGCTACTATGTTTTTTTCCTTTGAAATCATCTGGTTTTGAGCATTTGGAAATTATCAAAATCAGATATTTATTACTAAATATAGCTGATTTTGGATTCAAAAAGATGATATGTCATTAAGATAAAAAAATCTTTAAAACGAACAAAAACCGCTTAGATCTGTGTTGCGTCAAGCGCACGATGATGCGTTGACGCAATACAGAGTCCTGCGCTAATGCACGAATCATACACTGGACGTGCGGTGCGCGGCGCGCATGACTTTGTGTTGAGTGCACGCTCCATGCGCGGAGCGCACGAGCTGTGCGGCTAGCGTATGACTCATTCTTGTGCTCCACGTGTTTTCGGGTTTGTTTCCCCTATAAATACTCTATGTTTCGACGATATGGATTTCAATACACTTCATAATATGCTTTGACATACACTTAACAAAACACATTCATACACTTTTTTTTCGTAAAAATGTAAGCTTTTATTAATACCAAAAAAGCGCTAACAGAGCCATCTAAATACACCAAACAACCAAAGGTAAGCTAAAACAGGCTTACCTACCTAAAACAGAAAACAACAGTCCATCAACACCAACACAAAATACAGACATCAGTTACACTTCAATAATTGAACCTATAGTACCAATAAGTTGCTGTAGCCACCTTTGGTCTTCAATATTCCATTTAACATCAGTACAACACTTCAACCTGCTAACAACATCAATTTGGATAGCTTTAATCACATAAACAGGATTCTTGACAGCACCATTCCAGACTGTATGATTTCTAACCTGCCAGATATGATAAATCATAGCAGTTAGGATAACATAAGAGACTTTTTGCCTTGTTTTCCTTCGAAATTTCCTGCCCCATTTTTTCCAGGAAGTATACAACATCTCTTGCTGATTCATCCTTATACCAATCCATTGCATAATCCCCTGACAGATTCTGCTGTTGACAGGGCATTTGAAAAATAGATGGCAGCACGATTCCACCTCTACACCACACATAATGCAAGTATCATTAGGACTGATACCTGCTGCAAATAGTCTGTCTTTAGTCTTGAGCTTTCCTAGCATAACCATCCAATAGATGAATGAATGCTTAGGCAAATTGTAACTGTTCCATACCCAGTGATACCATGGAACTTTAGATTGCTGTCCAGCTAGCCACTTATACCCTTCCTTTACAGAATAGCTCTTAGAACCATCAAGCCAGTGATTCCCTTGGTATGCATCTTTATACATATTCTTCACCCTGCAAACATTTTTCCACACCCAACTAGCAGTTTTAGGGGCTTCATAGTCCCACCAATTCACCTCCTTAATATATATACTATGAACCCATTTAATCCAAAGAACATCATCTTTCTGAGCCACCTGCCAGCCATATTTCCCAATAGTTGCATTATTCTAAGCAAAACAATCTTCAACCCCTAAACCACCATACCTCTTAGGCCTACTAATAAGATCCTAAGCAACTGGAGGAGTTTTATTAAGCACTACCTTCCCTTCCCATAAAAAAGCCCTGCATATCTGAATGATTCTTTGCAAAACAGCTTTAGGAAGATGAACACCTGTTCCCGGTATGAATGAACACTCATAAGCATAAAGTTAATAAGAACTGCTCTTGCTGCATATGACAGGTATCTGGAACTCCAGCATAAAACTCTCTTCAGAATCCTATCTATCAAAACATCACAATCAGCCTTTCCAATTCTCTTTGAAGCAATTGGAACTCCAAGGTAGCTGAAGGGAAACTTGCCACTAATTCTAGTCACTTGACTTAGTCTATCCTGCACAGCCTAAAAACATTCCCATAATACAGAGCACATTTTTTCAGGAATAGCAGTCAACCCTGATACCTGAGCAAAAGCTTTCAAAGTTCTAACCAGGAGCACCACATACTGCACATCACCTTTGTTAAAAAGCATAAGGTCATCAGTAAAGATTAAATGAGTTAATCTAAGCTGTTGACACTGATAATGAAATAAGAAATGCTCCTTCTGACACACTTTCTTCAAAAGTCTTGTAAGATACTCCATTGCTAGAACAAAAATCAAGGGAGAGATTGGGTCTCCTTGTCTCAACCCCTTCTCCCCTTTAAAGAAGCCACAAGACTCACCATTAATGCATAATGAATAACTAGGACTACTAATGCATTCCATGACCCACCCAATAAATTGACTTGGAAATTTTAACCCCTCAAGAAGCTCCCTAATGAAAGACCAACTCAAGGAATCATAAGCTTTCCTAAGGTCAACTTTCAAAGTGCACCTAAGAGGCTTAGACTTCCTCTTATAGTGTTTGAGCATCTCTTGACAAATTAAAATATTATGCATGATTCTTCTATTCTCCAAAAATGCACTTTGCACCTCATCAACTATACTTGGTAATACAAGTTTAAGTTTATTACACATTATTTTAGAAACGATTTTATAAAGAACATTGCAGCAAGCAATTGGACGAAACTGAGTCACATTGCTAGGCTGATCTACTTTAGGAACAAGGCATAGATTGGTTGCATTAATCTGTTTCAATAATTTGCCTGTTTGAAAAAAATTCAGAATAGCAGCACTTACATCATCCCCAATAAGCTACCAATATTTCTTGAAAAATAAGCTACTGTACCCATCAGGACCTGGGGATTTGTTGTCATCAATATCCCAAAGTGCATGTTTCACCTCCTCCTTAGTGAATATGCTACAAAGCATCAACTGATCTTCATTGGAAACAAAATTCCCTTCTCTGAGAATTGTTTACTCACATGAGCAGTTGTGATTTGAGGAGACCCTAAAAGCTCTTTATAGTAACTAATAAACGCTTCCTCAATAGCCTATTTCTCATCATGCCACACTCCTGATGTGTCTAGAATTCTACAGACAAAATTCTGCACCCTTGTTTTCTTCAAGCAGGCATGCAAATACTTAGTATTCATGTTCCCACTGTTAATCCATTCTTGCTTGACCTTTTGCTTCAGATAACTAGCTCTTACTGCATTCAACTCATGATACTTCTTCCTGGCTTCATTCTCAAGGTGGTGCGATGAATCATTACCAGGGTCAGACTGGATTTGATCCTGAATTATAATCAGGTGCTTCATAGCCTCATCCGCAGCATTTTCAATATTTGTAAATTTTTTCCTATTCAAATCTTTCAGACTCCTTTTCATACTCTTCAATCTCCTCACCACTTGAAACATATGAACATCCTGTACCCTAACCTGCCAATGATCTTGAACTATATCCATAAACTCAGGTGCTTTAGTCCACATGTTGAAGAACCTAAAAGGTTTGGGTTTCTTCTCCATAGTTTGATATAAGACAACAACACATGGACTATGATTAGAAACTCCTTCATCAAGAAAATAGCCAAAGCATGCTTATACAATTCATCCCATTCCTCATTAGCATGAACTCTATCTATTTTAGAAAACACCCTATCACCACCTTCTTGCTTGTTACTCCAAGTAAAGAAAGGCCCTGAAGCATTATGATCATTCACACCACAATCTTTTATACAATTTCTAAACTCAATCACTTCATTTAGAGTCACTGCTGAACCAAGCCTTTCATTCAGATTCAACACATTATTGAAGTCACCTCCAATAATCCAGGGACCCTAAATCTTACTACTTAATCTTCTCAAACCATCCCACAACTCAGCTCTTTCATGAGCATCATTCAACCCATACACAAAAGAAACATGAAATTACTTACCAGTAGCAATGTGACAAGCTTCACAATGAATATATTGAGTATGACATTCAATAATATTCAAAGTAAATTTACTAGGCAACCAAACAACCCAAATCCTGCCACCACTATGCTGTTGATAGTTTGCAACAATACTCCATCCATCACAAACACTACTAAACACCTTAGCAAAATTACATCCCTTCACCATTGTTTCTAGAAGGCCACACAATCCTATGTAATTATTCTGCAGAAATCTTTTCACATCAATATGCTTTTGAGGATTGTTGAGGCCCCTAATATCCATTTGGAGGAATAACTTCCCTCTCTTCCTGCCTTGTACCCAAATCTCCAGTCTGTTCACACATCTCAACTGTAGGATCAGGAATTATCTCCTTCTCCTTATAAACCTGAGCAATGTCATCAGCCCCATCCTCCTCATTCAATCCCTCTGCAATTGATGCCAATGTGGATGTAGGCTTGGAAGTAGTTGCCCCAGTAGTCTGTTGCTTCTGCCCCTGATCATCAGCTACCACATTTGCCACTTGTGAAGTGACTTGAGGTTGAGCTTTAGGCTTAGGGACCCACATCTTCCTAGGTTGAAGCTTTCTCTGAGCCACCTCATATCTCTTCTGTCTGCACTCTTCAGCAGTATGTCCCAATCCTTTGCAATCAGCACATACAATAGGTTTGCATTCATACAAAACCTGCTGGCTAGTCTGATCCCCTGTTCATTCACAAACACAATCTCCTTAGGAAATTCCTGGTCCATTCTCACTTCAACCAACACTATAGCATACTCCAATATATCCTTTGAGTAGTAGCTCTGTCAGTTCTGATAGAAGTACCTATCTTCCTAACCAGTTTATACAAAGTCTGTTGTCCCCAGTATTTCAATGGCAAGTGTGGACGTTTAATCTAAGTGGGAACCTGTTTTACATCCTTTTTTATCAAGTTCAAGTCAGGTGTCCATTGCTTCATAATGACAGGCTTTCTGTCAAACATTATAGGTTATGCTTCAAGAACTCTGTCCTTCTCCTCATTCGATCTAAAACGCACCACAAATACCCCATTCTCCATCATAGCAACTTTATCAATCCCAAACTTCCCCCATACCGTTCTAATAAAGCCATCCACTATACGGAATGGAGGTTTAACACCTAAAATGTAACAAACAATCGCAGATTTCCAGTAATCTAGTTCAGGTTTAATTTCATCTTCAGAAATACAAATAGTTCCATCATCCTCTTAATTCAAATCCTTACTCCTATCTGTCACCACATTACTCATATCTAAACCCTCCTCTCTAATATGAGCAAACAAGGATCTACTCCAATTAGAAGGACTAGGATTACTAATCAATTGTTGCATAGGATGGGGGGAAGGATTCACAATACCTGAACCAGTTGATCTCACCGGAGTTCGAACTGTTGTAACCCATTGCTCTAGGTTCTCCCTCGCAGCTTCAAAGTTTGCTTGATCGTGGTTCAACAGAGCCATATTCAGCGACGCTACAGAATCCGTATCTTCCTCCTCATTCTATTCTTCAGATGTCCAACTCACCTCCGATATTCCTTGAATATCATCAATATTCCTAAATTTCTTCGTCTCTTTAGATTGTGGTTTCGCAACATTCTTAGCCTTTCCTTTCTGAGTACTCGAATGGGACTTCTTACCTCCATTACCTTTCTTTGAACCTTTTGCCATGGCGCTAGCAAATGCTGAAGTTCAATGGAACAGTAACACTGGATTATTCAAATTCTAGAGAGAAGGAAGAGTTTCTCTCTCTATACCCCATTGTAGCTCACTTTCCATAGACTAAGTTAATCTAACACATTCATACACTTACAACATACTTTCCTACAACATTCATACATACAATCAAACACATTAAAACTCGATTGATATACATTCAAACTCCATTAAAGATTCAAGATTGCTTCTCCTATGGATTGTTACTAGGGCAGTTCAAAGAAATTCGATCCGATTGTTCTGATCTGCGATCTGGCCGATCCGATCCGAAAATTCAGATATCCGATTCGACTTTTTAGGTTTCGGATATTTCGGATCGGATATCTGAAAAAATCGGATAGGATACGAATCGGGAAAAATATTAATTTCGGATATCCGAAATATCCGATATTTAAAAAAAATACTAAATTTTCTTTTTTTTATAGAAATTTGGAACTTTTCACGCATACCCAAACAACAAACTTACAATCCTAACCTAAGTGGTAACTCCCTACTTCTAAACCCCCCGCCGCGCAGTTACCCACTCTTCACTTCCCCGCCCAATTGCCTAGTCTTGCAACTCCTTGACGGCGGCACGGACTAGTCCACCGGCCACCATTCCTCTTCACAATTGCTTCTCGCCATATTCTTTATTCCTCTCGTCGAGCACCAGCCAGGCCACCATCAAAGGAACCAAATACTGCTTCTTCCTCACGAGAATTGGTCTGCTTTTCGATGTTGCAAAAGACAGAACCAAGAGGTCTCGAGACTCCTGACAGTATTCTCTATTGTTGGCTTCTTAAGTTTTTTTAATATCATTTGTCAATTATCAGTGTAATTCAACTTTGATAGTGTAATTCAACATCATTCTTGATACAAGGGTTATAAATTATATCACCCATGTTTTTGGAATAAAGTGTTGTATAAATCTGATAGGTATGACAATTATCATACTCCTTACTTTATTTTGTGAAAAGCAGTACAATTCTCATTCTCTGGTTCATCATGGTAACTGGTAAGTGAACTTGATTTAGTGAGAGAACAAAAAGTACAACAGATCGAATAACTCAAATACTCGATCCGAATTTTCGGATATTCAATTATTTCGGATTGGGTTCGGATCTCTTTTCCCCCGATTCGAAATTTTCGGATATTCGAAATTTCAGATCGAATAATCCGATATGAACAACCCTAATCGTTACATAAGACCCAGACAACAAAGTTATAATTCATGAGGGTCATTCAATTTAATTCTTGTTTGGATTTTTTAACTAGAATAATACAAACTTTGGCCGGTTCTACAACAATAATACAAAATTTCGATTATTATTTAATAATACAAATATTGTAACAAAATTCCTGGACTAGGTCAAAACCGGATGCAACCTGATAAACCGGTAAACTTGGACATGTGTCATTGTTTCATTGGTTGGGTTTTAAATTTTTATTCAAATAAAAAACAAATTTTTTTTTCCTTTTTTCTCCTTTTCTCCTTTACCTTCACTAAACCAGTATCCACCACCACCCCCTCTGATGACCACCCCCACCATTTCAGCCCCAACCCCACCCCGAAACCATTTCAGCCCCTCCGACGACCACCCCCACCACTTCACCCCCTCCCCCACCCCGAAACCCACCATTAATATTGTTAGTACTGCAAAATGAAGGACGAAAGTAATCGAATCTTCCATATCTCTCCTTCTACCACAAACAGACATAACACCGAACTTCGTAAAGTCTTCAACCTTCACCGGAGCTTCAGAAATTTTCGACGTCAAAAAATTATTGACTCTTGCATTCTCACACTCACGCGCCTCAACAAGCTGCAATTGATCGTCTCTCTCTTCTTGATTTTCAGTTTTACGACGCTTCAGATGAGTAGTTTCAGCGATGTCAGAAATAAGCTTGATTTACCGGAGTTCCATTCGCCGACGACGAGCGGTTCGCGTCGACGGTTCAACCGGACTCGCCGGTTCATTTTTACGGACTTTAATTCCACAACAATCTAGGGTTTTCGGGGGGTGGGGTAGCTGGGTATGATGTATTTCGGGGGTGGGGTAGCTGGGTTTGGTGTATTTCGGGGTGAGGGATTGGAAGGGGTGGTTTTCGAGGCTGGGATTGGCGGTTTCGTGGTGCATGAGGGGGTGGTGAGGGTGGACTGATGGTTTCGTCTGTGGGGGGAGGGGAGGAGAGAGAAAGAGATTTTGGGTTAGGTAAATTGTTTTTTACCTGTTTTACAGGTTATAGGTCACATTGCCCTACTGGAGGAATTTTGGGCAAAAGTTCGTATTATTTAAAAATAATCAAAAGTTTGTATTATTGCGAGAGAACGGACAAAAGTTTGTATTATTGTAGTTAAAAAATCCTTCTTGTTTTACTAACTATCTATTTATCATGATGTAAATCGTTAAAGGAATTAACACTTTCTTGTACATTCTTCTTTAATCTCTTCTATTTTTTATATTTCAATTCATTACTATTCATATGCATGCTATATGCTTTAATGTTTTCATCACCGCACATGTTTATTTTTGTTAATCAAAGATCTAAATAAATGTTCTAACATTAAATTCAGATAATTTGGACAATTGGATTAGGTTCCTTGTAATTTAATTGCATAATAACATGTCACCTAAAATTAATCTTTTGTGTGTTTAACGAACCAATATAGATAAATTTTTAGATTGCATTAACATATTACGAGGTTGTTTAATTGTATAACACTCAACATGAATCATATTAAGTAGAGGCCATTAATGGGCTATTTTGATTCCTGATCATATTTGTACCATCACCCCTGAACTCAATCTTTTGTCGGTTTCCAGCAACTTATTGTTTCACGTATCGCCCGATCTTGGTCCATATTCCTTAATTTAGGTTAGGTTCCACTGGAATCCCTTTCGCGTTAGATTATTTCAACTACTCGGAATTCCTCGCTTTCAGCCAAACAAATCCTCAATTAGTGACATTATGGTAGTGACTCAATAACTGATGCTAGAATGATGCAAACATGGTTAACTGATGTTCCGTCGATGATGGGAATCTAAAATACACACGCTCAGTTTAACCCTCGATGGTAGAATAGAAGGCAATGTTTAACGTATCGTTGTTCACTTGTTCCTATAATTCTCATGAACAAATTTCTTAATCCGAGTCTAGATTATTAAGAGCTTAATTTTCTAAGGTTTTTGTAAGTACACTGGAGTCAGGAGTGTGACTGGAATGTGAGTCGAGTTTCAAGTGAAACTCAGGTGTCTATGAGTCTGCTGAGCTTGTGTCTAATTAGGAGTTCTAAAATGTAGCAAGCTGAATTGAAATAGTCAAATTGGAGTTCAGTTTTATTCATGCCTTAATTTTAGGTAATTAGTTAGGTATTAAATTAGATAAATATCTAGGTTAAAAAGTGGATTAGTTAGAGTGTGTTTAAGAATAAAATCTGAATAAATTAGGGATGTGTTTAATTCAGTTAGTGGGCAATTTTGTAGGAAGCTTGGTCAGCAAGTACTAGTAAGACCATGCAAGTTCCTATTAGTGGGGAAAGTGGACGTTAGTTGGTTTAGTGGACACCATAGGTTAAATGGTTATTTATGTGAATCTATAACTTAGTATTAAGACCTTAGAACTTGTCATAATTTGATTCACGACTTAGAGAGAAAAGCATAAGAGTTTAAGAGTTAATTTCTGTTAAGTGTTTTAAGTGCGTCAAAGTTCTAGTAGTGTTCCTTTTTAGTTACTCTAAGTTCCAGGGGTACTAGAGTCATTAGAGAGTTGTAATTTTCAGAGTACAAGGGGAATGAACTTGAGTGTGTTCAAGAGTGTGTGAGAAGAGTAAGGGAAGATTTGAGAAGAGTAAAGAGAAGAGAGAAGAGAGAGAATAGTTTCAACAGTTAGATGGAACTGTTGATTGTGAGAGTCAGAGTTCCTAGTGGAACTTGAGGGTCCAAGTAAAGAATATGTTGTAACAGATGTGCTGGCCTATTATAAAAGAGGAGTTGTTCTTCCTATTGGGCCTTAGAATTAATTATCATAAAAGTTCTCTCGTGTCTTCGCATTCTTTACTTAAGTTCTTTAGAATTCCGCAAAAAGTACACAGAGTTCCACACAACAATTCACCTCCCCTTTGAAGTGTTCCATTCGAGTCAACAATTAGTATCAGAGCTGGAATTCACAAAACTCAAGATACCTTGTTGAGAGATCATTGGAAAAATGAACACTCACGAGAACCTCGAAGAAGGTTACTCAACTCAAAGGCCTCCAATGTTCAGTGGGATGTTCAACACCTATTGGAAGAACCGCATAGAGATCTTTATTAAGGCTGGAAACTATCAAATTTGGAGAGTGATCGAACTTGGAGACTATAGGTAACAAAGTCCAACTCAGAAAATGAGGTAGTTCCTAAACTTATATCTGAATGTAATAGAAAGGATTTTGAGAAAATGGAAATTAATGCTCACATTGTTAAATTACTTCATTATGGTCTTGGACTCCATGAACACAAACGTGTCATGGGATTAAAACTGCTAAACAAATTTGGGACTTGCTCCAAATAACCCATGAGGGAACTAATGAAGTGAAATGTTCTAAAATTGATCTTCTAATGGCTAAGTATGAATGATGCCTAGAGAAACAATCCAAGAAATGCTTACACATTTTACTAACATTATAAATGAACTTGTTTTTTCTTTGAAATGATAGCCCTACCGATGAATATGTTAAGAAAGTTCTAAGGAGTCTACGACATGAGGAGAGGTGGAGATCCAAGGTGACTGCCCTAATGGAGACAAAGGACTTCACCAAGTTCAACATAGAACAATTAGCTGGTTCCTCTTGACTTATGAGTTACATCTAGGAACAAGTGGTGGTGGTGAGAGTTATAAGAACCGAGGCATATGGCACTTAAGGCTGATGAGTATGATGAATCCGAAGTAGATGATGAGGAAACAGCCATGCTGGTAAGGAAGTTCAAGAAGGCATTCATCAAGAATCGGAGTTCTGGAAGGAACTTAAACAGAAAATTCTCAAGTTCCAAAAAGGACTCAGGTTGTCACAAGTGCAGTTCCATTGAGCACTTCATAAGAGAACGTCCTTATGGGATACTGAAAAAGGCAAAGTCAAAGGCAAAGAGCATAATAAGGAGAAGTATTACAAACTACAAACCTTCGTACTCCAAGAATGATGTGTAGAAGGCTATGAATTCAGCTTAGGGTGATAGTGATTCTAAAGGTGATGAGGAACAACCTGAGGAAGAAATTGCCAACTTATGTTTGATGGCAAAGACTGATTGTAGGCATGTTTTTATTCACCTACGCGATGTGAGCGTATATCTGACTACCTCATTGTAAAGGCTTTACTGGAAAACGTTTTCGAAGTCGCCAACAAGTCTTTAAAGGAAGACTCATAAACCTAATTAGATATTTGAGAAACTTTGGGACTTATTCATTGTAGATTTCCTCATCATGACTCCATTTGACCATAGATTGACATCGGGGGTGAGGGTACAAACATGATTAGGAATCACGTTCTCCCATTGCTGGCCTCTACTTAATATGGTTCATAGAAAGTTTTATGCAATTAAATAAACATATAATATTTTTAAGGACCCTAAAAAAGATTAGTCTAGGTTGGTTTATTAAACACACAAAAAACTACTATTTTAGTGACATGTTGTTAAGCAATCAATAATACTGGGTTCCTAGCAGGTTGTCCATATTATCTGATTTAATTGTTAGAACATTTATTTAGGTCTTGATTAACAATAATATACAAGATGGAGAATATTGCAATCAAAGATAAAAAAATAATGTTCATGGATAAGAAAAGAAAATATTACAGGGAGTTAATATAATATACAATACTTACAATCGCAGGAACACATTAACAATCTTCATCATGAATAAAATGTTAGTAACTTCATGAAAATAATAAAATAAAGAAAAGAAAGATTTTTAATTTGATTGGCCCTCATAAATTATACCTCCGTCTAGGTCGTTGATTTGTACGGATCTTGAAAAATTGAATATGTCGAACGAGCCTAAAAATATTTGCATTAGTATGCGTGAGGTATTACGAGCTAATATAGACTGGTGCTTTTGTTTCATGTATGGAGTATGGCTGTAGGTTTTTATATTAGGCACCTTAGATAATAGGATGATGATGCGGTGCAGCGTGATGATGATTAATAAAGATCAGATGGAGTGGTGATATTGTGATTTAGCGCTGCAGGAGTATTAGGATGATTATTAGTGACGTGGAGTTTTTGTTGCAGGAAGATGTTATTAGGAGTATGTGATGGTGATGTAGCGCGAGTTGGTGTTTGGTGCGTGTATGATTAGTGAGTAATAAGGTGTTTGGTGATGATTGGCAAGAGAGAATATTGCAGTGTGTAGTGGCGACGGAAATTGAATGGTGATTTTGAAGTAGGAATACATATAGTGTAGGTAGGTGGGAGGTAAAAGATAACCGAAAACAACTAGTTTTCTAAAAGATTTTTTTATTGAAAAGATTTTAGATAAAGATATTTGAAAACACTTTGGAGAAAGATGATTTTTTATAAAAGATATATTTATACATAAAAATAATTAATATAATTAATTAATTCTATTAATTAAATTGGGCTAGAAAAGGGGTTTTAGAAATTGGGCTTTCATGAAAATATTTTTAAAAAGGTTTTTGAACATGGGCTTTTATAAAGCTATTTTTTTAAACATTTTAGAAAGTGGGCTCAGTAAAACTAGTTATAAAAAAGGATTTCGAAAGTTGGTTATTAAAATGGGTTAGAATATGGGGCTTAAAATATTTTATTTTAGACTCGTTCTTTATTCTTTCTTCCATCTGGACCAATTAGAGCGAGACATTAATCATCATAGGGTACTCAAATGGGGAGACACGATTATGTGTCTACACTGATGAGGACAAGTTCCTTGAGGAACTCGATAGTGAGGTTCTTATAATTCCTTTAATTCTAAACTTTCTTCCAAAATAGAATTTGATTGATCTAGTTATAGTAGTTCATGAGAAATGGTTAGTTTTGAGTAATAAGAAATTTGAGTGCGAAAGAGCTCTCAAAATCTATAAAGAACATGTTAATTGGTTGAACATCCTAAGGACTGATGTGCAAAATCATTTCTTTGAGCTTTTTGATAAAAATATGTCTTGAAAAGAAACTATTGAAAATTTGAAAAGTGAGATCAAGCAAATCAATGTGGAACTTCGCCGTTATAAGTTAATCAATCTTGATATCAAGTCTAGCAGTTCCAATAAAGCTTTTGTTAAGTTATCTAAGTATGATAAAATTAAATATGACTTGGAGAAACTTAAAAATGAAAATAAAAAATTGTCATTGGAACTTGCTCAGGCTAGAAAAGGTAAAAGTATTGAATAATGTGAAGTTCCTAAATGGATTATGGATGCCCAGACAAAATAGACTGAAGGTCTAGGTTTTAACTATAAAAAGAAAAGTGGCAAACAGAAAACATACGTGGATCTTCCAAGTAGCAAAGTTTGTTCCTTCTGTGGGAACACATGACACTTAAATGGATGTTGTTTCAACAAGAACAACTTTGCAATGTAAGGCATGTTAAGCAAGTATTTGTAGTAAATTCTAGTATTAACGTGCAATGTTACGGAGGAACCCAAGGAAACCTGGATTCTTGCAGCTAACAAGTAGTTGCATTTGCAGATGTTAGTGAGGGGAACAACACATTGTACCTCAATAGTGGCTGTTTCAAGCACATGACATTATGATAGGAGATAAATCAAGTTTTCTTTCCCTAGCAGCCTATTCAGGGGAAATTGTGACTTGTGGTGATAATAAGAAAGGTGAGATCACTGCCACGAGTAAGGTTGGTAAGTCCAGTTCCTTCTCAATTGATAATGTTTTTCTTGTTGACGGATTAAAGCATAACTTATTTAGTATTTCCCAATTATGTGATAAGGGAAACTCTGTATGTTTTACTAATGAGCATTGTCATATCATTAATAATAGCACGGGGAAGGTTGTTCTTGAAGGGAAACGCAAAGGGAACACGTAGATTGTGGATCTCAATGCAGTTCCTAGGAACAACCTTACTTGTCTCAGTGTTGTTGAAGATGATCCTTTACTTTGGCATAAACGTTTTGACCATGCTAGTTATTCTTTGCTTAATAAACTTAGGTTCTAAGGAACTTGTAGTAGGTTTGCCTTCAATCAAGTTCCAATGTGATAAAGTATGTAATGCATCTGCAAAAGCTAAGCAAGTTAGATCTTCGTTTAAGAGTAAAAAGGATGTAAGAACCACAAAGCCTTTGGAATTCATCCAATATGGATTTTGTGGTCCCATGAGAGTCCAAAGTAGAAGTGGTAAGTTATATGTCTTGGTGATAGTTGATGATACTCTAGATTTACATGGGTCATGTTCCTTCACATCAAAGATGAAACATAAAAGGTACAAAAGGTACAAAAGGTAAGTGGTTATCAACTTGTTCACTTGAGATATGCCCATGGAAAGGAATTTGAAAATTCCAAGTTTGATGAGTTTTGTAGGTAGCATGGTATGTATCGTAATTTTTGTGCTCCAAAACACCACAACAAAATGGTGTTGTGGAAAGGAAAAACAGGACACTTGAAGACATGGCAAGAACAATGCTTATAGGAAGCAAACTTCCAAAGAACTATGGGATAAAGCAGTCAATATAGCTTGCCACATCATATCGAATCATGATTAGACCAATCACTAACAAAAACTCCCTATGAACTTCTAAATGGAAGAAAACCCAATATTTCTTATTTTCGAGCATTTGGTTGTAATTGTTTTGTTCATAACAATGGCAAAAGGAACTTATGGAAGTTTGATGAAAGAAGTGATGAAGTTGTGTTTCTTGGTTATGGTTTAGATAGTAAAGCTTATAGAGTCTACAACAAGAAAACTATGCATGTTGTGGAAAGTGTACGTATTATTTTTGATGAAACTGGTAATTTTGTGAAGAATGTAAATTATGACTTGCAGGAACAAGAAGATTTTGATATTAGACTAGTGAGACCAGATCCAGAAGAAGAAGAGCAACCATCCGACAAGCAACAACCAAAAGTTCAAGAAGATCAACTTCATGTCAAAAGGCAAAATGACCAAGTTCCTGAAGATAACATTGAAGTTCCAAACAGGCAAGAAAACGAAGGGAGCTCTAGCAGAGAAGTTCAAGCTCCAAATGAAGATGGATCTGGATATGTTCCTGTAAGAGACTTTCAACTCAAACCATTGAAATATCAAAAGTCTCATTTAACAGATCTGATTATAAGTAATATTCAAAATGGAACTCAGACCAGATTGCAGTGGAGGAACTTCTATGCCTACAATGTATTCTTATCCATTCTCGAGTATTGAAATCACTTTCAAGCACTTGAGGATGCTGGTTGGATCTTAGCAATGCAAGATGAACTCAACCAATTTGAAAGGAACAAGGTATGACACCTTGAATCCAAGTTAGAACACCAGAAGGTGATAGGATTGAAATGGGTGTTCAGGAATAAGCTGGATGAGCATGACACTATTGTCAGGAACAAGGCTAGGTTAGTTAAAGATTAATTATAGTTAGTTAGAAGGTATTGATTTCGAAGAAACTTTTGCTCTAGTTGCTAGGTTAGAAGCTATAATAATTTTAATTGCTTTTGCTTCTTACATGGGTTCTAAATTATATCAAATGGATGTTAAATGTGCTTTTCTTAATGGTTATTTGAATGAAAATGTTTATGTGGAACAATCTCCTAGATTTGAAAACTCTGAATTTCCTAATTATTTCTAGAAGCTTGGCAAAGCCGTTTATGGGTTAAAGCAAGCTCCTATAGCATGGTAAAAAAAAGGTTGTCCAAGTTCATTTTGGAAAATGATTTTAAAAGAGGAAAAGTTGATAGAACTTTGTTTTTAAAATAAAAAGATCTAATCTTCTTCTTGTTTAAATTTATGTGGATGATATTATATTTGGTGCTACTAATGAATCATTGTGCGAAGAATTTGCTAATCTTATGAGCAAGGAATTTGAGGTGAGTATGATGGGGAAACTCTACTTCTTCCTTGGTTTGCAAATCAAGAAAACTGAGAAAGGAATCTCCCTTGATCAATAAAAATATATCAAGGAACTTCTCAAGAAATATGGAATGTAATCTTCGAAGATTAATCACACTCCTATGGGAACCAACACCAAGTTGGATGAAGATCCTAATAGGAAAAGTCTGGATCAAACTCAATATAGAGGAATGATTGGTTCTTTGTTATATCTAACTACCAGTAGACCAGATATTGCTTTTAGTGTTGGTGTATGTGCCATGTTCCAAGTAAATCTAATGGAATCCCACTTAGTAGCTGTCAAGAGGATACTGAGATACCTAAAAAAACTGATGATTTAACTTTGTTTTATCCTCGAAGTGACACATTTGATTGAAAGGGATTTGCTGATGCTGATTATGTAGGTGACTTAGTCAATAAAAAGAGCACCTCAGCCATGGTACAATTCCTTAGAACTTGTTTAGTTTCTTGGAGTTGCAAGAAGCAAAACACGGTTGCGTTATAAATGCAGAAGCTGGATATGTAGCTGTTGCTGCATGTTGTTCCCAAATGCTTTGGATAAAATAACAACTAAGTGACTTTGGTATTTTATATGATTGTGTTCCTATCTATTATGATAATACTAGTGTCATATGCATCTCAAAGGATCCAATGCACCATTCATGTGTAAATCATATTCACATTCGTCATCATTTCTTAAAATCCAATGTTGAGAAAGGCCTAATCAAGTTAGACTTTTGTCAAACTGAAAATCAAATTGCTGCCATTTTGACTAAGCCTTTAAACAGGGTCAAACATGAGAGGATGCAAATGGAACTTGGAATGGTCAAGATGAGGTGATTGCCAAATGAACCCCTCAAGTAAGTCTGTACATATTATTAAATTCCTAACTGGATTTCTTATCATAACAACCTGAATGCGCAAGCATGTTCTTGGTGGAACTTGGTAAAATAACTCGTTAATATCTCACAATATTACCCCTATCCCAGTGGAAAACTTCAAGTCTACTACGTGGTGATGAGGGATAAATTGAGATATGTTTATATTGCGTATGTTCATCCATATTAAATTAAAATCCAAAAAGATTCATTTTTATTTTATATTTTTTATCTTTATCTTTTGATTTTATCTTCTTTTTTTTCACATTAAATAAAAAATCCAAAAATATTATCTGCTATCTTTTCATGTTCCTCCCATATTATGATAAGAATAAATAGCATGCGTTTTGTTCAATGAAACACTTCTAGAGAAACATCTTTGTTCATCTTTCAACCCCTCTAATTCCTTCAAACTTAATTCCCCTCCAAAATTGAAACCGCCATTATAAATACTCGCTAAATTCTCAACAACATCCATCACATCAAACACACAATCTCTCTCTCTTAAAAACCCAAAACTCATCTTCTCCTTGAAACTCTAATTCTCCCAAAATTGTAACCCAAAACTCAGTCATGGAATTACCAAAATCCGAAATTCCAAATACTGATGTTCCTTTGACATCAGAAGCTCCAACAACTACCACTGAAATATTAACCATCACCACTGAGCCAAACCCTAACCCTGTGGAAGCCGGTGATCAACCCATCACCGTCGAACCCCTAAAAACTGTTTACCCATCACCTCCACCACCAAGTTCCGAACCCATCTTACCTCTTACCAAGAACCTTGATATTCCATCAGGTTCAGAATAACCATCCTCTACCCGAATCTCCAGAAAAAGAAAAACTACTGGTTCGGATGATGAGCCCGAAATTTGAAGTTAAGGAGGAAATGGAAGTGGCTGAAGAGGAATTGGAACTTGAGGATGAAATACTGGGGGAATTAGAGGAACAAAAGAAGTTAGAAAAACAATATGGTAGGTATGTTCCGGGGCTTGCATTAAATCTGTTGTGGTGCAACACCATAGGGTTTAGCGAGTTGATGGAAAGTTTGGAAGCCCAAAAATGGGTGTATGTGTTGAGTGATTGCTCCAGTCACACTATGTACCCAAAATCTCTTGATGAATTCTCTGAAAATTTTTATTTTCAAAAGGGTATTGTTTCTAGTGAGGTGAATCGGGTGAAATTCAGTTTTGATGCTGAGTTCCTTTCGGATTTGTTAAAAGTTTCGAATGAGGGTTATGAGAACTACTTCAAGGGGAAGTATAATCTAAAAATTGGGAAGGAATATATAGGCGTGTTTTTATTCGCCTACGCGGGATGAGCGTGTATTTGACTAATTCATTGTAAAGGTTTTGTTGAAAAACGTTTTCGAAGTCACCAACAAGTCTTTAAAGGAAGAGTCATAAACCTAATTGGATATTGGAAAATCAGAGGGACAACTTAAGGACTTATCCAATGTAGATTTCCCCATCATGACTCCATTAATGGTCAGTGAACCATAGATTGAGTTCGGGGGTGAGGGTACGAATAAGATCAGGAATCAAATTCGCCCATTAATGGCCTCTACTTAATATCGATTCATATATATATTTATGCAAATAAATAGCCACATGATAATTTAATGCAACCTAATAATTAATTTATGTCGGTTTATTAAACAAACAAAAGACTAATTTTTGATGACATATTATTATGCAATCAGATTACTGGGTTCCTAACAGGTTCTCCAAATTATATGAATTTAATGTTAGAACAGTTTTTTAGGTCTTTGATTAGCAATAATCATGTGAGGTGATGAAAGCATTAAATCATACAATCATACATATGAATAATAATAATCGATATAAAAAAAACAGATAAAAGGAGAAGATTTGATATTATTAAAATGTACTGAATAGAATTAATTCCTTCAAGATCTACATTGTGACAAGTAAATTGTTAGTAAAAATTGGAATCGACCCTCAGGAATTATACCTTTGTCGCCCGGGTCTTATGCAACTATCTTCAGGATGAGCAATCTTGAAGCTTGAAATAGGAAATCCGAAGGTATGAATGTGTTTGAATGTATTTAAACACGAGTTTGAGTATAGGAGAGCATGTGTAGAAGTCGTAGGAAAGCATTGTGAAAAGTCGTTCGAAGACGAGGTATTTATATGCAAAAGAAAATCGAAAATGAATCGAAAGGATAAAATAAAAAGGTGCGTCGGACGCACAACTTTGCGCGTGATGCACTGCCTGTGCGCCAGATGCACCACTGTGCATCACACACACTTGCAATCTGGCCGATTTTTTTTTATTGTTTTAAGATTGTTTTGTATCCTTTGATGAAATTCATCCTTTGAAATCTGAAATCAGCTATCTTTAGAAATAGAAATCTGTTTTTCGAAATATCATTTCAAAATTAATTATCAAGAATAATTAATATTAAAATATTAAAAATACAATTAATTATCAGGAATAATTAATTGGGCATTATATTGGGCTTGGATTGTTTTAAACCAATAAATAGACTTTATATTTTCGAAATGCTTTTGGGCTTAGCTCGTTCGATTACTCTTCCTCTGGATCGGACCAATTAGAATGACAATATATTTCATCATTGGGTACTCAATAAGGGGACACGCTTTTGTGTCTACAGAAGTCCCCACTTTGACTGAGGTTCAGCAAACCGATAGTCAAAGTATACGGTGTCGGGGCAAAGAATGATACGCTCAAGTTGTACGGTGTTTTTGTGATATTTTGGGTGCACTTTGCTAAGGGATTTGTTCGTAATTGTTAAGGTTTGCATATATATCAACCTTAGTGGAAGTTCAGAGTTTTGCAAGATAATTAGTGTTCATGTCATATGTTCCGAGCTTTTAAGGTGAAATGGTTTTGAGAACTGTTTAATTCAAGATATGTTGGGAGTGCTCGTAAAATAAATCATCGTGGCAAGGCGAATGAGTATTGGAGGCATGAGCCAAGCATTGCCGCAAGTCGAGCCAAGGAGAGCACCAAGCAAACACAAGCCAGTAGCCAGCAAAGCAAGCCAACCCAGCAGTGCAACATGTTCATGCCAGCAGCACAATCACCCAACGCATACGCCAGCATTGCAGCGAGCTCGAAACAGCAACGAAGCGGACCAAGGTCGCACCACGCAAGCCAGGTCGCGGGTCTTGATGGTCTGTTACCTGCAGCTCGCACCTCGCGAATTTTGCCGCCGGTTGCGACACTTTGTCCAGCCTAGGTCTACGCCAGTTTGTGCGGGATCAATAGCTCGTCGCACCTCGCAAACAGCCTCGCACCTCACGATGCTTAAGTCGGTTCGTGGCCGACATTTCGTGCGTGGTTTAAAAGATTCCTAAACCTAATATTTTGGGGCAGGGAGGAGTAGAGCCGAAATGAAGGAGAGAGAAAAAGACTCCTCTCTTAATTCTCCTTCCTCGCTCTTGTTATTTTTCTTTGTTCTCTTAGTTTTATTAGAGATTTCAATGTTGGATTTGGTTTATGCTATCGGATTGTAGCTTGAACTGTTCTTGAAGAAGATTAACATGAAGCTTGAACCATTATTGTAAGATCTTTCCTCTCTATCTATTTCCTTTGATTATGGTTTAATTTCTATGATTATACTTTATGATTTTTGCATAATTATGCTAGGAACGTTACTAGTTTGATTGTGTAATTAATCTAATGCTAGATTTAAGGATAAAATCGGATTGTTTTATTCTTTTATAAATGTGTAGCAAACTAGGGAGTAACTTAGATGCAGATCGTCTTGGTTATTTCTTAGGGAAATTGAATCAACTGTTGAATGTTTATCGCGTGTATGACATTAGTAGGTCTATTGGTTCTCTGTGTTTATTGTTGCTATTGGATTGAACTTAGACGCTGATCGGACTAGGTTCTCCTTTAGTTAGGGTTTTATAGTCACGCTGATCGTGCTATTCAACTAAGAATAAGGAGAATACGAGATTAGTTCTCAACAATAGATAATTATGGAAATAATTAGAGTTGAGGTTCAATGATCGATAACTAAATTGAAGTGGACGTTAATCGGATTCAAGATCTTTCCATTATTGATTTTTCATTTTATTTATTTGCTAGTTAATTTTAGTTTATTCATAACTCATTTGAAAACTTCCTTGAATTGGTCAATCGACCCTTAGCTTAATCATAGTATTGATTCATGCTAAATATAAAACTTGTCCCTGTTTCCCTGTGGATACGAACCTTACTTGTAATAGCCCATATTTTTAAGCACGTTTATCAAGAGCTAATTATTTATTTTAGCTTAATTATGTTTTTTATAAGTAAGATGGATTTCAATGTTTTAAGACAAAAGGGAACAATAATTATAATTGTAAAATGATGTTCTCTTATATGGTTTTATAATTGATATTTTGATCTTAGGAAAGTAAAAGAGGAAAAAAAAATTAATCTTTCTCTCTCATACTCGTGTCGTTGGCTCCAAAAGCCAAATCTGGTCCCTCGTGTCTTCCTGGGCAAAAGCCAGCTTATCTAAAGTTATTAGCTGTCGAAATTTCCCCAATTCATTAAGCCAATTCCTCAATTTGTTCTTATAATACTCACTCAATTGGGAAGCAACCATAAAATTCTTCCATCAAAAGTTATCGAAGGATCAAACCCCAACCCTCTCTCCTCTCTGATTATTCCGACCACCACGGATGGCATTGTCGCTGCTGTTGCTGCGCCTCCTTCTTCGGTGGTGCTGGCGAATGTTCTCTCTCCTCTGTGTTGATGTTGGTGGCTCGAATTACTGTCGCTGCTGCCACATTTTCTCTCTCCTTTGTTCTGTTTCGTTGATGTCGTATGGTGGCGGTGCTACCCCTCTGACAGTGATGCGCCACCGTTGCTGGTGGTTCTGCCGCCGTGATTGCTGGTTGTTCTGTCCAAAATCAGTTGTTGTTTTGCTTCTTCTACTTCAATATATTTTTCCTTGATTCATAAAACCCCAAATTGAAATGGAGTATATTGGAAGACAGTTGTTTATCAGCTTTGTTGTTGTTGCATTTTCAAACTAAAGTTTTTAATAGTAAGTTATATGTGGTCTTAGTTGTAATTAGATTAGTTCAGGTTGCTGGGTTGGTTTAAGGATTGAAAGTTTTACATGCATATTACAATTTAGTGCTGCATCATGTGAAAAGAAGAATGGAACTATTTAAAATAATGCGATTTATTTAGAAGTGTCTTTATTATGGAAGAACTTAGAGCTAGATTATGAGTTTAAGTTAATTAGTGTGCTATATAAAGAAAGGAAGTTGAATGAGATCGACGATATTAGATAATGAAATAATTAGAGATGATTTTGGAATTCAATTAAAGAGTTAAAATAGCTGAGTTAACTCAGATGGAAATTAGATTGTTCTATGTATGACCCAGCAAAGGAATAGCTAATAAAAATGTTGTTGTTGTATGGGGTTATTGGTGATGGTTCATGAATTCGAGTTGAGGATGGAGTTCGAAAATTGTAGCTGTCATTAAGATATAAATATGGGGTTGAAGCGTTATCCTCGGAGGTAAGGAATTGATTTGCATTTGAGGTAACATTTATGTTCACCAAAACGTATTTAAATGTCCGTATGTGTTATATTGTATTTTGATATCATATACCGTTTATAGTCATGGCCATGGTTATACACGCATCTTTATAACTTAGTTGTGAAGTGTTATTGAATGAATATAAAAGAATGTTTTTGTTCTGTCATTGGAATTGTTCGGAAATGTTTATGTTTACGTATATGGTTTGAGATATGTTAAAATGGATTTCGTATTTGTTTTAGTTGGCTTAGCTTATGAACTGAGATGAAAAGTGGGCAATGTACCGGTGAAGGAAATGATTCGGATATAAGTTCAGTTAAGACCAGAAAAGGTCGAATATTGTGTTACTCCCTCCGTCCTAAAATACTCTTGACACTTATCAATGCACGTAGTTTTAGATAATAAGTTGTTGTTTGGTTATCAATTGTTATTTTATTGAAAAGTAGATGTGATAGGAGTTAGTAGTTAGTAAAAGTAGTATTATTTTATTTTAAGGAGAGTGAGTGTGGGCCATGGTTAGAGTTGGTGTGTAGTAGGAGTGGTATTATTTTATTTGGAGGAGAGAGAGTGTGGGCCAATGCTTAAAGGTAGAAGGATTAAAATAATAGTGGGTCATATCCAAAAATAGAAGTGTAAAGAGTATTATGGGACAGATGAAAAAGGAAAGTGTAAAGAGTATTCTAGGACAGAGGAAGTATGTTATATTATGTTAAGTTTCTGCCTGTACTTGCCAGCGATTTGTGTTAAGTAATTGAGCTATGCCAGTGATATATTTTAAAGGATGGATTCTTTTCCGAACAATTACCAAGTTAGTTTATGATATGAAAAACGTTTGCGAACTAAAACCATTTTGACGGGTTGAAATAAAGTTACTGAGTTTTTCGCTCATTTTAGTTTTGTTTTTGTTTTGTATTCTCCCTCTATTATTGCAGGTTCGTGTTGGAAGCTCATAGTGGATTGTAAGATAGAATTGGATCAAGAATGTGTAATTAAATTAGTGATAAGAAATTGTACTTAGAAGTATTTAAGTGCTTATGTGAGAATCATGTCTTCTATAGTTTTAGGAATCGAATAAAGTATTCTGTAATCTGATATTTGGTTTTGAAGTTATTATGTTGTGGGCCCTGACCCACAGGTCCAGGATCGATTTGTAAGGTTATGTTTCCGCTGCGAGTAAATATAATTCGAGGTTTATTTAGTGTTGATTGTGATTAGTGAATCTTAAGTGTGTTTAGATAGCAGCTCGGAAGTGCGGGCTGTTACATTACTTCCCTTCTACATTTTATTGTAAAAGAGAGTAGGGGAAATCTATTTTTGGATAGGTGCATACAACTAAACTGCCTGCCCAAATTTTGTCGCCGCCGGGGAAACGGTGTTTCTTGTTTGTATTTAGCGTAATTTTTGGATGGTATTGCTTGTGCTCTTTGTTTATGGTTGACACCCATACCACTAATGATGCATTGCCAGAGTTCTTCTCAATCTATTTTGCAGGTATTTGAATTGGAGGTTGACATAGAGCCACCATTGTCACACATGGAGCACAAGCCCAATGATTGAGCTTAAGGTAATAAGTCGAGCTAACGGCTTTAAACAACAGCGTTTCTCGGGAGGCAACCTGAGTCTCCTTTTATTTCGTTCTTTTTCCTTATTTCTCATCAAATTTCCAACACCACAACAAATTTCCTTTCAACCACCACCCACCCACAAAAAGAACCACTACACATCTAAATCCACTTTGAGCCAAAATCCACAAAAGAAAGCCCTTAGGGGAAAGTTCAATTGCTAGGAGTTGGTACAACTAGAGGGTTGAGATTGTTAATGAATCTTTTCGACCTCTTAAGCTAGGTGCAAATCTCAAAAATCTTAAAATTTGGATTTGTCATTTGTTTGAGTGATTCGAGGGAGAGGGTTGTGAGTTTATTGGTTCCGTTGGTGTTGTTAAGGAATTTGAGTTTGACGGATTTCTTTTTTGTCATGAGTCTTGAGCATTCGATCTTCGATTTACCCGATTTTTAATTCCCCCCCATTTTCCATTTACATTTTCTTCTAATTGTCGTCACATCGAGGACAATGTGTAGTTTAAGTAGGGGGAGGGTATTCTCATTCTCATGTATCTATGTTGTATTTATTACTTTCAAATTGAAAAAAAAATGAAAAAATAAAAAGTAAAAAAAAAGTGATGAAATGAAACCCGCTGAATTGAAAACCTGCAAGGGATGGCGGCTCAGGCAAAAATGGGGGCCCGGATAGGTTGAAAACCTGAAAGGGCAACCTACGTAAAAATGTGGCTTAGCGGGTAAGATGGTGAGATTAAAAAAAAATGTGAGAAGCTAGGATGAAAACCCGAAAGGGGCCCTAGGCAAAATGAGAGATTAAGAGAGAATTATGTATTTTGAAAACTCATTTGCCGGAGTAGGTGTCATAAGGCGAAAGGCGTTTTCAGGTTGGGTTGGTGAATTCATCCTTTGTTTTGTGAAGATTTGTTTATAATTGGCTTTCACGTTCATTTGATGATTTTTGGTGAATTAAAGGTCATCTTTTGAGGTTTAGGCGAGCTGATAGTTTAGTGTGTCGTGAGCTGACATTTTGATTCTTGTTGGTGTTGCTGGTTATTATTGTTGCCACGTCTTTGTATTTTTCAGGTGAGCTCGAAGCTAAGTGTGGGGGAATCATCGTCCCTTACATTATGACTTTAAGCGATTCTTGGTAAGATTGTGATAATGATGATGTTAGGCGTAGATTGTTGTCGATAGCTTGGGTGATGATTTTATTGGTCTCTCTTATTTTTGAGCTTACTCGAGGTCGAGTAAAGTTTAAGTGTGGGGGTATTTGATACGCTCAAGCTATATGGTGTTTTTGTGATATTTTAGGTGCACTTTGCTATGGGATTTGTTCGTAATTGTTAAGGTTTACATATATATCAACCTTAGGGGAAGTTCGAAGTTCTGTAAGATAATTATTGTTCATGTCATATGTTTCGAGCTTTTAAGGTGAAGTGGTTTTGAGAACTATGTAATACAAGATATGTTGGGAGTGCTTGGAAAATAAATCATCGTGGCAAGGCGAATGAGTATTGGAGGCATGAGCCAAGCATTGCCGCAATTCGAGCCAAGGAGAGCACCAAGCAAACACAAGCAAGCAGCCAGCAAAGCAAGCTAACCCAGCAGTGCAGAATGTTCATGCCAGCACCACAGTCACCCAACGCATACGCCAACAGTGCAGCGAGCTCGAAACAGCAGCGTAGCGGACCAAGGTCGCACCTCGCGAGCCAGGTCGTGGGTCTCGATGGTCTGATACCTGCACCTCGCACCTTACGAGTTTTGCCGCGGGTCGCGACCCTTTGTCCAGCCCAGGTCTGAGCCAGTTTGTGCGGGATCAGTAGCTCGTCGCACCTCGAGACCAGCCTCACACCTCGTGATGCTTAAGTCGGTTCGTGGCCGACATTTCGTGTGTGATTTAAAAGCTTCCTAAACCTAACATTTTGGGGCATGGAGGAGCAGAGCCGAAATGAAGGAGAGAGAAAAAAACTCCTCTCGTAATTCTCCTTCCTTACTCCTGTTATTTTTGTTTGATCTCTTAGTTTTATTAGAGATTTCAATGTTGGATTTGGTTTATGCTATCAGATTGTAGCTTGAACTGTTCTTGAAGAATATTAACATGAAGCTTAAACCATTATTGTGAGATCTTCCCTCTCTATCTATTTCCTTTGATTATGGTTTAATTTCTATGATTATACTTTATGATTTTTTATTGTGTATTTAGTCTAATGCTAGATTTAAGGATAGAATCGAATTGTTTTATTCTTTTATCAATTTGTAGCAAACTAGGGAGTAACTTAGATGCAGATCGTCTTGGTTATTTCTTGGGGAAATTGAATCAACTGTTGAATGTTTATCGTGTGTATGTAGGTCTATTGGTTCTCTGTGTTTTTTGCTGCTATTGGATTGAACTTTGACGCTGATCGGACTAGGTTATACTTTAGTTAGGGTTTTATAGTCACGCTGATCGTGTTATTCAACTAAGAATAAGGAGAATATGAGATTAGTTCTCAACAATAGATAATCATAGAAATAATTAGAGTTGAGGTTCAATGATCGATAATCAAATTGAAGTGGATGTTAATCGGATTCAAGATCTTTCCATTATTGATTTCTCATTTTATTTATTTGCTAGTTAATTTTAGTTTATTCATAACTCATTTGAAAACCCCCTTGAATTGGTTACTCGACCCTTAGCTTAATCAAGTTATTGATTCACGCTAAATATAAAACTTGTCCCTGTTTCCCTGTGGATACGAACCTTACTTCCCTTCTACATTTAATTGTAAAAGAGAGTAGGAGAAATTAATTTTTGCATAGGTGCATACGGCTAAACCGCCTGCCCAAAGAACAATTCTAAATGCTTTGCAGTTTAAAATTGATTTATATATCGCCGAATTCATCAAAACAAAGTTAGTCTACAAGACGATGAATGCAAGTAATAAGATTACTTGTAGGACAAGATGTTAACAGATAGGTGCAAACAACTCAAATAATATTGCACATAATGATGCAATAATGCAAACTTAGACTCCCTAAGGACGCAGGAGACGCTATGCAAGGATTAAGGTTATGCAAAGCTAAGGAAGATGACACATCATGCAAGGTCTGGGTTATGCAAGACTAAGAAAGATGAAATGTTAGGGTTATGCAAGATTATGAGGTCTGGATAGGTAGAGAGATAAAATGATTTTTGAAAATTATTTTGGTAAATAAATCGGGGTCCGCAAGTGAGATCCGCAGATTACAACTTTCGGGAGTTTCATTTGGAGGAACCACCACATATATAGGAAGCCCCCAGTTTGGGTAAGCTTGTCATGAATTTGGCATTTTGAGCCTAGATTGGAATATACTTGATCTATATTGAGTATTCAGATTTCTTCACTAGGGATTCTTCTTTGGGAAGTTGACGCATGCAAAGTCAGATGTCGCCAGAGATCATGGAATCATCGGAGAGTCCTTCAGGGACAAGGAGTGTTTGGATTGAATAATAAAAAAGTTAAAATTTGTTACTCATATAGATGTAGGTGGAAAAAAAGGTTTTGATGTGGATCGGTTCAGACTCGAGTCTATGTCGGGATCTAGAAAGAGCATGCTTCTGAATTCTAAAAAGTCAAATCATTAGACCTTGATTGATTTATTTTTATTGAAGCGGTCGGACCTGAAGATGAAGATTCCCACGTATCCTTGCGGAATCAGATCATTCGTAGTTCTTGATCTAATTTCTTTTTTATTTGTGCCCTAACTTTTGTCTAGGCCGCCCTTTCGGGATTTCAACCTGGCGGGCTTGGACATACCTTGGAGATGGAGTCAGGATTGATATGAAAGATTGAAAGGTTAGAGGTTCGAAGTTTTGATGAAGGTTTAATCTGATGGGCTAAGGTAAGGATTATGGATTTGGATTATGTGGGTTAAAATTTTGATGGGTTGAAGGATTTAAATGAGGGGTAGAACTTGTGTACAAGCCCCATAGCTTGACTTTTTATTTCTTTGCCTTTGACTTTTTCTTTTTTGCTTTGTGCATTTTCTTTTTCATTTGCTTTTTTTTTTTGCACTTTGAATGTTTTTCACTTCTTCTTATTGTTGCCTGAAATTTGACTTTTTTTATGTAGTGAGGCTTGCACACAAATTTTTGCTGTTTAGGGTATTGGAAGGGTTGAAGGCTTTTTGTGGAGCTTTGTTTTGTTATTTGGCTATGAGGATCATGGAGATAATGGTTTAAGGGATTTTATGTTTTTTAGGTGGCATGAGGATGGTTTATGGATGATGGCTTATTGGAATGATGGAGAGAAGAGGTAAATCACTCAAAATCCAAAGTATGTCCTTTTTTTAATGTTTTGTATTTTTTTTTTAATTAACCAAGGTTATTAGAGACAATCTGATTCGAGTTTCATCATCGAATTTGAATCATAAATGATGGTGAAAGGCCAATGAAAATAAAAGAAATTATAAAATGAAATGAAAATGGAAAGGCTATAATAGATGAAGTCCTATAGTGACATAAACTCGATGGGAAAGGACAAAAATGGCTTAGGGTAAGACTCTCTGACTCAACCTAGGAAACTGGCAATAAAAGAGTAAGCCTATAGAACTGTTGATGCACTGCGCAAAAGGGTTGTTGGTGATGTTGATTCTCGTTGTAGCAAGTATTAGAAGTCTATTGTCATCAATGCTATTTTGTACCGCATTGATGGTATTTGACATTGGATGTCAAGTGGAATTTGCAGTAGAAGTATATGTTTCATCGTTTGGATTTCTTTCATGTGTAGGGTTCGGAGTAGACCTTATTGAAGTGATCACGCCTTTATTGTGAAGGCGGTCAAAAGTAATCTTCATGACTCTCAATAAAGTCGGGGTGGTGATAGTGCGCTTGATGAGCGGTAGAGTAGGCTCACCTTTTTGTTTCTCCATTTGTAATACTCCGTATTTTTGGGAGTTATATTTTGTTATAAATAAGAAAATATAAAGAATAAAGTTGAAAGTGTTTTAATTTAACTATATAACCTACTGTTGTACCTAATTATATTATAATTTGGTTTCGTTTTATTTTCAAAATAAAATAAGATATCGGAGTTCGAGTTGAAAACAAATCCTATTAAACCAGGGTTTACCGTGCTATAAATAGGAAGAGAAAAAAAAAATCAAAACCCTAAGTTCTTCTACTCAGCCGTTTTCTTTTACTCTAGATTTTTCTCTCTCCTACTTCCTTCTTTTCTCCTGCGTTCTTTCTTCCTTCTCTTCTCTACTTTCTTTCTTTTCCCTTGCATCTGGGAACCTCCCCTCGCCGGCGTTCGAGTAGGAAAGGAGGTCGCCGACTGTTCGTAGACGCTGTCGGAGGTCTCGCATGAGGTTGTGGTTCGCTCGAGTCTAGTGGTTCATTCGTGGGGTCGAGTGCTTGTGGAGGTTCGTGCGAGTGTGGGTCGAGACTCGCGTGGTTGTGCGGGTTTCTGCCAGAAGTCTGGGCAAGTTCGTGAGGGTCAAGTCGAGGGGTGCGAGCTTGGTCGCTCGTGCGGTGCGTCGAGGCGTCGAGGCGTGGGCTCGAATCTTCAAGCGTGGTGGTGTGTGGCTGGCGTTGCAGCCGGATTCTTCGACACGTCGCCGGGGTTGTCGCCGGCAAGTCCTTTGGGTATAAAAAAAATTTTCTTCTACTTTTAATTAATTCATATAATCTGATTTTGTATTCTTTGATTAACTTTGATGATGTTTAAATAAGACATAAAGTAAAGAATATAAATCAGATTTGTAATTCTTATGATGACGTTAGTTCTTAATTCTTATTTTATACTTATATAGTCGTCTAAGTTTTATTGTCATGAACAAGTATAAAATAATTGAGAGGAAATCAGATTTGCAAACTTATTATTAAGTTCTAGAAATATTAGTTTTAATAGAGTTCATGAAAAGGAAGTTAAACAATAAGAACGTTTACCTTTATTGTTCAAAACACTAAGTTTTACATAGTAGTTAAGTTGGTTTTATTTTAATGATATTAAGGACTTAGAACTGAATTATTTTTATATTTTCTTTTGGGTCCCAATTTCATAAGCGGAACGTTTTAATAGTCAGCAAAGATTCTCCGTTACAAGGTACGTACGCGTACTAGTTCAGTTTGATATATTAGTATCATGTTTAGGTTATGATTGTATATTGGAACCTAGAATCATGATAGGGAACTGTTGTTGATTATGGTTGATGAGATTGTTTGGTAACATGAAATCAACTAGAAATCTGTATGTATTTCCTTGTTGTATGACATGTGAAATAGAATGAATTGTTATTGGAATGCGAAATTCTATTGTATCACAAGCATGAAATGAGATGTTGGATTGAAATGCTATGATTAATAATTGTAGCAACGATTTATAAGAGATTGCCTAAACTAAAGGTTTTTATATGATGTTATAGAAATCATATGCTTAATGTTGTATGAATGAGTATCGTTAAAAAGGATTGTTGGCAATAAACTTGTAGTCGGATTCCCTACAAGTAATGAACAATGGGGGGAGTGTGAGACTTGTTCTACACTCCTACACAGGCCTACTGTGACGACAGTAGTGTCCTTATAAATTTTGATAACTCAAGTAGGCGGAAGGTTCCGTACGATCTTGGAGGTATGCATACTAAGGTGATGGATGTGGACCGGAACGAAACCGTATTTACATTCCATCTAATAGACCAAGTTGTCTATTAAGAATTAAGTAGCCCGTATGATTCTAGAAAGATGACTGTGCCCGTTCGATGCCAATTAAACTATAAAAATGATTTGTAGTATTCTTGTAGTATCATGTCTAAGAATGATTATTATTATCCTATTTATGTTTGGTGAATAATTTAACTGATTATGTACGTACTCAGCATAGCTGATTGTTTGTTATTTGTGATGTTTGTTGACCTGTGATGAACCATTGATATTTCAATGGGAACAGATTAGGTATGCTGGTGATGCTGCATGAGTTTGGCATACGGGGGATATTTTCTGGTTTATAAACTTTTGAGTGTTTTTGTTGAACTTATAGAATAATTAGTATTCGTAGTTAATGGTTTGAATAAAAGGGGTCTATGGTGATTCCCGAGTTGTAATTTAAAGTGAACATTTTATTTCCACTGCAATGTAGTTTTCTTAAAAAGGAGTTGTTAACGTTTTGATTTTATCATGCCTTGCGTTTCACCGCGGCGGTAACACTCCCAAAGTCGATGCAACGTAGCTTAGACATGTACGAAATTTGGGGGTGTTACAAAACTGGTTATCAGAGCCAAAAGTTCCTATTTTCAAAGATGTTTTAAAAGATTTTTAAAATGGGTAGTATGGGATAAGAGCATATAGATTACTTTTGCGTGCATTAAATCATAGGAATGATTTTATTTGTAATGCCTTTCTTGCCTTTACTTGTCTGATATGTTTATAGAAAGCATACAAATACTGATTATATGAAATATAGTGTGGTTTGCTTGATTGAATTAGTGAAAGGTTCTTTGAAATCTTTGAAATGTGAATAAAGTAGGAGGATGTACAAGGATAGGTACGTAGATAGTGGTTAAAACTAAAATTCGTTAGTAAAATATTTTATTTCCTAGAATTTTGAATTAATATAATGTTCCAAAGATGTGTCAAAAAGGTATTGAACTAAAACCTTATTTCGAATATTTTAGGAAAAAATCATATAAATTGTTATAAATATTTTGAACTTGGAGTTCTAAAATTGAACATAATCGTTTACCTCTTATATATGTTTATATATAATGTATACTTAAAAAAAAAACCTTTAATTCACAAAACTTAGACTATTTTCCTTCTCTAAATTTGCAGATGGTTTACGACATAGGTCCTAAGGAATACATGATGAAGCACCGAATAGCGGAAGATTGGGACATCTGGGCCCATAAGATGAAAGCTGCTATGGAGTATAGGACCTTACAAGGTGATACTAGGCTTAGGACTGAAATGGAGAAAATATATTTTATGCTGCAGTACGTCCCTAAGGAGGAATCCTACCTTTTCGTACACCGTAGATATGGAGATATATGGTCAGAAAATGGAGATTTTAACAGAGCCAAACACACTTACTGGAACCAATACCTTCCTACTATAGGACATTTCATTACTGATCTTAAATACTGTGAAAATGGATGGAGAATTCGTGAGAAAATAAGTTGGGAGCCGTCTACCTCATCACCTCTAGTTAGAGGAACCTATCATGTGGGGGAAAGCTCGGGAATTAATGTGAATTCTGAGAACCCTAGAGTTAAATCTGAGCCGCAAGCGTCCTTTAGAGCTGCAAAAAGAGCTAGGTACCAAACTTTTGAGGATGAGTTCATTCTCAAGGACTACCACATAGCGTCAAACCTCAGAACTGTTACCTACATTTCTGGTGATGAAGGGAATAATAGGACATTCATCGCAGTGATTGGGGAAGATAATGCTGAACCTATACTTGACTTAGAAAATGAGGAAGAGGGAGATCCTAATGAAAACGAGCCTGTTGAAGAGGGAGATCCTGATGAAAATGAGCGTGTTGAGGAGGATCCGATTGAGGAAAATGACCAAGAAGTAGAAGAAGAGCCCATAGAAGAAGAACCTCTGGAGGAAGAACCTTTGGAGGAAGATGAACCTATAGAGGATGACGAGTCTTCTGAGGACGAAGCTGACATGGAAGAAGGAATAGAAAATCCTAATTCAGATGACGAAGCTCACCATTATAGTCCCTAGTTTCTTTTGATTATATAATTAGGATTAGAATATTATTTTATTCGTTTATTTTTAATAAGGCTTGCATGCCAATTAGCAAATTAGTATTCTTTTATTTATTCATATTATGTTTTCCTTGGAAACAATAAATTTTACCCTTTTCAATAATAATACAACAGTTTTATTCTTTTATATGATGTAACGTCTTATTTGAGATGTTTATATTGCAAGTCAATAGAGACTTAATGATTGTTCGCAATAAAAAAAAATGTGTTATATAAACGTGCCAATGTGTAGTAGTTAAATAAATAAATGACTATGTGCATATTGCTGAAACAGCCGTTGTGTCATTTTTTCAGCGCAGAATGGTTCGTCAAGGCGGCACGCCTGATACCTCTCTGAATGTCGAGCAATCGATTCGTGATCTAGTGCAGATCACAGCTAACCTAGCCCAGGGTCATAACCGGGATGGGGACTTGTCTGAAAAGGTTGCCCGTAGAAACCCACCAGTACTGAATGGGAATGGGAAAGGGGGACCCGAGGAATTGGAAAACTGGGTTGGGGAGTTTGATAAGTTGTTCTTTGCCCTCTCCTGTCCAGATGATAAGACAATGCCCTTAGCAAGCTATTACCTACAGGGGGATGCCCACTTTTGGTGGACCCAAGCTTCCTTAGACAACCTGACTTTGGGTGGGAAACCTTCAAGAAAGCCCTGAGGGATAAGTATTACCCTCCATACCTCAAGAAGCAGAAAGCCTAAGAATTTATGATGCTAGAACAAGGGAACCTGTCTGTTGAGGAGTATTATCGCAAATTCATTGAGTTAATGAGATTTGCTCCTGAAATTGCCCCTACTGAGGAAGCTAAGGCCTCACGTTTTTAATTAGGGCTCACCCTTGACCTACAAGGGAGACTGGGGGGAGATACTTTCACCTCGTTGGACTATGTCTTTGGCAAAGCTGCCCACCTATATGCCATAAGGAAACGAGAGGAAGGGGAAACAAGGTGAGAAGCGAAAGGAGAATCCAAACCCCGAGGTTCAAAGGTTTGAAAAGAAACACCATAGGAACCAAAACAATCAAACCTTCCAAAGAAACTTTGGTAAGGGACCCTACAACAACAACACTCAACACAATAACAATAACCGCAACAATAACACCAACAACCGCAGACCTGAGCGTGTGTACAGGTGTAAGAAGTGCCCAAACAACCATCCTGGGCGAGATTGCGAGGGTAATAAGGTGGAGTGTCGTGAATGTGGAAAATTGGGGCATAGGGCGTATGAGTGCTACTCAAAGAATAAGGTTAACCCTAATGGTCAAAAGAAAGGAAACTATGGAGACAAGCCTAGGAATGGGAATGGGAATGGTGAAAATGCATACAATGGGTCAGGGAACTCTAATTACTCCAAACCACCAATCAGGCACCATCTGGGAACCATGTGACCAACAACAATGATATAAAGGGCAAAGAGAAGCTGTATATGATGACGGCTAGTGAAGAGGAAGCTCGTAGAGATGTTGTCAATGGTATTTTCTCTATCAACTCAATTCCTGTTAAAGTATTGTTCGATTCTAGAGCATCTTTGTCTTTTATTGGCCATACAACTGTTAGAACTCTAGCACTGGTTGAGTCCGAGTCAATTTCTATGCCTATAATTATTCCGTCTGGGGATACTGTAAATTGCTCTAAGAAATTTCTGAATGTCTCGCTGAAAATAGGGAAGGGCATCTTTCCTTCCGACCTAATAGAGTTTAACTTATCGAACCTAGACGTCATTTTGGGGATGGACTAGCTTAGGAAGTACAAGGCTAAGATAGACTGTGATGCACAGAAAATGGAACTGAGAGATCCTTCGGGAAAAAAGGTGTCGTATAGGAAAATACCTCGAGAACCTGGGATTAAGGTAATCAATGCCTTGCAACTTAAGGGTTATATAGACAAAGGATGGCCTCTCTTTATGTGTTATGTGAGAAGGGTTGAGGATGATCCATTAAAACCTGAGGATGTGTCTATAGTTAGGGAATTCCAGGATGTTTTTCTTGAAGAAATACCTGGTATGCCGCCAAGGAGAGATGTAGAGTTCACTGTTGACTTAGTACCTGGAACTGGACCTATCTCAAAAGCCCCATACCGGATGGCTCCAGCAGAAATGAACGAGTTGAAAAACCAGTTGGAAGAACTACTAGAGAAGGGGTACATTAGACCTAGTATGTCACCATGGGGAGCCCCTGTCTTATTTATGAAAAAGAAGGATGGTAGTTTGAGGTTGTGTATAGACTACCGTGAATTGAACAATGTCACTGTGAAAAACAAATATCCATTACCTAGGATATATGACTTGTTTGACCAACTTCAGGGTGCAGGGATGTTCTCCAAAATAGATTTAAGGTCTGGTTACCATCAGTTGAGGATTGCTGACCAAGATATACCTAAAACTGCCTTCAGGACTAGGTATGGACACTATGAGTTTACTGTTATGCCTTTTGGATTAACCAATGCACCTGCTGTTTTTATGGACCTCATGAATAGGATTTTTCGACCCTACCTCGATAAATTCATAGTCGTGTTCATAGACGATATATTGATCTATTCAAGGAGCAAGGAGGAACATGAGGGACATTTGAGGCTTATTTTACAGACACTTAGGGAGAACCAACTGTATGCAAAGTTTTCAAAGTGTGAGTTTTGGTTAGAAAAAGTGTCATTTTTGGGTAATTTCGTCTCTAAGGAGGGTGTGTCAGTAGATCCTGCAAAAATAAAAGCTGTGAGTGAATGGCCTACACCAAAGAATGTCACTGATATAAGGAGTTTCTTGGGTTTAGCCGGTTATTATAGGAGGTTTGTGAAAGACTTTTCGAAGATAGCAAAACCCATGACTAACTTAATGAACAAAGATTGCAAGTTTAACTGGACTAACGATAGTGAGAAAGCCTTTCAAACACTCAAAGAGAGATTAACCTCAGCACCTGTTCTAGCCTTGCCTAACGGGGATGAGGGGTATGATGTCTATAGTGATGCGTCAAAGAATGGGTTGGGTTGTGTTCTTATGCAAAATAGGAAAGTTATAGCTTATGCGTCCCGTCAACTGAAACCATATGAGGTTAATTATCCAACACATGACCTAGAGTTGGCCGCAATTGTCTTTGCCTTAAAAATCCAGAGACATTACCTTTACGGGGTGACTTGTCGAATTTTCACCGATCACAAAAGCCTCAAATACATCTTCACCCAGAAAGACCTTAATATGCGACAGCGCGGGTGGTTAGAGCTCATTAAGGACTATGACTTAGACATTCAATACCATGAGGGTAAAGCAAACATTGTTGCTGATGCATTGAGTCGTAAGTCTAGCCATAGCCTGAACACCTTGGTAGTTGCTGACAAACTTTGTGAAGAATTTTCTAAACTCCAGCTTGTGGTTCATGAAGGGGAAGTGGAAAAGTTATTGAGTGCCCTAACCATCCAGCCCAACTTCCTAGATGAAATAAGGGAGGGTCAGCATGGGGATGTGAAACTTGAGTGGGTCAAAGCAAAACTTAAGGAGGGAAAAGCAGAAGGGTTTGAAATCCATGAGGATGGGATTATACGCTACAAGGGTCGGTGGTGTGTGCTGCAAAAATGTGAGGAGTTGAAGCAAAAGATAATGAATGAAGGTCATAATACGAGTTATTCCGTCCACCCAGGGGGGGATAAGTTATATAAGGACCTCAAAAAGATGTTTTGGTGGCCCAGAATGAAGAGGGCAGTAGCCGAGTTTGTTTCCAAATGTCTGACGTGTCAGAAGGTTAAGAGTGAACACAAGAGACCTCAAGGCAAAATCCAACCTCTGGACATTCCAATGTGGAAGTTGGATTCGATACCCATGGACTTCGTCGTAGCCTTACCTAGGAGTCGGGGAGGCAATAACACAATATGGGTGATAGTGGACCGATTGACTAAGACTGTAAGGTTTATACCCATGAAAGACACGTGGAGTATGGAAGCCCTAGCCAAGGCATACATAAAGCATGTTATTCGATTGCACGGAGTACCCACAAATATAGTGTCTGATAGGGATTCACGATTCCTTTCGAATTTCTGGAAAAAGGTCCAGGAAGCTTTTGGTAGTGAGCTATTAATGAGTACAACCTTTCACCCAGCTACAGACGGTCAAACAGAAAGAACAATCCATACCTTGGAAGACATGTTAAGAGCTTGTGCCTTAGAATACCAGGGATCATGGGAAGACCATTTAGACCTCATAGAGTTCTCATACAACAACAGTTATCATGCTAGTATCAAAATGGCTCCATTTGGAGCGTTGTATGGGAGAAAGTGTCGCATTCCTTTGTGCTGGAACCATATTAGTGAGACGGTGGTGTTAGGTCCAGAAATGATTTAAGAGACTGTTGATCAAGTGCGAGTCATTCAAGAGAAGATTAGGGCTGCACAGGACAGGCAGAAGTCCTATGCGGATCAGAAGCGAAGGGAAGAGAACTATGAAGTTGGTGAAAAAGTGATGTTGAAGGTGTCTCCAATGAAAGGAGTGATGCGATTTGGGAGGAAAGGGAAACTAAGCCCTAAGTTCATAGGACCATATGAGATTTTGGCGAAAGTAGGCAAAGTGGCTTATCGCTTAGATTTGCCAAACGAGTTAGAAAGGGTTCACAACGTGTTTCACGTATCCCAACTTCGGAAATACGTACCTGACGAGTCGCATGTCCTAGAACCTAAAAACGTCGAGTTAGACGAAATTTTGTCCTATGAGGAGAAACCCATTAAGATCCTAGACCACAAGGTGCGTAGTACGAGACATAAGGACGTCAAAATCGTGAAGGTGTTGTGGAGAAATCAAAATACTGAAGAAGCCACATGGGAAGCAGAAGATGCGATGCGTCTGAAGTACCCTGAGCTTTTTCAAGAGGTAGGCGAGTTACGAGGACGTAACTTTTCTTTTAAGGGGGGAAGAATGCGAAAGAATTTCACGCTTCCCCTAAAGTTTGCTTAAGTTTGTTATTTATGTGTATTATTGCTTATGTTACTTGCGAAAACTAGAAAACGCTTGTGAAATATTGGGACTTAGAAGTGCAAAAGATCGTCGTTAAGACTGGCTACCTCAAAGTTTCGGGACGAAACTTCCTTTAAGAGGGGAAGCCTGTAATACTCCGTATTTTTGGGAGTTATATTTTGTTATAAATAAGAAAATATAAAGAATAAAGTTGAAAGTGTTTTAATTTAACTATATAACCTATTGTTGTACCTAATTATATTATAATTTGGTTTCGTTTTATTTTCAAAATAAAATAAGATATCGGAGTTTGAGTTGAAAACAAATCCTATCAAACCAGGGTTTACCGTGCTATAAATAGGAAGAGAAAAAAAAAGAAATCAAAACCCAAAGTTCTTCTACTCAGCCGTTTTCTTTTACTCAAGATTTTTCTCTCTCCTGCTTCCTTCTTTTCTCCTACGTTCTTTCTTCCTTCTCTTCTCTACTTTCTTTCTTTTCCCTTGCATCTAGGAACCTCCCCTCGCCGGCGTTCGAGTAGTGAAGGAGGTCGCCGGCTGTTCGTAGACACTGCCGGAGGTCTCGCGTGAGGCTGCGGTTCCCTCGAGTCTGGTGGTTCGTTCGTGGGGTCGAGTGCATGTGGAGGTACGTGCGAGTGTGGGTCGAGACTCGCGTGGTTGTGCGGGTTTCTGCTGGAGGTCTGGGCAAGTTCGTGAGGGTCAAGTCGAGGGGTGCGAGCTTGGTCGCTCGTACAGTGCGTCGAGGCGTCGAGCGTGGTGGTGTGTGGCTGGCGTTGCAGCCGGATTCTTCGACACGTCGCCGGCGAGTCCTTTGGGTATAAAAAAAAAATCTATTTTCTACTTTTAATTAATTCATATAATCTGATTTTGTATTCTTTGATTAAGTTTGATGATGTTTAAATAAGACATAAAGTAAAGAATATAAATCAGATTTGTAATTCTTATGATGACGTTAGTTCTTAATTCTTATTTTATACTTATATAGTCGTCTAAGTTTTATTGTCATGAACAAGTATAAAATAATTGAGACGAAATCAGATTCGCAAACTAATTATTAAGTTCTAGATATATTAGTTTTAATAGAGTTCATGAAAAGGAAGTTAAACAACAAGAACGTTTACCTTTATGGTTCAAAACACTAAGTTATACATAGTAGTTAAGTTGGTTTTATTTTAATGATATCAAGGACTTAGAACTGAATTATTTTTATATTTCATTTAGATCCCAATTTCATAAGCGGAACGTTTTAATAGTCAGCAAAGATTCTCCGTTACAAGGTACATACGCGTACTAGTTCAGTTTGATATATTAGTATCATGTTTAGGTTATGATTGTATATTGGAACCTAGAATCATGATAGGGAACTGTTGTTGATTATGGTTGATGAGATTGTTTGGCAACATGAAATCAATTGGAAATCAGTATGTATTTCCTTGTTGTATGACTTGTGAAATAGAATAAATTGTTATTGGAATGCGAAATTCTATTGTATCACAAGCATGAAATGAGATGTTGGATTGAAATGCTATGATTAATAATTGTAGCAAGGATTTATAAGAGATTGCCTAAACTAAAGGTTTTTATATGATGTTATAGAAATCATATGCTTAATGTTGTATGAATGAGTATCGTTAAAAAGGATTGTTGGCAATAAACTTGTAGTCGGATTCCCTACAAGTAATGAACAATGGGGGGAGTGTGAGACTTGTTCTACACTCCTACGCAGGCCTACTGTGACGACAGTAGTGTCCTTATAAATTTTGATAACTCAAGTAGGCGGAAGGTTCCGTACGATCTTGGGGGTATGCATACTAAGGTGATGGATGTGGACCGGAACGAAACCGTATTTACATTCCATCTAATAGACCAAGTTGTCTATTAAGGATTAAGTAGCCTGTATGATTCTAGAAAGATGACGGTGCCCGTTCGATGCCAAGTAAACTATAAAAATGATTTGTAGTATCTTGTAGTATCATGTCTAGGAATGATTATTATTATTCTATTTATGTTTGGTGAATAATTTAACTGATTATGTACGTACTCAGCATAGCTGATTGTTTGTTATTTGTGATGTTTGTTGACCTGTGATGAACCATTGATATTTCAATGGGGAACAGATTAGGTATGCTGGTGATGCTGCATGAGTTTGGTATACGGGGGATATTTTCTGGTTTATAAGCTTTTGAGTGTTTTTGTTGGACTTATAGAATAATTAGTATTCATAGTTAATGATTTGAATAAAAGGGGTCTATGGTGATTCCCGAGTTGTAATTTAAAGTGAACATTTTATTTCCGCTGCAATGTAGTTTTCTTAAAAAGGAGTTGTTAACGTTTTGATTTTATCATGCCTTGCGTTTCACCGCGACGGTAACACTCCCAAAGTCGATGCAACGTAGCTTAGACATGTATGAAATTTGGGGGTGTTACACCATTAGGCGTTGCTAAGTTGTAATCTCTCGACCGATCCAGAACAGAATCGAGTGGACCTTATTGTAAGTTTTAAGAAATGGATTTCGAAATGAGAAATGAATATGATATGGAAATGGGAAATAAGAGATGAGAAATCGAAAATGGGAAATGGGAAATGAAAATGGGAAATGGGAAATGGGAAATGATTATAAATGGAAGATCACAAATGGGTATGGTTTTGGACTAGTATGGGCTTAAGCATGATGTTGACATGGGCCTAATGACATGGGCCTAACTATATGCATATGCAGACATGGACTGGACTACGTAAGCAGATCAGACTTAAATATTGGGCTTTGCTGAATACTAGACATTGAACTTATATGTAGAATTAGCAGACTAGACTCAAAGAAGATTGCGTATATGGATTTTAGTGAATACTATGCTTTGAACTTACAGGAGAGTAAGTAGGCTACGCTCATATAAGATTGTCTACATGGACAGTAGAGAATACTAGACTTTGAACTGACGAGAGAGTAAGCAGGCTAGGTGATAGAGAAGATTCGACTTTGAACTTACATTTAGAGTAAGTAGGCTAAACCTAAAGGTGACTAGACTTTGAACTTATATTTAGAATAAGCAGGCTAGACCTAAGGGTGACTAGACTTTGAACTTATGGGTGAATCAAGGCTAGACTTTGAACTTATATCTAGAATAAGCAGGCTAGACCTAAGGGTGACTAGACTTTGAACTTATGGGTGAATCAAGGCTAGACTTTGAACTTATATTTAGAATAAGCAGGCTAGACCTAAGGGTGATTAGACTTTGAACTAACATTAGAGCAAATAGACTAGACCAAAAGATTAATGGATTTAAAGTTTGGACTTCGTCCTATATGGGTCTGGAACTAGATTTAACTAGGGCTTACATAGAGATGCAAACTAGACTTACGGCTTGGCTTTTATAGTCTGGAGACTTGACTAGGGCTCACATAGAGATGCAAACTAAACCTAGGGTATGAATTGGGCTTTTATAGTCCTAAGACTTAACTGGGGCTTACATAGAGATGCAAAGTAGACCTATGGTATGAATTGGGCCAAAGTGGACCTAAGTTTTGAATTGGACTGGGATTACACTTAGATTGGAATGGCTGAGATGAGAGTTAGATGAGACTTAGATTGGAATGGGATGAGACTTAGATTAGGCCTAAGATGGATTATAATGCAAGTGGGCCAAAAATGAATGCATGGACTCAAACGAGCCTAATATAAATGCAAATGGACTCTAATGCATGAATGCAAGGGTATAGGGATGGGATTAATTGGATTGAGAAGTTTGGTTGGTTGGATTGGAGGTATTTGGACTAGGCTTAAAATTTTCAAAATTCGTTTTTGAAAGTGACCCCTTGTTTTTATCTTTTATTGGGAAAAGATGATGGATGATTAAAGATAGATTAATTTTTTCGAAAAAGATTTTTTTTGTACATGTCGTAGGATGATGATTAGTAAATGTTTTCGAAAAAAGGATAGAATAAAAGGGGGTGTAGGATTGATTTTGAAAAAGAGATGTTTTTTTAAAAGGATGGAATATGATAGGATAGATGTGATAGGGAAGATTTGTTAGAGATGAGATGAGATGGAACGAGGTAGACATGCATGACGACTCTAACTCTACCATGATCACTTTTTAGGATAGACTCGACATTAGATAATATGTATGAAAAGACTGATTTTTATGTTTGAATTAGGTGAGATTCGTTTAAGACCAAAGGACTCCAATAAGAAGATCATGAGTCTACATGAATACAGATGGAAAAAACACAGAATTGACCAATACGACGACTAAATCGACAAAGACACATCATGACGGACTTAATGACAGACTTTTTGGACTTAAACGATAGCCAAATTGAGAATAGCATGAGACGCAAAGGTTGCGCGCCACACAACAGTGTTGCGCTCATCACCAGGCTGTGAGCCAAGCGCAAGCAAAGCTATGCACTAGGCGCACTGCCCCCCGGCATCCAAAGTGTGGTCAATTTGACGATGTTTTAAGACGCGATTTTAGGTGCAATACACATTAGTGTTTCAACAAGTCCAGAATAGGCTAAAAGTCGAGTTCCACGTTTGAACTATGGTTAAGAAAATTTCATATAACATTGATGCAAGGTTCTCAACCTAAAAGTCCAGTTTTACATTTGAACTATGGTCAAGCTTAGGTTAAGGCTGAAAAGGGTCCATGACTAAGAGATTGATCCCACGCTTCGTACATTTGCTTAAAAAGATGGTCACGTGTAAGATGTGCTCCAGTTTTCAATTCAGGAACAAGAGAACAATGCCACGGTTAGGTAGGATTGCTTATGACTAAGATCCAACACTATCGCTCAGCAAGCTTTCGAACGACAAAGCACAAACCTCCTGGGGGTGGCCTCACGCATAGAACATGCGCTACTGAGGCAAGGAAGATTATCCTTATAGTGTCTTAAATAGTAGCCATGCATATGCAAAACTGTAATTTTATTTAAAAGCATAAAACAAGTACGATCGTATTTTTCGAGTTTCATCCAATTATTTAGAGAATTGATATTTTAAAAATTCTCCCCAGTGGAGTGGCCAAATTGTAGGCGTGTTTTTATTCACCTACGTAGGATAGCGTGTATTTGATTACCTCATTGTAAAGGTTTTATTAAAAAGCGTTTTCGAAGTCGCCAACAAGTCTTTAAAGGAAGACTCATAAACCTAATTGGATATAGGGAAATCTTAGGGACAACTTAGGGACTTATCCAATGTAGATTTCCCCGTCATTACTCCATTAATGGTCAATGAACCATCGATTGAGTTGGGGGTGAGGGTACGAATAAGATCAGGAATCAAATTCACCCATTGATGAACTCTACTTAATATTGATTCATATCTATATTTATGCAAATAAATAACCACATAATATTTTAATGCAATCAAATAATTAATCTATGTCGGTTCATTAAACAAACAAAAGTCTAATTTTGGGTGACATGTTATTATGCAATCAAATTAATGGGTTCCTAACAGGTTGTCCAAATTATCTGAATTCAATGTTAGAACAGTTCTTTAGGTCTTTGATTAGGAACAATAATCATGTGAGGTAATGAAATCATCAAATCATACAATTATACATATGAATAATAACAATCGATAGAAAACACAAATAAGAAGAGAAGATTTGAGATTAGAATGTACAGAATAGCATTAATTCCTTCAAGATCTACATTGTGACAAGTATATTGTTAGTAAAAAAAGGAATTCAATTGGAATTGACCCTCCGGAATTATACCTTTGTCGCCTGGGTCTTATACAACGATCTTCAGGATGAACAATCTTGAAGCTTGAAATAGGAAATCCGAAAGTACTAAGGTGTTTGAATGTATTTAAACATGAGTTTGAGTGTTTGAATATGAGTTTGAGTGTTTTAATATGAGTTTGAGTGTAGGAGAGTATGAGTAAAAGTTGTAGGAAAGCATTGTGAAAAGTGGTTTGAAGACGAGGTATTTATAGGCAAAGTAAACCGAAAATGAATCGAAATGATAAAATAAAACGGTGTGCCTGGCCCACAACTTTGCGCTTGATGCACCGCCTGTGCGCCAGATGCACAGCTTTGCGTCACGCACAATTGCTTTCTGGTTTTTTTTTATTGTTTTAAGATTCTTTTTTATCCTTAGATAAAATCTATCCTTTGAAATCTGAAATCAGCTATCTTTAAGAATAAAAATCTGATTTTCGAAATATCCTTTAAAAATTAAATATCAAGAATAATTAATATTAAAATATTAATAATACAATTAATTATCATGAAAAATTAATCGGGCTTTAAAATTACGCTTGGATTGTTTTAAACCAATAAATTCACTTTATATTCTCGAAATGCTTTTGGGCTTAGCTCGTTCGATTGCTCTTCCTTTGGACTAGACCAATTAGGACGATGGTGTGTTTTATCATTGGGTACTCAATGGGGAGACACGATTTTGTGTTTACAAAATCCAAGGATGATATCCTGGTTTCTTTGGGTGGAAAGGCTGGGATCAAAAAGATTGACCATAATAATCTCACGGCCTTTAAACAACAGATGTACAACATAATGAGGAGATTTAATCTGCCAAGTACTCAGAAGAGGAGTGAGGCAACTTTGTTAGATTGTGCTATGATCTACTGTTTGATGAATAAGTTGCAGGTTAACTTTCCAACATTGATGCTTGCTAACTTTGTATGCACTGTTCCAAGTGGTTATAAGGTAGGGTATGGAACTCTGCTCGCTGCTGTGTTCCAGGCTCTACAAGTTCCTTTGGTGATTTACGCTCCATTGGAAATAAAAAGAGAAAAATGTGTACATAATTCAACCTTGGGTAATTTGGATTTAGTTGTTGTCGGGGTACAAACGTTGTGGCTATCCCAAGTATTATAAAAAGAGAGGGTGAAGAAGGAAGAAGAAGAAAAAGAGGAGAAGAAAAAAAAAGAAAGAAGAAGGTTCAAGGAAGAGTAGGAGCCTTTCTGTTTTGACTCGGGCTATGGAAGAATAAGTTCTAGTAGTGGAACTTGATCAGGAGGAGGCACAGGAAGTTAAAGAGGATCCGGTCTATGTTCGTGTCTCTAGTTTCAACAAGAAGGTGTAGACACCAAATTTTGAATCCTTGTTTTGGATAAAAAATTTAAAATCAATATTTAAGAACATAAACTAAAATAATGAAGCTGTCATGAATCGTGGAGCGCGTGCCCCGCCAAAGGCACTTTCCGCCTAGGAACGCTTCATTCCGTCATACGGTTTTCCGTTTTGCGCTTTAATCATATGATTTCGGTTTAAAAACGTAATTGTTCCGTAAGTCATAGTCAATAACTACAGCCACCGTTTTTAATAAAATTATTTGTTGTAGAATCGTGCTCGTCTTTACTAATTTGACGAGTTTTCATTAATTGTTTCAAGTTAATTTTCGAAAAACGGAAAAACCAGTGGAAATTAGGCGCCAAAATTTCACTCGTCTCTCAGAATTGTTGGGAATGAGTTCTCTTAATGATCAAGTCATTACCTAGTAGTCACTTTTGTTTGTCCATTGGATAAAGAATGAGAATATATTCTTTAACCACCAATCTCATCCTTTTATCCATTGGTTAAGGAATAAGAATCATAATCAAATCTATGCTTTAACAACCAAAATATCCGATTTTTTTTGGGACAATCTATACTGTGCCCCGAGCACACGACCGTGCACCAAACACACACTCGTGCGCCCAGCGCACAATGCCTGCGTCCAGTGCAGGAAACTGCGCTCCGTGTAGTTGCCCAGTCTGCTTCACTTTCACGTTTTTCGATGCACTTTCACGCTTTAGGATGTATTTAGGAAGATAATATTGACTGGAAATTTGATTTTGCTTCTTTAGATTAAAAATTAAAATAAAATCTAAAAAGAATAAGAATCTTTTTGGCTTTCCAATAAATTTGATGATGTGGGAAGATTTGATGATGTAATGATGATGTAATGATGATGATGCAGAATGGTAAAAATCAGATTTTTTGGGTTAAAAATCAGATTTTTTGGGTTAAAAATTAGATTTTCTACCTCCTTCAAACCCCAATTCTCCACTTTATTTTTTCTATAAATACCCCCTTTATCTTCATTTCAAAACACAACTTAAAAACACACAACTTCAATACTACTAAACAACTTCAATCTCACCCAAAACAACTTGAATTCCACTTCATTCTCCATACTTCCTCTCATTAAAAAAAAACCTCATCCAAGAAAGAAAAAAGGAAAGCAAAAGTTAAAATTAGAAAAGTAATTAGTAAGTAAGAAGTTCATCAAAGAAAACACACAAAAAAGAGGTTTTAGTTAGTAATTAAGTAAATTTAGAAACTCACTTAGAAATTGAGAAAAATCAAAAAGAGTAGAAGCCTTTGCAAAGAAGTGCAAAATTGAGTTAGCAAGATAAAATTAAGTTTTTGTTATTTTTTTAATTATCTTCTTCATCACATACTTACTTTCTCTTTGTTTTCTCTTATCAATTTCTTAATTTTTGGAGTTATTTAGGTATGTGGAAGTCCTAACAGGTTTCCAACCTTAAATCATCCCACCTAGAATAGTCAACTCTAATGGGGAGACTCTTAGGAAATATGTGTTTATCCAGCACCGTCTTAAATATTTTGGATGCTCTGTTCTAATCATTAAATGGGGCCCTTGGTATCCAAAAAAAATTGCAAATTTTATAATTATAATTTCTATTATAATTTCATAATTATCACATCTAGATTAATTCATATTTTATTGTTTTAGGAGGCATACTTAAAAAAAACTATTATAGTGTTTCAGTAGAATGTAAATTAAACAATGAAATGCATAAAATGGAAAATTGAATCTTCGATGTAAGATGCCTAATATTCCAGACTTTGGGTTCACTAGTAAGCTATTATTTTCTGCCTATTAAAATTCATCTATGTCATTGCAAATTTACAATAATACACTAGAGAATAAATGCACTTTCCCAGCCAAGCAGGCTACCAAAACCCTTGTGTATTTGTTTTTCCTTTTTTCCCCCTAAAACAAAATTCTTTGATTTTTTGATGAACATGCAGACATTGGGTATAAATATATAAGGGGAAGATACTTTAGCCGTTAATTGAGGTGAAATTGAAAATTATCTCTGACATTCATAGTATCTCAAGAATTAAGAAAATTTTATTCATAATGGTTGCTAATTGACTAATCGAGAGATGAAAGTGATGGTATTTAATGGAAACTTTGGTTAAAGGAGAAACTAATGTGAAATTTAGACAACAAAGTCATGCATTGTGGAAACTTCCAAAGCATTTAGGGCATCCTTAGTGGTGAAAAAAAAATTAAGATTATGTACATAATCTTAAAATGGGTTCCTTAATGGTGAAAAAAAATAAGATTGTGGGTTGATTGGAAAAAAAATTTGGTATGGGATGAGTGAAATGAGGATCAGGCGTGGGAGTGGGACCCACTGCCTGATCCGAGTTTTTTAAATTTTTTTTGCCTGTCTTCCAGCCAAAACGCAGCATTTTGGCTGGCAGACAGGCAAAAAAAATTAAATGTGTCAGCGCTGACGCGCTGACACATTTAGCCATTGAGCGCGCGACATGTGTCGCTACTTTCCACGCGGCATTGCTTGATTGGTGAGTGAAATATAACCGTTGCAAAATTTGCAACGGTTATATTTAAAAAAATACAAATCAAAAAAAAAAAAAAAATTACCAACGGCTTTATTTTTTCGAGCTCTATAAATACAGACCCATTTTCCTATATTTTGGACACACTTAATTTTCTCTCTCCTTCTTCCTTCACTAATTTCTTCATTAAGTTTAGTTCATGTTTATGTTTAAGTTTAGTTCATGTTTGAGTTTAATTTTACGTTCAAGTTTAGTTTATGTTTAAGTTTAAGTTTTAATTTTAGTGAATGTTTAGTTTATGTTTAAGTTTAAAGTTTAGTTTATGTTTATGTTTTAAGTAATGTGTATGTTTAAGTTCAATTAATAAAAAAAAGTAAAAAACCGTATTTGTGTAAATTCTATGAATTGACATTTCAATACAACTTTTTCATTATTGTTCTGTTTTGAATTATTGTACTATTTTGCATTATTGTTCTGTTTTGAATTGACATTTCAATACAGCTTTTTACATTATTGTTCTGTTATACATTATTGTTCTGTTTTGCATTATTGTACTATATTGCTTTATACATTATTGTTCTGGTTTACATTATTGTACTATTTTGCTTTATACATTATTGTTCTGTTTTACATTATTGTACTATATTGCTTTATACATTATTGTTCTGTTTTACATTATTGTACTATATTACTTTATACATTATTGTTCTGGTTTACATTATTGTACTATATTGCTTTATACATTATTGTACTATTTTGCTATATAACTCATGCTTGTTTATTCACCATTTGCTCACACCAACCTCTCAAATTTATACAATGAACTATTTCAACTTAAACTTTACCGCTTCAAGTTCATCTAGTTCTGAGGATGAAATAAGATCATCCCGAGCAAACATTGATCAAGAAATAGATGATTTCTTGATTAATGTTGTTCAACCAAATGGTCCAACTATTATATCAAATGTTAGTCCAGCACCAAGGAATAGAAGAGCAAAAGTGACTGATCCTAATGAGGATCATCACCGGCCTATTCGAGGCAGGGAAGAAGGCCATAGACGATTGTATAATGATTACTTTGCTGATCAACCAGTCTATCCTGCTCGTTTATTTCGTCGAAGATTTCGAATGCAGCGACATGTCTTTCTTCAGATTATGGAAAGTGTCGTACCAAGTGATACATGGTTCACTCAAAATAGAGATTGTACCGGAAGGTTAGTTTATCTCCCCTTCAAAAGTGTACAGCTGCTATACGAATGCTTGCGTACGGGCTTGCGGCAGACAATGTTGACGAGTATGTGCGAATTAGTGAAAGCACAGCTCGAATAGCGTTAATGAAATTCACGAAGGGGGTTATCAACCAATTTGGTGCCGAGTACTTGAGACGGCCAACTCCAGATGATTTGGGTAGACTACTTGCGTACGGTGAAGAACGTGGATTTCCAGGAATGATCGGCAGCATAGATTGTATGCATTGGGAATGGAAAAATTGTCCGACGGCATGGAAAGGACAATATCAAGGAAGAGCTGGTGTTGCTACATTAGTTCTTGAAGCTGTGGCTGATCGTGACTTATGGATATGGCATTCTTTCTTTGGGATACCAGGTTCGTGCAATGACCTTAATGTTCTTCACCGATCTCCTGTGTTTAGGGATGTTTTAGAAGGTCGAGCACCACCCGTGCAGTTTACGGTGAATGGTAACCAATACGATAAGGGTTATTATCTCACTGATGGCATATATCCGAATTGGGCAACATTCATTCAATCAGTTACATGTCCTCAAACTCGCAAGGACAAGTTATTTGCTCAACACCAAGAAGGAGCTCGAAAAGATGTTGAAAGAGCATTTGGGGTGCTGCAATCTCGCTTTGCTATAGTTCGTAAACCATCCCTCGCATGGGATGAGGAAATTCTCAATGATATCATGATGTCTTGCATTATCATGCATAACATGATTGTGGAAGATGAACGGGATACATATGCACACTACGCAGATACTACTGAGTTCACTTCAAACACAAATAATGATGGCGACGAATTTGAATATTATACTGATCGGATCGTAGATATCAACCGTTACATGGCGAATAGAGATGCAATTGAAGATCAACATGTGCATCAATCCTTGAAACATGATTTGGTTGCCAATATATGGCAGAAGTTTGGCCGTAACGCTAATTAAGAGCATTTCATTATGTATTTTATGTAGTTTGTTCCTAATTAAGTTTATAATTCGTTCTTGTATTTCATTATGTGTCTCGAAATTAAAAATATATTAAAAATGCTTAATTGTGTCTCATAATAGAATTATTGCTAATTATGTTGATAACTTAATTATTAAAATGATAATTATAATATTAAAATTATTAATTACATTAATTAATAATATAATAGCAATTAATAATGAATATTTCATGTCATTAAAAATTAAATAATAAAAATATTATGTAATGGTGGTTGGGTGATGAGAGAGAAAAAGTAGTTGGGTGGGGTCAAAAAGTAAGAGAGAGAGGAAAAGGTAGTTGGGATGATCTTTTTTTTGGTTCACCATTAAGAAGAAAGTGGGAAAAGATTGTGGGATGTAATTTTTTAGAGAGAGAAAGTTAGAAAGAGAGTGGGATGATCTTTTTTTTCATTCACCATTAATGGTGCTCTTATGGGAATTGCTCTTTGAGACTTTGACGGGTAGAAGAAAATCAAGGAAAGAGAAGTTGAAAAGATTATTATGACTTTGACAGGATCACGGGAAGAATAAAAGTGTTTATGGAAATCAATGTAGATATTATTGAGTTGTAAATATGGGGCCCAGAAAATTTTGGAGCCCTATGCTATGGGTCTGTTTGCATAGGGCCATAGTCGGCCATGTGTTTATGTTATTTTTTTGAACCAAGTTTTCATAAAAAGTTTAATTAGAACTGTGCCTAAACATCTCCATAAAAAAATGTAATGCTGTAACTATAGTCAGATTCAATTTCGCACTTAATTTCATTTTTCGTCAGTATTATGTAGTGGTGTCAAACTGGGCCACTGGGCGGGTTTGGGTGACCCAACCTGGTCGAAATGATTTGGGTCGGAATGATTTGGGTGAGAGTGGACCATGGGTCGGAACTGGGTGGGTCTGGGAGGACTTGGGTCGGGTCCAACTAGGTGAGGGAGCTCTTAGACATGGGTCGGAATTGGGTCGGGTGGGGTTGGGTCGGTTGGTGGCTAGGTTGGGAGAATTTGGGTCGAACTAGAATAAGGTGAAGTCGGCCCAAATCGGCTCTCGGCTGGACTTGGGTCGGAAAAACTCGGCTCTCGGAATGACTTGGGTCGGAGCAAATCAGCTCTCGGAATGACTTGGGTCGGAACAAATCGGCTCTCGGAAGGACTTGGGTCGGAATAAATCGACCCTCAGAATGTAATCCCCCACAATTTTATGAATTTTATAAATATATTTAATGTATATTTATATATTTTTTAGTATTTAAATAATTAAATTCATAAGTGTTGACTATTTTAAAGTCAAAGGGATTATTTAATGTTTTTAAATAATCAAATATTTTATTTAGTCATACTTTAAAAGTTATTTAATAGTTTAATTATTTTTGAGTTGTAGTGTAAAAGATTTTAAAATGGGTTAGAGGAGCTCAACTCAACTTAAGCACCCAATCATTACTTGTTTTTAAAAGGCGAAACACAATTCCCTAAGCCCACAAGGGACACACTAAAAATCACTCACCCTAATTTTCTCGCTCTTTTCTTTCTCTCTTTCTTCCCCACGGGTTCCCCTTCCCATTCAGTTTCTTCTTTCTTGTCCGGCCAGCACTCGCTGGCCACCGCCGACCACCGCCGCCGTTCAGCAGCAGCCGGCGGCAGCCAACCGCCTCCTCCTCGGCGCCGTCCTTCCTCCTTTCTCTTTTTCTTGGTTTATTTCTTCCTCCTCTATGTTATTTAATGTTAAGTTTAGGTTTTAAGGATTGATTTAATGTTTTCATGATTAAAGTTTGTAATTTTGATGATTTAAAAATAAATTTCAGATTATATGATTTGTATAGTAAAGTGATTAAATTTCAGATTTATTAATTATGTTTAAGTTAGGGCTTTAAGCATCCAAGCATGGATTTTTAGGGTGTTATGAGTTGGACATTGTAGTACTATATTATAGTTTATGAAAATTGAGTACTCTAATGTTTATGATTATGTTAAAGTATGTTTTAAGGGTTTTAAACATATTATAAGTTGCTGGAATTTTTATTAGTATGCTTATGGTGAAGTTTTAAAGGTCAAAGTATGGTTTTTGAGGGGTTTTAATGATTAGTATGGTAGTACTATACTAGGAGACATTAATAGTTGGATTTTTGATAATTAAAAAGGATTTTAAACACTTTTAAAGAGGGTTTAGAATATTTTAAAGTTGCTGGAAATTTATTTGAGTATTGATTCTTGGGTATGTTGGTATTTGGTAGGCATAGAATATTCTCTAGGCAATTTCTAAGGTTGTGAAAGTGGCCTCTCGTTTTGTGTACACAAGGTATGTACATACCTATGTGTTAGTAGACTAGTATATCATGTCCGAAGAGTAGGATTGATGTAGTATCATGTATAAGGGACTTTTTATAGTTCATATGTCGTTTATATTCACGTGGAATTGCATGTTTTTATGCCGTTATGTGAAACATGTTGCCTATGTTGATTATAATATGTTTATATGGATGATTGATGCAAGCATGTGGGATTGGAAACTTTATTTTATTAATTCACATGAAGGATTAATATTTATATTGTTTATTGGATCATGTTGTTCCCTTTGAATTATTTATTATATTTACTTTATGAGGATCGTGGGCCTTATTTGGTAAGTTGGATATTCACCTATGGAAAGGTTGGTTGATTGTTGACTTAGATCAAGAAATAAATATTGGTTGGTTATTAAACTAAGTATTCGAATCATTCTTGGATTATTTGAATTGTTGATCACCTTATCTAATCCTAAGATAAAAATGGAAGATTTGTGTATTCATGATATTTATGTTGGTTGCCTTAGTTTGTGAGTCTCACAAGTAAATAATTTATTAATAACTTAACGTGGAAAGTGAATAGCAATAAGCTTTAGACTTGTGCACGTCTGAAGTGTTGGACTAGTATGAGTTGGAGTACATGGTGGTAGCCCATGACTTTTCTTAAAATCGGATTGATCATTGTGTCCTATTTTTATTAAAATTAGTACCTCGATATCGTTGGTCATGGGAGTACGGAGTTGCGCCCGTGCTTCGTCTTCTAAATTGAAGATTGGTTTGGTTTGGACAACTCTTTCCATTGCTTATTCAATCTAATTATAATTAATCTATTGATTTTGGGAGTTTAGTTCAGTATAGTCAGTCCGTTTTTTTATTTATGTTATTATTTATCTCTGAGTTAATGTTTATTAGTATCATGTTAGGTTTTATATTTTATTTAGTATGTAGTACTCAGCTTTGTTGATTACGTGCTTCCCTGTATGTCAATCATGGTTGTGCCTTATTGATCCTTTGATGACTCATTTGGTGAGTAGTCTCTCAGGATCAACAGAGCATCGACCATTTTAGATCTGAAGATGATGCATCGTGGGTTCGGGTTTCGTTGAGAGCTTGTGTTTAGCTTTAATACTTTATAGTTTTGTTTTAGTTGACTAGTTGACTTTGCTTTAGTTGACTTTGGTTTAATTGAATTTGGTTTGGTTGACTTTTGGTTTGGTTTTGGAGTTGACTTATGGTTGACTAAGTTAGTAAGTTTTTAAAGTTATTTATTTATTTCCGCTGCAAAATTCTGAATAAGCAGATATGTTATCACACGGGCGATAATGCTTTGATAATTCTCTAAGTTTTATATTAAAAAGGTATTTGGAAAATAGAGAATTGTCGGGGTGTTACACAGAAGGACTTGGGTCAGCTCAATTAGGCGCCAGATTGACTTGGGTCGGAACAGATCGGCTCTCTGAAGGATTTGGGTTGGAACAAATCGACTCTCATAACAAGGCGACATCTGGTGGAGTTGGGTCGGCTTAAGCTGGCTTCCGGAATGACTTGGGTCGGAATAAATTGACATCGGGGGGATTTGATTAGGCTCGAGCCGTCTTTTGGGTTGAGTTGGCCACTTGGGTCGGCTCAAGCCGACTCTCGAGATGAATTGGGACGAATTAAAACTCGGGTAAATCTAGGTTGCTTCTTTGCCCGGGTTTAGTTCGTATATTGTCACAAACGGTTTATATAATTATAAATTTTGTCGCAAAATTATCGATAAAATCATAAAATGCAATCATAATTCATTTTCATATATATTAAGTTAGAAAATAGTAAGTTATAAACTTATAACTCTAAGTTACAACAATTAACTTGTGATTGGATGAATGGAATATTGGATCATTCATCATTGTGATATACAATTTACAATATACATTGATGCTTATATTGCTAATTTTAAAGTTTCTAAAGTAAATTAAGACTTAACTTATATTATTGGCTAATGCCCAATGGATATTGGACTATTGATTTTATTGCATATTTCATATTTGTCAAACCGCTATTCCTGACTTTCTAAAGGATAACATTACCAGCGGGAATGAGAGCAAGTATAGTTGATGATATTGCTCAGGAATGAAGGATGGAAGGAAGGTTGGTCCGAAGAAGTGGCAGAAATACATATACATCAAAGACTTGAGCTTTAAAGTGATTAATCATTCATGAATAATGATAAATCATCAATTTGTCAAATTAGGAGATAATAATTTGGAGTTTGGACATTCGATAATCGAGATAAAATACTTTTGTTCTTCACTTCTTTGTGATCACAGAACACCTAACAATTAACAACCATAATCTATAAGTCCATACTCCATACTGATTAATGATTAGATTATTAGAGTCATTAAACTTAGTCATTTAGTTAGCTAGTAACTTACTCACTCTCGTAGTCTTACTGTTTCACTATATAACAACAAATAGAGTTAAAGATGAGTTGAATTAAATAATTATAAATTAAGAAATGAGAATATGATATTAGAATATTAGATATAATAATATGTAGATTTGAAAACTATAGTATGGTTGTGTAGAGATGGAGACATGAAGCGATGAAGTACGAACTTATGAAATTATAAATAGGAAAGCATGAAAAGTATGAAGTTTGTTTGAACTTTGAACTTATGAAATTGTAGTATTATACATTAATAGTGATTAGTGAATATTCATTAATTATTGATACATGAACGATGAAACTACAAATAGGTCAACCGTTGAATGACTCAAATCAACTTGTTCGGCTTCGGTTCTTGCTATAATCCTAGTTTGTTCGAATGGTTCTAAATTCATAGCTTTTTAGAAAACAAAATCGATAAGTAAAATGTTATTTTGTGCTAATCAATATTCACTAAGGCACTAACTTCACAAACTTGTTACATTGTAATTGTTACTTGTTAATTGGTAGTTCACTTGGTTGGTTATGTCGTTATGGTACTAACTACTAAGTAGTAATTTACTAAGTTAGTAACTAGTTAACCACTAGATATTAAGTTACAAAATATTGAAATACAAATACTAAATAACAAATAACTATTAGAGTGAGAATGAGGGAGTGGAAGGGTGGCAAGCCCTTTCATCTTCCACCCACATGTTGTGGGTTCGATTCTCATCAAGGGGTTTAGGGCACTTTGGGGTAGGTTGTATTTAGGTGCCTTGTGATAGGGTGTTAATGAAATTTATCTTACCAAATTTTTTAAAAATAATTATTAGAGTTAAACTTAGCCACTTAGTTAGTTAGTGACTTAGTCACTCTCACTAGGTCACTATATAACAACAAAAAGAGTTAAACTGTTAAAGATGAGTTGAATTAAAGAATTACAAATGAAGAAAATGAGAATATAAGATTAGAGTATGTGTAACACCCCGTCCCTCTACTACTAAGATTCTAAACAATATCTAATCAAAAACTACTAAAATGACGTTAGCGGAAATAAGGTCGGGACGGTTATGCTACTCTAAAACAATAAATAAAGATAATTCCTCAAACTCAAAGTTTCATAACTTCAAAAGAAAATTAATATCCGAGTAAACATCATAATTCTAAAATAAAAGAAATATCCCAAATTGTATCATATTATCAATCCAAAACTATGAGACGTGCAAGTCTCCCAATAACACTTAAATAAAGCTAAATGTCCTTGAAAGCTACCCAAAAGTAGGACTGTCTATGGTCCCCATAAATCTCATCTACCAAAAACAATATCAGAAGCTTCTTCTCACTACAAACCCTCACTCTGCTAGCCCAAGCAGCCACAAGTCTAGCATTCATTTCCATCTGCAATGATGTATTAAATAATTCCACAGTCAATGGGGAGTAACTAGCAGTTCTCCCAGAACAATAGCAATCAAAGCACGATTCAGAAGTAGATTATTACGAAAGGAAAATCATGCAATCATTACATCATTAGCAAGCACATAGAAATCATAAAGCTCATAGATGAAACAAGTGATCATCAACAATAAGTAAACATGATAGAGTGAGTGACATAATTCTAATATATATAAATAATAATAAATCAAGAATTCAACAAGTTATTGAGTCAGAAACCGAACGCCAGTGATTCGCAAATCACTTCCTAAGGTTTGTCAGATCGCAATCTCCAGGTCAGTCTATGGGCTTACGTTCCCCACTGCCTGTTGTAGTCTAACATCGATGGCTCTCTTTGAGACACTTGGGCTCATCAGGGCCGTACACGTGTCACCTTAGTAAAAGAAGAGAAAAGCCTTGAATCTCTGGGCTACACTCAGCTGAGTTAAAAGGATCAAATTCTGGCCCAACAGTCAGAGCCCAGCAGTGCCAAATGGCTGAAGGAGAGTGGTTAATAGACATCCCCAGTCATTGTCGCCACGTGTCATGATCTCGATTCCTCAGCCAATCAGAGGCCACTATTGTAGGTCAGTTTTTAAGGTTAGCTGTCAACTTGCTATCACTATAAATACCCCTGAAATCAGGAGAAAACACATTCAATGCAAACAGTGCAAAGTTACTCTGATAAAATTCTCTCTCACTTTCTCTTTCTGTCTCTACTTTCTCTTACTACTCCTGATAACTGACTTAAGCATCGGAGGGGGAACCACCACCCAAACCTCCAGGGTGGGTCCCTTTGTGCAGGTTCGGGAGTGAAGCCAAGGCTAAGGATTAAGCTAATTCAGGCATTGTTGCACAAGTCTCCATCTGAAGAACACTCAAGATACTAATTTACTTGCTCGACAAGGAAGCTAAGCCTACAGCTTACTTGTTGGACAAGTGGATAAAAAATTTGGCGCCGTCTGTGGGAAGACGCAACGATGACTGATTGTCAATCGTCCAACATTGCCAGGAATCGAAGCCTTCAAGTTAATGTCGAAGATACGGTGGAGCATGAAAGACCACCTCGAGGAAGAGATAGACGTCCGTCCATTGTCAATGTTCCTGGACCAAGCCAGCAACCGGTCATCCAAGTGAATTTGGATCGTCCAAAGGATCGCCGTACACCTGGAGAATGTCTTGAATGACTTTCGGACTAAGATGGCGGCGGTCGTCCCGGGAACAGATTAAAAGCAATATCTTTGTTTTTTCATCACAACCCGGGAGCCCCGCTAACAATCCACCTCGTCCTAGAGGACGTTCTCAAACAGATCGTCCAGGTCCTAGTCGACATGTTCGTCAGGAGCCCTCCAGGAGGACGGCAAGAGGAAAGCAGCCAGAGGATAATGATCAACGAAGAAAGATGGACTGGAACCTGGTGGTGAGGACTCAGGACCATGTTCGTCCAAGCGGGCACCGCATGGAAACAGATGCCAGAGAGTATCTAGAAGCAAAGAAAGCTGCTGCATTACAGCGATCAGCAACAGGATTTACGCCATATTTGAGAGACCCTCCTTTGAGGTTGTCGTCCAGAGGGGAGGGACGAAGTTTAAGTCACTCTCTTGTTCATCCGCGACAGGAGAAGACAGTGGCTCAGCCCTTGGTCTATAGGCGTCCAAGTGCTCGCAAACACTTCATCCAACCCAAGTAATGAAAGAATATCGCAAGGAGTTCATACCCATTGAGGGACAGTGGGAGCTCTCCAAATCAACCGGCCTACTCCATTCTCGGCCGGGATTATGGAGACGCCCCCTTCCCAAAGGTAAAACTCCCAACCATTGAGCCTTTCGATGGAACTACTGATCCAGACGATCACCTGTCTGCTTACAAGCATCAGATGTACGTCCAAGGAGTGGACGACGCTACTTGGTGTAAGAATTTTCCAGCTACTTTGAAAGGAGTAGCGCAGAAGTGGTTTAACAATCTTCCCCCCAATTCAGTCAACAACTTTACTGAACTTAGCTTCTTATTCACTAGTCATTTTGTTGCCAACAAGTAAGAGCAAAAGACAAGCATGCACCTAGGCAAGGTCGTCCAGGGACCTAAGGAGGCTCTTAGAAGTTTTGTTAAGAGATTCAACCTAGAAGCGCTTCGGATCCAAGATCTTAATCTTTGGAGTAGCCTTTGACGCCTTCATCAGGGGTCTAAGGCCAGGAAGTTTCAAGTTTGACCTTGTTAAGAAGAAAATCTCCACTCTTGCTGAGGCTTTGAGGGAAGCCGAAGCATTTATTCATGCCACCGAAGTATGTGCTGAGGCAAAGCATCCCGAGTCTAAGAAGCCTGAAGAGGTTGCTCAGCCAAAAAAGAGCAACCCCAAGAAGGCCGAGACTTGGGCGATAACCTCCAACACCACTCCGGCTAGAAAGAACAAGAGAAAGGAGGCCGAGCCATCCTCATCCAATCCTGTTGAGTTTAACAAAGACCAATACTCCATCCTCATGGAGATTAAGGATCAGTATGAGTTGAAGGCCCCAGCTGAAATGAAAACTCCTTATAGAAACAGGGATAAGAGCAAGTATTGCCACTTCCACAAAGATTGTGGTCATGAGACCAATGAATGTAAGCACCTCAAGAGAGCTTTAGAAGAGTTAGCCCGAAAAGGAAAGATGAATTCCTATATGACTCAAGGGGGAAGGAAGTTCCCAAGGAAAGATGATTGGCATAACAAGAAGAAGGAGAGTGCAAGCACCGACGAAGATGTGGTTCTTGTAATCTCGAAGTGGGTTTCTTCTTGGGGGCCAACTAATAGAGGGCACAAAAACTACCTTAGGGAGCTCGGCCAAGTTTTGTTAGCTGATCAGACGAAGGCTGAGCCCTTCCCAAGGGTGGTATAGTGAACAAGATCGGGGCAGGTTGAGGACTCCCCATGATGATCCCTTGGTCGTAGAAATGAAAATAGAAAACTTGAGAGTAAGAAGGATCCTGATCGACACCGGAAGTTCGGGACATCATTAGTGCTGATTGCCTGTCTAGACTAAAGTTTGAGGAGAAGAACTTAGTTCCCGTTCACCATCCCATCATAGGGTTTGGGGGAGGAGTCATCCATCCCATGGAAACTATGACTTTGCCCGTTCGAGTGGGAGAGAAGGAAGCCTCAAGAACTCTGTTTATCAAGTTCTTGGTGGTCCGAGACTTGACAGCCTACAATGTCATTCTTGGACGACCAACTCTGAATCATGTCAAAGCAGTAATAGTAACTCACCTGATGTTGATGAAGTATGAGTGTGATGACGGCAGGATTGGCTCCTTGTATGGAGACCAGCAGGCGGCTAGGGAATGTTACCTAACTACTCTGAAACCATCATCATGGAAGGCTGATAAGCAAGACCAGACGCAAGTTGCTGGCGGAAGGAAAACGTCTGGAATAGAGAAAGATCAGACGAAGGTTGCTAGCGAAAGGAGAACGTCTGGAATAGAGAAAGATCAGACGAAGGTTGCTAGCGAAAGGAGAACGTCTGGAATAGAGAAAGATCAGACGAAGATGGCTAGCGAGAGGAAAACGTCTGGATTTGTCAAAGATCAGGTCGCCTCGTTAAAGCTGACCATTGAGAGCCCTCAGACGCCTCTTGCTCCCTCAAGGAAGGCGTCTGAACATCTCCCCAGCAAGAAGAGGAAATATGAAATCATCAAGGAAGAACCCTCCTCGTCTGAAGAGGTCATGGCCATCATGGGGCTAACAGTAGAACGTTCGGAGCCAGTGGATGTCCCTGAAGAAGTACGTCTGGATGAAGCTCGTCCAGAAAGGACCCTCAAAATTGGATCTTCGCTCAGTCCTGGTTTGAAGGGTCATCTAGTCCACTTATTGAAAGAATTTCAAGATGTGTTTGCCTATTGCGTCGAGGAAATGCCGGGAATTGATCCGGAAGTAGCCGTCCACCGGTTGAATGTTGATCCAAATTTGAAACCGGTTCGCCAGAAGAAGAGGCATTTGGGACCGGCTAGAAACCAGGCGGTCGACCAAGAAGTTCGAAGTTGTTGGAATCCAAGTTCATCAAAGAAACCTATTATCCCGACCTGGATAGCAAATGTGGTTATGGTGCCAAAGCATAATGGAACCTGGAGAATGTGTGTGGACTACACGGACCTCAACAAGGCTTGTCCTAAGGACAGTTTCCCTTTGCCTAAGTTGGATCGTCTAGTAGACTCCACGGTGGCCATGCTTTGCTTGAGCTTCATGGACGCATATTCGGGTTTTCATCAAATCCCAATGTGGCCGAGAGGATCGGGACAAAACGTCCTTCATTCTGAAAAAGGGTCTGTATGGGTGGGTGAGGATGCCATTCGGCCTACGCAATGCCCCGGCCACTTTTCAAAGATTGATCAATAATGTTTTTCAGCCGCAGTTAGGACGAAATATGGAGGCATATATTGACGATATGATAGTCAAGAGCCGTCAAGAAGAAAGTCATGTTGGTGATTTGAGAGAAACTTTTGAAACTCTCAGGAAATACAAGTTGAAGCTGAATCCCAGCAAATGTGTCTTTGGGGTTTTGTCGGGGAAGTTCTTAGGTTTCTTGGTGGATCAGAGGGGAATAGAAGCCAACCCTGAAAAGATTCAAGCTGTTCTAGACATGAAGTCTCCTTCGAAGGTAAAAGAGGTACAGCGGCTGACGGGTTGCTTGGCTGCCCTTGGACGATTTTTGTCTAAGTCAGGCGACAAGTGCCATCACTTCTTTGCCACGATCAAGAAAAAAGCCAAGTTTGAATGGACAGCAGAGGCGGAGGAAGCCCTTCAGCATGTCAAAGATCATCTTCAGCAGCTGCCTAGGTTGGTCAGTCCCGCAGAGGGGGAAAAATTGTTTGTATACTTGGTTGTATCCACTCAATCTGTGAGTGCCGTCCTGTTGGCTGGACGAGAATCCGTCCAGATCCCAATATACTTCGTGAGTCACGTGCTCAAGGACGCGGAAAATCGGTATACTCCTGTTGAGAAGTTTGGATTGGCCCTTGTCATGGCCAGCAGAAAGTTAAGGCCCTATTTTTTGGCGCACAGTATACTCGTCTATACTGATCAACCTTTGAAGCAAGTTCTGCAGAAGATGGAAGCCGCTGGGCGAATGTTAAAATGGGCGGTTGAGCTCAACATGTTTGATATATCATTTGAACCAAGGAAGGCCATTAAGGGGCAAGCCTTGGCTGATTTTATAGTTGAGCTTACTCGGCCAACCATAAAGCCAATATCTGATCCAGCTGAAGGAAGGAAGCATTGGACGCTCATGGTTGATGGATCGTCCACAGTCAATGGGTGTGGAGCAGGAATCATTTGTCAATCTCCCGAAGGGGACAAGTTTGAATATGCATTAAGATTCTAATTCAAAGCGTCCAATAACGAAGCTGAATATGAAGCACTCTTGGCTGGAATCAAAATGTGCAAGGCGGCTGGAGCTGTAGAGATTGAGGCCAAATCGGACTCTCTCTTAGTTGTCAGCCAGGTCAACGGAGATTTTGAATGCAAAGAAGCATCAATGAGCAAATATATGTGACTGATCAAGGATGAGATTGAGCCATTAAAACGATTTGTCCTCGATCAAGTACCAAGGTCAGAAAATCATCAAGCAGATGCTCTCTCGAAATTGGCCAGGTCGGCTGAGGGTGATGTGCCAAGAACAGTCTTTTGGGAAGTCAAACCCAAAAAGAGCATCGACCAAGAGGAGATTATGTTTCTCAGCCGAGGGAATGTCTGGATGGAGCCGATCATAGAATACAAGAAGACGGGGCGATTGCCTTCGGATCCTGTAGAGGCCAAGTATGTGAAGGCCAGAGACAAGTGGTTTGAACTATGGGACGAGACACTTTACAAGAAGTCGTTCAACCGGCCTCTGCTCAAGTGCGTCCCCAGAAAAGATGGTCTGGAGATTCTGAAGGAACTCCATGAAGGAGCTTGTGCCTCTCACATTGGGGGAAGAGCCATAGGCGAGAAGGCTTTAAGGACGGGGTACTACTGGCCTACCTTAAAGGAGGATGCTTTAGTCTATGCAAAGAAGTGTGACAGTTGTCAGAAGCATGGAAATGTGCATCAAAAGCCGTCCAACTATTTGACCCCCATCTTATTCCCTCTGCCTTTTGCCAAATGGGGCATGGATATCCTAGGACCTTTCCCCTGTGGGCCGGGCAAAAGAAGTTTGTGATTGTAGCAGTGGACTATTTCACTAAATGGATATAAGCTGAAGCCATGCGAGGAATAACAACAAACGACGTCAAGGGCTTCATCTGGAAGAACATTATAACTCGATTTGGCATGCCTCAGTCAATCGTCTTTGATAATGGTCCACAGTTCGAAACGCCTAAGCTGAAAGAATGGCTGTCAGAAAGAGAAATCAAAGCTCACTTTGCAGCAGTCGCCCACCCACAAGCTAATGGGCAAGTCGAGTCCTTCAACAAGATTCTATCAAATGGAATCAAGAAGAAGCTGGACAACGCCAAAGGGCAATGGGTTGAAGAACTGCAATTGGTGTTATGGTCCATTAGAACAACTGCTAAGAATTCTACAGGCGAGACGCCTTTCATGCTAGTCTATGGTACTGAAGCCGTCTTGCCCATTGAGATCGAGGAGCCCACCCTACGAGTTATGTTATACACAGAGGAAGCCAACTGGGCCGCATTGCGTACGGCCTTGGACCAAGTCCCAGAAGTCAGGGGCAATGCCTTGCTAAGAATGCAATTGTACAAACTGCGTATGGCTCGGGAGTTTAACAAAAGAGTTGTTAGACGACCGCTAAAGGTGGGGGATCTTGTTCTGAGAAAGATGGAAGCGGTTGGACGAGCTAAAGAGTTGGGAAAACTAACACCAAATTGGGAAGGACCTTATCTGATTGTCCAGGAGATACACAGTGGGACTTTTCGTCTGCAAGGTCTAGATGGAAGATCTATTCAGCGTACCTGGAATTCAGACAACTTAAAGAAGTACCACGTCTAGCTCAGATCTTCGTCAGATATAAGTAGGGTAATTTGTAGTTACTCCAAAGTGCCACGGCACATATTAGTAAGAAAAGAATTGTATACATGCATCTTGGCTTTCAGCCAAGCAAAATCCATATAATACAATTCCTACTATCTTATCTTTTTGTTTATTTTCACCAAGTTACTTCACTTTGGGGCATTAAATCAGTTACTCGTCTAAAAGTGACAATAACCTGGACAAAAATACAAACAATAGCGAACGTGAATTGCTCGCATTTACGCCGAACATCACTCCCTCAAAGAGACCGGCCAAATATATAATGCATATATGGCCGTCAAATTGACAAAACCTCTAGTAAGAGTAACGTCAAAGTCTCGAGAGAAAGGCGCTGAAATAAGCCGTTAGTAAAGGATACTTACTTTCAAAAATACGGACGGCTAAGTAGTCCCGGACCCTAGTAAGGGATCGCTACTTAATGACGAGTGTTGCTCCCTCAAGGAAGCCGGCTAAAACATTATTTGAACATGTATCTCACGCTCGTCCATCAACTTCAGCAGGCTCAGCCAAGGCTTGCCGCTCTCCTTCTTGGACTTCGGCTCCCCTTCAATATACGAGTGAGCTAAGCCCAAGAACGGGGGGATAATAGAAGCCTATAGGACGAGCTAAGGAGAGAGCGGGTCGTCCAAAAACCCGGGAGGACCTAGGCAATAGATGCCCTTGTGATGGTTTGATAGTGCAGGACGAACGTTAGTAGCTCGAGTAAAACGGCTAGAACGTGGCTCGTCCATAAAGCAAAAAGGTTTTAGACGCTTTCCCTCTTTGGGCAAGACTAGTCTTTATGAGTAGATCATCCAAAACTTCATGACGAATCTCAATAAATACTCGCTTACATTATGGGACGTTCTCTTTAGTCGGGTAATGGACATCCAAAAATTGGAGGCCAATTCCAGACGAAGATTGCCCCAAGAAGGTGACCGTCCAAGTATGGACGTCCTCCTTCATTGGGTGACCCTCGTCCAAAAACTGGAGGCCAATTCCAGACGAAGATGGCCCCGGGAAGGTGACCGTCCAAGTATGGACGTTCTCCTTCATTAGGTGACCCTCGTCCAAAAATTGGAGGCCAATTCCAGACGAAGATGGCCCCAAGAAGGTGACCGTCCAAGTATGGACGTTCTCCTTCATTGGGTGACTCTCGTCCAAAAATTGGAGGCCAATTCCAGACGAAGATGGCCCCAAGAAGGTGACCGTCCAAGTATGGATGTTCTCCTTCATTGGATGACCCTCGTCCAAAAATTGGAGGCCAATTCCAGACGAAGATGGCCCCAAGAAGGTGACCGTCCAATTATGGATGTTCTCCTTCATTGGGTGACCCTCGTCCAAAAATTGGTAATCGTTCAAGCCTAGGATGGCAATCCTCTCGTTTTTGTGTTTGGCAAACCGCCCCAGACGAGCCTCTTTTGGTACTCGGATGCATATGCAATTATCAAAGGCTCTAAATATTGTAGACCATCCAATAATATCAGGACGAGTCACATTTTTACTTGTGCATTTCGGACAGAATTTTGTAATCTTCAGGAAAAGCAGATCGTCCGATAGTTCAGGACGGGTCGATTCTTGTGCTTCGTAAAATTATTGAAAAGTTGCGATCGTCTAAAGCCAAGCACGCTGCTCTCAAATTAAGCATCTATGCTAGACGTCCAACGATCATGACGAAGGTAATATTATACTAAGTCAAAATTAGAATTCAGAAAGATAAAAGGCAGGCAATTGGCAAAAATTCTCTTTCATATATGATTGGTAAAGAATTATAACTTAAGAGCTGAAGAGTTAAAGATACAGCAGCGAACAAGCCAAGAAACATGAAAATAAACCTAAGCTTAGGCTTCGTCTTCAGAGCGGGGTTTCTTGGTCGTCTTACGGGGTCTCCTCCTCGGCCGGCCTCGTCGTCGACTCCTCAAACTCCGGAGGTTCCTCGGCGCATACCATAGCCCGATGGACGCTCTCTTGATACTCCAGACGACGAACGAAGCTGGGGACCTCAGCTTCCTCAGCTAGCATCCCAAAGGCTTTGACGGCCCAGTCCTTGGCCGTTTCGACGACTTGTTTCAACCCTTCCTTGGCATCGTCGAAGGCCTTGGCCGCCTCCCTTTCCAGACGGGCAGTCATTGCCCTTAGGAGAATGTTCTCTCTTCTCAGCTCAGCGGCAGCAATAAGAGCGACATCTCTTTCGCCTTTTAACTCAGCAGAGAGAGCGTCTATGTTCATCTTTAGACGATCCTGCTCGGTATATAGCTGGTTGATTTTAACAAGATGATTCTTGTTCTCGAGACTCCGGGAGTGCCGATCTCTTCTCCAAGGCCTCCGGCGGCGGCGATGAAGGGTGTTAGCCATCTCGATGTCGTGAATGGCTTTGTCCCCCGCCGTTGTAGCTTGGTGGACGAGGTGCTTATTTTCCTTTCTAAGCTCCCTCGCCCAATCTTCGGTTAGCATGCTTTGCGAGCCGAAAGGGGCAAGGAAAACAAATCAAGTTATTAGACGATTTGCAAAGTGAAAGTTTGTACAAGTATTAAACAAGGCGAGTCATAAAGCAATACCTCGGCACAGAAGCCGAGACATGTAGCCCACATGCCGGCGGACGCTCCCCTTAATCCCTTGATGTAGAATTCAGGGAAGCATTTGAAGAGCTCCTGTTTCAGCCGCTCTTTCTCCAGCCTTGACATTTTGGCGAAGGCAGGAGAGGACTCCTCGTCCGAATCAGCAGTGGGTGAGTTGGGGGAATAGCAGGGCCTTTGCCCTTATCTGAAAGAGGGGGAGAGTCAGTTATCTTGTCTATTGGACGGACTCATGGACTTTCCACCGACCCGCATCGTCCTAACTATGTTGGGGTAATACGACTCACCAGACGAAATTGATGCCGTCCTAACAGCTAGAGGCATCTGTGGCACCAGCTTTGCCACCGAGCCGCTGAACCCTGGATAGTTCTCGGCAGCAGCATCAGATCCCGGTGCAACCAAAGCCAAGGCAGACTCTGGATTGACCTCGGCAGAGTCGGCCGGCAAAACGCTGAGCGGCACAGCTGCGTGTGCATCCCTTCCCTCCTCGGCCGATCCGGCAGTCGAAGGCTCCCTTTTAAGAGCCTTGGCTTGTAGGGGAGGCATGCTTTTCTCCCCACTCTCGGCAGCAGGAGCCGCCTTATCCGCCCTTTTCCTTGTAAAGCCCTTAGGCTTCTTCGCTGAAGGCTGGTCAGCGGCTGTAGTGGGCCTCTTCCTGGACGAGGACTACTTCCCAGGTGGAAGCTTGTTTGTAGGAGCATTTTTCTGCAAAAAGTAAAGGCATCAGATTGATCGCCCAAATAAAAAAATAAAAAATAAAATAACTACTATTGCAAAAATCCAGACGAGTATGGCCCCAAGAAGGTGACCGTCCAAGTATGGACGTTACTCTATGGCTGACCCTCGCCCCAAAATTGGATGCAAAAATCCAGACGAGTACGGTCCCAAAGAGGTGACCGTCCAAGTCTGGACGATCTCTTTCCTTGGCTGACCTTCGTCCAAGATTTGGTGCAAAACTCTTGGACGAGCATGGCCCCAAGAAGGTGAACGTCCAAGTCTGGACGTTCTCCTTTTTTGGGTGACTCTCGTCCAAGAATTGGACACCAACTCTTGGACAAGCATGGCCCCAAGAAGGTGACCATCCAAGTCTGGACGTTCTCCTTCTTTGGGTGACTCTTGTCCAAGAATTGGACACTAACTCCTGGACGAGCATGGCCCCAAGAAGGTGACCGTCCAAGTCTGGACGTTCTCCTTCCTTGGGTGACTCTCGTCCAAGAATTGGACACCAATTCTTGGATGAGCAAGACCCCAAGAAGGTGACCGTCCAAGTCTGGACGTTCTCCTTCTTTGGGTGACTCTCGTCCAAGAATTGGATACCAATTCTTAGACGAGCTAGACCCAAAAGAGGTGACCGTCCAAGTCTGGACGTTCTCCTTCTTTGGGTGACTCTCGTCCAAGAATTGGACACCAATTCTTGGACGAGCGTGGGCCCAAGGAGGTGACCGTCCAAGTCTGGACGCTCTCCTTCTTGGGGTGACCCACGTCCAAGAATTGGATGCCAATTCCGGACGAGCTCATATGGTCCTCGTCAAAAAAAAAAAAAATTAAAAAAAAAATAATAATAAAAATAAAAATAAAAATATATATATATATATATATATATATATAATTACCAATGTTTCCGCCCTTTTTTCGGCGCTACTCTTTGCATACTCCTTCCACAGATTATCTGTAAATTGGGACATGCTGATTTCCCCCGTCCAAGATGGTTTGAGGCGTTGTCTGGCCGAGTCTGAAAATACAAAAAAAAAAATGTGTGTTCGTCATATGAGTTATGGACGAAGAGTTTTACTTGGATGATTTTAAATATACTTTTATCCTCAGCCAACCGCAAGCTGGCAGCGACCAAGAAGTCGTCTTGGTAAAACATTTCCTTAAAGGGTATCCAGTTAGACGGTCCCTTAAAAGATCGCTGGCCGGGTCTGGAGTACTCCTTCACTCTGAAGTACTCCACCACCTCCTCGTCAAAGTCGTCCTCCAACTCCAGCCAAGACCGCTTCCGTCCGGTATTAGTGACGGATCTATTATAATATCTGTAGCTCTCTGTGACATAGTCGTTGGACGCCCGTAAAAAGATGAAATCGGCTTTCCAATCGTGCATCTCTCGACGATTTCCCCCCAAGCTGTCATGAAGCCCGGACGGTTGCGAATCTTGAGCCATGCTCCGTCCACGCCCCAGTACCTTAGACGCATAATGGATATGGGTAAAGGCTTCAAGGGAAAAGGCTAGGCCGCGTAGCTCGCGTGACGGCAATAAACGTCGGGATGTTGTGCCAAGCGTTTGGTGCCGACTGGTTATGGCCGATGTGGTAGTCTTTGCGGCACTTGTTCTACGAAGTCGTGAAGAGGAAACCTCAATCCAAAGCATCTAAGGCCGGTTTATAGGCGGCGAAATGGCTCCCGGGAGCACTCAAGATCATCGCGTCGTTATTAGGAATGACAAAGGAGAAGCCCGGCATGGGCATGAAAGACGACAAGAAATTAGGGTCTGGTCCTAGTTTCTCTAACCACTTACGGTTAACTAAAATGAAGCCAGGATCAGAAAGGGGACCTAAACGTCTTCTAATCTCCGACGAGGTGGTAGAGGCCTCGTCGATTCTTCGGCAGCCTCGGGATCGCTACCATTATTACCTGCGCCGATCTCCGCCCGTATCGGCGTCCCCGCCGAAATGCTTGGTCTCGTTTTTATTTCGACGTTTTCGCATCATGGTCGAAAGGAGGCCTGTCCAAAGAGCGAGCACTTTGGACCTCTCTTGCCTCATCGACACTCGTCCGATTGATTCCTCCATATCCGAGCTATTTGATGGAATTATTGCTTTTCGTCTTAGACGGGCCGTTTGCTTGACGCGCGCCAGATTACCCTGCACAGGTAAAGACTGGGTCGTCTGACTTTCTCGGCCAAAACTATGAACAAATATGTACTCGGCCAGAAGAGGCCCAACTCTAGAATGTGCCAAAGAAGAAGTATCGGTTCTAGGGTCAAGACAAGCTCTTGGTCGGCTAGGATTATTTGACGAAGATGATTCCATTTTATTGATTTTCTAAGAAAAAAATAAAGAATAAAGAAGAATGAAAGGATCAAAGAAACGATACCTGCTAAGAACGTCTGGGAAATTCGGTGAAGGATGCTGAAGCTGGACGATCTCTCTCTCTCTAGAAAATTGCAGAGCTTCTCTCTCAAGAAAAATTTGTTCGGGGTGTTAAATGATTGAATGTTTTCACACCAAGGATATTTATAGAGGAATAAGAAACATGCGCAACCGGTCAAGAATGACCGAAGAGAGAATCCCACGGTCTAATATGACCGGTATAACACAGGAGAAGGCGCGCCACTTCATTTCAAATTAAACTACCTTGAGTGTAAAAGGGCCTTAACCGTCAGATGGGCCAACAGTAAAAGCCCTTTTAGGGGCAAATGTTGTAGTCTAACATAGATGGCTCTCTTTGAGACACTTGGGCTCATCAGGGCCGTACACGTGTCACCTTAGTAAAAGAAGAGAAAAGCCTTGAATCTCTGGGCTACACTCAGCTGAGTTAAAAGGATCAAATTCTGGCCCAACAGTCAGAGCCCAGCAGTGCCAAATGGCTGAAGGAGAGTGGTTAATTGACATCCCCCAGTCATTGTCTGCCACGTGTCATGATCTGATTCCTCAGCCAATCAGAGGCCACTATTGTAGGTCAGTTTTTAAGGTTAGCTGTCAACTTGCTATCACTATAAATACCCCTGAAATCAGGAGAAAACACATTCAATGCAAACAGTGCAAAGTTACTCTGATAAAAATTCTCTCTCACTTTCTCTTTCTATCTCTACTTTCTCTTACTACTCCTGATAACTGACTTAAGCATCGGAGGGGGAACCACCACCCAAACCTCCAGGGTGGGCCCCTTTGTGCAGGTTCGGGAGTGAAGCCAAGGCTAAGGATTAAGCTAATTCAGGCATTGTTGCACAAGTCTCCATCTGAAGAACACTCAAGATACTAATTTACTTGCTCGACAAGGAAGCTAAGCCTACAGCTTACTTGTTGGACAAGTGGATAAAACACTGCCTGTGTCTAAGAATGGCCAAACTCTCGATGCAGGGTAGAACACGCAGAACTCCCTGACCTCTCGGACGACAACAATTAACCCAGGTGTACCCCTAGTTCGCAAACCAGGTGGTTGGCATGTTCTTTACCGGGGACTACATCTATCCCACCGGATATTCTTATCTCAAAATACAATCATGCATACAATCCAAGTATCATTCATCAAAATATTCATCAAAAAGGGATGCCACCCGGCCTTATACCCATAGTTCATCAAAACAGTTCTTCATAATTCCTCAAAATAAATCACTTACAAATTTTCAACAAATATCTCTCACAATAACACTTGAACATCTCCAAACATCATCAATGATAATATACTGGTTTTTACAACAACACAAATTCAATCAACAATACACCACCAATTAACTCTAAATCATATTCATTAAAAGAGTGGTAACAATTAATCATTTTCTTCCATAAATCAAACATAAACATGTGGTTACCCAATGATACATAATGTATACTAATGAAAATCAGCAACCCATAATATATTAAATTATGAATTATTTCTGATTTACAAACCCTCAAACAATTTAAAAGTGTATACTCAATTTCACAATAAAAACACCATAATAATTATTAAACTGATAATGCCGAGCAGTAAAATCATAAAAAAATTATCATACGACCCTAATGGCTCTACTGACATGATAAAATTTTTATTTATAATTTTCGGACTCCAAAAGTATTTTTAACAGTTAATATACAGATTCCTCAAATAAGCCATTATAATAATTAAAAACATAAACAGACGCCCAAAAATTACCAAAAATTTACATAACATGTAAAAACTCACGGAAATACATAATATTCAAAGAAATTAATTTTTATGCCTCTACAAATAATTTTCATGATTTATATACTGACAGAACCGAAATTACAAAAACAGATATATCAATTAAATAAAATATTAAACAGTAGGAAAAAATTATTCTAAGCCATGTAATACATACTACGCATGTATCATGATCTAAGAAAAATAATTTCATCAATTTTAACAGTCGTTCCATAATTATCATGCAATTTAGCCAAAAACGCACAAAACACCAATTAAATCAAATAAATAATAAAAATCATGCGAAAATTATTTTTCTCTACACAGTATTCACATAGCATGTATCGAGTATATTCATGTCAAATTTCGTCAAAAATTTCATTCAAAAAGTATTTTAAATAATTCCTAGCTTAGTAATCTAATACCGAATAATACTCTAATCACTATGGTTCTAAGATAACAACTAGTTACCTAGATCGTCGGGAGGAGAGCTGAGTCTAAAGAGACAATCACGAGTTAAGCATGCAATCCAAATCCTCTTCTAACCCCAAGGCATAACGAACGGGAATTGTAGCAACAAGTCACTAGGCATTTCTTCTTGAACGTTGAAAACTCTTGTTTCGCACTGCTCTGTTACGACCATGATTCCCGATGATCAAAAGCTCAAATTATAAATCGCTCCAATCATAATGTAGAACAAGATGTTATAAACATTGTATCCAAATTTAAAGACGATCCAACGGATAGATCTCCATATACGGTTATTTTCGTGAAGGTGCGACAGGAAAAACCGGGTTGAACCTTTCTATTCTTTTCCTCTTTCTTTTCTCTCTTCCTTTTCTTGAAAAATGGTGAGGGTTTAATGCAAATGATGCTGAACTTCTTTGAATAAAAATCAGAATTTTATGGATGTTTAATGGTTGAAATAAAGGGTTTTAATGAAGGAGAATGATTAGGGGGTTATAGGAGTTACAAAGCTACAAAGAGTCACAAGGAAAAAAATAAAAAGAAAAGAAAGAAGAGGAGCTCTCCTTCTCCATCTCCTTGGCAGGCTGTCAAGCCCAACACACCAACAAAAATTTCGGCCCAAATCAACAAGGGTCCATGCTTCAAAATCCCGCTACGCGATAAATCGATAAATTCTTAAATCGCGCCTAAACTTTGAAAATACTTAATAATGAAAATAATTTTAATTATTTTATATTATAAATATAAATATAAGGCACACATTAACACACCATATAATAAAATAATAAATCGGCTCCCAAATTATAAAGAATAAAAATCATTGATCTAGAGAAAATAATAAATTATTTATTTTTTTTACGAAAAGAATATCATTTTAAAATAAACTAACACCAAAAATAAAGGGCGAAAATTACGGGGTGTTACAGTATGGCTGTATGAAGATGGAGACACTGAGACTGTGAGACATGAAGTGATGAAGTATGAACTCATGAAATCATAAATAGGAAAGCTTGAAGTTTATAATTTTTTTGAACTTAATCAACTTATGATTAGTGAATATTGATTAATGATTGATACATTAACAATCAAATCACAAATAAGTGTGAAATGACTCAGAATCTCAGATTAACTTGTTCGGTTTCAGTTCTTGCTACAAATCCTAATTGTTTGATTTTTTTTTTTAAAATTCATAACTTGTTAAAAAACAAAATCAATAATTGTTATTTTGTGTTATAATCACTATTCAGTATTCACTAACTTCACAATCTTGTTATTGTTAGTTAGTTTGTTGTTAATTGGTTGTTTACTTTGGTACTAAGTACTAGTAACTACTAACTAGTAAGTACAAAAATACTGAAATACAAATAGTCAAATACTAATTAACAATAACTGATAAAAGTGATAACATGTTCGGATGTACGTAACTTTGCATATTTATAATTTTTGAAGTTTATAATAATATGCTATTTAAAATTAATAATACTAATAACTAATTGAATTTTTAAAGTTTCTAATTTATATTAATTTCTAACAATAAGTCAATAATACTAATTTTTAAAGTTAACTAAACCAATAATACTAGAATGATTAATGTAGAATTCTCAAATGGAAATAGTATCAAATTAATCAAAATAACGAAATTAAGGCCATTGATTTGTGAGAAGATTAAAATGGACAAAATCCAACCATTGATCAAAATAGCAATCCATGGGCTTGGTCAAACTCAATGCTCATTGGTCAAATAGAGTTAGTCATGAGTCCCCCTTGAATGAGCCAATCTAAGCCCTTCATTAGAGAAAGACCAAACACACATTATAGGCAAAATATAAACCTTTAGATCATCACAATTAAGGACACATAAAGAAAGAAACACAGGCACACGGATCACACTTATGAACCGTTGGATGCAAATCATAAACTACATCTAACGGCTATAATCTCATCCTAACCACAAGTTCAACCTAACCCTAAAATCCCTCAGCCTCTCATGTCTATTATTTCATCCCCACTTTCACTTTCCTCTCTTCTCTCTCCTCATTTCTTTGCTCCATTTCACAAGGTAACTGTCTCCTTTTGATTTGTGTTTTCGATTAACATGTTCCTCTTTTCTTCCATCTTGCTTCTTCTTCAAGGTGTATTTGGTTGTGTTTTGGTGATTACTACTGCCAAACTACTGCATGTTCTAGTGAGATTTGAAGTTTTTAGAAAAATTGGATTTTGGGGTTTAATGTAGATCTATTTTGGGTATTTCAAAGTGTAATATTTTCATTTGATTTATGCTTGTTCCTTTGGATTATGCTTGAATTTTAAAACCAACAGAGTTTTTGAAGTTTTAATTTTAAAATATTTGGATTTACATTTTCCGAAGTTACAACTTGTTCCTTTTTTAGTTTATTTTGCATGCTTGAATTATGTTCTTTTTTCCGTTTATTTTTCATGCTTGAATTATTTCGTATAGTTTTTCGTGCTATGGCTTCAAATCTTATTTTATTTTTGATTTTCAGGACCCGTAGACCTAGAATTTGTTAGTTTTTCTATCTATTTTTCATGCTTGAACTATGATTTTTTGGGAGCCCAATACATATCAATTTATGGGGATAATGCTTTCTATTTGTCAGTTCATGCTTTCGTCCTTATGTTGCTTTTGGTCTTATGCTTCTTACTCTGTTTTATGGAGATAATACTTTTCCCTCACTTGAATATTGTAAAGGTATATTGTTAATGATGTACATTTTAATAAATTTATGCTAAATGTAAATTGTGTGATTTTTGACTTTTTACTAACATTCAAGTTTTAGTTTTTATTTTTTATTTTTAATCTACTTATTACTGATTTGTTTAATATTTGTTGTTGTAGGCTTGTAGCTTGAAGAATGGAACTCATGGAGTATGAGAGATAAGATTGAAGTTTACTTATTTTTGTTAATCCGTACTACATATTATTTGTTTACTGTTACTATGTTTGCTTTTTGTTTGTAACATACTTTTGAATGAATAATGAAAGTAAAACTTTATTTACATCAATATTTTAGTTACAAATTCAAGGAAACAAAAGGTGAACAATATTCTTTTTTTTCTTTTAATTTTAGTAAAGGTAAAACAAGTAGGTCAAATTCTTAATCGTGAGGTCAAATATTGAACTTCAACATATTGTGAGTACGTGAGCGTGAGCAAGTGTAATTCCGTAGCCCTTTAAAGTTTTTGCCTTTGAGCATACATCTAGACTTCGATTATCAAATTTGACTTGTATTTAACTTTCTTCTGGTAGATTTTTATATACAAGTTCTAGAACAACTGTCTTTATTATTTACAAATTTTGTAAATTTTTGGTGTTATGCCCATTATTCTGTAATGATGTTATAAGATAACTCATATTAGGTTATTATTTGTTACATTAAAACAGTTATTGGTTCACTTTACTAAAGTTTCGGTTCAGTTTAGTCCAGTTTAAAACAGTTATCAGTTGATTTCAGTTCAGTTTAAATTTAGTTTGGTTCAGCTTAAAGCGGTTTTGAAGCAGCTAATTTCAGTTCTGTTTGTGTTCTGTTTGTGTTTCAGTTAATTTAAGTTGCAGTTCACTTTAAGTAGCTGGCTTTTGATTAATTTACTTATGGGTCACTTCAATTCAGTTTATTCAGTTCAGTTGCCAATCAGTTTGCTGTTCACCCATAAGTTTTTAACCAAACTGATAGCTCTATTGGCAAGAAAGTTGTCCTTAAGAAGGGCACTCTTTTACATGAAAATGCAATGCTTAGGAGCCATCTGTGGACTTGGAGCTATCTTTGTATGAGATAAATGGTGGTGGGCCCAATGTGGTTAACCATGGTTACAGTAAAGGTGATGGTCTTGGTGCTGAGATTGTCCTTGTCTACATACACTGTGTTTTCTGCTACTGATGCCATGAGGAGTGCTAGGGACTCCCATGTTCCTGTAAGCATCTCTTTCTCTCTTCTTGTAGGCTTGCTGCTGGGTTGTTGCTGCTACTTTACTTGTATACATTTTGATTCATTCCATAATTTAATTTACTTTAGTAGTTTAGTTACTCATTTTGATATTTAAAGTATTCATTTGTAAATACTTGATATTTTGTAAACATTAAAGTATATGAATATAAGAGTTTACACTAATTTAATTGTCTTACTCCTTACAAGATCCAATGCAATTCAGTTATTACTTTCTCTTTCTTCCTTTAATAGTTTAATCCCTTCAAATTCAAATCCACTTTTCAATTCAATTATCAAAGTAAACTCAAAGTGAATATTATTTTATCATTAGAGAGCATAGGAATTAGGAAGTACAAAACTTAACGGATAATCCATTTAGTTTTGTAATTCATATGTTCTTTAGTGCAATCGCAAATCCGCAAATGACGCAATATTGTAATTTTTACTAAACTATATGAAAAGTTACAAACGACCTAAACACTTACAATCAGTCAATTACATGCCTTTAAATGCTACGTCTTAATCAGATCATATAAAATATAATCATCAAGACTAAGTTTTTTGGCATTTTAATCTATAACTTGTGGATTATTAAAAGTCAAAACTCAATTTAAAAGCATAAAAGATAAGTTATGACTCATGGGGAAAAAGTTTTAATTATAGTATTATACAAAAATAAAATAAAAATATAACATGTTATGGTTGGGTTGGAATAGTTTTGGGTTGGTTGTATTTGGTTGGAATGGATTTGGGTTGTGTAGAAACTAGGTACGGCGGTAACTGGGTCGGGAAGTAAATGGGTCGGGTAGTAACTGGGTCGGACAGTAACTGGGTGGGTTTAACTAGGTCATTGGTGGGTGAAGTTGGGTGCGGGTTAGTTTAGGGTCGGAAACAGGTTGGGTCTAGATCGTTCTTCACAAGTCCAATTGGACATTGGTCTAACCTAGGTTGGCCCAGTTCGGTTTGGGTTTCCAATTCTACAGGTCCAACCGGGCACGGGTAGACGTTGGGTCGGAATGAGTTGGCTTTTCAACCGTCCATTCTCAGCTCGGAACAGGTTGGGTCTGGGTCGGATGCGCTCACCCGTGGGTCGGCCCAGTTTTTGACACCTCTAGTATTATGTAAATAGTTTATAGGATGTAATATTTTTCCTATGAAGTTCAAGACGTCTACAGATACTGGGCTTTGGAATTTCTAAAGATGAATTTTGTGCAGTTAATTAAAATTCATACACATTTGTTATGGACAACTGATCTTATCCAGTACCATATGAGCTTGTTCTTTCAATAAAGTTCAAACTAAACACATTTAACTAAAACTAAAACAGCAACATTGAATTAGACATCATTAGCTTTCTGTCAACATTAAAATGGTGTTAATATGAATTGGGAAATTCTCAGTGGTAGTCTTCAACTTTGGCGTTTTATCATTGGTAGCCAAAAAAACGTTTGATTATCAGAAATACCCTTGAGGTTTTGGCTATACTTGAAAATGTGGTTTTAACAACCATTTTCTGCCATAAACAATTGTTAAGGGCTCGTTCGTTATCGTTTTTTGTTGTCAGTTTTCAGTTTTTTTGAAAACCAAAAACGAAAAATATGAAAACCAGAAAAAATAGTTTTCAGTTTTCAGTTGTCAGGTTCCAAAAGTGACATGTTTAGAATAAATATGACTAATTTTAAGTTTAATATCCCCCTTATATCATATAACTTTTATATTCATAAAACCAAAAACTGGAAACTTACAGTGATGCCGAACGGACCCTAAGAAGGTTGTTTTCATCGTAATTAAGGTCTCTAGTATCCAAAATAACATAACTTGTCCTTGACAAACTTTCTTTTGTTCATATCTTTTGTAAAATCGAGTGAAATAAGTTTTTAATAAGACACGAAGGCATAATAGATTTTATAAAGGAAACTCATATCATTCTAGCTTATGAAACCATACTTAGTTCAAAAACAATCCTTTCAACAATTATTTTTAACAAAAAATCGTTGTTAATGCGACATTTTCAAGTATAGCCAAAACCTCAAGGCTATTTTTGATAATCAAACTTTTTTTGACTACCAATGATAAAAAGCCAAAGTTAAAGGCTACCACTGAGAATTTTTGGACAATTTTATCTCATTTTTACAAAATCGTTCATGCAAATCACCAAATTACATAACACTGATTTTATCTTCGGTTAAGAGAATAGATAAAAAAAAAGGTCTTAAAGATTTTCAATTCAAGTGAAAATTTTCAGTCTAGTCATTTAAAGTGTCTAGAATGCTCATACCAAAATTCACTTCAAACTAAGTTCATTAAGTTGGATTTCAAAGAACAATTGGATAAAACATTGGTTTTGTACGGTTTTAGTATAAAATTCACCATAATTAGATATATCAAGAAAAGAATGTAAAAGTTTGACACAACATAAAAAACTAACTGACCTATCCACAGGCATAACACATGCGCAATTTGACGCTTTTTGTACAGAAAATTATGAATTTTGGAAGTCAGTAAAAGAACAAAAGTGTAATGTGGAAAGTTGAAATAAAGTGATTAGCTCATTTTTCATAAAAAAATATATTTTGTTTTCTTACGAACATGATAATTAAATAAGTCATTAAATTTTTATTTCTTCTTAAATTGACTCTTTTTATTATGTAAATAAAATCAATAAAAATCATCATAAGAAAATCAAATTAAAGAGGTTAATTAGTCTCTAATTTTTACAAGTTTGCAAATAAACATGAATTCCAAAGCCCGTTCAAGAAGATGAAGATCAAGGAGCATCATGGTGAAGATAAATATTGAAGACTTGTATAGATCATATAAATTGTACATTTTTGTTTTAATAATAGTTTGAGTTTTTTGCGGGGATATACCAGGGTAATAGGGCATTTTGTGGGGATATACCTCACTAATTTTTTTTTTGTGAGGATATACCAACCTAAATTTAAGTTTTGTTAAAAGGTAAAAAAACACTATTTCCGGCGAGAAAGTCAAAGTTTCGACCTTTGACTTGTTAGGAACTTGCGAGTGAGCCACAAATGTTGTGTTTTACCCCCTCAACCACACGCATACTATTGAAATGTTTTTTTTAACAATTTTTTTAAGAATTTCCTCCCTTAATAACCAACCCCCTCCCTCAACATTTCCCTCTCCTTAAACTTTGAAAAAAGAACGCTCTTCAATTCAGCAAGAAAAGGCAGCCCAAGATCATCAATTGTAAGGTATGATGTCTTATTGTAGTTTTAATCTCAAATCAATTTACTTCTTGCGTTCTTCAATTGTACTATGTGGTTTGAATTTGTGCTATAGGGTATAAATTAGGGTTAAGTTACCAAGTCAAAGGTCGGAAATTTGACTTTCTCGCCGGAAATAGTGTTTTTGGTACCTTTTAACAAAACTTAAATTTAGGGTGGTATATCCCAAAAAAAAAAAATTGTGAGGTATATCCCCACAAAATGCCCTATTACCCTGGTATATCCCCACAAAAGACTTTAATAGTTTCTTTGTAAATAGTTATTACATCACTCAATTAATGAAAAATATGGAGATGTTTATGCATAATTTTCATAAATAATTCCATAATTATTTTTGAATAAAATGAGCAACCAATATTGTAAATATTGCATGTTGGGCCAATATATCATAATACATGAATCAAATGACCCAATCTCAATTAAGAGGAAAAATTGCAAATCTAACTAAGTTAAATTGTATGATGATCCATCTTACATCTTTAAAATTGTTCTCCATCTTCAAATGGATCAATTACTTCCTCCGTTCCATTTTAAATGAAACGTAGGGTCTTGGCACGGGGATTTAGAATAGGAGAGAGATAGAGAGAAAAAAAAGAAGGGACCCATGTGATGAGGAGAGAGATAGAGAGAAGTGAATACCAAATAAGGTAACGTTTCACTTATTTTGAAAGGCCTAAAATAGTAAGTGTTTTATTTAAAATGGAACGGAGGAAGTATATAAGTTGACATAATTAGATAGGTAATTATGATATCCTAATTGATTTTATGCAGCTTCACGTGTCTCACTTTAAAAGGCCAAGTTCCGTTAAACCAAACACAATCTTCAAATTTCATCACAAGTTGAGCTCTTTGTTAAAGAGGACTTAATAGTCTTCAAATAAGATTATTTCTCATCCATCCAAAAGTATTTTTAATTAGGAAGCAAATTTCTTTTTTCTAAGATCTCTTGAAAAATCCAAAATTTAATCACTAATTAGAGTGATTATTTCAATCCTAAAATTTGATCACTAATTAAGGTGATTACTTTCATCAGATTTAATCACTAATTAGGGTGATTATCTTAAACCTTGGTTAATCATTAATTCGGGTGATTAGCATAACTCTTCCTTTTTAATTACTAATTAGGGTGATTATCTTAACCTTCACTTAAATCACTAATTAAGGTGATTATCTTGACCTTCCTTTTTAATCACTAATTGAGGTGATTATCTTTCCTTCCTTTTTAATCACTAATTAAGGTGATTATCTTGACCTTCCTTTTTACTCACTAATAAGGGTGATTATCTTAACCTTCATTTTAATCACTAATTTAGGTGATTATCTTGACCTTCCTTTATAATCACTAATTGAGGTGATTATCTTTCCTTCCTATTTAATCACTAATTATGGTGATTATCTTGACCTTCCTTTTTAATCACTAATTGAGGTGATTATCTTTCCTTCATGTTTAATCACTAATTGAAGTGCTTATCCTAAACCTTCATTTAGTCACTAATTAAGGTGATTATCTCGACTTTTATTTTTAATCACTAATAAAGAGTGATTAGCTTAACCCCATTTCAATCACTAATTGGAGATATTACCTCATTTCTAATTGATTTGTTTAATTCTAAAGATGAGTTATTCATAATCTATTTTCCTTTCTTTGTTTTTCATCCCCAAAGGAATTGGCCTTTTAGGGTGAGACATAAGATCGAACTACGATGATTTTGATCCATGAGTGGATTCCAATCCCGCAATGATTGCTACATAGTGCAACTTTAGTGCTCAAACCTACCACGTACAAATGATATATTGACCCTCTTAAAAAAATGGTTGATGTGTATATGTGCAAATTATGTGATTTTCTTTCTTTTGAATAGTCATGATCACATTGAAATGGAAAATAACGCATTTAGTAAGAGCCCGTTCCTTAGAACGGAAGATGAGACGGGTTCCAGACGTTCACACCTCTTAACCTAAACCCCGAACCTATCTCATGGTATGAAAGACCAATTTCCAAAAAGCCCTTATCCATATGAATTCATCATCTTTTTAAATGATATTTCTTTAATTTGATTTTAAAACGGTTTATTACATAAATCTGTCCATGTTCAGATATTAAAAGGGTGACGGCGTCAAAGTTTTCCAAAAATCATTGTCCAATGAGAGAATTTTGTGGGATTCAGGCCGTTAATTAAGATAGTAAAAAATCGGGTGCCACAGATTGAAGCTGGGAGTTTATCGGGAACTCAAGGATTGGAGAAAGAGGTCAAAGATCTCTCTAAGGAGCTTTTTGAAGTAAAGAATCTGCAGCAAGACCTGCAAGGTCATATGATATCAATGGAACTCACTCTGAAGTTCATTATGGCCAGCTTGCGAAAGGATAAAGAAGAGATCCTCCAAGCTATTCAAAGCATTACTACTGACGAGGTGATTCAAGATGAAGTTCCTGAAGAAACTACATAATAGACCTACCCTTTCCTAGCCAACCCTAGCCTAGCCTAAACCTAGCTTACCCTGTTCCATTCATTTTGGTGTTCTTTAGTTTGTGTTTTGTTGTTTTTCATTTTCATTTCTTTTTGTAATCCTGATAAGAAATGGGAATGAAACATTTCTTTTCATGGAGCATATTTGCAATGGAACTGTGTCTCTCTTTATTTTTTCTCTTAAGAACCTAACTGTGACTTGATGGCTAATATTCTGGGATTGGAACTTGAGAATTTACTCTGTTTCTAACCATGTTCTAACCATTTAACATATCTAATGGTGATGTGATGTTAAAGAATACTTAACTGGAACTTACTTATGTTTGATGATGCCAAAAGAGGGAAGAATTAGACAAACGTTTCTTTCTCTGATTTCCACAAGTTTTCGGAAGTAATTACTCATAAGTTTTAATCCAAATTAAAAGTCAAGTTCAGTTTCTTAAAGTTATAAATACTTTAGTTTTACTTTCTTTAGCTTAAATTTTGTTGTTTTTAGATGGTACTTAGTTCCTAGTAGGTTTATAGTTTTTGTACTTAGTTTTATTTACAGTTTATGTCCTGAGGTTTATCTTTTATTTTCAAGTTTGTTTGCCTTGTTTGTCATCATCAAAAGGGCAAAATTAAACAAACTTGTCTAACAAATCTTTGAGTTCCTATGAAGTTTTACAGGTTCTTAAAGTCTCACATGCTGATGGAAGGAACTTATGGAGTAAAAGTTTTCCAAGCACAAATAAATGGAGTTTCAAGTGACGAATAGTCGTGGACTATCTAGACAAGGAACAAAAGAGTATCAAAGAGTTCCACAGCAGCAATTACTTGATGGTACAAGGGATAATCCAAGAAGAGTTCCAAGCCAGGAGCAGAGCTGATCGATGCTAAGTTCCAAAGGGAGTTAAGAATCAAGAGTTCAAGCAGAAGTCTAGAAATTAGAAGCTAATTTTCTAAGATTTTTGTAAGTACACTGGAGTATGACTGGAACACGAGTCGAGTTTCTAGTGGAACTCAGGTGTCTATGAGCCAACTAAGTTTGTGTTTGAGTAAGAGTCATAAGTAGTAATTAACTGAATTAAAGGAGTCAAATTGGAGTTCAGTTTGTTCATGCCATAATTTTAGGGAGTTAGTTAGGTTTTTAGTTAAATGAATATCTAGGTTAACAAATCGGATTAGTTATAGTATTTTTAGGAATAAAATCTGTATAATAATTAGGCATGTGTCTTAATTATGTTCGTGGGATAAAATGTAGGAAGCTTAGGTAGCAAGCACAAGAGAACGTGCATGTTCCTATTAGTGGGGAAAATGGACGTTAAGTGGTTAAGTGGACATCATGGGTTCTAAGGGTTGAGTCTATGTAATAGCCCTATTTTTAAAAGCATTAATTAAATGCTAATTATATTTATTAAGTTAATTATGTTCCTGATAAGTTTATTTTATTCTTGGATATGAATTTTTATTTTTCATGTTTGTAATATATTTATGAATGTGATTTTAGGAAGTTATTATTAAACACATTTTGGGTTTTGTTGATTGGTATTTTGCCAAATAGGAAAATGAAGTCTGTTTTTCCCATCTTTGTTTTACCACTTGTTGGTTAAATTGATCAAAATCCACAATACCCATTTCTCTTTTTCCTTATCCCGTGATTTCATTCCCCTCTCTTAAACCCTGTCTCTTTCTTCTTCCCCGAGAGACCCCAACCCAGTTCTATCTTCTCGCAGCTTTGCTTTCCTCGTCACCGGCTCATCTAAGCTTTACTGTGCCGGTTTTGCTGTTGCGTTGAGGTGGTGGTGCCGCCAGTCTGTTTTCCCCCTCCCTTGCTCTTGCTCGTTGCTGCTGTTGTCGCCTTGTGCCTGCTGCCGTTGCCGCCGACGTGTGAAGGTGGTTTGCAGAGTACCAAAGATATTGGCCCTCTTGTGTTATTGTTGTTGTTGTTGTAGTTATTTGTGGTGGTGGTTGTTTTGTCTGTTCTTGTTGCTATTGTTGTTGTCGTTGCTACTCTTAGTTGTTGTGGTGGTTTATTGTTAGAATGGGTATTGTTAAATAGTTGTAGTGTTGGTTCAAAACTCTAATGGTGCTGTGTTGGTTAGAACTATGGTCATGAGATGGCAAATTTAGTTCCCATAACTTGTAAATAAGGAGTTTATAGTTGCAGAGGAGTAAGAATTGGGAAGTGGCTAGTGTTTTTAGTTCAGTAGTTCCATATAGACCTGGGCATGGGCCGGGCTTGGGGAAATGGCGGGCCGGGCCCGAGCCCGTGAGTGGCGGGCCGTGCCGGGCCGGGCTTGAAATTTTTAGGTTTTGTCCACGGGCCGGGCTCGTGCCTCCTGCGGGCCTGGCCCGTGTTTTATGTTGTTTTTTTGTATTTTTGACAGTTTTAGGCTAAAAACACAAAAGAAAGTAGCGTTCGGCCCGCGGGCCGGCCCACGCGGGCCTCAAATAAAATTTCTTGACCGTGGCCCGCCCACGGCCCACGGAGCGGACAACGGGCCGGGCCTTAAACGGGCTCGTGCTGGGCCGGGCTGCCCGCGTGCTGGCCCGGCCCATGCCCAGGTCTAGTTCTATATGTTGAGTTCATCTAGGAATTTATTGATTATTATTGTTATTGTCATTGAGGTTAGTTATGGAGGACTCTTATGGATATCAAGAGACTTGATGGATTTATGAAGTTCTCAAAGTCCTTATGTCTCGGGGCTAGAGAATGCTTATAGAATGTATTACTTATGCTCTTATGTGTGATCTCTCATGAGTTGATGGAAAAATAAAGTTGGATTTTTCATACAAGTAGTGCTTTACATTGAACGTGAAATAGTTGTAGTGTTGGTTCAAAACTCTAATGTTGTTGTGTTGGTTAGAACTATGGTCATGAGATGGCAAATTTAGTTCCCATAACTTGTAATTAAGGAGTTTATAGTTGCAGAGGAGTAAAAATTGGGAAGGGGCTAGTGTTTTTAGTTCAGTTAGTTCCATATGTTGAGTTCATCTAGGAATTTATTGATTATTATTGTTATTGTCATTGAGGTTAGTTATGGGGGACTCTTATGGATATCAAGAGACTTGATGGATTTATGAAGTTCTCAAAGTCCTTATGTCTCGGGGCTAGAGAATGGTTATGCGTATAAGGTAACTTTTATGTTCTATAGAATTATTACTTATGCCCTTATGTGTGGATCTCTCATGAGTTGATGGAAAAATGAAGTTGGACTTTTCATACAAGTAGTGCTTTACATTGAACGTGAAAAATATATTGCCCATAACTCTTATCTCGGAAAACAATTCTGACTAATTCTTGTGCCTAAAGTGGCATTTTTCTATACTCAAACGATTCCTCAAGTCCGAATGTAAAAAAAATGAAGTCGTGTTTTTCGTACAAGTAGTGCCCTACATTGAACGTGAAAAATATTTTGCCCATAACTCTTATCTCGAAAAACATTTCTGATTGATTTTTGCGCCTAAAGTGGCATTTTTTCCATGCTCAACAACTTCCTCAAGTCCAAATGGGAAAAAATGAAGTTGGATTTTTCGTACCAGTTGTGCTCTTCATGAAGCTCAAAAGTGTTTTTGGCATAACTCTTAGCCCAAAAAACATTTCTAAACGATTATTGTGCCTAAAGTGGTTTTTTTTCATGCTCTATAGCTCCGTCACGTCAGAATGTGGAAAAAAATGAAGTTGGATTTTTCGTACAAGTAGTGCCCTACATTGAACGTAAAAACTATTTTTTCCCATAACTCTTATCTCGGAAAACATTTATGATTGATTCTTACGCCTAAAGGTGTATTTTTCAATGTTCAACATATTCCTCAAGTCCGAATGGGAAAAAAATGAAGTGGGGTTTTTCGTACCAGTTGTGCCCTTCATGAATCTCAAAAGTGTTTTTGGCATAACTATTAGTCCGAAAAAACATTTCTAAAGGATTCTTATGCCTTTCTCCATACTCTACAGCGCCGTCACGTCAGAATCTGGAAAAAATAAAGTTGGATTTTTCGTACAAGTAGTGCCCTATATTGAACGTAAAAACTATTTTGCCCATAACTCTTATCTCGGAAAACATTTATGATTGATTCTTACGCCTAAAGTGGTATTTTTCAATGCTCAACATATTCCTCAAGTCCGAATGAGAAAAAATGAAGCCGAATTTTCCGTACCAGTTATGCCTTTGACGGGGTGCGCGCTCCACAATACTTGACGGTTTTCGTTATTTTTATTCTTTTCAAAATCTTTATTTTAAAATTTTATACACAAAAGGGGTTCAAAATTTGGTGTCTACAAAATGCCCCACATTGGTCAAATTTTGGATGAAATGATGACCAATGTTTGAAAAAGACACAAAATTTTGACAGAAAATTTCTTTTGAGATAACATATTCCTCCTAGAAAATAGTTATCATCAGTGTTCTTTTGAAAACATGATTTGCGGCTTCTGTAGAAATTCCCAATTAATTTTCTAAAATTGAAAATGCAATTTTAATCGTCGTCTTAGATAGAAAATCCCAATTAATTTTCTAAAATTGAAAACGCGACTTTATTGTCATCTTAGATAGAAAATCCCAATTAATTTTCTAAAATTTGAAAATGCGACTTTATCGTCGTCTTAAATAGAAAATCCCGATAAATTTCAACAAATTTTCTGAAATTTAAAGATGCGACTTTATCGTCGTCTTAAATAGAAAATCCCAATTAATTTTCTAAAATTGAAAACGCGACTTTATCGTCGTCTTAGATAGAAAATCCCAATTAATTTTCTAAATTTTGAAAATGCGACTTTATCGTCGTCTTAAATAGAAAGTCCCAATTAATTTTCTGAAATTTGAAGATGCGACTATATCGTTGTCTTAAATAGAAAATCCCAATTAATTTTCTAAAATTTGAAATGCGACTTTATTGTCGTCTTAAATAGAAAATCCCAATTAATTTTCTAAAATTTGAAAATGCGACTTTAATGTCGTCTTAGATAGAAAATCCCAATTAATTTTCTAAAATTTGAAAACGCGACTTTATTATCGTCTTAGATAAAAAATCCCAATTAATTTTCTAAAATTTGAAATGCGACTTTAACGTCGTCATAGATATTTTTGTCTTATCAATTAGTCTTTTATTAATGCGAGAGACTCCGACAATTAACAGTCTGACTCCCGTTTTTATCACAGTTTTCATTGTATTGATGACCAAACGTGTTGTCAAGTCACCATCATTCTCTTTTTATGACTTCATGTGTTGTCATGTCATCTTAAATTAGAACATTGTCAGGTCATGTCACCTTAAAGTAATGCATTGTCAGGTCATGTCACCTTAAAGTGATGCATTGTCAGTTCATGTCGCCTAAAGGGTTGACAAAAGGTTATTACCCTTTAGATAAACTATGGTGGATCAATCATTATATGGCAAAATTTTATCTGTTTTCAAAAATCTTTCAGGAAATTTTCATGCATAATGCTTATTCGATTTATCGGAAAATGATGATCGCTATATAAAATAGATTAATCAAGGTCATTATCTTGGATGCTTATTAGAAAAAAGAAATTGTATCAATGTTCTTGATCCATCATTAATACTGTTTATCGATGTTCGGCTTTAGCAAAAAATTGTCATACCACAAATGCTTGGTCATTAACCATTGTTACGGATGCTCCTTATTACCCATATGGACAATACTCAATCCTATTATCCATGGCATGAATCATGGATGATCATCTTTCTTCCATCTATAAAAGGGCATGGTTCTCCATTTCCAAATGCACCATCTTCACTACTCCAAAATCTTCTCTAGGTTTTCTTCTTTCACAAAATGATGGCTTATAGTTATGAAGATACTAATGAAATGGGGAATGATAATAAAAAAACAACTCTCGGGGATCACAAAGAATTTGAAGCAAACCCAAGCAGTCTTCTTCTTCTTCCCGTTTTACTAGGGCTCTTATGCCTTTTTTTTCCCTTTCTATTTGTTTTGAAATGATTCATGATACTTCCTAATTTTGGGATGAAACTTGTCATGTCTTCCGCTTTGGAGACCAAGAGATTGTACCTCTTGTCGAAGACGTCGAAGGATTACTAGGCTTACCCTCCAATGGTCTAGTTATTACACATAGATCTCCTACAAGAATCTCGCAAGATCTATCAACGATTTTATACCTTCCTGAAAACCTTCATGCCAACTACCTATAATATGGTGAGGTACTTCTTCTTAATCTATTATCGACCTTTTAATTTGGTGCTTGGCAATTTTCTAACAACGCCAGTTATAGGATTGCTAGAGAAAATGCTTGCATTCTTATGATTTTGGAAAGTACCCTCACTAAATGGTCTTTAAACACATGCCATGTCTGGTGCATTTCACTCATTCCTCAAATTGTTAGTAGAGGTCGTCTTGGACCGCTTATTTTGGGGGAAATGTTTATTGGTTTAGACGAACTCAAAAGAACCCTCAAAGCTTTATGAAGGGATGTCCATTAGCCCTTCACTTGTGGTTATTGGAAAATTTTTATCTCATGAAACCTCATGGGAATCTTGCTTACAAGACTAATCATATCCGAGAAAGAGGCTTTCATTCTTTCTTCTATCAACTTAGTAGAAATGGTGGGTGGGAGTATTATTTCCTACAGCAAGACATAAAGTGGGTCACAAGCCACCTTGACATCAATGCAATTGCATATTGCAATTATGGCCGTAGAGGTGTACAATTACCGGGCTTTGCCGAGTCACTTTCTACCTTTCATGGAGTTGTCTAAGGCAAATTACTTAGAGGCAACAAAACATTCTTGTCCTCCAGACTCTTCCATCTTCTACTACTTATGAGGCTGATATGAGTAGTATCCAAAGAATGCCCACTATACAGTAGGGAGCTAAAACTATATCAGTACTACCTGAACCTTCCTTTCCACTGATTGATGATGATTACCTTCAATGGCTTCTGGCTGATATTGGTCAAGACAATGGTTCAGACGGGCCTACCTTGAAGAGGAGAAGGGTTTGAGAGAAATATCATGTTTATTTCTATGTTTTTTTTTTTTTTTTTAAAGTTTGGTGGGAAATAGATACATTCGGTCTCTTTATGTATGAAATGAAGTACCCCAGTTAGGATGAATAAAAATTATCTGTTTGTAAGAATTGTCTACTTGTGAGAATTCAATGTGAACACAATTCTAAACACGTGCATACTTTAATACTAAATGTGACATGCAAACTATAATTAATTAATCACATGACCCCTGAATGCATAATATATAAACCCTTTTAAAAAAAACATCTTTGTATGCTTCATCAATTTTCTTTTTCTCCTTTTTTCCTTTTTTCGTTTTTTCCTTATTGAATATCTGCGAACACATGGTATGTTTATTAAGAATAATCAGATAGGATACAAAATCCACAAACTGCTTGGTTACTTGACCATAATGATTACAACTACTTTGATGCCTAAGCGTAATATTATATCAACTGATCAAGATTAGTGAAATGGGTGAATTTATTCCCATCAAAATCCATTAGCTATACTGCTTCAACCGTGGTGACATGCTTGACTAGGAATGGTCCAGACTAGTTAGGCTTGAATTTTCCTCGAGGATCATGCAACGAAACTCTATTTTCCTTTAAAACTAAATCACCTTCTTGAATGTCTCTATCTCGAACCTTTTCGTTAAATGCACGAGCAATTCTCCACTGATAGAGTTGAATGTTATGCAAAGCTTGTAGTCGGCTCTCGTCAGCAAATGCAAGCTCATCATAACGAGTTTTATACCATTGGTCTTATGAGATTTCACTTTTTACTATGACCCTAATAGATTGTATCTCCACCTCAATCGGTAGGACTGACTCCATCCCATAAACCAAAGAATACGGGGTTGTTCCTGTTGGAGTCCTAATTGATATTCTATATCCCCAAAGGGCATATGGTAGTTTGTCATACCATTCCCTAGTCTTTTTAGTCATCTTGGCAACAATAGTCTTGATTGTCTTATTGGCTGCTTCCACTGCTCCATTGGTTTGGAGACGATAAGGTGAAGACTGATGATGCTTGATTGCATATTTTACGAGAGTTGTCTTCAGATGGCCCTCAAATTGTGATCCATTATCAGAGATGATTTCAAAAGGTATGCCATACCGACAGATTATGTTGTTAATCACAAATTTTGAGACTTGCTTTGCCCCTAGCTTTGAAAAGGATATAGCTTTAACCCATTTCGAAAATTAATCAATTGCTACGAGAATATACTGATGCCCATTTGAAGCCTTTGGATGAATTTGTCTGATTATATTTATGCCCCAACTTGAAAATGGCCAAGGAGAAGTTATATTATGTAGTGACACAGGTGTCATATGATTGAGATTAGCAAATATCTGACATTGCTTGCAGGCACGGAAAAAGCTGATGCAATCACCTTCTAGAGTACTCCAATAAAAACTTGCTCGCAAAATTTTACGAGCCAGCATTCTTCTGTTTATATGGGGTCCACATTCACCCCCATGCTTTTTTTCCATGATGGCTTGCTTTTCACGATCATTAACGCAGAGTTGTAGAGTACCCCTTTGTGATATAGTCTGCCTTATAACATGAGAAAATGAGCAGCTAGCGTTTTGATAGCTATACGATCCTTCTTGCCACTTCCCTCTGGATACTGCATAGTTTCCAGAAAAGTCTTGATATCCTTGTACCAGACATCATCATCATCTTGTTGATCCAACATGGAGACAATTTGTGCTACCGTCACTGTTTTCCCCTTCCTTTCTTCAATTAAAACTGACTGGATTTTTGTGCCATTTTCCCATGTCAAATTAACGGCGAGATTGGCTAAAGCATCAGTGAAAATAATTTATTCCCGAGAAAAATGCTTGGAGCTAATATCATCAAAATAAGGGATCAAGTTCTGAAGGTACTCTGTGTAGAGCTGAAGTATCTCGTCTCTAACTCTCCAAATTCCTATTGTTTGAGATATGATGAGGTTAGAATTCCCATATGAGATATCTTGCCCCTGCTACCAAAGCGGCTTTTACTCCATATATACAGGCTTCATACTCAGCTGTATTATTTGTTGTTGAGAAATCCAGCTTGACGAAAAATGGAATATGGGCTCCATCAGGATCTACTAACAAAACCCCTGCTCCATTACCTATCCTATTAGAAGCTCCATCAATATACATGCACCATTATGGATTATCAATGAATAATAAGTACTCATCAGGGAATGCATCATCATATTCATCTCATGACACTGGTCCTTCTGCTAGGGCTTAAGATATGGCTCTTCCTTTAACATATTTCTGGCTGACATATTGAATATCAAACAAAGAAAGCGTAGCATGCCATCTCGCCAATCTTTCACTAAAAATGGGTTTTTCAAACAGATATCTGATGGGATCCAGTCTCGACATCAGGTAAGTGGTATGAGCTTGAAAGTGATGCCTCAACTTCTTCGTGGCATAGACCAAAGAGATACATGTTTTTTCCAGTGGTGTATATCTTGTCTCATACTCCAACTATTTCTTGCTGAGATAGTATATGCATGGCAACTTCCTTCTTTGTTCCTTCTTGATATTGGGCTAAGAGAGCTCCCATAGTCGTTTCGGTGATAGTGAGGTACAAAATCAGGGGTTCTCCTGGTCTAGGTGGCATTAGAACATGTGAATTTGAAAGGTACTTTTTCATAGAATCGAAAGCTTCTTGACATTCCCTATTCCACTCATGGGATGCCCCTTTTCTGAGCAGCTTAAATATAGGTTCACATCTCATAGTGAGCTGTGAGATGAACCTGCTGATATATTGAATCCTGCCGAGAAATCCTCTTATTTCTTTTTCTGTTTTTGGAGAAGGTAGCTCTTGAATAACTTTTACCTTTTCCGAGTCCACTTTAATGCCGTCTTAACTGACAATGAACCCAAGCAATTTCCTTGGAGTGACACCAAACACACACTTTTGAGGATTTAGCCTTACATTGTACTTCCTGATTCTTTCAAGACGGACCTTAATGCGTGAATATGCCCGTCACGATGTTCACTTTCCACAATCATGTCGTCTCCATAGACCTCCACAATGTCGTGGATGAGGTCATGAAGGATAGTGGTTGCAACCCTTTGATATGTGGCTCGGCATTCTTAAGACCAAAAGGCATAACTCGGTAACAGAAAGTGCCCACGGAGTGATGAAAGACGTTTTTGTCATGTCTTCTTGAGCCATGAGTATTTGATTATACCCTGAGAAGCCATCTGTAGACACATAATCGTGTCTCCCCTTTTAAGGGTCCAATGATGAAACATACCGCGGTATTAGTTGGCGCGACCCAACGGAAGAGCATTCCCACTAACCAATAAAAAATTGTGTTTTGAAATGATATTCTAAAGGCTAATTAATTATTCATGATGATTAATTGTATGTTAAGCCAATAAAATATTTTGAGTCCATTTATAGTATTTTAAGAGCAAAATTAAATATTTATTATTTTAATAAATTTTTTATTATCTTTGATAAATATTTTAAATACAAATATGATTTTTATAGGGATAGAAAATTATCTTCAAAAGACAGGTTTAATAAAAAAGATGACAGATGCGCCGGACGCGGAGGCTGTGCTCAGCGCGCCACGCGCGTCCCGCACATTGGCCAGGCAGTGTCAGGCGCGCCAATGTGCGCCTGACACGTGGATTTGTGACTCACACAGAGTCCTGCGCCTAACACGTGGATTTGTGACTCACACAAAGTCCTGCGCTTGGCGCAGACCCTGTGTGGGACGCAAGTTTTTTTTAATCTTTTTAAAACACGCGGTTACACGTGTACAACATTAATTGGGCAGACTGCGTCAGGCGTGCCAATGTGCGCCTTACACGTTTTGCTGCGCTTGACACGTCGGACTGCACCAGGGGCAGAAGGCGCATGAGACGCAGATTTTCTTTGCCTATAAATATTGGCGATTTCCCGAATCAATGACGACTTTTCAATTTAATATTGACGAACACAAAAACTTACGATTATTTCCGAAACACACTTCGAATCTCTAAACACAAAATACTTTCAATACTTCAAACTATTCTCCATTGCCTGATCATACTACGTTTTTGGTTCCACGATTGCTCCGCCTGAAGCTCGTTGTACTCTTCGACCTAAGTCGCATATGTATAATTCCTGAGGATCCTTGAATAATTCAATTATAGTTATTGCCTTGAAGTTACTAATAATTTATTTCATAATGTAGATCTTTAATTGATTATCGTTCTACTGTATATTCTAATGTTTCCTTCTTTTTATTTTCATACGCTGTTATATACTTCCCTGATTGTTTTAGTCATATTATTATGATTGTCCTGCATGATTTTTATCACCCACATGTTATTATTGATAATCAAAGACCTAAAGAATTGTTCTAACATTAATCAGATTAATTTGGACAACCTATTAGGTTCCCTGTAATATTATTACCTAATAACATATCACTAAAAATTAGTCTTTTATGTGTTTTGCTGAACCAACCTAGACTAAATATTTTTAGGGTCTATAAAAATATTATATGATTATTTTTTAGCATTAAATTTGTTGTGAATCGATATTTAGTAGAGGCCAGCAATGGGAGAACTTGGTTCATTATGACCATATTCGTACCCTCACCCCGAACTCAATCATTGGATCATTTTGATCATCTATGGAGTCAGGACGGGGAAATCTATGGGGAAATACGATTCATTTTATTTTTATGCCTTTGAATAATATATTGTTTTGCATATGCATGGCTATTGTTCAGCCACCGTAAGGACAATCTACCTTGCCTCATTAGCACATGATCTATGTGTGAGGTCACCCCCGGGGGGTTTGCGCTTTGTCCTTCCAAAAAGCATCCTGAGCGATAGTGTTGGATCTTAGTTATAAGCAAACCTACCCAACCATGGCATTGTTCTCTTGTTCCTGACTTGAGAACTGGAGTGTGTCTTACACATGGCCACCTTTTTAAGCAAAGGTACGAAGCGTGGGATCAATCTCTTAGTCATGGACCCTTTTCAGCCTTAACCTAAACATGACCATAGTTGAACATAGAACTGGACTTTAGGTTGGAACTTTTGCATCCATGTTATATGACATTTGCCTGTGATTGTAATTTCTGTATGCTATTGATAAGTGGCTCTTAAGGCCACTTTTATGGCCTCTTTCCACCCTAATTAAGCCCTTGTTTAGTCCATTTTTATGCTTATTTAGCTTAGCTTTGTTCAATGTTAGTGATTCTATTAGCTTTATGCACTTTGAGTCTTTTTTTGGGAGTTGTAGGTTGTTTTCTCTTCATGCGAAGATTGAATGTTGTGAACACCCTATGCTATGACTTGTTCTTATCTTCTTTCAGGTTCCGTAGCGGCCTAATCAAGATTGTCGAAGCTTGGAATGGCAAAAGGGAACCTTTGGATGGAGAAAGAGAGCTTCAAATAGCAAAGGAGGGTAGAAGCAGAGCCAGAGCTGGCGCTCCAGCCTATTCCCCTGCATACAACCAATTCTGACGAGGATTTGAAGCTGGCGCTCTAGCCTCATGGAGCGGGAGCTTCGACCTGCTGCTGAATTATCTTCCACCATGCTCAGAGCTAGCGCTCCACATATGGAGCGGGAGCTTCGACTGCTCAAAGCTCGCGCTCCACACATGGAGCGGGAGCTTCGACCTGCTGCTGAAATCTCTCCATTAAGTCCAGAGCTCGCGCTCCACACATGGAGCGGGAGCTCTGAATGGTTCAGCTCCCGATTTTTTTCGTTGTTTGCCTTTACTTTAAGTTGTATTTGTGAAAGGTATAAACACCCTCTCTTAAGACATTTTAGGGTAAGCTTCTAATTCAACAAAAGAGGATTCAAAGCAAGGGCACACTATTCTAGGTTAATTAGAGAGAGAAAAACACATTCTTAGGAGAGAGAAAGTTGTAACTCAACCTTTGTTCTTCATTTTTATCAATCAAAGCATCAATCTTTTGGTAATTTCTAGTCCCTAATCCTTATTTCCTAGCTTATTTTTGGTTATTTGTTTAGTTTTATGCTTGTTTAAATTAGTTTATACTTGCCTTGACTAGTCTTAGTAGTCTATTGTTCAAAGGTTCAATCTTTCTCGTTTTCACTAATCATGTTTAGTAGTTTTAGTATGTTTGCTCCTTTTATTGTTGCTTTTACTAGTCTTACTATGTTCTCCTCCTTCCTAGGCTAGATTTCTAGCTAGGGAAGGGGGATAATGGGACTTTGTGATGATTTTGAATGATGTTTGGTTGGCTTTGGTGATTGTTCTTTTGATGCTCGAATCAAGGTATTTTATTGTAAAAGCATGAAACTTGATCACCTTTATGTTTTAATCTTGTGCTAATGTTGGGTTATGTGATAGCAAGCTCGATATTAGTGATGACTTGATGATGGGTAGACCACGACCCCAAAGGCGGGGTTGGGTAGGCGGTGTTGAGGGGTGTGCGAGAGTGACCTCTTGATGTTGGACCAAGACCCTCAATAGTTTTGATCCATTGCCCACCAAATGTTGTCGAAATCATTGTTGTGAGTTCCACGATTCCCCCTCTCCCTAGTGTTTGTCTTATTGATTAATCACTCTTATTTTATCTTCCTTAGGTAGTCTAGTTGATAACTCAAACCCCTTTTCTTTTACTCTCGTCAATTGATTGCATCTCGAACTAAGTGTAAAACCCCTTGCTTCTCCGTGGATACGACCCCTTACTACGCTATACTACCTTATTAGGCTAGTTAGTTAGACTAGGGAGATTTTATTCTTGACCCGGAACCATAGGAAGTAACGACACCTAGGGGACCGACCAAGTTTTGGCGCCGTTGCCGGGGAAGCAACGTGTTGTTTAAACTTAGTTTATTGCCCATCAATTGCTTTTTATTTTCATTGTTTGTTATTGTGTTGTCATTACTAACCGTGTGCTTAGCTTTGTTGAATGATAAGGAGATCTCAGGGTATTCCTACCAGTCCTCTTGACCCGGAAATTGACCGTACTTTGAGGCAAGTTCGGAGGTTATTTGAACATCAAACCGAGGAGGAGGAAATATTTTTTGACTCCTCAAGTGAGGCAAGTGAAGCCATGGCCGAAGATGACAACCCTCTATTTCAAGACTTTGGTAATCCGGAGGACTATGAGCTCACCGGTGGCATTTTGCTCCCCACCACCACTACAAACTTCACTATTCATCCACAATATACACAAATGGTGCTTAGGGAACAATTTTCCGAATCCGCGCATGAGAATCCCATTGAGCATCTTGATAGATTCCTTGAGTTGTGCGCCATGGTCCAAACGAACCAAGTCACTCAAGAATACATCCGTATGCGTCTCTTCCGGCAATCCTTAGCGGGAAAAGCTTATAGGTGGCTCAAGAATCTCAAACCAAACTCCTTGACTACTTGGAGGGCGGTGGCTAAAACCTTCCTAAAGAAGTTTATATCGGAGGAGAAGACCGCGGAAATGAGAAGGAATATCTCCAACTTCCAACAAGAATCGGATGAGTCTCTAGGTGAAGCTTGGGAACGATTCAATGAGTACGTTAGAGCTTGCCCCCATCATGAGTATATCAAGCCTCTACTTATTAGATTCTTCTATGATGCTCTTGATCCCATTAGTAGAGCCAATCTTGATGCGGGAGCCGGAGGCCAATTAAGGAAAGTTCCCTAAGCTCAACTTAAAGATACAATTGAGGATGTGGTTCGCAACTATTCATGGGGTGGTAAGAGAAGAAGTCAAGGAAAGGCTAATGGGAAATTCGAGCTTGACCAAGAGTCACTCAAAGCCTTCATGGAGCAACTTCTTGACAAGAAGCTAGGGAAAGAACAAGCTTCTTCTTCCTCATCTCGGCAAGTAAACTCATTCTCATGTGAAATTTGTGGGGGTACCAACCACGACACCTCATATTGTGGTGGTAAGGATCCCGAGCATGTAGCGGCTATGGGTTATCTCAATAATCAAAGAGATCAAAGGGATAATTGGAGAGGCCCTAACTCCAATCTTAATCCGAGGTTCAATGACTATGGTGGACCAACCAATTTCCAAAATCAAACGAACCAAGGAGCTCCCTATTTACATCCAAATGCTAGAAACAACTTCAACAAGCCCCTTCCACAAAATCAATTCTCAAACCAACCCCCAACCACCTTCCCAAACACTTCAAACCCCCTAGGTGGCCCATCTCCGGACACCCTTCTTATCCTAGACAGCATCAAAAACATTTCTCAACAGTATGAACAAAAGTTGAGCAATCTTGAGCGAAAAGTAGATAAAAAATTCCAAGAAACCACTTCTCACCAAAAGATCCTAGACAATCAAGTTGCCCAACTAGCCGAGAGGGTTTCTCAACTCTCAAATGAGAAGCTTCCCGGTCAACCTACTCCGAATCCCGCAAACCACCACCATGTGAAGGCCATCTCCCTAAGGTCCGGAAGATCCTATAAAGGACCTAAAGAGGTGCAACAAGAGGAGGATAAGGAGAAAGAAGGACAAGTTGTGGAGAAAGGAGATTATGAAATCCAAAAAGAGGGTGTTAAGAAGGAGAAAGAGGTTGAGGTAGAAAAGCAAGCATCAACAAATGTCCAACCATTAAGATTCGATCCTCCCCCACCATTTCCGGAAAGGATAGTTGAGAGAAAGTTGAATGACAAGTACAATAAGTTCATGAACATGTTGAAGGGTCTTCAAATCAACATTCCCTTCCTTGAGGCTATGTCACAAATGCCATCCTATTCAAAATTCCTCAAGGAACTTCTTTCCAACAAGAAAAAGCTCAATGAATAATGCATCACTCTTCCTCACCAAGTGAGTGCGCTTGTGCAACGCCACTTGCCACCCAAGCAACGAGATCCGGGTAGCTTCACTCTTCCGGTGACATTGTGAGATCTTGAGACCAAGGGAGCATTGGCCGACCTGGGTGCAAGTGTGAGCTTGATCCCCTTGTCCATTGCAAAGTTGCTCAAGTTTGAGATGGTGCCTTCAAGGAAAACAATTCAATTGACCGACCGCTCGATCAAGCTACCTTGTGGAGAACTTGAAGATATACCAATTCGAGTTGGTAATATCTTTGTACCTTGTGATTTTATTGTAATGGATATGGAAGAGGACCCTCATACTCCTCTTATCCTTGGGAGAGAGGCTCTTAAAACAATGGGAGCCGTGATTAATTGCAAGAACAACACGATCACTTGTGAGGTGGCCGATGAAAGAGTTGTGTTTGAGTTTTCGAAAACCTTGAAGCAACCTGTGGTGGAGAAGGTGTGGAGAGTAGACTTGGTGGAGTCGGAAATTGTTAATTATGAGGGGGTGGACAAATCAAGAGAGGCCATGGAGATTGAAACCCAACTTGATGAAGCTCATACGGATGCCCAAGAAAACAAAGATGAGCTCCCATTGATCCAAACCATGGCCAAGGGGGAGAGTTCTAAGCCTCCTACCAACTTGTTGGGAAAAGATCGTGACTTCAAGGTTGGCAACAAAGTTCTCTTATTCAATTCACGCCTCCGTCTTTTCCCCGGAAAGTTGAAGTCTAAGTGGTCCGGCCCATTCTCTATCATCAAGGTCACTCCCTATGGCTCGTTTGAATTGGAAGGTGAAGATGGAGCTCGATTCATGGTAAATGGCCAAAGAATCAAGAAGTATTTCGATAAGGAACAAATTGGAAAACTTGGTTGTTTGATGCTCGAGTCGGTCCCAACCGACTCGTCCCCCGAAGCCATTTGAGGAAGATGAAGAGGTCTAGCTTAAGACCATAAATCAAGCGCCTTTGTATATATTGTTTATATTTTGTTATTGTCGAACATTGTTTTAGATTCTGTTTTGGTGGATTGTAAAATCCGGAGGATTTTTTTTCCCAAGGGAGGGGTAGATATTAGTTTGATTGAGAAATACGAGGCACGACTTCTCGGCTCATCTAACCAATAGTTGAGTTGAGTTTTGAGCTAAGTCTTACATCTCACTTTGGGCTAATTTAAACCCCCATAGGGTATGGTTTGTTGTGTATGTGCACAGGAAAAGAGGAAAAGGAACTCGGCTAAGTATTGGGATCAGAGCTCCCGCTCCAGATATATGGAGCGCCCGCTCTAAATACCACCCCTCAATATGAAGAATGCCGAAAACTTGGAGCCCCCGCTCCAGCTATATGGAGCGCCCGCCCCACTGAAAAGAGAAAAAATTGATCAAGTGTTGGATTCAGAGCTCCCGCTCCAAACATTGGAGCGCCCGCACTGAATGGTGGAGGCAAATGCCGAGATTTTGAAGCCCCCACTCCAAACGTTGGAGCGCTCGCTCTGATGCTGCAGACAATGCAATTGCCGAGATTTTGAAGCGCCCGCTCCACACAATTGGAGCGCCCGCTCTGGTCAAAGCGCCTGCTCTAAATGGTGGAGCGGGAGCTTCGAGCGATTTTTTTGAAAAAAATCATTCAGCGCCTGTCAGAGCGCCCGCTCTGAATGGTGGAGCGGGTGCTTCGAACGCCTGTTCTGAAAAAATAAGCACGCACAAACCCTTCCTCTTTCTCCCATTCTCTCACTCAAACCCTCACTCTCCCCTCAAACTACTCTCACTCCTCCCAAACCCTCCACAAATCACCCTCATTCATCTCAAAAACACCAAAAGCATTCCCCATTCTCACTTCTATTCCAAATTTCCCACTCCAAACTCAACTCTTAGCATCAATTCGGGGTTTTTGCTCGGGCCACTTCGGATTTCACTCGGGTTTACTCTCCTTTGCACAGCAAGAAGAAGGATTTGGTTCTAATTGTGATGAAATTAGGTGTTTTGGCTTGAGTTTGTGCTTGAAGTTGATTAATTGGTGATTGTGGTGGTGTTATTGTTGATTATTTGTGCAAATTTTTGGAGGCATTGTGGAGTTGTTGTGGTTATTGAGGAAAATCCTTGGATTCTACAACCCTTGGGTATTGTTGGTCATTTTTGTTGGTTGACTTTGTTGTTGTTGGTGATTATTGTTGTTGACTATTGTGTTTTATACCGGTGTAATGGGTTCGAAAAGACCTCGCACTAGCTCCTCACCTTCCTACAGTGTGAACCTTACCAAACCCGAACACAAAGCCAAGTTTCGTGAGCTTGAGAAGAGGGAGGTGAAACAAACCCTTTTCTATGATCATATAACTTGTTTCCACCTCAGGATAGATGATAAAGTGTGCGACCTCGCCCGTACACTCGGTTTTGCCCCGTTCCTTAAAAACCAAATCCCAAATGAGTGGATCACCACAGATAAGACCTACAACCACCCCACACAACCTCCCCTCACCTACCGCACTCTAACTCTAGAATTCTTAGCTAGCTTTGAATTCAAGAGAACATCTACGGAGGCAGGGGATGCCTTTGAGATTAAATTCAGGTTGTTCAACCACCAACACACCATGAGCCTCGCAGAGTTTAATGAGTGTTTTTGTTGGGATCCTAGAGCAGAGGTGTATGATTGTTCTGGGGATGGTATTGAAGGCTATGACATGCAAGCCTGGTGGAAGAGGATAACTGATGGGTCTAGGGACTTCCTCTCTAACTCATCAAAAGCCTCAGAAATCCATCATGGCGCATTGAGGTATTTCCATAGAATGTTGGTGTATTGTTTCTTCTCCCGGTAAGATCTTGGCAAAATGAGCGACCAAGAACTTCATTTGCTATGGAGAGAAAGTGAAGGAAGAAGGTTGCTAGATCAAAATAACCCGGCCGATAAAGTTAACTTGGGTTTCTTGCTTGCCACGAGGATGCTCACCATCAAGCAAGACACAAGAATGAAAAGGGCCCATCCAATTGGGAGGGATGGTGACATGGCTTGCTTATAAGCTCGGGTACAAAGAGCAACTTGTCAAGATGGAGCCGGAGTGCTATGGGTCGGCTCTAAATCTTTGATCACCTCAAGAACATGAAATTCACCAAAGAGACATCAAAATCTACCTTTTGGTTGATCAAGGGAGCAATATGGTGCAAGATCCCAAATAGATTCATGACCGAACCCCCAGCAAACACCCCAAATCCATGGAGAGTCCCATTTGAGGAGATTGATGCTTCGGAGCTTGATCCGAATGAGATTGAAAGAAGAAACCGAGCAAGGCAACAACATCAACAGCAACATCAACAACAACAACAACGCCAACCAAGGCCGCAACGAGTGGAGCACGAACGTCACCCCTCCCATGAGGAGGGAGGTATGAGCCACTCTTACCCTTCTAGTTTTAACATCGAACATGCTTTTCATAACTTAAGTTTGCAAGTGGGCCAATTGGAGGCCAACAACCAGGGGATGGCGCTCCAAAACTCTTTGCTTTTCAACCACTTTGTGGAGCAAGGGCAAATCGCCCCGCCAGTTAACCATCCCTATTGGCCTCCACAGCTAGGGCCAGTGCTAAGTTGGGGAGAGGAGCACATTGATGGCACTCCTCGTGAGCCAGTCTACCCCTATTGGCAGGGTCCATCCTCCCAAGTTAGGGAGCGGCGCACCTTTCCCCCATATGACTATACCCAGCCCGTGGGGTGTGACTATTTCGACGACCCCGCCTATAGATACATCCCACCGGAACATAGACATGACCCATCCTTTACGGGGTACTCGGGTTTCCCTCCTAACTTTTACGGCGGTTGGGAACCCCATGGTCCCCCCTTGAGTGAGGATGGGACCCCGATCGATCTTGCTTATGATTGGCGCCTCCCCGATGAGGGCGGGCCAAGTGGATCTTAGATCGCCCCATGAATCGCCCCTCCTCCCCTCTTTTTCTCTATTCCTTGGTCTTACCGAGGTCGGTTTTCCATTCAAGTTGGGGGGGGTGTACTTTGCATTGTTTTTGATGTAGGGGCGCAATTTTAGGGGTCATGGCTCGGGGGAATTGCAATCTTAAGAAATTGTTGAGCTATGTGTTAAGCTAGATTTGTTTTTCTTTGCCCTTTGTACATACTTTTGTTGGAACTAATCTTTCTTTTGAGTTGATGGCCTTTCATAGCAAGCATCCGGGGATGAAGTCAAGGTGAGAAGAGCGTTGCTTCGGATATTGCATTTGGCCTTTACTGCTTCAATGATGGGTGAGATCGTTCCAACTCCCTTTTAGTTACTTGTTTGCTTAGTTTTAGGATAGTTTAGGAAAGATGATGATCGTTCGAGGTTGCTTGGCTTTAATTTTACATTGGTGGTTATAAACACCACCTGGGTTTAAGTGCAAAGTTTGATTGATAGTGTTGGTTATGTGCCATTACCTACTTACTTTCATCTCTTGAAAAAAAAAAAATAAAAAAAAATACGTATGAATCAAGGCAAATTTTTATTTTAATTATTTCTTTTGCTCTTGAGTTGAGAACAATATCATTGAAGCTCCACTCTTTTGAATGCTTTTATTCCTAGATATTAGAAGTCCGCATGCTTAGAGATGTTTATGGTTGATTTTAGTATACGCTATGTTAAGGTAGCGGTTAGAACTTTTTGAGAGCACAAGACCTTAATTCATGGATTGTGGTATGATGGTGTTGCTCTCTCTAGTGATTTGAAACCTTAAAGGTAGCATTTGCTTGATAATCCCATGTGAGGACTTTCAAAAAAAGCCCCAACATCTATTTTGAGTGCATGGATCCTCGACATCGCATACTTCTATCGAGAACTTGACTCTAATCTATCTTAGATCGCGACCGAGCCACTCTAGGGAAAGATAAAGGCGTTCATTTCGGTGACTATTTTCACTTTTATAGTTTTAGGCCTTTTATTCTTGTTTTTCTCTTTTTCTTGGTTTTATTTTTGTTTGCATATGCCCTTCCTCTCAACCCTTTGAGCCTTATCCTTTCTTTGATTACCTCAATACAAGCCAATTGCCTCCTTGTTTTATTTTTCACCCTTGTAGTGAATAGTGAAGTTAGAGCGATTGTCTTGAGTGATATTTGAAATAAATAAGGGGAAAGGAAAATGATGAGATTCTTGTGGTATAGTGGAAATTTTGTGTATATTCTTGAATAAATGCAATTGCAACTTCATAGAAAAAGCCACCCAAAGTCAAAGAAGGTGGAAAAAAAAAAAAGAAGAGTTTGGAGAAAAAGAAAGAAAATCCAAAATTATTCTTTTATTGTTATGTTTTCGAATAAGTTTGGGGGAAACTTATCCCTAAATGGTTGAACATGATTTGTGATTCATGGTTATTTAGCTCTTTCGCTCCTACTAAGGCTTCACTATATTAGGATTGAGCACCACTATCCAAATTTATTCACACCCTTTACCCCTAGCCTACGTTTCCACCCTTAAAAAGTCCTTTTGACCTTAGAGGGTTGAGTCATTGTCGGTGGAGGAAGATTGGAATCAAGCCTATTGAGTGAGTGTGCTATGTCGAGATGTCGAGTAACCTTCTCCTATTCTATTTCTTATTACATTTATCGGCTCCATTCTTCGGAGTTTAGAGAAGCTACCTTGAATGGCGAATTTGAAACTAGTTGAGAGAACGCGGTATGTATGGTTGTAGAATTTGAGGAAATGTGCTCTATCTAGTTCTCTATGCTTAGTGTATGGTATGTTTTAATCAACCTATGGACATCTTTGAGCATGCTTACTTTTAATGTCTAGAAATTCTTGCATCCATTTGCGCTTGCTTCTCGTCAAAATCTCACTTAAGAGCACCATTTTATTTTCTTTGGTTTATTTATTTTTGATTTGCCTTGGATTCTAAGATCTAGAGTTATGGGTCAAACTCTTAGAAAACCCTTACGAGAGCACACTCATCCTCCTTGGCGACTTTGAGGTTTAAAGGGCTTGTCATTTACGCTAACATTGACCGTGATTCCTACGAAAGTGAGTTAGTGTACAGACTTTAATGCTTTCTCTTTATTCGAGGACGAACAAAGGACTTAGTCTGGGGGAGTTTGATAAGTGGCTTTTAAGGTCGCTTTTATGGCCTCTTTCCACCCTAATTAAGCCCTTGTTTAGTCCATTTTTATGCTTATTTTGATTAGCTTTGTTCAATTTTAGTGATTCTATTAGCTTTATGCACTTTGAGTCTTTTTTTGGGAGTTGTAGGTTGTTTTCTCTTCATGCGAAGATTGAATGTTGTGAACACCCTATGCTATGATTTGTTCTTATCTTCTTTTAGGTTCCGTAGCGGCCTAATCGAGATTGTCGAAGCTTGGAATGGCAAAAGGGAACCTTTGGATGGAGAAAGAGAGCTTCAAATAGCAAAGGAGGGTAGAAGCAGAGCCAGAGCTGGCGCTCCAGCCTCATGGAGCGGGAGCTCCGAATTCCCCTGCATACAACCAATTCTGACGAGGATTTGAAGCTGGCGCTCTAGCCTCATGGAGCGGGAGCTTCGACCTGCTGCTGAATTATCTTCCACCATGCTCAGAGCTAGCGCTCCACATATGGAGCGGGAGCTTCGACTGCTCAAAGCTCGCGCTCCACACATGGAGCGGGAGCTTCGACCTGCTGCTGAAATCTCTCCATTAAGTCCAGAGCTCGCGCTCCACACATGGAGCGGGAGCTCTGAATGGTTCAGCTCCCGATTTTTTTCGCTGTTTGCCTTTACTTTAAGTTGTATTTGTGAGAGGTATAAATACCCTCTCTTAAGACATTTTAGGGTAAGCTTTTAATTCCAGAAAAGAGGATTCAAAGCAAGGGCACACTATTCTAGGTTAATTAGAGAGAGAAAAACACATTCTTAGGAGAGAGAAAGTTGTAACTCAACCTTTGTTCTTCATTTTTATCAATCAAAGCATCAATTTTTTGGTAATTTCTAGTCCCTAATCCTTATTTCCTAGCTTATTTTTGGTTATTTGTTTAGTTTTATGCTTGTTTAAATTAGTTTATACTTGCCTTGACTAGTCTTAGTAGTCTATTGTTCAAAGGTTCAATCTTTCTCGTTTTAACTAATCATGTTTAGTAGTTTTAGTATGTTTGCTCCTTTTATTGTTGCTTTTACTAGTCTTACTATGTTCTCCTCCTTCCTAGGCTAGATTTCTAGCTAGGGAAGGGGGATAATGGGACTTTGTGATGATTTTGAATGATGTTTGGTTGGCTTTGGTGATTGTTCTTTTGATGCTCGAATCAAGGTATTTTATTGTAAAAGCATGAAACTTGATCACCTTTATGTTTAAATCTTGTGCTAATGTTGGGTTATGTAAGAGCAAGCTTGATATTAGTGATGACTTGATGATGGGTAGACCACGACCTCAAAGGCGGGGTTGGGTAGGCGGTGTTGAGGGGTGTGCGAGAGTGACCTCTTGATGTTGGACCAAGACCCTCAATAGATTTGATCCATTGCCCACCAAATGTTGTCGAAATCGTTGTTGTGAGTTCCACGATTCCCCCTCTCCCTAGTGTTTGTCTTATTGATTAATCACTCTTATTTTATCTTCCTTAGGTAGTCTAGTTGATAACTCAAAACCCTTTTCTTTTACGCTCGTCAATTGATTGCATCTTGAACTAAGTGTAAAATCCCTTGCTTCTCCGTGGATACGACCCCTTACTACGCTATACTACCTTATTAGGCTAGTTAGTTAGACTAGGGAGATTTTATTCTTGACCCAGAACCATAGGAAGTAACGACACCTAGGGGACCGACCAGCTATTATTTTGTCAAAATCGTTGTTGTTCGTTGCGTCTAAAATCACGTCTAAACAACAAACAAAAAATCCTAAATTAACCAAAACATCACCTAAATCCCCGAAAAACATGTTGGGGGAGTAGTGCGCCAAGCGCATCAAATTGCGCCTGGCGCACCACTCTCGCGCCAGACGCACGGCTGTGCGCCGCGCGCAGCAATACTGCGCGGCACGCGGTCTGTGCATCGCATGCTTTTCTTTGATTTAGTCGTCGTGGTGGTCAATTCTATGTTTGGTCCTATGTTCGGTCCGTCTGCATTCGCGTTAAAGCATGTCATTCTAGGGGTCTCACCTAATTCAAAAAAAAGGGTCAGTCTTTTCATGCAAGGTCGAGTCTGTCATCATCATACCACCTATTCAATAAAAAAATATTTTTCAAAATTAATCCATCATCTTTTCCTAACAAAAGATAAAAACCAGGGGTTCCTTTCAAAAATGAATTTCAAAAAAATTCTAAGCCCATTCCAAACACCTTCACCAATGCAATCCAATCAACCAAATCCAATTCACTTGCATTCGTTCTAGGCCCATATGCATTAGATCCATTTTGCATTCATATTAGGTCCATCTAAATTTGAGTCCATGCATTCATATTAGGCCCGCTAGCATTAGAGTCCATGGTAGGCCCATATTAGTCTAATTCAAGTCAAATTAGGCCCATTTCCATCTTTATGTGAATCGTAGTCTATGTCAAGCCTAGTGTAAAGGCACCCCTTGACCTAGCGAAGCTAGTCATCCTTAAGACCATAAAGGCACCCCTTGACCTAGCGAAACTAGTCACCCTTAAGACCATAACGACACCCCTTAACCTAGCAAGGCTAGTCATCTTTAAGACCATAAAGGCATCCCTTGACCTAGCGAAGCTAGTCACTCTTAAGACCATAACGACACCCCTTGACCTAGTGAAACTAGTCGCCCTTAAGACCATAAAGGCACCCCTTGACCTAGCGAAGCTAGTCACCCTTAAGACCATAACGACACCCTTTGACCTAGCAAAGCTAGTCATCCTTAAGACCATAATGGCACCTTGAACCTAGCAAAGCTAGTCACCTTTTAAGACCATAACGGCAAAAGCTAGTCACCCTTTAAGACCATAATGACACCCTTTAGACCTAGCGAAGCTAGTCACCCCTAAGACCATAAAGGCACCCTCCGAGTTTAGCGAAGCTACTCCTACCTTACTTCTATAGTAGTCCAAATACTCGAGTCTAGCAAAGCTAGTATACCCTAAGTCCATAATGGCCCCAAAACTTTTACATCTAGCGAAGCTAGTCCATCTTAGATCCATCAAGCCCCAAATCATCAAGTTTGGCGAAGCCAATTCCTTCCTAAGTCTAGTGAACCTAACATAGGCAATCCTTTTGAGTCTAGTCTGTTTCCAAGTTCAAAGCCTAGTACAGTCCCGTCAAATCCAGTCCACATTTGCATATGCATATAGTTAGGCCCATGTCGCCATCATAACCATAATCATACCCATTTCTAATCATTTCCCATTCCCATTTCCGCTTTCATCCTCATTTTTTGATTCCCATTTCCATTTCTCCCCCCTCATTTCCATTTCTCATTTCGAAAACATTATTTCTTAAAATTTACGAGGTTCATTCGATTCCTGTTCAGGACAGGTCGTGAGATTATAACTTGGGAACGCCCGACATAGAGGATACAAGGTCAACCTACTCACAGACTTATCAAACGAGTTCTCACCTTTTCAGACGCGTCTTCCGAAACTTCTGAATCATCTGAATCATCTGAATCAGCATCCGAGATGGGAGACACTTTCGAACAACTCAATGCAATTATGGCTCAGCTTCAATTGATGAACTCTCGTCTTGAGGGACAAGACAAGGAGATCAAAGCACTGAGATAAAAACTGATAACTGAGGAAGAAGAGCAGGATGACACTCCACCGCCACCACCACCTCCTATCAAGACCGAGATAGAGCTGAGGTTTGAAAAAGTCGAGTAATTGATCTAGTCAATTCCTGCACTCGAGAGTCAGACTCATGGCCATGACATCATTGATCCTGAACTGAGGGAAAAACTCCCTAAAAAGGTAGCATTGGGTGACCTCCCAAAATTCAAGGGGGTCGAAGACCCATATGATCATTGGAGAGCTTTCTCCATCTCTATGGCTCTCATGGGCATGAGCAAGGACCTGTTTGCTTATGTTTTTCCCTTTACCTTGGATGAACATCCATCCAAGTGGTTCAGGTCACTGAATAAGACCAAGCTAAATGATTAGGACAATATCAGGGAAGAGTTCCACAAACAATACATATACAATACTCAGCTTTCCATTGGCCTTCGTAAGTTGGAATTAGCTTATCAGAATTCCAATGAGGATTTCTTCACCTTCCTTAACAGATGGACGGAAAAAGCTGCACAAATGACTAACAGGCCATCTAAAGAGGATCAAGTCTGATTGGTGATCCGTAACCTGCATCCCAAGCATGGGGATCACATTAAATTCCAACCCATAGAGTCTTTCACGAAGCTCTATAAGGTAGGCCTGGTGATTGAAGAAGAGGTACAAGCCAGCAAGAACAAGAGTTCCAACAACAACAACTCTTTCAAGAAGAGTAATAACAACCCTTCTACCTCTAAAAGCAACGACGTTAAGGGCCTCAAAGAACATTCAGTCCATTAGGCATGACTCTAGAAGAAGCCTTCACTAGGCTTCATGCAAAAGGAGCACTTCTGCCTCTTGGCCCTACTCCAGACCCTGCTCCTGAGAAAAGATCCAGTAAATGGAATCCTAATGCCTACTGCAAGTACCATCAAGGAAATGGGCATATGACATGACAGTGTTGGAATTTGAAGCATGCTCTACAGGATATGGTTGAAGACGGTAGATTACAATTCCGCCTGCAGCAAAAGTCAGCAATAGCGGCGACCCCTTGGGCAGTGCCTAAATAATGCCGGGGCATGGTCATTTAGCGCTAGTTTTCTAGGTTGAGTCGGAGAGTTCCTCCCCTAACTTCTTCATTTCCTTTCCTGCCAGTCTATGTCATTTAGGCTTTTTATTTCTAATAAGCCTTGTTCTATTTATTTCTAATTAATAAAATAATTGCATTTTCATTTTCATCTTCATTGGCCTTCCATCATTTTATTTATGCTTTCAATGATGAAACTTAAATCACCTAATGAACTTGACTAATAATAATAATAAAAAGAGATCGGAAATAAATAAAAAAGAAAAATAAAAATGGACATGCTTTGGATTAAGGGTTATTTCCCTCTCCCTTCCATTAACCTTCAACAAACCATCCGCATCCATGCAACCCAAACCATAAAAAATATCCCATAAACAATCATTTCCATTAGCCAAATAATCCCTTCAAAATCAAAGCTCCACAAATAACCTTCAAACCTCCCAATACCCTAAACCAATAGCTTGTGTGCAAGCCTTACTACATAAAAAAATATAAATGCCAGGCAAAATAAAAAAAGTGAAAGAAATTCAAAGTACGAAAAAAAATGCAAAAAGAAAAAGCCAAAGGCAGTGAATAAAAAGTCGAGCTAGGGGGCTTGCACACAAATTCTACCCCTCTTTCAAATCATTCAACCCATCAAAACCATAGCCCATCCAATTCAACCTTCGTCAAAGCTTTAAACCTTAAACTTTTCAACCTTTCATCAACCCTAACTCCTTTTTCAAGGTATGTCCAAGCTCGCTAGGTTGAAAACCTGAAAGGGCGGCCTATGCAAAAGTTAGGGCACAAAAAAAAATCAGATCAGAACTACGAATGGTCTGATTCCGCAAGGATATGTAGGAATCCTCATCTCGAGGTCTGACCGCTTCAATAAAGTAAAAATTAGTCAAGGTCTAATAATTTGACTTTCTAGAATTCAGGAGCATACTCTTTCTAGATCCCGACATAGACTCGAGTCTGAACCTAGCCTCGTTAAAGCCTTTTCCCACCTATATATATTTGAATCACAAACTTTAAAACCTTTTTATTTTTCAATTCCAAGATCTCCTTGTCCCTTAAGGAGTCTCAGACAATTCCATGGACTCTGGCAATATCTGACTTTGCCAATGTCAACTTCCCAATGAAGAATCCCCAGATAAATCAAGTACGTTTCAATCAAGGCTGGTAGTGTTCAAGGCAAGCTCACCCAAAGTGGGGGCTTCCTATATGTGGTGGTGCATCCAAATCAAACTCCCGAAAAGTTGGAACCTGCGGACCTCATTTACGAACCCCGATTATTTACTAAAACAGTTTTCGAAAATCATTCTATTATTCTCGATATCCAGATCTCCTACCGTTGCAAAACCCTGACCTTGCATTGCATTACCTACATTCTACTCTTGCATAACCCTGACCTTGCATGACGTGTCATCTTTCTTAGGTTTACATAACCTTAATCCTTGCACAGCGTCTCATGCATCCCTAGAGAGACTAAGTTTGCATTTTTGCATCATTATGTGCTTTATGTGGGTTTTTTTACTATTTGCTAACATATTCTTCTACAGGTAATCAGATTGCTTGTGGTTATTATCCTGCATACTAACTTTATTTTTGCAGAGACCGGCGTATATAGATCAGTTCTAAACTGCAGAGCGTTTAGAATTGTTCTTTGTCCCGACACCGTATACTTTGACTTTCGATTTCCTGAACCTCACTCAAAGTGGGGGCTTCTGTAGACACATAATCGTGTCTCCCATTCAAGGGTCCAATGATGAAACATACCGCGGTATTAGTTGGCGCGACCCAATGGAAGAGCAATCTGAACAACCAATCCAAAATTGTATTTTGAAATGATATTCTAAAGCCTAATTAATTATTCATGATGATTAATTGTATGTTAAGCCCATAAAATATTTTGAGTCCATTTAAAGTATTTTAAGAGCTCGATTAAATATTTATTATTTTAATAAAATTTTTATAAATATTTTTATTATCTTGGATAAATATTTTAAATACAAATCAGAATTTTATTCCGTAAAATTCAATCTCAGGATTTTAGATAGAAAATTTCAAAAGACACGTTTAATAAAAAAGCTAGCAGATGCGCCGAACACGGAGGTTGCGCTTAGCGCGCCATGTGCGTCCATCACATTGGCTAGGCCGTGTCAGGCGCACAATTGCTCCACGATTGCTCCGCCTGAAGATAGTTGCGCTCTTCAACCTAAGCCGCAAAGGTATAATTCCTGAGGATCCTTGAATAATTCAATTATATTTATTGCCTTGAAGTTACTAACAATTTATTTCATGATGTAGATCTTTAATTAATAATCGTTCTACTGTATATTCTAATATTTCATTCTTTTTATTTTCATACACTGTTATACCCCTGCCTGATTGTTTTATTCATATTATTATGATTGTCCTGCATGATTTTTATCACCCACATGGTATTATTTACTAGTGGAAAAAACATCAAGTGCTCCGGTTAAAAACCATTCAAGTGCTCCGTATTTGACCCGTAGCAGACGTCATACGAGCACTTGAGTATTTATCAAGTGCTCTGGTTGAAAACCGGAGCACTTAGATTTACAAGTGCTCCGGTTGTCTTAAAAACCGGAGCACTTGTGAATTTTATATGTTCAAAATTTGTCAAGTGCTCCGGTTGATAAGAGAAAACCGGAGCACTTGTGAATCAAGTGCTCCGGTTTTTTCCTAACAACCGGAGCACTTGATATATTTTTTTTAAAAAAAAAAAATTGCAACTGTTGCTGTACTACAGCAAGCATACAGCAACAACAAGATTGGCAGGCATACAAAAAGTTAGTCCAAAGCTCGGTTTTAAACAAAAACAATAATGAAGTATCACAGTGAGAAAAACAAGAAATATAGATACATTCTCTATCTTATTTACCATTTACGTATGAGAAAGTTGCGACGTTCCTTCTCGTCCCATCTCGAGCTAATTTGCGGCGCGCAGGGCTTGCGCAGCTTTTTAATTGGCGAAATTAAATTTCGCCGATTAACGGGTATCAAATTTATGAATGATAATCCAGTAGAAAAATGTTTAAAAAGCACCTAACTAGCCAGGTGAGATAAAGAATGGCAACTCGGAGGAAGCCATACATGTGTATCAGTGTTCTCTCTTGACATATCAATGATGTAGAATGGCTTGTGAAGACAAGATGAGTTCAGGCAAGCAACTTAGGTTGACAAAGGAAGTTCCAGGGTCATTCTCAAACCATTGTGCTTCTAAACTGCAAAATTAACAAGGAATATTACAATCTTATTAGGTAAAGAAGAATACATTTTCAAACCAGATTACAAGTACCAATTAGAGAAGCTAACTCGCGCTTCTTCAGGCCTGCAGAGCAAGCCCAAAATAGCAAGAATAAAAAATTAATAGTGATGTATAGGAAGTTTGCCACCTAATCAACACATAGCTAGCAGTTTCATAAAACATCCACAAATATAAACAGAATTTTTCCTTCACTTTTGCATTACAGGTCATAACTCCTTTTTTACTCTAACTTTGCCTATGCTTCCTTGTTTTTAAGGATATGAATTCTAAGTGTATTCCATACATCTCCAATTTTATATCTTTGTATAGATTTAGTGAAAATGGCATGAAGAAGGTCACAAGTCTATTACGATCAAAGTGGAATAGTCTACAACAGAAAGCAAGAAATCTAAACAAAGAACAAAGCAAGTACGTTCATTAAATTTTTGTGCAAACAGGAACAAAAAAATGGAGGGAAAAAAGAGATTGGTCGTTAAACTAGATTAAGAGTGTTTTTTGGAAGATATTTTGAACTATACTTCTCAAAACGCCAATAAAAAAACTGCATTATACTAGGCAAGCTAGCTGAATAATTGACAAACATGCTGCAGAATGATCATGAAAATGGTGGACTATTAGGTGGCAGCCTAGAGATGTCTTCATCAATGTAAGTATTGATTGACCTCAACCAAGAACCATCTGCACTACAGCACATAAGACCAACTAGTATATAAGTCACATTTGAAAACAAACAGATATCAAGACCTGCAAGAGCATACCTAGTAAGTGAATCCTGACAAATTGACCACTACAAAGCAGCTAAACCATGAAGCTGAGTCTGCAAACAACCATTAAGATAATATTAACAAAAGTATTAAAGGAACATGATATAAGTAGGACTTGCTAATAAATTTTAACTTATTTGTAATGAGGAGGATTAAATAGCAATAACATCAAGTCATCAACTATCAGAAGTAATCAGGTCCATAGAATCCAAGATCACACTCATAATCAAGCCTTCTTTAGGGATCACAATTCACAATTTTATACAGAACAGACAGACACCATAACTTTTTGCATAGTGCATACTAAATAAGAATAATAAGTTGTTTTCTCCAACCAGTGGGTTTTCAAAGTAGGACTATATGAATTGTGTATGATAGATATGACAGATTCTCTCCATAAATCATCTTTACATTTCATCAAAATAGCACCTCAAAACAGCACCTCAAAACAAAAGAAACAGCAAGTGGCAGATACAACAGGCAATATCTTCATAAATCAGCCATCATCTTTTTCTTAAAGATCTTAAGGAAGTGTAAATAAAATTTCTTTGAGACCAAAATGCTCCACAACTACGAAACAAAGTAGTGCGGTATATGTATTAAAGTGAATTCTATGTTGAGATAAAATACCTGCATTCGGGGAATCAAATCTGCAGACAAAATGAGACCATATAGTGTGACAAAAATACTTAAAATTGAGTCCCAGATGGAGAAGCTGTTGGTGAAATTATGTCCTAAGGAACTACAAGTAGTAATAAAAAAAAAAGTTACAACAAAAAGTTTTACCTCTTGTTAATAAGCTTTCACCATAATAAAGTTTATTGGACTACATGGTAGCTGGCAATATTTCGTAACTACTAGAGGACTACAAAACATCCATTGTATTTGTACAGATAGATAATAAATTTTTTCGATAAACATTTAATTGCTCTTGCATCTGATTTTATTTTTATTTTATTTTTGAAAAAGAAAAGTCATAAACATCTGATTGCTTCATTTGTATTAGATATATATAATAAAATTTAAATCCAAATTTTATTGATGGTTATTCCTAAATCATCGCATAGCTCCTTGAAATGCCATAGTTCCAAATAGGGACCAAAATCTGGTATCTAGGAAGTACTTCTTTATGCAATTATGCTTGCATCATTAAACAATAAATAATGGAGTAGCTTTCAATCTTCAAATAATCCCTTGTAAACAAAGGGTAAGTAGAGTATCTGTTATGCATGGCTTTCGAGAATCAAAAAAACGTTCAACTTAAGAGGGAGTAGTCTCGTCTTGCGCAACTTATTGTCAATGTAATAAAAGACTTATGGTTAGTTAGTCTTAGAGATGTAGAGAAGTATTCACCACTATTGCCATGACAAAGAACTTAATGTCTGCGTATAAGTTGGTCGCTTCTTATCTCCCACTCCTTTTGAAAAAGTACTCGATTTGATTCTCAGCCTCAAGCATTGGATCTTAAGATAATTTAGATTATTTTAGAAATAATGAAGAAGTTATTTGATGCAAACGCATTTTAATCGAAATGCTGGAGAGGGTATATATACTCATGCTAACTTGTAGCCCGTAGGCTGCCGAAATGGTGTGGTGATATAACACAAAGCAAATTCGGTTCATATACCGATACATGGATAAAGGGGAAGGATGTCAAGTATTAAAAGTCCCTCATACGAGAGAGTTTCGCGTACAAAGCATTACACAACGAATTTGGATCGGAACTAGAAACTCACTAGAAAGCAAGACCAACAAAAATGTGCCTTCGAGTACCAAATAGAAATATTTCGTACCTTTGCCCAAGGATGAGGAAATTACAAAGACAGCACTTTAGCAATATATGGCAGCACAAGAACATTGGTTGTTTAGCACAAACCCTTGGCACCATATAAAAATATTCCACAACTCAAATCAAAACCAAAAAATATAAAAAAATTTAGAAAAGAACCCTCCGAAAGAAGAAAAGGCTTTCTGATGCTCCCAGAAAAAATTCGTTGGGAGTAATTATTATATAGATTTTTCAGAACTCCAAGGGACAGCAAAAGGCTGAGAAAAAAGTCTATACTGATCTTATTTCGTCAACGTCAAGGTAAAGCACAAACAATTTGCCTTTCATCTAGCCCTCCAAGGCAGATGCTCCAGAAATAATATTTAGCGTGACAGGAAGAAGTCTAGAGAAGGAAAGCTACTGCAAGCTACGGAAGGTTCTCAGAGTCCCCGTACCAATGATCAATTCTTAGATAAATTACATCTCGTATTAGATCTCAGGCCTCTTCTTCAACTATCCTTTTGCCTAAAAACAGTTTGTATTTGCTTGCCACACATAACCTCAACAATTAACTCTAGCTCTTAAAAAAACAACATCATCACACTAGAACACATGAAAGATATTATATATAATCATTCTCAAATCCAACCAAATGTTCAAAATACATTCATAAAAGACTTGAGGTAATACATCATTCACCACAAATTGCTAAAATTTTCCACATGCCTACATGTGAGATTAACAAATATACGTATAAAACTGCTTAACAAGCTGATATTATTCAACAATTAAGATATCCAAACCACATAAATTTAAGTAATACATCATCCACAACCGAAAAAAAGGTAAAATATAAGAAACTTCATCCAAATGAAATAAGCTCGGATAATGGGATTCATGAAAAATGTAAACCAAAAAATAAATTACCTCTCAGTAATTTTACTCGCCTCCGACGCTGCTAAGTCTCAAAATGTTTAGACCTATAACTATTAGGATTCTACTCCGCACTTCTCCCTTCTGCTTCAACAAAATTTCAGAAATTCAATTGATCAACGTTGAATTGCAAGCATAGAAAACCCTAATTTATGAAAAATTGAAGAGATAGAGAGAAATAAGAAACCTCGGTGAGAAGAGGTGTGATTACCAGCAACGACATATATTCGGCATCGTCGTCTTCTTCTTCTTAATGATAAGGTTGTAAAGTCGTCACCATTTTTAGAGAGATAAAGCTCGAAGGATTAGAGTAATTGCAGATGAGACGAAAAATGGTGCCCTTGAAAGTAGAAACGAGAGGGAGAGGAGAGAGAAAGAGGCAAGAAATATTAGAGTGAGAATTAGGGATACCTGTTGAGATCTGTGAACAAGGAAATAGAGAGAGAGAGCGAGTTTAAGAGCATCAACAATACTACACAGAGAAATACGGAGAGAGGAACGGTTTTTTTCTTGCTTTTACTTTGGCTGGGAATAAAATAAGTTTTCCAGCACAATTAAAATAAAGAGGCAAAAGTGAAATGCTCCGGTGAAACGGAGCACTTATCAATTTTCAAAAAAAATTCAAATTTAGGTGTGTTAAGTGCTCCGTTTTAAATATAACCAAAGCACTTGTAAAGTAGCACATGAAGATTTTTCCACTAGTGATTGCTAATCAAAGACTATAAAGAATTGTTCAAACATTAATCAGATTAATTTGGACAACCTGTTAGGTTCCCTGTACTATTATTGCCTAATAACATATCACTAAAAATCAGTCTTTTATGTGTTTCCTAAACCAACCTAGATTAAATATTTTTAGGGTGTATAAAAATAGGGAAATTACCACTGGTATACCCATACTTTCTCATAATCTAAGTGGTATACCTTAGTTTTTAAAAATTCTCAATGGTATACCCGAACTTCTTCCACCTTCCCAGAAATGACTTTTTTCACCAAAAAACCATTAGTTGCCGTTATACGCAAATCAAGATGTTTCTGGAATGCAGATCGAGGCGAATCTAATCTTTTTTTTGCAAATTTCAACCTCAAATTTGACCCTTGAGGACTAAAATGTCCCCCAAAACCTTGAACGAACTATTTTTTGGCATGCAAACAAATGCACGCAAATCGAGATGTTTCTATAACGCAAATCGATATTTTTTGCAAATTTTGATCTCAGATTTGATCCTTAAGTGCTAAAATGAACCCGAAAACCTTGACCGAACTATTTTGTGGGCATGCAAATCGATTCGCGCAAATTAAGATGTTTTTTGAACGCAAATCGAGCTTAATGCCTGAATCCTTTTATTTATTTATTAGCTAACAGAATATTCCGCTACTTAATGGAATATTCCCTAAAAAGTTACGGTTTGGAGCATCAATGAAGTTCGGGTATACCAGTGGGAATTTTAAAAATTGAGGTATACCACTGGGATTATGGAAAAGTTCGGGTATACCAGTGGGAATTTCCCATAAAAATATTGTAGGAAAAATTGATAAGAACAGTCCCAAGTATGGGCATTCCGCCAATTTTACTCCCAAGTTTTGATTAATTCTTAGCTGTCTCAACTTTGGGGTGCGTTTTACAAAAACGGTCTCAATTGACTAGTAACTAGTATAACTGGTGATTTGTTTTTTTTTTTTTACTTTTTCTTTACGGATTTTGATATCTTTTTCCTCTTTCTCTCTCCTCCCTCCTTCCTCCGCTGCCACCCCTATCTGCCCATCCCCTTGCCACCTCCTCTTCCCTCTCCCCTCCAAGTGTTTCCAACCCCTCCTCCTCTCCCTCCCCTGTCAGGCTGCCACCTCCGAAGCCCCCTCCCTTAATATTTAATGGTTCAAGTTTTGACTGTTTATGTTTCATTAGTGGTGAAGATGATTCCTCTAGACACGCTGATAATCTGAATTTATTATTGGATACTTGTTGGTTGGAGGTGCTATGTTTACATTCTCCAATTAAGTATGATAGGTAATTAGTGTTTATTTTGTTGATAAATCAATCTTTCTACAGAGACTTCAACACCAGAGTCAACAAATGTTAAAAGTGAAAACAAGAAATCATTGCCCACCATATTTCATGCCTCGTAATTGTGTGGTTAAGGTTCCTTGTGAACTTCATTAGCTTTTATGCGCATGCTTATATTTTTTTACTTTTCACTTTTAAATCTATGATTCCATATTTGACCTTTTCCTTCTCCCATGTAAACAAATTGGTCATTCACTATAAGGCATAGAAACACCAGATAATATCTTTTACATATCTCTACTTGTTGTCAGCCCCCTGGTAAGCATTTGTTACGGAACAACAGAGCACAGCGCAAATCAAAACAGAGGAAGAAGAGGGTTGTGGCGCTGCTGCTGGTTTTCCAGTGAAGCACGCGATTTGTCAACAAAGTTTTATTGAGTAGTTATGGTGTGAGGGCGGTGATATAAAGGGACATTCATAGAAGTTCTAAATTTCAAAGAACAATTTTAACTAAATTGCAACCATCGATTTGTGTTGGGTTGAATGTTTGGATGCAAACTAGGGTTTCACAAGGTGAAATTAACTGAATGAGAGTTCAAAAAGTGAATTTTCTCTTCACTAGATCAGATATTGCAATAAAATTTCAATTGGGATGGGAGTAATCCAAGTGATTTAAGGCTTAATTCCATTTATTTAAAATTTCCATTTCTCCCTAGGGTTTTTTCAGGTTGATGGGGGGGGTGGTGCTTTGAGAGCCGTAGGATAGTTTTTGGGTGGTGGGGGTGGTTTTACCTGTTGTAGCAGGGTTATTAACATGTTGGGACCACTCTTATAAAACACACCCCAAAGTTGGAATCGTTTAGGATTAAAGTTGGGACTAAAATTAGCGGAACTCCCGTAATTGGGACTGTTCTTGTCATAAAATTAAAATTTTGCATAAAATTTGTTGTGAATCGATATTTAGTAGAGGGCACCAATGGGCGAACTTGGTTCATTATGACCATATTCGTACCCTCACCCCCGAACACAATCTTTGGTTCATTTTGACCATCTATGGAGTCAGCACAGGGAAATCTACATTGGATAAGTCCCTAAGGTGTCCCTGCAGTTTTCAATATCCAATTAAATATACGAGTCTTCCTTTAAAGACTTCTTGGAGACTTCTTTCAAAAACATATTTTCAATGAAACCTTTACAATGGGGTAGTCAAATCAAATATGCGCTCACACGACGTAGGCGCGAAATAAAAAAACACGCGTACACTATCCATGAAGGAAAACATTGCATGAACGATCGTACTATCCACGAGGACATAACATCGATATGGGGTAGAGGAAAGCAAGCTTTTGATGATGCAACATTCAAATCACGAAAATCAATGCACACCCGAGCTCTTCCATCTTTTTTAGGTACAACCACTATATTGGCAAGCTAGCTCGGATGTTTTACAGCTTGGATGAATTTGGCATCAAGTTGTTTCTGGATTTCTTCTTTCACTTTAGACTAACCTCTGGCTTCATTCGGCGGAGCTTTTGCTGCTTAGGCTTGCTTTCAGGATGTAACGGAATGCAATGTTCCGCAATTTCTCTATTAGCGCCAGGCATATCAGCATAAGAGCATGCAAACACATCTACATACTCTTTTAATAATGCAATAAACATAGAATGCTCAGTTGGGGAAAGGGCTGAACCTATTTTGACTTCTTTTACAGCATTTTCTGGACCAATATTAATTACAATGGACTCCTCTATGGGTTTTATATATGTTTCAGTTGCGTCAAGTGATTCATCATTATTAAATTCACTGTCACGAAATAACATCTTGCATGCAAATGTACTTAGATAAAGGTTCACATTCAATTTCCTCAGTGTCAGAGTCTTCTGACTGGGTATGCATGGTAGATTGGCTGGAAGATGAGCTATCGGTATGATATCCATCTGAAAGGGGTGAAAGGGTAGTCTCATGAGATGGCTGTGGAGGATGGTTTCCTAAAAACATTTTAAATTCTATAGGCCCGTCTTTTGCCTGACACTCAATACTCCACTTATGTTCAATGCTTCCGCCAGAAGGTATCATCAAAGACACTGGGTCAAAATCTCCTTCCTCAAAGGACTCAAAAGTGAAAAGTTTCTTAAGGCCTCCATGTTCCATATTATCCACTCAGTCATTTTTCTTTTTCATTCTTTGTTCTTGGACATACCAACTTTTGATTAAGTCCAAATTCCTAGCTTCATTGAAGAATATCTCCAATCCCGGTAAAATATTATGTTATTTCCTACTAAGCCAAGGTTCTGGAAACTCATAGTATGGCTCAGTATCTCCTTGCAGGATGAACTGACCATCGAGGGCAAAAGAAGATTATTTGATGTTGCAAGAAGCGTTGCCCGGATCATATCCTATTCCACGTCGATTTTGCTTGTCTACTATAGGGATTGGTTGCTTTATCCCCTACCATCATGCCCTAATCTGGTTCCTTGATTATAACCCATCTTCATCACTATTTGAAGTCCTTTAGACGCAGGTTGCATGGCAAACCCTATAGGCTCTTTGACCGTATTTGTGGATATGGCTGAGGGGTTTATTTTCTGATGGCAATTGGTCATCCTTAGAGAAGGGGTAGATTTCTTCTTTTTGGACCTAAAGGTAGAGAAAAAGAATTAAAATAAAAGAGAAGAAAGCTACATATTGCAGAATGCATCACTGGATAAGGAAAATTTTCTAAAAAGATCATGCAATATTATGACTGGAATGGCCGGCCTTTACAATTTTGCGTTTTTTTTTTTATTTTTATTTTGACTCTCTTGAATGATTTTACAGCCATTGGGGTTGAAAACAATTTTTTTCCTTCAATTCCCTGCTTTAATATTGAAGAAAGACAGAAAATATAGAGATTAGGGCCTGTATCCCCATTGATGTGTCAATTCAGCATTCTGAAATTGCTTTTGTGATGACTGGCATCTTGAGTTCTGATCACATTGCCTGAAATACAATGGTTAATATATTTGAGTCGAACCCGAAGGCTGCCTACATATCCCCATTGCTCCTAGTGCATTTTATGAGGAATTAGACTCAGCGTAGTTCGTTGTTTTAGAAAGAACTAAAGTTTTTTTATTTATTTAGTAAAGCAGCTGCACTCATATTGAGCTACCTACATACCCCACGTGTTACATAGGTGGAGTGATGTCATAGTGCAAGCGTAGGCGATAATGGGGATTCAAGCTACACGTAGTTCTCTGATACTAACGAGCTGAAATATTTTTTTTCTTTTTCTATTTTCAATGGGCTAACCCCCTACAAGACTTTTACCGAAGATTTTTCCCTTCTGTGAGACGATCAAGTAGCTTTGCGATATACCAGAGCTATGTTGGTGATTTGCTTGATACGATTGCTAAGAGCATGACATTGGTTCGTACCGTGACCATGCAACTGATGATAATGGCAGTACTTGTGGAAATTTGACCCTACAGGACTTGCCCCCGGGTGTCTAGGAAATGGATGAATCCGAACTTGTTCAACCATTTTGCGAAAGATATCGACTTAGGATCACGGTCGAGGATGTGACGACACCTTCCTTGCAGGTACTTCTTTGTTGGTTGGACTAATGAGACCTCGATCAATCAGGTTTTGAACTTTGTAGTAAAGATCATGGCATCGGTCAGTTTCATCCCAAATTGGCGACAATAAGTGCAGAGTTTGCTCATGTCTACTCCAGGAAGGGGTCAACACTGCACATACAATGGGAATTGAATTATACCACTGGCTCTGAAGACGATCATACACCATACTCAATGGTTCATCCATCTTACCAAAAACTCTTGGATTTGCATTGGGAGTTTCAAGATTTTCCCGGGTCATTTTTCTTGCAATTTCAGAGTATCTATGTCGAAGCCATGCTGCTCCATGTGGTTGAGGCATGTGTACTTGATGACCATGTGACGATAATAGAAGTCGTTCAGGTTTTGTAGTAATATAAGCATGAATTCCCGATCAGTATTAGGGACATGAAGCTAGGCGCGGATGAAAGCGCATCTCGAACAAAAGTGCGAGAAAGTTTCCAAGGCGCTTTGACACAAAGTGACTAGCTTGAACTTCTTGACATCAGTCTGTTTATGCTCGAGAGTCCAATTGACGAAAGATTGGCTAGCATTTTCCCAACTAGCTCTATCCACATAATCTAAGGAATAGTACCAGTCTAGAGCTAGTCCTTCTAAACTTTTATCAAAGAGTATGGGGTAATCTTCCTCAGTTATGCCCCATGGGTGTAATGCATTCTCAAAACCGACTAAGTGGACAAAAGGATCACCGTTCCCATCAAATTTCCTAAACTGTGGCAATTCACGATAGTGATCTTCATGTGGATGCCCCTAGAAAGAGAATCAGTGACTCAGTGTGAACCTCTCAGATAGGGCATACTACATTAAAGTCCAGGTCAAAATCGTTAGTCCTAGATCTCTTCTTTGACTCGTATCATCATTGTCTTAAGGATTGCCGATACAGGACTCCTCTGGTGCTTCAATTGACGTATCATGAGTGCCGATGCTTGGAACTCCTACTTCTTCCTTATCATCCTCACTATACTCTGGCTCTGTTTCTTCAGCACTTACGTCTAGTGTGGCTGCTGGGATCTCATTCATCCATAAATTCTCAGGCCCTGCTAGAATACAGTGGACGGTTTAACCATCCAACATAGTTCCATCTACTTCGTTCAGATACAATACCGAGTTCCCGGTGTTAGAGATGGTCATAATTTCTGGATCACCAGAAATAGTCACAACACCTTGATCAGTGAGAAGCTTTACCTTCTGATGTGGAGTAGAGGCTACTGCTCTATTTTCATGCAGCCATGGTCTTCCTAATAAGAGGTTAAAACGTGCTTGAATGTCAATGATCATGGATTCCACCTTCCTTGCCACGGGACCATATTCAACAAGGAGGCTGATTAAACCTAGTACTACTCTCTTGGCATTATCATATGCTCTGACCACCTCGTTGGATGGTACCAGATCCTCTTTTGAATACCCAAGTCTTGTTAGCACACGTAGAGGGCAAACGTTAATTCCGGAGCCATTGTCGATCAATACTCTAGGTAGCTCCCATCCATTACAACATACAGTGATGTGCAATGAATTGTTGTGGTTGATATTGTTAGGGAGATCATTGTCTGTGAACATAAGAGTTTGATCTACCCCATGAATGAGCCCCACCATCTGGTCAGGTGTTATGGAAGAGCTTATAGAGGCTTCATTGAGATGCTTTAAAATGGCCGCCCTATGAGGTTGGGAATGCATTAACAACTTCCAGATGGAAACATTAGCATTTACTTCTTTCATGCGCTTGATAGCATCATCTTCTTTATTACTATCCTCTGTCAGAGGCTCCTTGCCTTTTTCTTTCCTTCTCAATACCTCCAAAGGATTTTCATCCTCTAAATAGGATGGTTTAAAATGGCGACCTGCTCTATTTAAATGAGATATATCCACATACTCCTCATCACTAAGATCAACGAGGCAGATGGGGCACCGATAGGTATTTGGAGTAGTGAAGTGACCTCCGGTGCTTTTCTCTACAATTGTCAAGACCGAAGAGGCATCTTCATCAGCATCAGAGTCCAAAATGAAGAAGGCACCATCATAATCCAAGGTTCCACACATGTCAGATAATAGATCCTTGTTGAGAGTGAAACTGGGGTCTTTACAAGTCATCATTTTGACTTTTTCTTGAGTGGAATAGCCATAATCCAGGCACTTGTAACCTTAGGCTATTGACATTTCGTACATTTGGGGAATTTTTTTGCGGATTAGTTGGACTGGATTGCATCCATCTGAAGCAGCGACGATGACATTAATGGCAAATGAGGGATTATGATTAGGAAGGGGTTTTTTTGTGATGTTGGGTTGAGAGCCATTTGGTTTACTGGAAATGGATCCCAAAGAGAGTTTTCCATCATCCACAAGATTTTGAATCTGATGCTTGAGGGCCGTGCAATTTTCAGTATTATGCCCCGGGCTTTGGTCATATTCAAAATTTTGGTTTGGGTCATAACTAGGGTAAGGATTTCTAGGAGGTGGGAGCGGATTCAATGGTTGAATAAGATTGGTGTTTTTTAGCTTGGAAAGAGCTTGGGAATAAGTCCTGTTTAAGGGGGTAAAGTTCCTTTGTGGTCGCAACTGGAATGCAGAAAATGCGTCAATGGCATGGATCACATTAGTTGTCTTAGGAGCTGCTAAATCATTATTTGGGGATCTTTTGTTATTTCCAAACTTGGCATTATAAGTGACGTTGCCAGTAGGTTCATCTTTCTTGATGTCTCCCCTTTTCACAGTGTCCTCAACTAGAGTTCTTGTAGCAATCAAATCTTTGAAGGTCGAGATATATTGATAAGCCATATGCTTCTGATAGACATGAAGAAGATTCTTCACAACCATTTACAGTTGTTCCTCCTCATTAGGCCTACTCATCATTTTGGAGGCTTTGTTCCTCCATCGAGTGATGAACGAAGAAAATGTTTCATTATGATTCTAAGAGTTCGTCTCCAGATCCCTTCTAGTAACATCAACTTCTTCATTACACTTGTACTGGTTCGAGAACTCTTTGACTATATCAGCCCAAGTGGATTTTTTTGTGTTCACAAGATTGAGGAACCAATGTGCTGCAGCACCATCTAAATACTGTTGAAAGAACTGTGGCATCAAAGATTCTTCCACTCCCCAGGGACTCATTGCCCCTACATACATCTTCAGGAAATTGGTTGGGCTGCCGGTCCCTTCAAACTTTGTCAGATTAGGCATCTTGAAACCATGAGGTAATTGTGCCTTTGGGAAAAGTGTTAACCCATGAATATCCATCCATGGTTCAGCCTTGGTCATGCCTTTTAGGACTTCCTTGAGCTTGACTACTTCTTCCTCGAGCTTAGTGGGAATATCTCTCTCATTGTTCATAGGCTCAAGGTGAAAAGGTGAAGTTGCTCTGATTCAGGAGGAGGATGAGGAGGAAGCATCTGGGCGCTTTGGCGCATTATGCTCAATACAGTTTGTTCAATATTATCCTGTCGGTCAAGCATGGTCTGGACAAGTCCTCAGAGCTCAGCCATTGCATCAGGTGAAGGGGTAGAGTTCTGTCGGTGCTCGTTGTTCGGAATTTCAGACATATTGCTAAAACGTGTAGCAGAGAATACAACTGGTGTAGACAAGGATGACAGTATTACCGAAAGAGAACGTTCACTATGGTTAGAACTTCGGCGAATCAGCCTAGATCCTAAACGGGCCCAGGCAGAATTCTTGTAAAATGAGATGAAAAGTTAGCACAAACTTTGTTTATTCTTTTTTTTTTTTTTTTGTAGGGAATGAAAGAAATGATCTCTTTGATTTTTTTTTTTATTTTACCCCAATTTCAGTTGTCATTTATTAAAAGGTGCAAAACCTTAACTTTATCATTTGTTTTGGATTTTTCATTAGACTTCTTTGACTTGTTATTATTTTTTTAGACTTTGACCTTTCTATTTTATATTTTAGATTTCCACTTTTTAGGCTCGTATTTTTTGTGATAATACACAAACATTTTTCAAAAATCAATTTGGTGATATCCTTCCATTTCATGTTGCAACATATATAAGATAAAAGAGGTATAACGAGGCTTGTGCCCTCATTTTGGCAAATTATAATGCCCCATATATCGTTCTTCTTTGTGGTGATCCGCATGTGTTGATTGCTTTTAAGCGCTGAAACCATAGAAGAAAATATCAAATGCAAAAGGGGCCGAAGCCGAAGGATGCCTACGTATCTCCATAGGTAGATTTGGATTTGGGGAAGAAACTTTTTCTTGTGATAATAAATTTTTTTGAATGGAGAATCAGGCCCAACATAGTTATGACATATTGAAAATGAAATATATATATATATATATATATATATATATATATATATATATATATATATATATATATATATATATATATATATATGCATTCAGAAAATGAGTTACCTACATACTAGAGGTGATCATTTGCGGGCTTGGGCGGGTTGCGGGCCGGGCCTAATCAAAAAAATTTGTCCAACGGGCCTAATATGTCTAGTCCAAGCCCTTTTATGCGGGCTTAACTACTTGTCCATGACCCGCCCTAATAAACGGGCGGGCTTGCCCGCGGGCCTAACGGGCCTATTAATACTTTTATTTTTTTCCAAGTACTCTAGTTAATTTCCTTTAATATTTATAGATTAAAACATAATTTTTGTTAAAATAGAAAAAAAGTTGATAATCACAACATAATAGAGAAAGTTAAAAATATTCGTAACAAAAATATTGGAGGACGACAAATTATTAAGAAATTAACTTACTAAAGGTAAGAATAAAGACAATTATGTGTTACCAAAGCTATATTAGTGCAAATAAACCATATATTCCAAAAGATAAATCAACACTAAATTAGTTAGATAAAAAATTATATTTCTTAGAAAATAGGCATTATGATAAACGGGCCGGGCGGGCTTGCCCGTGGTATATTTGAGGTTGCCCATATCCGCCCATTAAAATTAGCGGGCCGGGCTTGGCCCGCCCATTTAGAAATTTTTTTCAAAGTTTGTTGTCCAAGCCCGCAACTTTAGCGGGCCGAGTTGGGCGGGCTTAGCGGGCCGTCCCGTCCGTGAACAGCTCTACTACATACCCCTTTTAGTATATTACATAGTAATGAAAATTAAGATAGATGCATATAACATTAGATATTATATTTTTTTAATTTGTTTTATGAGATCAAGCCACACGTAGCTCTACGTACAAAGTACAATATAGAAGCAATTAACTATTCAAGTTCTTCCCAAACTTTTTTAGAATTCAGTCTGCTGGGCGCTAGACCATGTGTTCTCCTGTCTGAAGACGTCTGTTCCACCTCTTAGGATTAGACTAATGTGAATTATCTGAAATGCACACACTAATAATGTTAGTCATAGAATAATGAATGTTTCTATACATATGTTTTTAGCAGGAAATGAAAGAATTTTTCCCCCATTTTTTAGTTTGAAAACAATAATCCCTTTTGATTTGACACAGTTTTTTTTAGTCAATTTTTTTAAGACTAGAGTTTTCGTGTTTTAGTTACATTTTAAATCCTAAACACAACACGATTTGAACTCGTGATTATGACTCTTTTCATTTTTCATTTTTTCTCTGTTTTTGTCTTATTTTAGGATTATATTTGTCAAAACAGAACTTTTTCTTTTAAAAATCAATTTTGTTTTTGGAAAAACCAATTTGAATGAAAAGAATTATGAAGTAAATGTGAGTTTTTTTTTTCTGAAAATGGGTGAGCACACAATTTTTTATTTACATGACACTTATGGTAAATAAACAAGAATACTCTTAACATTTCAATAATCATTTCGGCAACAATTCAGCTACAGTTAATGATTACTGAAATATTGACCGACTGAAAAACTGATTGAGGAATTTTTTAAATATTTTCACATTATTCAATAACTGAAATAAATAAAAGACATTTGTGCGTTTATCCTTGTGTCCTAAAGGTCGACTAAAAGGTGATTCATTTATGGAGAGATTATGTTAAAGTGGCCTCGAGTCACTTCCATTGTGTCCATCGAAGGTGGACGCTCCTAACAGAGCCGGTCGCAATAGCTTGCAGATGCAGGTTTTACGCCCTTAATTCATTAATTTATCATTCTGAAATTCTGACCCTTGTCAATAGACATAGTTATCAGACCTAATAAGAAAATGGTTTAAAAAAATTGTACATGTATGGATCGATAGACTACTAAGGACACGTAATTTTCACATAAGCATGTTATATACAAAAATTAAATTGTGAATAACCATGATTAACTTTTTTATTATATATACATATGGAAAATAATGCATTGTTCGAGTTTAAACCTCTTATATTTCAAGTGAAAGTTTCTTCCCCGGTGGAGTCGCCAACCTATGATACCCGATTTTTTACTTGTCTTAATTAACGGTCCGAATCCCACAAAAGTCTCTCATTGGACTATGGGTTTTAGAAAACTTTGAAGTCGCCACCCTATTAATATCTCGAATAGGGACGCATTTATTTAATAAATCGTTTTAAAATCAATTTCAAGAAATATCATTTAAAACGATGATGACTTGATATGGATAAGGCTTTTTCTTAAAATTGGTCTTTCATACCATGAGATAGGGTTCGGGGTTTCGGTTAAGAGGTGCGAACATATGGAACTCGTCTCCTCTTCCGTTCTACAGAACGGGCTCCTACTAAATGCATTATTTTCCATTTTAAAGTACTCATGGCTAATAAAAAGAAAGAAAATCACATAGTTTGCACATATACACATCAATCATTTTTAAGAGGGCCAATTATATCATTTGTACATGGTAGGTTTGGGCACTGAAGTTGCACTACGTACCAATCATTACGGGATTGGAATCCACTTATGGATCAAAACCATCGTAGTTCAATCTTATGTCTCACCCTAAACGGCCAATTCCATTGGGGAAGAAAGGGAAAGAATAGATTATGAATATTTCACCTTTTAGAATTAGACAAATCTATTAGGAATAAGGTAATCACTTCAATAAGTGATTGAAATGGGTTAAGATAATCACTCTAATTAGTGATTAAATATGAAGGAGGATAAGATAATCACCTTAATTAGTGATTAAAAATGGAGGTTAAGATAATCACCCTAATTAGTGACTAAACTTAAGAGGAAAGATAATCACCTTGATTAGTAATTAAAAATGAAGGTTAAGATAATCACCCTAATTAGTGACTAAATTTAAGAGGAAAGATAATCACCTTGATTAGTGATTAAAAATAAAGGTTAAGATAATCACGAGAAAAGATAATCATCATGATTAGTGATTAAAAATGAAGGTTAGGAAGTAATCGCGCTAATTGGTGATTATTCAAGGTTTAAGAAAAGCACTCTAATTAGTGATTAAATGAAGAGGGTTAAGTTAATCACTTTAATTAATGATCAACCAAGGTTTAAGATAATCACCCTAATTAGTGATTAAATATGGTAAAAGGTTAAGCTAATCACCCTAATAAGTGATTAGCCAAGGCTTAAGATAATCACCCTAATTAGTGATTATACTTAGGAGGAAAGTAATCACCCTACTTAGTGATCAAATTTTAGGATTGAAAGAATCACTTCAATTAGTGTTTAAATTTGATAGATTAAGGTAATCACTCTAATTAGTGATTAACCAAGGTTTAAGAAAATCACCCTAAAATTAATTCAAAGATCATAATTAACTATCGATTATGTCAAATTATATGATTGATCCATTTGAAGATGCAGAATAAATTTTAAAATGTAAGATGGATCATCATACAATTTAACTTAGTTAGATTTGCAATTTTTCCTCTTAATTGAGCTCGGGTCATTTAATTCATATACTATGATTTATGGGGCCCAACATGCAAAATTTATAACATTGGTTGCTCATTTTATTAAAAAGAATTGTAGAATTATTTATGAAAAGTATGCACAAGCATCTCTATATTTTTCATTAATAAGTGATGTAATAACTATTTACAAAAAACTATTATTACAACAATATGTATAAATTCTATGATCTATACAAGTTTTCAATCTTGATCTTCACCATGATGCTCCTTGATTTTCATCCTCTTGAATGAGCTTTGGAATTCATGTTTATTTGTAAACTTGTGAAAATTAGAGATTACTTAACCTCTTTGATTTTGATTTTTTATGACAATTTTTATTGATTTTTAATTACATAACAAAAATGAACCATTTTAAGAGAAACTTGAAATTTCATGACTTTTAATTAACATTTTTGTATAAAAAGAAAACATTTTTTATGAAACATGAGTTAATCACTTTATTTCATTTTCCAGATTGCACTTTCTTCTTGTACTGACTTGTAAAATTCATAACTATCTTTTGTGAAACGTTAAATTAAGCATGTATACACCTGTGGATAGGTCAGTGAGTTATTTATGTTGTGTCAAAATTTCACCAGCTTTTAGTGACAACTAGAATTAAAGTGAATTTTATGCTAAAACTGGTCAAAACAGGACCTCTAGCCAATGTGTTCCTTGAAATCCAACTTACTGAACTTAGTTTGAAGTGAATTTTGGTATGAACATTCTAGACACTTTGAAAAAATAGACTGGAAATTTTCACTTGAATTGGACATTTTTAAGACCCTAATTATTTATTTTCTTAACTGAAGATAAAATAAGTGTTCTAGAATCCCATATTATCTTACTGACATCACACCAATGACATCACCTTAATGGCATCACTAAATCCTCTCAAACCTTCCTACATCATAAAATTCATTGGAAATACCAATATTCTTATTCTCTTTAGATTTGATTTTGATCTTTACACTAATGAGGCAAAATCCGAATTTCAGCTTGTCCTAAACACATCCTAATACGTAGAAATGCACCGAAAAACGTGAAGGAAAAGCTGACTGGGCAACTGCGCGAAGCGCAGGACCCTGCGCTAGACACTGTCCTGCATCTGGCGCACGAAGTTGTTGTGCGTCTGGCTCATGAAGTTGTTGTGCGTCTGGCGCATGATCGTGCGTCTGGCGCACAGCTCGAATCTTCCGAAAAAAAATCGGATTCTTGGCTCTTACACTTTGGATTTGATTCTTATTCTTATTCCTTTTCATGATTCTTATTCCTTAACTTATGGATAAAAGGATGTTATTGGTGGTTAAATAATATATTCTTATTCTTTATTAAATGAACAATGACTTGACCATCAAGAAAACTTATTACTACCGGTTTTAAGAGATGATTAAAAATATGGCGCCTAAATACTACTCGTTCTTTTAGATTTTCGAAAAACTATCCGAAAATAATTGACGAAAACTCGTCAAATTAGTAAAGACGAGCATGATTATACTACAAATCATTTTTAGTAAACCGCTGGTTGTAGTTATTGACTACGGCTTACGGAAAATTATATTTCTATGATGGAATTGTATGACTAACACGCAAAAAAGGAAAATCATACGACGGAATGAAACTCGCGCTCGGAGACGAAACATGCCGTTGACGGGGTGCGCGCTCCACAATACTTGATGGTTTTCGTTATTTTTATTTCTTTTCAAAATCTTTATTTTAAAATTTTATACGCAAAAGGGGTTCAAAAATTGAGATAAACAGTACGTGAAGTAGATAAGATCATCTCAGACAAGGCATCCGTGGCAAAGAAGAAGAAGAAAAAATAACCAACAACACATCAATGAATGAGACACAACCATCAGATATTATACCTTCATTGACTGATCAAGATAGAGCAAACACATAAGGTAGGAGCAAGCGTGTTGTAGCCTAAATAATCGACGCCTCTCCGGGAGACACGTGGATCCATCAAGAGCATCCACGTGTCCTCTCAAAAAGGAGTAAAAAAAGGTGGTTCAAACCCTAGGTTTTTACTGTGAAAGGAATAACAGCACACTTTTTGGCCTGAAAGAATATTCAGGGCTCAAACCCCAAAAAAAAGGCTGCACATGATTGGCTAATGCTCAGCTCCCAATCATTGCCCGCAACGTGTCAAGATCTAATTGCCTGACCAATCAGGTGCCTTTATTTTAGGGTGACCTCAAATGGCAGTGTTCAGACCCCAACACTATATATAGTCCCCTTGAAATCAGGAGAAAGGTAACTTTTTGAAAAATGTGCCCTTACTCTGTAAAAATACTCTCTCTCTTTCTCTCTCAATCTCTACATTTCCCTTTTCACTCTTGATACCTGACTTAAGCTTTGGAGGGGGAACCAGCACCCAAACCTCTAGGGTGGGTCCCTTTTTCTGCATGTTTGGGAACGGAGCTTAGGTTCGGATTACTTGATTTGGACATTCTTGCACAAGTCTCCATTGAAGAACTTCTTGAGGGATAATAGTTTACTTGCCAGCCAAGGAGACTAATCATTTGACGACGTCTGAGGGGAGACGCAACGATGACTGATTGTCACTCGTCCAATGTGGCAAGAAATCGAAGTTTTCAGATTCGAGTTGAAGATATCGTAGACGATGAGAGACCACCTCGAAGGAGGGAAATACCACCTTGAGCCGTGAACCTGTTATTCAGGAAAATCTTCAACGTCCAGTGACTGCTGCTCATTTGGAGAACGCCCTGAATGACTTTCAAACTAAGATGGCAGCAGTCGTCCAAGAATAGATCAAGAACAATATACTGTATTTCCAAGTCAATCCAGATCCAACTGCTAATAATCCAGTTCCTCTTTGAGGGCGTTCCCAAGGGAATCGTCCCGGTCCAAGCCGACCTGCTCGTCAGGAACCCTCAAGGAGAACAGCTAAGGAAATACAGCCAGAAGTCAGTGAACAGCGAAGGAAGATGGACTGGAACCTGGTAGTAAGGACCCAGGAAGATGCTCGTCCAAATGGACACCAAATGGAAATAGTTGCCCTTGAGTACTTAGAGGCAAAGAAAGTTGCTGCATTACAACGGTCGACCACAGGGTCTACACCGTATTTGAGAGATCCCCCCTTAAGGTTAACGTCCAGCACTGAAGGAAGAAGTCTTGGCCCTTCTCTTATTCGTCCAAGACAAGAGAAAACGGTGGTGCATCCAATGGTTGATCGCGTGCAGCCCCTGTAAACACCTCATCTAATCCCGTGTTGAAGGAGTATCGTAAGGAGTTCATACCCATTGAGGGACAGCTGAGAGCCCTTCGGATCAACTGGCCAACCCCTTTCTCGGCTAGGATCATGGAGGCTCCTTTTTCCTAAAGGTTAAACTCCCTACCATAGAGCCGTTTGATGGAACAACTGATCCAGATGATCATCTATCCGCTTATAAGCATCATATGTACGTCCAATCAGTAGATGATGCTACTTGGTGCAAGAACTTCCCGGCTACTCTGAAGGGAGTAGCTCATAAGTGGTTTCACAATCTCCCCCTAATTCAGTCAACAATTTCACAGAACTCAGTTATTTATTCACTAGTCACTTTGTAGCCAATCGGCAAGAGCAGAAGACAAGCATGCACTTGGGCAAGGTCGTCCAAGGACCAAAAGAAGCCCTTATAAGTTTTGTGAAGAGATTCAATCTAGAAGCCTTGCAGATTCAAGATCTTAACGCTGGAGTGGCCTTTGATGCCTTTATCAGAGGGATATGGCTAGGAAGTTTTAAGTTGATCTTGTGAAAAAGAAAATTACCACCCTTGGAGAAGCCTTGAAGGAAGTTGAGGCATTGATGCACGCCACGGAAGTTTGTGCTAAGGCCAAGCATCCTGAGTCCAAGAAACTTGAAGAGATAGCTCAGGCAAAAAAGAGTAATCCTAACAAGGCTGAGACTTAGGCTATAACCTCCACGACTACTTCGTCCAGGCGAGGAAAAAGGAAAGAATCTGAATCTTCAGCTGATCCCATATAATTTAGCAAAGACCAATAGTCCATTCTTATGGAGATAAAGGATCAATATGAGCTAAAGGCTCCAACTGAGATGAAGACTCCTTACAGGAATAGAGACAAGAGCAAGTATTGTAATTTTCACAAGGACTGTGGTCATGAGAGCAATGAATGTAAACACCTTAAGAGGGCTTTGGTGGATTTAGCCCGAAAAAGAAAGATGAATTCATACTTGCCCCAAGGGGGAAGGAAGTTTCAGAGGAAGGATAATCGTCAGAACAAGAAGAAAGAAAGTGAAAGCACTAACGAAGATGTTGTTCTTGTCATCTCAGAAGGATTTGCAGCTGGAGGACCAACCAATAGGGGGCACAAAAACAATCTCAGGGAGCTCAGCCAAATTCTGTTAACTGATCAAACAAAGGTCTAGCCTTTCCCTAATGTAATAGTCAGTGAGCAAGATCGGGGGAGGCTGAAAACTCCTCATGATGACCCCTTGGTTGTGGAGATGAAGATAGCAAACTTGAGAGTAAGAAGAATTTAGATTGACACCAGAAGCTCGACATACATCATTAGTGCAGATTGCTTGTCTAGATTGAAGTTTCATGAGAAGAACATGGCCCTCGTACACCACCTATCATTGGGTATGGGGGGAGGAATTATCCACCCAATGGGAACAGTTACTTTGCTAGTCCAAGTAGGAGAGAAAGATGTCTCTCGGACTTTGTTCATTAAGTTCCTGGTCGTCCGAGACTTAACAGCTTACAATGTCATTCTTGGACGCCCAATTCTGAATCATGTTAAAGAAATAATAGTTACTAACCGTATGCTCATCAAGTTTTAATGTGATGGTGGTCAAATTGGTACCTTGTATAGACACCAGCATGCGACAAGAGAATGTTACCTAACTACTTTGAAACCATTATCTAGGAAAGCAGAGAAGTAGGACCAGATGAAGGTCGCTGGCGAAGGGAAAACATCCGAAATTGTGAAAGACCAGATGGCCTTGCGGAGAATGACCATTGAGAATCGTCAGACGCAGGTTGCTCCCTCAAGGAAAAACGTCCGAAAACCTTCCCTGGAAGAAAAGAAAGTATGTGCTCGTCAAAGAAGAACTCCCCTCGTCTGAAGAAATGATGGCAATCATGGGCGTGGCACTTGAATGTCCAGAGCCTATAGAGGCCCCAGAAGACATTTGTTTGGATGAGGCTCGTCCAGAAAGAACCTTGAAGATTAGATCTTCTCTCACCCCTGCGTTGAGGGGTATTTTGATAAATTTGCTCATAGAATTTCAAGATGTGTTTGCCTATAGTGTTGAGGAGATGCCTGGACGGCTAAATGTTGATCCGAGCTCAAACTCAGTTCGTCAGAAGAAGAGACATTTGGGCCCGGCCAGAAATCAAGCGGTCGACCAAGAAGTGCAGAAGTTGTTGGAATCACGATTCATAAGAGAAACTTACTATCCATAATGCATAGCTAATGTGGTCATGGTATCAAAGCCCAATGGCACATGGAGAATGTGCGTGGACTACACTGATCTCAACAAGGCCTGCCCTAAGGACAGTTTTCCTTTGCTTAAGTTAAATCGACTGGTGGATTCCACGGCTGGCCATGCTTTACTGAGCTTCATGGATACTTATTCCGGATTTCATTAAATCCCCATGTGGCCGGAGGACCAGGACAAGACGTCCTTTATTACATATAAGGGGTTGTATAGTTGGCTAAGAATGCCTTTTGGCCTCGAAATGCATCGGCCACCTTCCAAAGACTCGATCAATACGGTCTTCCGACCCACAATTTGGAAGGAACATGGAAGTATACATAGATGATATGATAGTAAAAAATCAGCAAGAAAAAGACCATGTTGGTGATTTAAGGGGAACTTTTGAAACTCTCATAAAGTACAAGTTGAAGTTGAACCCCAAAAATGTGTTTTTGGCGTCTTGGCTGCGAAGTTCTTGGGATTCATGGTGGATCAAAGGGGAATAGAAGTAAATCCCGAAAAGATCCAAGCTATTCTAGACATGAAGTCTCCGTCCAAGATTAAAGAAGTGCAGTGTCTGATGGGTTGCCTAGCTGCTCTTGGACATTTCTTATCTAAGTTAGGCGACAAGTGCCATCATTTTTTCGCCACCATTAACAAGAAAGATAAGTTTGAAAGAACATCGGAAGGCGAGCAAGCACTTCACAGAAGTCAAGGATCATCTTTGTATACCTGGCTGTGTCTCCTCAGGCCGTGAGTGCTGTTCTACTGGCCGAAAGGGAGTTAGTGCAAATCCCAATATACTTTGTGAGTCATGTACTCAAGGACGCATAATGTAGATACACACCTGTCGAGAAGTTTGGGTTGGTGCTGGTCATGGCCAGTCGGAAGTTAAGACCTTATTTCTTGGCTCACAGTATACTAGTCTATACCGACCAACCTCTGAAGCAAGTTTTACAAAAGATGGAAGCTGCTGGACGAATGCTGAAGTAGGCCGTTGAACTAAACATCTTTGACATAACCTTTGAACCAAGGAAAGCCAGTAAGGGGCAAGCTTTGGCAGATTTTACAGTTGAGCATACTCGGCCAACTATAGATCCAATAGCCGATCCAGCCGAAGGTAGGAAGCACTGGACGCTCATGGTAGATGGGTCATCAACGGTTAATGGATGTGGGGCAGGAATCATTTATCAATCTCCAGAAGCAGATAAGTTTTAATATGTACTATGGTTCCAGTTCCCAGCGTCCAACAATGATGCTATATATGAGGCTCTACTGGCTGGGATCAAGATGTGTAAGGCGGTTAGGGCTTTACAGATTGAGGCCAAATCGGACTCTCTCTTAGTCGTCCGTCAAGTCAATGGAGATTATGAATGCAAAGAATCATCAATGAGCAAGTACATGCGTCTGATCAAGGATGAGATTAAGCCCTTAAAGCGATTTGTTCTCGACCAAGTACCAAGGTTAAAAAACCATCAAGCTGATGCTCTCCTAAAGTTGGCCAGCTCAGCTGACTGTGATGTACCAAGGACAATATTTTGGGAAGTTAAGCCAACAAAAGAGTATTAATCAAGAACCGGTCATGTTTCTTAGTCGAGGGGCAATATGGATGGAGCCCATTATAAACTTCAAGAAAACAGGTCAATTAACTTCAAACCTGGTAGAGGCCAAGTATGTCAAGGCCAGAGACAAATGGTTTGAGTTATGGGATGAAACCCTGTACAAGAAATCATTAAATAGTCCTCTTCTGAAGTGTATTACTAATGAGGATGGACTGGAAGTGTTGAAGGAACTCTATGAGGGAGCTTGTGCATCTCACGTTGGGGGAAGAGCCTTAGGAGAAAAGGCCTTGAGAACTGGGTATTATTGGCCAACATTGAAGGAAGATGCTTTTGCCTATGCAAAGAAGGGTGACAGCTGTTAGAAACATGGAAACTTGCATCAGAAGCCGTCTAATTACCTAACTCCAATCTTGTTCCTACTCCCCTTTGCCAAATGGGGCATGGATAGTCGGGGACCCTTCCCTGTGTTCGCTAGGCAGAAGAAGTTTGTAATTGTAGCTGTGGACTACTTCACTAAATGGGTAGAAACTGAGGCAGTGCGGGGCATAACGACGAATGATGTCAAGAGCTTTATTTAGAAGAACATCATAACCCGGTTCGGCATGCCATAGTTCATCGTGTTTGACAATGGTCCACGATTTGAAACACCAAAACCGAAAGATTGGTTAGCGAGAAGAGAGATTCAAGCTCACTTTGCTACAGTCGCCCACCAGGAAGCAAATGGACAAGTAGTTACCTTCAACAAGATCCTCTCAAATGGCATAAAAAGGAAGCTGGACAATGCTAAGGGACAATGGGTTGAAGAACAACAACTGGTGTTATGGTCCATCAGAACCACGGCCAAGGACTTTACAGGTGAGACACCTTTCATGTTGGTATATGGAACTAAAGTCGTCTTACCCATTGAGATTTAAGAACCCACCCTAAGAGTCATGTTGTACACAGAAGAAGCCAATTGGGCCGCCTTGCGCACTACCTTGGACCAAGTACTAGAGGTTAGGGGCAATGCTTTATTGAGAATGCAATTGTACAAGCTGTGAATGGCTCGGGATTTTAACAAGAGAGTTGCTAGACGATCACTTAAATTAGGGGAGTTTATTCTGAGGAAGATTGAAGTCGTTGGACGAGCGAAAGAGTTGGGTAAGCTGACACCAAATTGGGAAGGGCCCTATTTGATAGTCCAAGAAGTGAGAAGCAGAACTTTTCGTCTCCAAGGTATGGATAGACGTCTGATACAGCGCACTTGGAATTCAGACACCTTCAAGAAGTACCACGTCTGATTCAGATACTTAGCAACAATACTAGTAGTTTGTAATCTCAACAAGTGCTATGACACAAAAAAGAGAATTACAAATGTATACATGTATTTGCCAAGCAAAATTCATATAATACAATTTCTACTTTCTCCCTATATTCGTATTGTTTCATTATTTTTCTAAAGTCATTCACTTTGGGGCATTTTTACCACTAGTTATCCTAGTGGTCTAAAAGTGAAATTAACTTAGATAAAATTGAAGAAAACAATAAACAACCAAAATCAAACTAAAAGGAGTCACCCTAACAAGGGATAACCATTCCTCTGACGCACATCGCTTCCTCAAGGAGATCGGACAAAATGTAAAAAACCTAAAGAACGGCAAATTACATACCAGGTTAGCCAAATATTGATAATCTCTAGTAAGGGAAACATCATGATCTTCTACAGAAAGCCGACCAGAAATAAGCACACCTTAGTAAAGGTATTTTACTTTCAAAAGCAAGGTCGACCAAGTAATAAGGACCTTAGTAAAGGAATCCTTTACTACAAGAAGAACACTACTTCCTGAAGGAAGCCGACTAAGAAATGGTAAGCTCATAACTCAAGGTCACCAGATGTATACATATCTAATCTCGTCCAAAATAAGTTCTACATAGGTTTGGCCCAACCCGGTCGTTCTCCTTCTTGGAACAGAGTTCGTGTAGAATGTCAAGACGAGCTCAGTCCCAAGTAGGGGGGGGAATCGCCAAGCCTTAAGAACTTATAAGACACTCATTTAGGAGGAGTTCCTTTCCCGACTTGAAACATTTGTACAAAAAAAATCGATGTTCGTCCAAGAATCGGGATGAGTTCTAGTTGAATTTGGGCATCCGTTTGAAGATAGATAATCGTCCGGTACTCTTTGGACGAGCTCATTTTAACTTGGGCAAATTAGCTTTAAGTTTAATAATAATCCAAATAATATTAGGAACTCCATTTGGACTTCGACATATTTGTTTAAAGTACGACGATCGTCCAGAGTCTAGGACGACTCTCATTTGAACTTGTGCTTATTTAAGTAAGGTTCAAAGATCGTCCAGAATCTAGGACGAGCCTCATTTGAAGTTATGCTTATTTGATTAAAGTTCAAAGATCGTCCAGATACTAGGACGAGCCTCATTTGAGTTCGTGCTTATTCATTTAAAGTTCCAAGGTCGTCCAGATTCTAAGGCAAGTTTGTTAATCCATCAGTCTAAACACGGGCATTTTTAACTTAGCAATTTCAGCAAGTGTTTTGAGAGTCATACTAAAGACAAACATTGTTAGATAAACTAAGTTAGATATCAGCGCAATTTTGAAACAAGAAATTGTTCATAGATACTTGACGAAAGGTTTACAAACTAATCTAAGAAACAAAAAGAGAAGACTACGATACAACGGCAATCAACCATGATACAACAAGAACTAAGCCTAAAACTAGGCACTCTATTCAGCAGGAGGTCTATCATGGTTGACAGGTTGGTCCTCGAGGACTTCTTGGATGTTCGGGGGAGACTCGTCCTCCTCCTCCGCCTCTTCATCGTTGGAGTATGTGAAGGTAGGAGGCTCCTCAACTCTCATCTTTACCCTGTGAAGATTCTTTTGAAAGAGCAGGCGACGGGTAAAATGAGGATAGTCCTCAGCCTAGCCAGCATCTCAAAGGCGTTCATGGCCCAGCCCTTAGATGTCTCAATAACCTCATTGAGGGCCTCCTTAGCGTCTTTAAAGGACTTGGCCGCCTCCTCCTTCATACATTTGTTCTGCGCACTTTGAAAGAGGTTATCCTTTCTAAGATGAGTGGCGGCCAAGAGAGCAGTGTTCCTCTCCTCCTTCACTCGTCGAAGCTTGATGTCCATGGCCGGTTGCCATTGATCCTTCTCATCAAGCATTTGGTTGATCTTGATGAGATACTGCTTGTTTTGAGACTCTAGTTCGGCCGACCGTTTTTCCCAGGCCTCCCGGGATCGATGATGCATAATCTCCATCAGTTGGCAGTTATAAATGGCCTTGTCCCCGACCGTCGTAGCTTGATGGACAAGGTGCTTGTTTTCTTTTCTAAGCTCCCTCGCCTAATCTTCAGTTATTATGCAGCGAGCAAGAAGTTGTAACCATAACAAATGAATACCAATTAGTAGACGAGTGGAATAAATCTAAAATATTACAAGTACAAAACCAAAACAGCCAATGACTTACCTCCGCGCAAGCCGAGACATGTAGCCAACATGCCCAGTAAGATGCACCCCTTAAGCCCTTGATGTAGGACTCGGGTTAACACTTAAAAAGCTCTTACTTGAGCCGCTCACGTTCAGCCTTCGTTATCTTGGCGAAGGCGGCAGAGGATTCGTCGTCCGAATCTGCCAGTGGGGTAGTAGGAGTTGCGGCAGATCCTTTGCCCATATATGAAAATGCGGAGGAGTCAATTCTCTTGATGGGGATGAGTATTGCTAGCTTGTTGGACGGACTCATTGAACGTCCACCAACTCGCAGTGTCCTAACTACATTCGAGTAGAACTACTCACCCGAGGATAGGGAAGCAGATTCGTAAGAGGGTGGCATTTGAGCCACCAAGGTGAGACCACCCGGCCAAGGCCGATCCATCCCGAGCAACCGCGTCCACCGAGCCTTTGTCTCATCGGCCATTCCAGGCTAGTTCTTAGAATGATTAGCCGCGTCCGCTGATTGATAAGAAGGGGGTATAGGCTAGGGCTGGCCTCTCCCACAAATGGAATAATGACGGACGAGTAGTCCACCTTCAAAGGATTGCCCACTGAGAGAGGTTGGGATTTGTCTCCCGTCCCCTGGCTAAAGGGAGTAGCCTTCTGAGCGGACAAACGATCTGTTTTCTTCTTGGCTGTAAAGCCTTTGGATTTTTTGGAATGGGGTTGTTCCCCAGCAACAGATGGCCGCTTCTTGGAAGCGGCTGGTTTCCCAGCCAACGCCTTGGACGTTGGGGCATTCTTCTTTAAAAAAAAAAAAAAGACTCAAGTCAGAATGATAGACGCTCAGAAGGAATGAAGACAAATTATACTATAAACACTCTTTGCTTGCTAAAGGAAGCCGGCTAACATTGTAACATCATACCTTAGACGAGGACCAACCAACAATGGGTACTCGTCTAAAAGTATCCCAGGATCTCGACGAAGACCATCCACAGAAGGAGTCTGGCCAAGAAAAGTAGTCCCTTTTTTCCGTTGGCCCTCGTCCAAAGGCTAAAAAGACCTAAAATGTTTGAACGAAGATCTCTCATAGAACGAGACCGGCCAGATATAGCCTCCTTCCTTTTGCAATAGATCGTTGTCCAAAGGTAGGAAGATCGTTCTATCTTGTCCCTTCGAAGAAGGAGGCCGGCAAAGCCTTGCCGCTTTCCTTCTACGAAGGACCTTCGTCCAAAATTATTCGTTGATCAGGAACCGCCAGACTCAAACGTTCTCCTTCTGTGAAGGACCCTCGTCTGAGTCTAAGCGAATGACTATACTGTGTAGAAGGACGGCTAAGGCCAGTCGCCTTCTTCCCAAGGCAAACCCAAGTCTAGACTCAAAAAAAAAAATATGACTTACCAAAGTATCAACCCTTTTCTCATGGCCTGAATTGTTAACCTCCTTCTAGAGGTTGTCCGTGAACTTAGACATACTAATGTCCCCCATTCAAGATCTTTTAAGCACTGCTTTGGCCGCGACTGCAAAAAGAGACGAAAGATTAGTAAGGCATACCTCTGCTCTGTCCGTGAACTTTGAGCTTTTTTAGTGCTATACCTCTGTCCTCGGCCAACCGCAAGCCGGCGGCAACCAGAAAGTTGTCGTCATAAAATATTTCCTTAAAAGGAATCTAGTTAGATGGCCCCTTAATGGTTGGATGATTTGGTTTAGAATACTCAGTTGTTTTGAAATAATCTACTACCTCATCATCCGATACACTCTCCAAATCCAGAATGGATGGTGTTCGTCCAATGTTTGTTGTCGACCGGCTATGATAGCGATAACGTCTAGCAATGGCCTCATTAGGGGATTGGACAAATATGAAATTAGCTTTCCATTCATGCATCTTAGAAGGCTTATCCCAAGCCGTGATATACCCTGGACGATTGCAGACACTGAACCACGCCCCGTCCACTATCTTGGGAACCTTAGATACATAATGTATCTGAGTGAAGGCTGGTAAGGAAGGTGTTTTACCCCGCAGTTCGCAGACGGCTATAAAGGTGAGAATGTTGTGCCACGCATTCGGCACCAACTGGTTATGGTCGATGTTGTAGTACTGCAGCACTTGGCCAACAAAGGGGGGAAGGGGAAACCTTAACCCTGCATCCAGGGAAAGTTTGTAAACGGCAAAGTGCCCTTTTGGAGCGCTCAAGATGGTCGCCTCCTCCTCTGGTATTAGAAAAGTATATCCCGGCATGGGCATGACCGAAGATAAATGGCTGGGGTCAGGTCCAATTTTCTCTAGCCACTTACGGTTGGCCAGGATGAAACCAGGGTCAGAAAGGGGACCTAAACGTCTCCTAATTTCGAACGAGGTGGTAGACGGCTCGTCCGATTCCTAAGGGGATCTAGACTCGCCCACATTATCATCACCGTCGGCCATAACTATGTGTCTCCCAGACAGGCTAGCCTCTGGGTTTGTTTGCTCGACCACTTCTTCCCTAACATTTCCAAAAGAGGAAGGATCGGCCTACGGCCGAAGCACTTTGAGTTTCGCGTTCCCGTCTTCGGGGAACTCGTCCGGTTGACTCTTTCATTTCCGAACCGGGAGGCCGGGAGAATGATCCCTCGTCTAAGACGGGCCGTTTGCTGACGCGTGTCAGATTACCCTGCACAAGTAAAGACTTGGTCGTCTGACTTTGTCGGCCAAATCCATAAAAGCGATAAACATGGCTGGCCAAAATAGGTCCAACCCTAGAATGTGCCGAAGAAGAAAAGCTATCGGTTCTATAAAGCAAACTCTTAAACGGCCGAGATTATTCGACGAAGAAGAAGAATTCATTTTATTGATTTTTTAAGAAAGAATAAAGAATAAAGGAGAACAAAGAGGGAAGAATGGATACCTGACGAGCGCTTAAATGTTCGTTGAAGAAAGCGAAAGATGGACAAACATATTTATAGGGGGGTGAAAAACCTTCTGAACCGGTTAAACATGATCGGTAACTCTTAAACCGGTGAAAAACGACCTGTAATTCCCAAAAATCTGGCGCGTCTTTGCCTTTTTTGAGAATGAGGTAACTTCCTCAGGTAAAAGGGCATTAACCATCTTAAGGCAACGGTAAAATTCCTTTTTAGGGGCAAATATTGTAGCCTAAATAATCGACGACTCTCCAGGAGACAAGTGGATCCATCAGGAGCATCCACGTGTCCCCTCAAAAGAAGTAAAAAAGGTGGTTCAAACCCTAGGCTTTTAATGTGAAAGGAATAACAACCCACTTTTTAGCCTGAAAGAATATTCAGGGCCCAGATACGTAAAAAAAAATGGCTGCACATGATTGGCTGATGCTCAGCTCCCAATCATTGCCCGCCACGTGTCAAGATCTGATTGCCTGACCAATCAGGTGCCTTTATTTTAAGGTGACCTCAAATGGCAGCATTCAGACCCCAACACTATAAATAGTCCCCTTGAAATAAGGAGAAATGTAACTTTTTAAATAGTGTGCCCTTACTCTGTAAAATACTCTTTGTAGACACCAAATTTTGAACCCCTCTTTCAGATAAATAAAAATTTTTGAAAAAAAATAAAATAACGAAAACTGTCATGCATCGTGGAGCAAGCGCCCCGTCAAAATGCATGTTTCGCCCCGGTGCGCGAGTTTTATTTCGTCGTACGGTTTTCGGTTTTTTGCAGTTTCGGTTTAGAAATATATATTTCGTGAGTCGTAGTCGATAACTACAACCACCGTTTTAGTAAAGTGATTTGTAGTATAATAATGCTCGTCTTTATTACTCCCTCTGTCCCAAAATACTCTTTACACTTTCCTTTTTTATCTGTCCCAGAATACTCTTTACACTTCTATTTTTGGATATGACCCACTATTATTTTAATCCTTCTACCTTTTAAACATTGGCCCACACTCTCTCTCCTCCAAATAAAATAATACCACTCCTATTATATACCAACTCTAACCATGGCCCACATTCTCTCTCCTTAAAATAAAATAATACTACTTTTACTAACTACTAACTCCTATCTCATCTACTTTTCAATAAAATAATAATTGATAACCAAACAACAACTTATCATCTAAAACTATGTGCCTTGATAAGTGTCAAGAGTATTTTGGGACGGAGGGAGTATTTTGATGTGTTTCAATTGTTTTAAGTTAGTCTTTCGAAAAAAACCAGAAAACGTGTTGTGATTAGGCGTCAGGATTTTAGTCGTATCCCAAAATTGGTAGTAATCAGTTTTCTTGATAGTCATTGTTCGTTGGATAAAGAATAAGAATATATTAATCCACTAATCACATCCTTTATCCATTAGTTAGAGAATAAGAATCATGAAAAGATGTGAGAATAAGAATCAAATCGCATGTGTAAGAGGGGAAAATCCGAATTTTTTCCGGAAGAATCAAGTGTGCGCCAAGCACACAACCATGCACTAGACGAAGAGCCTTGCAACTAGCGCAAGGCGCTGTGCCTAGCGCAGCTTCCTGCGTTAGGCGCAGCGATCTTGATCGATTTTGTTTTGCATGTTTTTTCGATGCATTTTTTTACGTATTAGGATGTTTAGGGAAGAATATTTTCTGAAAATCTGATTTTGCCTCATCAATGAGAAAATCTAAAAAGAATAAGAATATTTGTGTTTCCAAAGAGATTTGATGATGTCATTAGGGTGAGGTCATTAGAGTGATGTCATTAAGGTGAAAAATCTGATTTTCTCCCTCTTTGAAACCCTAGTTCACCTCCCTCATTTCTCTATAAATACCCTCCTCTTTTCACTTTAGAACCAAGTTGAAAAAAACACAATTCAACTTCACTCTCATCTTCTCTATTACTCTTCTCCTCCTTAATCTTTTCATCTAAGCAAAAGTCTTCATTAGTAAGTAAGGAAGTTGAAAAAAACACACTTCAACTTCACTCTCATCTTCTCTACTACTCTTCTCCTCCTTAATCTTTCATCTAAGCAAAAGTCTTAATTACTAAGTAAAGAAGTTCATCAAAAGAAGAAAAACACAAAAAAGAGTTTAAGTTAGTAATTAAGAGTATTTAGAAACTTACTTAGAAATTAAGAAAATCACACAAAAAGCTAAAAAAATTGGCAAAAAGGAAGTGCATCATTGAGCTAGCAAGGTAAAGTTGAAATTCTTGTTTATTTTGATTATCTTCTTAATCATCTACTACTTTCTCCTTGGTTTCTTCTTATCAATTTTTTTAATCTTTGGAGTGATTTGGGTATGTGGAAGTCCTAATAGGTTCCCAACCTTAAATCACCCCACCTAGAATAGTCAACTCTAATGGGGAGACTCTTAGAAAACAATGTGATTATGCGATTTTCCTTAATCAAGTTGTTGTTCATCACAAAAAATATTTTCATAAAAAAATTCAAGACGAGATTTACACAAACTTCTCCATAAAAAAAATGTCATGTTGTAATTATAATCAGTTTCCGTTTTGTACTTCATTTCATTTTTTCGTCTGTATGATTAGAATAGTGAGTAGGATTTAATATTTTTCCTATGAAGTGAAATATGTTTCCAGCAATTGGGATTTGGAATTTCTAAAAAGAAATTTGTTTGTAAATAATTAAAAATCATACAACTTTGTTGTGCAAAACTGATTTTGTCTAGTACCACCTAAGCTTGTTCTGTTAATAAAGTTCGAAATAAAATCATTTAGATAAAACTAAAAACATAAAGTTCGAATAAAACATCAGTAGCTTTTCAAAAATATAAAAATCATGTTCATATGAATTTTATACAATTTTAAATCGTTTTTGCAAAATCGTTCATGTAAATCACTAAATTCGAGAAGACTTATTTTCTTTCCAGTAAAGAAAATAAATAACAAATGGTCTTAAAAATGTCACATTCTAGTAAAAATTTCCATTTTAGTCTTTCAAGGTGTCTAGAATGTTCATACCAAAATTTACTTAAGAATAAGTTCAATAAGTTAGGTTTTAAAAGAACAAATTGAATAAAGTCTCTGTTTTGACCAGTTTTGACATACAATTCACCATAATTTGAGTTATCACTAAAAACTTGTGAAATTTTTATAAAACATAAAGAACTCACTGATCTATCTATAGATGTATAACATGCTTTGTTTAACACTTTTTAAAGAAAGTTACGAATTTTGTAATTCTGTACAAGAACAAAAAGGCAATCTGGAAAATGAAATAAAGTGATTAATTCAACTTTTATAAAAAAAAATATTTTCTTCTCATATGAAAATGTGAATTAAAAGTCATTAAATCTTAAGTTTATCTTAAAATGACTCATTTTATCATGTAAATAAAAATCAATAAAAATTGTCATAAAAAAAGCAAAATCAAAGAGGTTAATTAATCTCTAATTTTCACATGTTTATAAATAAACATGAATTCCAAAGCCCATTTATGGAAATGAAGATCAAGGAGCATCATGGTGAAGATCAAGATGGAAGATTTGTATAGATAATAGGTTTTGTACATTTTGTTGTAATAATGATTCTTTGTAAATAGTTATTACATCACTCAATTAATAAAAAAAAAATGGAGATGTTTATGCATAAATTTTCATAAATAATTCCACAACTCTTTTTAATAAAATGAGCAACCAATGTTACAAATATTGTATGTTGGTCCAATATATCATAGTATATGAATTAAATGACCCAATCTCAATTAAGAGGAAAAATTACAAATCTAACTAAGTTAAATTGTATGATGATTCATCTTACATTTTTAAAAATGTGTTCTCCATATTCAAATGGATGAATCATATAATTTGACATAATTAGATTGGTAATTATGATCTCCGAATTGATTTTAGGCCGTTTCACGTGTCTCGCTTTAAATGGCCAAATTCCAATTAAGCCAAACACAAATTTCCATATTCGATCTCAAGTTGATCATTTCTCTGCAAATGACTTAATAATCCACAATTAAGATTATTTCTCAAAAGCCTTCAATTAGGAAGCAAACCTTCTAAGACCTCTCGAAAATCATAAACGTGATCACTATTAAGGTGGTTATTTCAATCCTTAATTAATCGCTAATTAGAGCGGTTAAGTCAATCTTCTTTTAATCACTAATTAGGGTAATTATCTCCAATAATTATTTTAATCACTAATTAGAGTGATTATCTTAAACCCTAATTATCGTTAATTAGGATGATTATTCTTCTCATTTAATTACTAATTAGAGTGATTATCTTAAACCCTAATAATCGTTAATTAGGACGATTAATCTTCTCATTTAATCACTAATTAGAGTGATTATCTTAAACCCTAATAATCATTAATTAGGACGATTACTCTTCTCATTTAATCACTATTTAGAGTGATTATCTTAAACCCTAATAATTGTTAATTAGGACAATTATTCTTCTCATTTAATCATAAATTAGAGTGATTATCTCAAACCCTAATGATCATCATTTAGGACGATTATTCTTCTCATTTAATCACTAATTAGAGTGATTATCTTAAGCCTTGAATAATTACTAATTAGGGTGATTATCTTAACCTCCATTTTTTTAAATCGCTAATTAAGGTGATTATCGTGATCCTCCTTTATATTTAGTCACTGATTAGAGTGATTATCTTACCCCATTTTAATCACTAATTGGAGTGATTACTTCTTTTTCCTAATAGATTTGTTTAATTCTAAAGGTGAGTTATTCATAATCTATTCTTTCCTTTTCTTTTCCCAATGGAATTGGCCATTTAGGGTGAGAAATATGTTCGAACTACGACGGTTTTGATCCATGAGTGGATTCCAATCCCGTAATGATTGGTACGTAGTGCAACTTCAGTGCTCAAACCTACCATGTACAAATGATATATTGGTCCTATATAAAAATGGTTGATGTGTATATGTGGAAATTATGTGAACTTCTTTGTTTTTAATAGCCATGATTACTTTAAAATGGAAAATAATGCATTTAGTAAGAGCCCGTTCTTTAGAACGGAAGAGGAGACGAGTTCCACGTTTGCACCTCTTAACCTAAACCCCGAACCCTATCTCATAGTGTGAAAGACCAATTTTCAAAAAAGCCTTATCCATAAAAAGTCATCATCGTTTTAAATGATTTTTCTTGAAATTAATTTTAAAACGATCTATTAAATAAATCTGTCCCTATTGAAATATTAACAGGGCGGCGACTTGTAATTTTTCTAAAACTCATAGTCTAATGAGAGACTTTCGTGGGATTCAGACAGTTAATTAAGACAGGAAAAAATCGGATACCAAAGGCTGGCGACTCCAGTGGGGACTATACTTCCACAAGAAGTATATGAGGTTTAAACCTGAACAATACGTTATTTTCCATATGTATATGTAATAATAAAAAAAAATTTAATCATGGCTATTCACAATTTAATTTTTGTATATAGCATGCTTATGTGAAAATTACGTGTGCTTGGTAGTTTATCGATCCATACACGTGCACTCTTTTTAACCATTTTCTTATTAGGTCTGATACCTCTGTCTATTGGCAATGGTCAAAATTTAGAATGACAAATTAATGAATTAAGGGCGTAAAACCTGCATCCGCGAGCTATTGCAACCGGCTCCGTCAGGAGCGTCCACTCTCGATGGACACAATGGAAGTGACTCGAGGCCACTTTAACATAATCTCTCTCTAAATGAATCACCTTTCAATTGACTTCTAGGACACAAGGATCAATGCACAAATGTCCTTTATTTATTTCAGTTATTGAATAATGTGGAAAAAAACTTTTTAAAAAAAAAATTCCTCAGTCCGTTTTCAATCGGTCAATATTTCAGTAATCATTATGTGTAGCTGAATTGCTGCCGAAATGATCATTAAAATATTAAGAGTATTCTTGTTTATTTATCATAAGTGTCATGTAAAAAAATGTGCTCACCCATTTTCAAAAAAAAAAGGAAAAAAACTCAATTAATTCAAATTGGTTTTTTTTAAAAAATAATTTATTTCTAAAAAAAAATCCTATTTTGAAAATGTAATCCCAAAAAAAAAAATGAAAAATGACAAGTCATAATCACGTCAAAACGTGTCATGTTTAGAAATTAGAATGTAATTAAAACTATATGTTTTCAAACATGAAAAGTCTAGTCTAAAAAAATTGACTAAAAAAAAAAATTGTGTCAAAAAAGGTAAAATCAAAATGGATAATCATTTTCGAAAAGAAAAAGAAAAAATTCTCCCATTTCCTGCTAAGAACCATAAAAGAAATTCATCAGTCATTGACTAACATTGTTAGTGTGTACATTTTAGGTATTTCAAATTAGTCTAATCCTAAGAGGTGGAACAGACGTATTCAAACAGGAGAATACATGGTCTGGCGCCTAGCAAACTAAACTTGAAAAAGGTTGAGAAGAACCCGAGTACTCCCTCCGTCCCAAGTTACTCTTGACACTTATCAATGCACGTAGTTTTAGATGATAAGTTGTTGTTTGGTTATCAATTGTTATTATATTGAAAAGTAGATGTGATGGGAGTTAGTAGTTAGTAAAAGTAGTATTATTTTATTTTGAGGAATGAGAGTGTGGGCCATGGTTAGAGTTGGTGGGTAGTAGGAGTGGTATTATTTTATTTGGAGGCTAGAGAGTGTAGGCCAATGCTTAAAAGGTAAAAGGATTAAAATAATAGTGGGTCATATCCAAAAATAGAAGTGTAAAGAGTATTGTGGGACATATGAAAAAGGAAAGTGTAAAGAGTATTCTAGGACAGAGGGAGTACTTCACATTAGTCTAATCCTAAGAGGTGGAACAGACATATTCAAACAGGAGAATACATGGCATGACGCCCGATAAACTGAAGTCTAAAAAGTTTGAAAAGTACCTGAACAACTTAATTGCTTTTATATTGTACTTTGTAGGTAGATCTACGTACGGCTTGATCCCATATATATATATATATATATATATATATATATATATATATATATATATATATATATATATATGCATCTATCTTTTATTTTATTTTATTTTTAATATATCAGAACTACGTTGGGCCTGATTCTCCATTCAAAAAAAAAAAACCATCACAAAAAAAAAACTTCCCAAAATTCAAATCCACTCATGGAGATACGTAGGCAACCTTCGAGTGCGGCTCCTTTTGCATTTGATATTATCTTTTATGGTTTCAGCGTCTAAAAGCAATCAATACATGCAAATCACCACAAAGAAGAACGATATCTGGGGAATTATAATTTGCCAAAATGAGGACACATGCCTCGCTATACCTCCTTTCTCTTATTTCTGTAGCAGCAGGAAATGGAAGGATATCATCAAATTGATTTTGAAAAATGTTTGTGTATTATCCCGAAAAAATATATGAATCTAAAAAGTGGAAGTTTAAAATGTAAATAGAAGGTCAAAAAAAATAACAAGTCAAAGAAATCTAATGAAAAATCTCAAAACAAATTATAGAGTCAAGGTTTTACATCTTTTAATAAATGATAACTGAAATTGGGTTAAAAAAAAAGGAGAGAATTTTCAAAGATGTCATTTCTTTCAATCCCTGCAAAAATAAAAACAAAAAGAGAAAAGAAGAAACGAAGTTTGGACAAACTTCTGTACTAAATTTTCATCTCATTCCACAAGAACTCTGCATGGGCCCGCTCAGGATGTAGGCCGATTCGCCGAAGTTCTGACCATAGTGAACGTTCTCTGTCAGTAATACTGTCATCCTTGTCTACACCAGCTGTATTCTCTGCTACAAGTCTCAACAACATGTCTAAAATTCCGAACAACGAACACCAACAAAACTCTACCCCTCCACCTAATCCAATGACTGAGCTCCAAGAACTTGTCTAGGCCATGCTTGACCGACAGGATAATATTGAGCAAACTGTGTTAGGCATATTGCGCCAAAGCACCCAGATGCCTCCTCCTCCTCCTTCTCCTCCGGAGTCAGAAGTATCTTTCGCCTTTTCATCTTGAGGCTCTAAACAATGAGAGAGAGATTGCCACTAAACTCGAGGAAGAAGTAGTCAAGCTTAAAGAAGTCTTAAAAGGCATGACTAAGGCTGAACCATGAATGGATATTCATGGATTAACTCTTTTCCTGAAGGCACGATTACCCTATGGTTTCAAAATGCCTAATCTGACAAAGTTTGATGAGACTGGTAGCCCCACCAATTTCCTGAAAATGTTTGTAGGGGCAATGAGTCCCTAGGGAGTGGAAGAATCCTTGATGGCCCAAATATTTCAACAATTTTTAGATGGTGCTGCAGCACATTGGTTCCTCAACCTTGAAAATACAAAGAAATCCACTTGGCCTGACATAGTCAGAGAGTTCTCAAACCAATACAAGTATAATGAAGAAATTGATGTTACTAGAAGGGATCTGGAGACCACTTCTCAAAACCTTGATGAGACATTTTCTTCATTCACCACTCGATGGAGAAACAAGGCTTCCAAAATGATGAGTAGGCCTAATGAGGAGGAATAACTGCAAATGGTTGTGAAGAACCTTCTTCCTGTCTATCAGAAGCATATGGCATACCAATATTTCCCGACTTTTAAAGCTTTGATTGCTACGGGAACTCTAGTTAAGGATGCTGTGAAAAGGGGAAACATCAAGAAAGATGAACCTATTGGTGGCACTACTTATAATGCAAAATTTGGAAATAACAAAAGAGCCCCAAACAATGATTCAGCAGCTCCTAAGACAACTAATGCGATCCATGCCATTGGCGCATCGTCTGCATTCGAGTTGCGACCACAAAGGAACTTTACTCCTTTGAACATAACTCATTCCCAAGCTCTCTCCAAGTTAAAAAAGGCCAATCTCATTCAACCCTTGAATCCACGCCCACCTCCTAAAAATCCTTACCCTGGTTATAATCCAAATCAAAACTGTGAATACCATCAAAGCCCGGGGCATAATACCTGAAAACTGCACGGCTCTAAAGCATCAAATTCAAAACCTTGTGGATGATGGGAAACTTTATCTTGGATCCATCTCCAATAAATCAAATGACTCTCAAACTAACATCACAAAAAAAACCCTTCCTAATCATAAACCCTCATTCGCCATTAATGTCATCTCTGCTGCTTCGGACGGAAGCGATCCAACTCAGTTAATCCGCAAGACAGTTACTCAAATGTATGAAATGCCGATAGCTGTAGGTTACAAGTGCCTGGTCTATGACTATTCCACTTAAGAAAAAGTCATAATGATGCCTTGTAAAGACCCCAGCTTTACTCTCAACAAGGATCCATTCTCTGACATGTGTGGAATTTAGATTAAGATGCCTCTTCGGTCTTAGCAATTGTGGAGAAAAACACTAGAGGACATTCCACCACTCCAAATATATACCGGCGCCCCATCTGCCTCGATGATCTTAGTGATGAGGAGTATGTGGATATCTCTCATTTGACTAGAGCAGGCCGCCATTTTAAACCATCCCATTTGGAGGATGGAAATCCTTTGGAGGTATTGAGAAGGAAGGAAAAGGGCAAAGAGCCAATGACAGAGGAAAGTAACAAGGAAGATGATGCTATCAAGCGCATGAAAGAAGTATATGCTAATGTTTCCATCTGGAAATTGTTAATGGATTCCCAGCCTCATAGGGCAGCTGTTCTAGAGCATCTTAGTGAAGCCTCTGTAAGCTCTTCTATAACACCTGACTTGATGGTGGGGCTCATTCATGGGGTAGATCAAACTCTCATGTTCACAGACAATGATCTCCCTGACAATATCAACCACAACAATTCATTGCACATCACTATACGCTGTAATGGATGGGAGATACCTAGGGTGTTGATCGACAATGGCTCCGCAATCAATGTTTGCCCTCTGCGTGTGCTAACAAGACTTGGGTATTCAAAAGAAGATCGAGTACCATCCAACCAAGTGGTCAGAGCATATGATAATGCTAAGAGAGAAGTATTGGGTTTGATCAGCCTCCTCATTGAATGTGATCCCGTGGCAAGGAAGGTTGAATTCATGGTCATTGACATACAAGCCTGTTTTAACTTCTTATTAGAAAGACTATGGCTGCATGAAAATAGAGCAGTAGCCTCTACTCTACATTAAAAGATAAAGCTTCTCACTGAATAGGGTGTTGTGGTGATCCAGAAATCATGACCATCTCCAACACCGGAAAATCGGTATTGTATCTTAATGAAGTAGAGGGCACTAGGTTGGATGGTTACAATATCCACTGTATTCTAGCAGCACCTGAGAATTCATGGATAAATGAGGTCCCAACAGCCACACTAGATGCAAGTTCTGAAGAAACAGAACCAGAGTATAGTGACGATGACGAGGCAGAAGTGGGAGCTCCAAGCATTAACCCTCATGATACGTCAATTGAAGCACCGGAGCAATCCTGTGTCGGTAATCCTCAAGATGATGATAATGACTCAGAGAAGAGGTCTAGGACAAATGATTTTGACTAAGACTTTAATGTAGTATGCCCCGTTCGAGAGGCCCACACCGAGTCACTTATTCTCTTCCGAGGATATCAACATGAAGATCACTATCGTGAATTACCACGTTCGAGAAATTTGATGGGAGCAAAGGATCCTTTTGTCCACTTAGTGGGTTTTGTGAATGCATTACACCCATGGGGCATATATACTAGAGGAAGATTACCCCATGCTCTTTGACAAGAGTTTAGAAGGACCAGCTCTGGACTGGTACTATTCTTCAGATTGTGTAGATAAAGCCAGTTGGGAAAATGCTAGCCAAGCCTTTGTTACTTGGGCTCTCGAGCATAAACAGACTGATGTCAAGAAGTTCAAGCTAGTCACTTTGCGTCAAGGCAGCTTGGAAACTTTCTTGCACTTTTGTTCAAGATGTGTTTACATTCGCGCCCAGCTTCGTGTCCCTATTGCGATCAAGAGTTTGGTGTATGATCGTCTTCGGAGGCAAGGTATACTTCAAGTTCCAGCGCATGTGCACCTTGTTTACCCCTTCCCCGGAATGACATGAGCAAACTCGCGCTTATTGTCGTCAATTTGGGCATATATTATTCTACCAAAATTGTTTTAAAAAATAAACATCATATACTATTGTCATGTTCGTTACATGTACAACATCAAAAAGAACATCACATATCAAAATTATTAATTAGAATAAATATAAAAAAGAACGCTTACAAATGCCAAAAGAACATTCCTCTTCTTGAACACAAATAGCTTCAAATAGTGATATCAATGACATTTATAATAATAACAACGACATTAATAATAATTACCAATATTAATAATTAATAAGTACAACAACGACAATAATAATAATCTTTTTGAACAAATGTACTAGTAAATAGTAATATTAATAGTAATAGTAATTGTATAAAGTAATAATAATAATCATCAATATATATATATAAAGGAGGAACTTTTCGGGAGCATAGGGAGCTCCTCAAGATTTCGAGGCCATAGAATGCGCCACGTAGGATTGCCATGTCATTAATTATTATTTTTATTTTTTTACAAAAATAGAGTTCTACATATATTTAAATACGTATAAGGAGTTTTGGATAAGCGAAAATTAGAGTTTCATTTTGAATAAACAACTCAAATAATTATATTATGTAAATTGCGTATAACTTTTGCTATGTAATTCGGAATATTATAATTTTTGTACCATTGGATAGTGCTCGAAATATACTTCGAAATAAGATCCATTTACAATATAGTTCGACAACTTATGAAATAGAGAGCGCCACGTAGGATTGCCATGTCATTAGTTTTAAATTTAAATATTATAAAAAATAGAGTCCTACATATATTTAAATACCTAAAAGGAGTTGGATTTTTTAACTGGAATAATACAAACTTTGACCCGTTCTCTCGCAATAATACAAACTTTTGATTATTTTTTAATAATACAAACTTTAGGCCAAAATTCCTCCAAAGAGGTCAATGTGACCTTTAACCTCGTAAAACAAAGGTATTTTTTTTAAAAGACCCAAAATATCTCTCTCTCTCCTCCCTTCCCCATACCAACCGAAACCCCATCCTCACCCCTCCCCCCACCGGACAAACCACCTCGTCCACCCTCACCACCCCCTCCCCCACCACAAAACCGCCCTCCCAACCACCGGCAACACCATGTCTCCCCTCCTCCACCCCCGGAAAACACCACGTCTCCCTTCCCCCACCCACGAAAACCACCCCCCACCAGTCCTTCACCCCATAAAACCACCAAACCCAGCCACCCCACCCCCGAAAACCATCAATCCCAACTCGCCCACCGAAAACAATTGAATTTAAACAAGATATAATTGATTAAAAACTAAGTGCTTAAGAGCTGCTTCTTCATTCTTCCAAACAATTTCCACACCGAAATTCACATGCATACAAACCAAAATGAGAAAACTAATCGAAATTTCAAATATAAACCAAAATTAACATCAATAGAATACCTTAAGACCGTCAACATCAGATCCTACTATAGAAATCTCATCCTGAATCGAAGCAATTCTCGTCTATAAACAATCAAATACAACACATAATGAAAATCAGAAACACAATTTTACGAAAATCACTGCGCAAAATGCCATTTTTTTTATTTCACATATAAATATAGATAGAAATAAACCTCTAGGGTTTTCTTTGAAGTTTCGTTCATGGATAATTCAACCTCGAAGCCTTTGAGCTCTTGATCCGTAGTTTCTTTGACGCGTTTTCCATTCTCAAGTTCTGCATTTGCGACATCTAACTCTGATTGAAGCTCCTCAATGCGCTTCTTCAAGCCCCGCATTCTTCTCTCTCGCGATAGGATTGAAGGTGTGATAAATAAAGAGAAAAAATCATCGATTTACGCACAAAAGAGGAGAGAGAGAGATTTTTCAACAGGGAAATCGCGAATCAAAGTGAACAATTGTTTCGAGAATCGGTTGCCGCCATTGCTACCGCCTTCGCTCGTTGATTTCTCGCATTTGGGTTTCGGTGGTGGAGGGAGGGCCGGGGGGGAGGGTTGTGTGCTTGTGGCTGCAGTGGTTCAGACTTCAGGGGAAGGACTAAGGAGAAGTTACAGTGAATCAGTTGGCTTTTTTGTTTTTCAAATTGAAATAAAAAACTTAAAAACAACCATAAAGATAATGACACGTGTCATACTGACCTGCTACAACAAGTTACAATCGATATTGACCTACTGGAGGAATTTTGGCCAAAAGTTTGTATTATTAAAAAATAATCGAAAGTTTGTATTATTGCGAGAGAACGGGCCAAAGTTTGTATTATTCCAGTTAAAAAATCCAAAGGAGTTTTGGATAGGGAAAATTAGAGTTTCATTTTGAATAAACAACCTAAATTATTATATTATGTAAATTGTGTATAACTTTTGCTACCTAATTCAAAACATTATAATTCGTCTACCATTGGAGAGTGCTTGAAATATGCTTCAAAGTAAGATCCATTTACAATATAGAGTCACAAATCATGAAAATATTTAAAGAATAGAGTTTTACATAGATTTAAATGCATATAAGGAGCTTTTGATAAGCAAAAATTAGAGTTTGGTTTTGAATTAAAAACCTAAATTATTATATTATCTAAATTGTGTATAATAATTTTTGTACCATTTGATAGTGCTCTAAATATGCTTCAAAGTAAGATCTATTTACAATATAGGGTCACAAATCATGAAAATATTTAAAGAATAGAGCTTTACAAAGATTTAAATGCGTATAAGGAGTTCTGGATAAGCGAAAATTAGAGTTTGATTTTGAATTAACAACCCAAATAATTATATTATGTAAATTGCGTATAACTTTTGCTACGTAATTCGGAATATTATAATTTTTGCACCATTGGATATTGCTCGAAATATGCTCCAAAATAAGATCCATTTACAACATAGTTCTACAACTTATGAAATATAAAAGGGCCACATAGGATTGCCATATCATTAATTTTTTTTTAAACAAAATAGAGTTGTATATAGATTTAAATACATATAAGGAGTCTTGGAAAATCAGAAATTAGAGTTTCGTTTTGAATGAACAACCTAAAAGATTATAATTTTTGTACCATTGGATAGTGCTCGAAATATGCTCCGAAATAAGATCCATTTACAATATAGTTCTACAACTTATGAAATATAGAGCGCCACATAGGATTCCCATGTCATTAGTTTTTATTTTGAATATTTGAAAAAAATTGGAAATCTACATATATTTAAATACATAAAAGAGTTTTGAATAGCGGAAAATTAAATAATAGAGTTCTACATAGATTTAAATGCATATAAGGAGCTTTTGATAAGCGAAAATTAGAGTTTGGTTTTGAATTAACAACCTAAATTAGTATATTATGTAAATTGTGTACAACTTTTTGAATATTATAATTTTTATACCATTTGATAGTGCTCTAAATATGCTTTGAAATAAGATACATTTACAATATAGTTCTACAAATTATGAAATATAGTAAGAAAAACAACAATGTAAAATTGACAGTCTGATTTTAAATAAAAAATCTAAATTATTATACAATGTAAATTGATTATAACTTTTGCTACATAATTCGCAATAGTATAATTTTTTTTTACCGTCGGAGAGTGCTTGAAATATGCTTTGAAATAAGATCTATATACAATATAGTTTTACAACTTATGAAAATGTATTTATTTAGATGAACAATAACATATTATTAATTCTTTATTTTAAATACATGTAAAAATAACTATAAAAATAGCGTATTATACATGACAATACTAATTATGTCTTTAAAAATCATACTTTTAAAAATTAAGTTATATAAAGATAAAAAATTCATATCCATAGTTTTGAACCTATAGCATTCCATGATGGCATTACATGAAGAATCAAATGAAAGTTTGTCATCGAGATTGTAGAGATCGATATTATGCAATTAACTAATTATTTTTATTCCTAGAATATTTATTGCATACATAATTATTTATGTTTTTTTTTTCATATATCTATATGTCGATCTTATTCTTTTCTCCATGAATTTAATTCTACTAAAACTATTTGGAAATCAAGGTTCGCGTTTCTAGATTGTTTAAGGTCACGGATCATAAAAAATGGGGAAGTTTGATAAGTCTTTATATGGTCATGATTGATGAAGAGGTACATTTTTCTCTCTTAAATAGTATTTTCAATTATTAATAGAGGTTAGTTTTACATTTAATTAATTTTATTCATGAAACTATCATTATGATCTTCTTTTTTGATTTCCCATCTTCCATCCTATATGCGTTAGTGTTTATGTGCTATATTAAAAGTTGAAGTTGTGGCTGACACTCATGTTTTTCTCTATTATATATTTATGTCCTGCATCTATTAAATTATTACCCTTGCTCTACTTTCTTAAAGTGTCATTCGGGTATTATTCATGTTAAAACTGTGTTAATTATTGTTAGTCATACCTATTATTAGGATACCATTTAATAATAGAGTTAGTTACAATATTTAATTGGATATTAAATATTAGAAAATTTATATATCGTAATAACAAATCTAGAAATTATAGTATAATGACAAATACTTTCCCTGTTCTTTTTCTACTACAACAATTGGTATGGGCATGGTTTTTAAGGAAATAAAAAATGGGTAATTTAGCATAGATGTACCCCTTTAGTTATCTAGATAGGGGATAAATAATCCTTAATAAAGTAAACGCGAATTTATGAGGCAATTTGGATAATTAATGAGGGTTTTATTAACATAAAATAAAGGCAATATTGTAAACAATAGTTGCTTTTGTTTTACCAAAAGTGAAATGGTTCCAAAAGATTGAAACTACCTAAAGCGGTAATTGTTGTAATAGAAAAGGAATGGAGGAAGTTATAAATACAATAGTGTTGAAAAATCTCATTTCACTGGCAACACAAAATTGACAATAATATTAAAAAAAAATTTACAAAAAGATAAAATAAACAACAACGTGCGCGCAAGGCTTCAAAACTAGTAATAATAACAACAACAACAACAACAACAACAACAACAATAACAATAATTATTACAATAACAATAATAGCATTAGTAATACTAATAATCATAATAATCATGATGATAATAATAATAATAATAAGTTTTTAAATATAAAGATAATCCGAACTGATCGATCCGAACTTATTTTTTCCGATCCGATCCGATCCGATCTAAAATAAACAAAAATAAGGTGAACCGAACATGCCTTTAACTCTGCCACAATCTCGGTGATAATCGTTAGCATGATCTTCTTAATTCATATCTTTTACTTGTTCCCACGATAGAAAGAGTAATAATTTTTTTTTTTTTTAAGGGGAACGACAGAAAGAGTAATAAGTATCCTTTTAATTGAACACGTGTGATGCGAGGTTGACGTACAAAAATTTGGCCTAGCAAGTCGTGCCAAATTTTGGCCTACAGGAGAGGATCCGATATTTATTTCTGTGTCCTACCCGTTAAAAAAAAAACCTCTCCAGAGAAGAAGCGAAAAAAAAAAAAAAAAGAATGGGGGAAGATCAGAATGGAAGATCAATGGAAACACCACTTATCATAAAAAGAAACCAGCTAGATGATATTGAAAGCACAAATTGGAGAGAATCCTTAATTGAAGAGGTGAAGAAACAAGCATGGCTAGCAGGGCCACTAATGTCAGTGAACTTATTGCTGTTTAGCTTGCAGTTGATTTCCATTATGTTTGTAGGTCATCTTGGTGAATTACCACTTTCTGGTGCTTCTATGGCCACCTCCTTTGCTACTGTTACTGGCTTTAGTTTGTTGGTAAGTTGCATCTATCTCCACCATAACCTACTGATTCTATTTTTTTTTCCTTTCAATGTGTCTTTGCTTATTTAAAAATTTGTGTCATGTGATCCCGATTGATCACTTGAAACCTTTGAGAATTTCGAGTGTATCATAGGTTTTAGTGTATATATGAGAATTATTCTAAATTAATTAAGGAAAAATTGAATCATATTATTTGTGAATTCCAAATGCAGCTTGGGGTGTCTTAAGTTTGAGAATATCCATTATATATTAGTTATAATCTAAATTGGTTCCTTTTCTCTCTCCCAAACTCTATCCTCTCTCTCAAACCCTAGCCTCCATTGGTGTTCTTGTAGGAGCTTCTCTCCATCCTAGTCTGAGGGTTGTCTCCATCATTATGATAGTTCTATCTACTCTCGCCTTAGCTTTAAAATTTGAAGACGTGAAAAAACGTACTTATTGGTTGAAGATTAAGAATATTAAGATGAAAGTTAGATTTCAATTTACTATAAAATCAGGCATAAAAGATGTTGAGTCATCGAATTTCGTTTATGTTTGAAATATTACCATATTAAAAAAGCGGTTCCGAAACATTTATATTGGTAAATTGGATGAAGAATTTATAATTGATGTTTTAGATTATCTTTTACATAAGTTATTATTATTGGAGATGCAGTATGGCAATTTATTAATGATAATTTTCGTATTCCCTTTAAAAAATTGGTTAATCATTCAAGAGCTCAAAAAGGTATGTGAAATGCTCTAATGATGGCTATGATAGTGTGGTGAATGCAAAGGAAAGAGTAGAAAAATGAATGAGAATTTATGTGCAAAGATTAAAGAAGCTAAATATAATGTGTGAAATAGGTATAAGTCACCCACGATAGATTTGAGAATGATATATTCAAAGTTGGGATCATTTAAAAAGAAATCAACTTTGGAATTAATATTGATAGATACCTAAATACGGGATTTATGATGTCAATATTTCTATCGGTTAAGTTCTTTTGTTTATTTTTTATAGTGATCGGTTAAGTTCTATGGATTTCAAGAGTTCTGGTTGGGAGGTTAAGTATTATGGATATAAGCGGGTGTGAGAACGATAAAAGATTGGTGAAAGGGAGAAGAATTTATTATGTGTTTGCTATTATTCATATTTAACCATGGTCTTAGAATTTGCAGTTTTCTTTTATGCATCAATTCTACAAGTGCAAAATTACTCACTATTTCACATTGCTGTAATTCGGCTTCCTGTTATGTGTATAGCTTTGTATGGGGAAGATCATAAAGGTTACTCATGTTCATCTCCATTTTTATTTATTGCAAGTTATTGTTTACTCTACCCCAAATTACTTACTACTTAAAATTTGCCATAAATTCTTACAGATTAAAATTAAAGAGAATCCATTTAATTTATTTATTGCAAGTTATAGTTTTCTCTGCCCCAAATTACTTGCTACTTAGATTTTGCCATAAATAGTGAATGAATGGGCGTAGTATCTAACATTAAAATAAAAGGAGAGAGATAAAACTTGCTAAAAAAACATGTAGCAAGTACTGCAGCAATAAGTAGCAAACAATTTAGGGATGGAGTAGGTAAGGATCCAACGCATATTAAAAGAACAAATCGATTAAGGAAAACTGCAGCAACCAATATTGACTCATTATTTGTTTATTGATAGCTCATAGAAATGCTTATAATGATGGATGATGTGAAATATTTCTTTAAGGAAAAAGTTATTTAGTGTAAACTCTATGATAGCACTCACTTGACTGCATATTTGCAGAAATCAGCTCCCACTCAAAATTCTATAAATTACAATTCTTCGCCTGAGGTTAAAAATTACTTATGTACTTTAATAGAGCAAATCACACACGGTAGGATTTATGCCTTGAATCTGTTCAAGGATTTACATGTTCGCAGGCCCGCCCGGTCATGTCGGGCGGGTGCCGCCCGATCGGGCGGGGTCGAAGGTCCAAGCTGTTGCTTGGAAGCTGGGTGCCCGATGGCATCGGGCGTGGTCGCCCGATCGGGCGAGCGACCGAACTCGATCGGGCGTGTGACCGGGCAATGATCGCCCGATCGGGCCCGAGAGCATTCTTCATCTGGCAAAGAGGACCGCCCGACTCGATCGGGCGGCGGTTTAATGAGGCGCGGGAACGCGTTTTTCTGATTTGCTTATAAATAGGTTTTAAACCTAGTTTATTAAATTGACGATTAAGTCATTAATCACCTCTGTAATTCGGGTTATCCTTCCATCAATAATATTATTCTCTCTCTGCCCGTGGACGTAGCCAACACTCCGTTGGTGAACCACGTTAAATCTGTGTGTGATTATTCTTTGTTTTGCATTTAATATTTGTTCTTTCTCACATCTGTCATAATAAATTAGTATCAAGAGCTTTGTGTTCGATCCGGGTGAGAAAGATGTCTGGGATGAATGTGAAAATTGATAAATTCACTGGGAGAAATAGTTTCAGTCTGTGGCAGATCAAGATGCGTGCTTTATTGAAGCAACAAGGGTTGTGGGCACCGTTGGCAAAAAGGTCATCGGATTCAGAAACCGCTGAGATGGCCGTTCTGGAGGAGAAGACACATTCAACGATTATGTTGTGTCTTTCTGACGACATAATTACTGAGGTTGCGGAGCAGGAAACCGCCGTTGGTCTGTGGTTGAAGTTGGAGAGTTTGTATATGACAAAATCTCTAACCAACAAGTTGCTTTTGAAGCAGCGTCTGTTCAGCCTGCGTATGCAGGAAGGTATGTCTCTGAGGGACCATCTAGATAAATTGAATACTATCTTGCTAGATCTTCGTAATATTGATGTTAAAGTAGATGATGAGGATGCTGCTTTAATTCTGTTAGTATCTTTGCCTTTATCGTATGAGAATTTTGTGGATTCTTTTATTGTTGGGAAAGATAGTCTGTCATTAGAAGAAGTAAGATCTGCTCTTCATACTAGAGAAGTTCGTCATCAGGCATCTGGTTCTGGTACAGAAAATCAGACATCTGGATTAATTGTCACTGGGGGTAAGGGACATGGAAAATCTGGTAAAAAGAAATCGAACCATAAAAATTCGAATTCTAAGGGTCCTAAACCTAATGATGTCTGTAATTACTGTAAAGAAAAGGGGCATTGGAAAAATGAGTGTCCTAAGAAAAGAAGTAGCAGGACAAGAATGAAGGTTCTGCTGCTCTGGCAGAAACTGATGGTAATTCTGATGAAGATCTGGCCCTAGTTGTTAATAACCAGTCACATTATAGAGATGTGTGGGTTCTTGATTCTGGGGCATCGTATCATATTAGTCCCTGCAGGGAGTGGTTTTCAACTTATGAGCAGATAGATGGGGGCAGTGTTTATATGGCCAACAGTGCTGCCTGCAAAGTAGTTGGAATAGGCTCCATCAGATTGAGGACTCATGATGGTACATTTTGTACCTTGAACGAAGTTAGGCATGTTCCACTGATGACAAAGAATCTGATATCTTTGAGTCTTCTTGACAGTAGAGGTTTTAGTTAATCAAGGTGAAGGTGGAGTTATGAATGCCTACAAGGGTTCGAAGGTAGTTTTGAAAGGTATTAAAAAGGGTACCTTATATTTTCTTCAAGGTTCTACTGTGACAGGTTCTGCCGCTGTTGCATGACCAAGTTATGGCATAGGAGACTTGGACATATGGGTGAAAGGGGGATGCAAATTCTGTCAAAAAGGGATCTTCTGTGTGGGCACAAGGTAGGACTTAGAGTTCTGTGAGCTTTATGTGTTTGGGAAGCTTCATCGCAGCAAGTTTCCAAAGGCTGTGCATATTACAAAGGGCACACTTGATTATATTCAGTCTGATTTTTGGAGTCCTTCCCGAGTTGAGCCTATTGGAGGTTACATGTATTTTGTGTCGATGATCGATGATTATTCAAGGATGACTTGGATAATTGTGATGAAGCATAAAAGTGAGGCTTTCATGAACTTCAAGCAGTGGAAGGCTTTGGTGGAAAATCAAGTTGGAAGGAAGATAAAAAGACTGCGAACTGATAATGGTCTGGAATTTTGTTGGTCTGAGTTTAATGAGTTCTGCAAGAATGAAGGGATTGCACGCCATCATACTGTCAGGAATACTCCACAGGCGAACGGGGTAGCGTAACGCATGAATCGGACTTTGTTGGAGAGAGCGAGGTGCATGCTCTTGAATCTTCGGGTTACCTAGAAGATTTTGGGCGTAAGCCGTAACTACAACTTGCTATTATCGATCAACCGTGGACCTCACACCGGTATTGATCGTAAAACACCTTATGAGGTGTGGTCCGGTAAGCCTGCAGATTATTCTCTGTTGAGAGTTTTTGGTTCTACTGTTTATTATCATGTAAGTGAGGGTAAATTAGAACCTAGAGCTAAGAAGGGTGTATTTGTGGGTTTTGGGAGTGGAGTTAAGGGCTATAGAATCCGGTGACCTTCTGAGAGTCGAGTTATACTTATTAGAAGTGTAATATTTGATGAAAATTCTATGCTTAACCCCACTGTGAAGTCTATGGTGGTGTCTGTTGGTAGTGATGTTGATAAACAGGTCGAGCTGGAAGTCACTTATGATGGGAGTGAATTACAGCACCAAGGTGGAAAAGATCAACATGGTGCTACTGAATCTGAACCTTCTAGTCATTCATCTGCCTCATCTGAAGCACATCGGACTAGTATAGCACTTGATAGAGCTAGAAGAGTTGGTGTGGGACCACCTAGGAGGTATGGTTTTGAGGACATGGTTGCTTATGCACTGCAGGTTGCTGAGGAGGTGGAGGTAGATACTCGTGAACCATCCACCTACAAAGAAGCTGTCTCAAGTAGTGAGTCTGCTCAATGGCTCGCTGCTATAGGAGATGAAATGGAGTCTTTGGATAAGAATCAGACTTGGGAGCTAGTCAAGCGTCCTAAGGAGAGGAAAATTGTCACCTGTAAATGGGTTTTCAAGAAGAAGGAAGGGACCTCACCTTCTGAGGGGGTCAAGTATAAAGCTTAGGTTGTTGCAAGAGGGTTCACTCAAAGGGAAGGGGTTGACTATAATGAGATTTTCTCACCAGTGGTTAGACACACTTCCATCAGGGTGCTACTAGCAATAGTTGCACATAAGGATCTTGAACTTGAGCAACTAGATGTGAAAATAGCTTTCCTACATGGGGAGTTGGAAGAAGAGATTTATATGACTCAACCAGATGGGTTCCAAGTTCCTGATAAAGAAGACTATGTTTGCTGACTGAAGAAGTCCTTGTATGGGCTAAAGCAGTCTCCTAGGCAGTGGTATAAAAGGTTTGACAGCTATATGATTGTATTGGGTTACAACAGGAGTCTGTATGATTGTTGTGTGTACCACAACAAGCTGGATGATGAATCATGGATTTATTTGGTCTTGTATGTAGATGATATGCTTATAGCTGCAAAGTCCAAGTCTGATATTCAGAGGTTGAATGAAGGATTTGGGTGCTGCGAAAAAGATTTTGGGGATGGAGATTTATAGGGAAAGAGATCAGAGGAAGCTTTTCTTTTCATAGAAAGGCTACATTCAGAAGATTTTGTCAAGGTTTGGCATGTCAAAATCTAAGCCTATAGATACTCCAAGTGCCTCCAATAATCATTTGTCTGTTGCTTTTGCACCCAAGTCTGCTGAGGAGAAGGAGTACATGAGTAGGGTTCCTTATGCTAGTGCAATAGGGAGTCTGATGTATGCTATGGTCTGCACTAGGCCGAATCTTGCACATGCAGTCAGTGTTGTTAGTAGGTTCATGGGTGATCCTGGTAAGGAGCATTGACAGGCAGTCAAGAGGATTTTTCGTTACCTTCGAGGTACGTCTGATGTTGGTCTCATTTATGGGAATGATACTCAGTGTTTAGTTACTGGTTATTCTGATTCTTATTATGCTGGAGATGTAGACAGTAGAAGGTCTATGACTGGCTATATATTTACTCTTGGGGGTTCTGTTGTTAGTTGGAAGGCAACTTTGTAGGCTATAGTTACTTTGTCTACTACTGAAGCAGAGTACATGGCATTGACAACAGCTGCTAAAGAGGGAATATGGTTAAAGGGGCTAGTTAGTGATCTTGGTTTGCATCACGATCAGGCCATTGTGTATTGTGACAGTTTAAGTGCAATATGCTTAGCCAAGGATCAATTCCATCATGAGAGGACTAAGCACATTGATGTGAGATATTCTGAGGAGTGAGAAGAGGGTTAAGGTGAAGAAAGTAGGTACTGCTGATAATCTTGCTGATATGTTCACTAAACCTGTTCCACAGAGTCAGTTTCAATATTGTTTGAACTTGCTCAATGTTCGTGATTGTTGATTGCCTTTTTTGGGGCAAGTCTGGGGCCTTTAGGGGCTAATCTGGTGTCCTTAAGGGACAAATCTGGTCGGGTTATCTTTCGGGGCAAATCTGGTTGCAGGGAGAATCTGGGCATTGTGTTCAATGCGTCTGTTATCTGGTTTCTGGTTTGTTGTGAGAGGATTCAAGTCAAGGTGGAGATTTGTAGGATTTATGCCTTGAATCTGTTCGAGGATTTGCATGTTTGCAGGCCCGCCCAGTCATGTCGGGCGTGTGCCGCCCGACCCGGCGGGGTCGAAGGTCCAAGCTGTTGCTTGGAAGCTGGTTGCCCGATGGCATCGGGCGAGCGACCGAACTCAATCGAGCGTGCGACCGGGCAATGATCGCCCGATCGGGCCCGAGAGCATTCTTCATCTAGTAAAGAGGGTGGATTCCGCCCGACTCGATCGGGCGGAGGTTTAATGAGGCGCGGTAACGCGTTTTTCGGATTTCCTTATAAATAGGTTTTAAACCTAGTTTATTAAATTGACGATTAAGTCATTAATCACCTCTCTAATTCTGGTTATCCTTCTCATCAATAATATTATTCTCTCTCTGTCCGTGGACGTAGCCAACACTGCGTTGGTGAACCACGTTAAATCTGTGTGTGATTATTCTTTGTTTTGCATTCAATATTTGTTCTTTCTCACATCTGTCATAACACACACTATGATGATTAATTGTTAATTGATCTTGACTTTGTGACACCTAAAAGTTTTAATTGTTGCGTATTTAATACTACCAAGCAAACTCAATAGTTGATCTATGTTTCTTTCGGGACTGTGCCCCTCTGAAGCACCCAAAAAAAAAATATAACTTTTAAGAAACAAGGGTTGAGTTTCATTTTTTTAGTTTTGAAAGAGGAAGAATATAGGTGATTTTTAGTTTTAGTTCACCTTAATAAATTAAGTTTCATGTCTAATAAGCCAAATAAGTTATAATAAGTTCTTTCTAATAATTTCTGGTACTTTTATAAAATAAGGTTTAATAACTTTCACATGTCTTTTCAAAATAATCCCAATTTTAGATTATCTAGAATAATCCCAACTTTATGGGGTATCCTCTCAAAATAATCCGAACTATTAATTTTTTATAGGAATAATTGCTTCTAATAATGCAACCTTTTAGCCTTTCGCAAATAATGAAGCAACCTTTTGATTATTCCTGAATAATACAACCTTTATACCCAATTTCCTTTGAGTAGGATAAAATGAAATTTTACTTGAAAAATTGGTAACTTTCTTTCTTTTTATAGGTTCTAAGCAATCTTTATATGCAACCTTTTGAACAATTATTAAACGACAAGTGCTCAAGTTTACCTCTTTTATAGGATTTATCCGGCTTTATCCTATTCAAAGAGAATGGGGTATAAAGGTTGCATTATTCAGGAATAATCAAAATGTTGCATTATTATTCGCGAATGGCAAAAAGGTTGCATTATTAGAAGCAATTATTCCTTTTTTATATAATATAGACTTAAAATGGGTTAGTCTAGGCAATAAAACTGATAGTTTGGATTATTTTGAGAAGGTTTCTTATGATAGAATATAATCTTCCATTATCTTGTGTTAATAGTATCTCCTGTTATTATGCACATATCTCTTGTAATCTTCTATTCTTAGCTAGCATATCAGTGTGAATATCTCCTGTATTACTTGCTGTAATTAGCTACTGTAATAGTCTTATTTAAGACGACTCTTTCACTCAATACAAATTAACTATTTCCATCATTCACATGGTATCAGTCTCCTAACTGATTCCTCCTCCCTTTTTTTTTTTTTTTCTTCTTCTTTCTTCTCACGTCATCCATGGTTGACTCCGCCTCCAACACCATTCCTAACCGTGTTGAGCCCTCCAAACCACTTATCATGATGAATGTCCAGTCCGTTCAAAAGCTCAACCCCCTCCAATTATCTCCTATGGAAAACCCAACTTGAAGCTTTACTCATTAGCTATGATCTCTACCATTTTATTGATGGTACCCACCCAACAACCTGCTCCTACTATCATCAAAGATAGCAAGGAAGAATCCAACCCAGCCTATGCTACATGGATCATACAAGATAAACTCCTCTTTGGTGCCATTGCAGGCACCTTATCCCTTCCTCTTGGTCCGCTAATTACCCGTGCTTCTTCTGCCAAAGTTGCGTGGGACATCCTTGCCACCACGTACGCTAATCCATCTCGCACTCACATTCAACAACTCAAGGCCCAGTTGCGCCAAACCACCAAAGGGTCTCTCTCCATTGACCACTATATCCAGCAAATTCGACGCATTGTCGATGAGCTTGCTCTTCTAGGCCATCCTCTCCCCCACGAGGATATTACAGATTGTGTCTTGAATGGTCTCGGCACCAATTCTGAATTTCAGTGCGTCAATGAAGGTGTGCGCAATCGTGATACACCTATCTCCTTCGAGGCCCTTCATGAGAAACTCAATAGCAAAGAACTTGAACTCAACCTTAACACCAACACAACAACCTCCATGTTCCCTCCTTCTGCTAACCTCACCTCCACACGCTATACTCCTCGTCAAAACTCGGCCTCTAAACCCACTGCCTCCTCCCATCAACCTCCAAAACACTTCAAACCTTTTGAAGGCAAATGACAATGGTGTAATGTTAAAGGACATGTACTTGCCTACTGTTCGACTTTTCGTGAACTCCACCCTCTATTGCTTTCCCCCCTCCCCCCCGGTCCAGCCGTCACTCTCCCTCACCTCAAGTGCACACAGCTACGGTTCACCCCCATGCCACGCCATCTTGGCTGCTTGACAGTGGTGCAAGCCACCATGCCACTAGTGACCTCACCAATCTCTCTCTCCACTCTTCTTGTGATGGTACTGATGAAATCGTGATTGGTGATGGCTCCGGTCTTCCGATTTCACACACTGGTTCTACTCTTCTTCCCTCTACCTCTTTCAAACTTTCTAATGTTTTATGTGTTTTTTTAATGCATCGCAATATCATCTCCATCTATCAATTTTGTTGTGATAACAATGTCCATATTGAATTCTCTTCCTCTGCCTTTTATGTCAAGGAACCTAAAACGGGAGCTATCTTATTCCAAGGTCCGAGTCACAATGGAGTGTACGAGTGGTCTCCGTCTTTGCCTTCCCCTCCTAGTGTTTACACCACAATAAAATATTTTGATTGGCATCACCGCTTTGGTCATCCCTCTACCAAAGTCTTGAAGCAACTTCTCTATACTATGTCTATTTCCTATAATGATCACTCTCATTGTAATTCTTGTTTTATCAATAAAAGTCACAAACTCCCTTTTGGTGTTTCTAGTGTTACCTCTCACTCTCCCTTGAAATTATTATATAGTGATGTATGGTCTTCTCCTATCCTCTCCTTTGACAATTACAAATACTATGTTCTCTTTGTGGTTCACTACACTAAATATGTTTGGATATTATCCTATGAAACATAAAAATGATACTCTTCGCATATTCCCTACCTTCAAAGCTCTAGTTGAAAAATAATTCAACTCCATCATCAAAACTATTGATTCCGATAATGGTGGGGAGTACCAAACTCTTGCCCCCTACTTTGCTCAACATGGCATTCTAAACCATACCTCACCTCCTCATACACCCGAACATAATGGGTACGCTGATCGCCGTCATCTTCATATTGTAGAAACGGCTCTCTCTCTCCTCACCCATGCTTCCATGCCTCTTAAGTATTGGTCTTATGCCATACTCACTAGTGTCTATTTAATCAATCGCATGCCTACTCCTACTCTACAAAATCATACTTCCTATCACCAACTATTTAGTCACGAGCCCAAATATCATCAGCTCCACAACTTCGGATGCCTATGCTATCCTTGGCTTCGTCCATATACTCCACACAAACTTGCTCCCAAATCCATTGCTTGTGTCTTCCTTGGCTATTCCGCTACCCAACATGCTTATCTTTGTTTAGATCCCTCAAGTCACCGTATCTACACATCTCGGCATGTTCGGTTTATTGATCATATCTATCCATTTTCCCAAACACCCACCCCTAGCTTTGGCCCCTCTACCACTCTTGAAGAATGGTGCACTATCCAGCTACCCCTCACCACTCCCCGGTCACTCCCACCACCACTGCCTCACCCTCGCCATCTCTATCATCTTCACCGCCATCATCCTCCTCGACTTCCGCTGCTCTCTCACCCACCTCACGCTCATCTCCTCCTCCTCACACGTCCCCCCTTCATCCCCTTCCCCTCCACATGACCAAACAACCCCCTTTCATCCCTACATTATACGAGCCAAAAACAACATCCACAAACCCATCAACAAACTCAACCTCCACGCCCAACTCACACCCACCGAGTCTACCTCCATAAAAAATGCACTTGCTGACCCTAACTGGCGTGCTGCCATGTCCACGCAATACCAAGCTCTCATTGCTAATGATACATGGGAACTTGTTCCCCCCCTCTCCCTCTCATAATCTTGTTGGGTGTAAATGGGTTTTTCGCATCAAGTACACCAAAGAGGGCACCATTGACCGTTTTAAAGCCCCGGCGAAGGGATATCATCAATGCCCTGACTTGGATTATTCTGAGACATTTAGTCCTGTTATTCGATCTTCTACCGTTCGTCTTTTTCTCTCTTGCCATAACTAATGGTTGGGATATTCGGCAATTGGATATTAATGATGCTTGTCTTCAGGGAACCCTTACAGATGATGTTTATATGGTACAACCACAAGGCTTTGTCGACAAAAATAATCCCCATCATGTGTGTCGCCTCAAAAAGACCCTTTATGGCTTAAAGCAAGCCCCCCGGGCCTGGTACACTGAACTCCGCAATTATTTACTTGCTACTGGTTTCATGAACTCCATGATGGACACTTCCTTATTTTTTTGTGCTACTGCCACTGCATCTCTCATTGTTATTGTTTATGTTGACGATATTATTGTTACAGGCTCAAGCTCCACCATTATCTTTAACTTCATCTCCAAGCTTGCAAATAGATTTTCCTTAAAGGATCTCGGTGACTTAAGCTATTTCTTGGGTGTTGAAGGACATCGAAATGCTCAAGGGCTTTTTCTTCATCAACGTAAATATATACTTGATATCCTTGCAAGAGCTTCCATGAGTGATGCATCTCCAGTTTCTACTCCTCTTGATCTTAATGTTACTCTTACTCTCGGTGCTGGCACTACTCTTGACAATCCTACCGAGTACCGTGCTCTACTTGGCAACCTTCAATATCTCTCACTCACTCGTATAGATATTGGTTTTACTGTCAATAAACTCTCCCAATTCATGCATAAGCCAACCACCATTCATTGGCAAGCCCTCAAGCGCTTACTTCGTTATCTCAAAGGCTCTCTTGATCTTGGCTTAACCCTATATGCTGATTCTCCTCTTGATCTTCACGCCTTCTCTGATGCAGATTCGGCTGGCAACCGGGATGATTACGTGTCTACTGGTGCCTACATTGTATACATTGGTCGTAATCCGATATCTTGGAGCTCTAAGAAGCAAAACTTCGTTGCTCGCTCCTCCACTGAGGCGGAGTATCGTTCCGTAGCACAAACCGCAGTTGAACTTGAATGGGTTCAACATCTCATGCGTGAACTCCATGTTCCTCTCTCTAACACTCCTGTTATATATTGTGATAACCATGGAGCAACTAAATTAAGCGCCAATCCTGCCTTTCAATCTCGCATGAAGCATCTTGGGGTCGACTATCGTTTCATACGTGAACGAGTTCAAGCAGGCATTCTTCGTGTCTCGAATGTCCACAATGATGATCAACTTGCCGTCGCCCTCACCAAGCCTTTGTCACGACCCAGGCTGCATATGCTTTTATCCAAGATTGGTCTTTCTCTTCGACAGTCCAACTTGCGGGGGCATGATAGAATATAATCTTCCATTATCTTGTGTTAATAGTATCTCCTATTATTATGCATATATCTCTTGTAATCTTCTATTCTTAGCTAGCATATCAGTGTGAATATCTCTTGTATTACTTGCTGTAATTAGCTACTGTAATAGTCTTTTTTAAGAAGACTCTCTCACTCAATACAAATTAACTATTTCCATCATTCACATCTTAGAAGTATTGATTTTTCCGGAATAATCTAGAGTTGGGATTATTTTGAGAAGACAAGTGAGAGTTGGGATTATTCATGTGTATTTTTCCTAAGTTCTAATGATTTCCACTAAACTCTTATAAGTTCGGATAAGATTATGGAAAATAGGCTTAAGAGAACAACTGAACGAGCCTTAAGTACATATGTACAATTGTGACTCATCATTTACTTCTGCTTTTTCTGTTTGATAGATGGGAATGTCAAGTGCTTTAGACACCTTCTGCGGACAATCGTATGGGGCTAAGCAGTATCATATGCTAGGAATACACTTGCAAAGGGCCATGATCATCCTTACTATTGTAAGTATTCCCCTAGCTCTTATATGGGCAAATTCAAGATCAATTCTAATAGCATGTGGCCAAGATCACCATATAGCAGCTGAGGCAGGACACTATGCTCAATTCTTGATCCCCGGTCTCTTTGCCTATGGCCTTCTTTATTCGCTTATGAGATTCTTACAAACCCAAAACATCGTTTTCCCTATGATGATAAGCGCTGGGATCAGCACATTATTGCATTTGCCAGTGTGCTGGATTTTGGTCTTCAAAACAAGCCTAGGAAACCGAGGAGCTGCTCTTGCAACTGGTGTCTCTTATTGGATCAACTTCATATTGTTAGCACTTTATGTCAAATTTTCATCTGCGTGTTCGAAAACGTGGACTGGATTTTCTATTGAAGCTCTCCATAGTCTACTCACATTCTTCAGACTCAGTATTCCTTCTGCTTGTATGGTATGGTAAGTTACAGGATATAATAGCTCTAAAGGAAATTAATTCTAGTAATCCAATAGAGACTTTTTTATAACATCTGCATGTTATATTATGATGCCTCTATGTTCTTTTAAAATGTACATACAGGTGTAGTGAAAAAGAATAACAGGGAGCATGATGCTCCCTGGTGTAGGATCTAAGTGTTGGAGTATTGATGCCGTCATATCATCCTTTTTTTCACTACAGTTTAGAAATGTGGTCGTTCGAATTGATGGTTCTCTTAGCTGGTCTTCTTCCCAACCCAACGTTAGAAACATCCGTGCTCTCTATATGGTATGTTCTATCAAACATCACTTGCTGATAAGTTTAATTCACCCAGTACGAAAAACATCCTTAATATCCCCTAAAAAAAATCCTTAATATATAACATTCAACTAGTGACATGATATGGTCCCTGTTTCTTCTGCAGCCTCAACACAGCCGCAACTGTGTGGATGATCCCCTTTGGTCTTAGCGGTGCTGTAAGGTTTGTCTGCGGCATGCTCTTTTTTTCTGATTGCTTTTTGGAAATTTCTCATTGGTAATCCTATGTTTTGAATATTTCTATACTTCTCTGGTAACCAAGAAAATGATTTATTATATGATATATTGTTTATTTATAGCATGACATTAATAATAAAATTTGTTTATCTTTTTTGCTAATTACACTATTTTGAGGTTGATTATTGTTACACAATTTCATTGGAGAACAAAAATTCAAAAGAATATTAAAAAACTATACAAGAAAACAATACGTACACAACCATTTAAATTGATGCTTGTGCGGTTATTTGATGATTTTGTACTATATTTGTATTTTTCTTGTGCAAATCTGCGATTCAGTGATAATAGTTAAACTTAATTAACCTCAAGAGAGTATAATTAATGGAAAACATTAACAATATTCATCATTATGTTTAGGTTATAGAATAAGTAATATTACAGGGTCATTTGATTACTAAATATAAATGACTAGAACACGAATTACCAATAAAAGTTTTCCTTTTTTTTCAATGATCTGAGATGGTACTTGAGTTCCTACCCTGGAATTTCCTAATGAAGTGAACGACAATGTACATATGTGGCTAATGATGTGTTTTCCTTGTAAATTTGGGTAGTACTCGAGTTTCGAACGAATTAGGAGCAGGGCGCCCTCAAGCAGCACGATTAGCAGTATCAGTTGTTTTGTTGCTTGCCATTAGCGAGGGCATTTTAGTTGGAATCGTGGTGATCTTGATACGCAATATTTGGGGCTACGCTTATAGCAATGAAGAAGAAGTGGTCAGATATGTAGCTGTATTATTGCCTTTACTTGCGGCATCGAACTTCCTAGATGGACTTCAATCTGTTCTTTCAGGTAAAAGCTCTAGGGAACCTTATATATATGGCTCTGATCTTTATTTCATTCCTAAGGATTTTCCTAAACATTATTCGTCTCCATTGTTGTAAAATATCAGGTATTGTTAGAGGTTGTGGATCCCAAAAAATTGGAGCATTTATCAACCTCGGGTCATATTATATCTTTGGCATACCAACGGCTATTCTGCTAGCTTTTGTGTTGCACATTGGTGGAAAAGTAAGTAGCACCTCCTCCCGATGAATACCCATTCATAATTATAGTAACAAATGTTTTTTTGTTAGGAAATTTGTATGAAACTACCTACTAAATCAAACATTTTTTTTTGTGAAAGACTAACTTTTAGCCCGAAAAAATAGCCAACTTTGATAAAAACTTTGAAGAGGCATCATTTCGGGCATAGATTATCAAGATATACTTGTGATTTAGTCAAAAATAAAAAGTCCCCGAATAAATTGGTTAATTTGACAAAATCTTTTTGAGTAAGCATAAGTTTCGGCCCGTTCAGGATCACTATTAGGTTTTTGGTATTATAAATGTAAAAGCCATATAATACAAGGGGTATAAATTAGTCGTGCTTATAGTAAATGTTTTTTATATTCCATAACTTGTTAAGATTTGTGCTGTGATACAACCAAGAAAAGTGGAAATTCTCCTTAATAACCATGTGTTTTGGCTAATTGCATATGATAACCAAGAAAATATTTTATCATATCAAATAACATTGTACTTTTAGTAATTCTATAGCATGACATTAATGATATTTTTTTCAATGTTTCTGCGCTATATAACGACTTGGTCCTCTAGAAGTTACGCAATTGTTTTCTTTGAGATGTGCCTCATTCAGAGCCCTGAAATTAAAGTATGCTCCTTAGTTTTTGTTAAATTGACCAATTTTCCTACACCCTTTATTTTTTTTACTAAGGCTCCATTTGGTGGGATGTGAAACATATTTTTGGAAAATTGTTTTCCTCTATTTTCAATTTTACATTGTTTGGTTTGCAAAGGAGTGTAAAACCATTTTCCCTTGGAGTAAATTGCTCTCCCAATAATGGAAAACTAATCTCTCTTCAAAATGAAGGGAAAACTGTTTTCCTACCTTTTCCTTATCTCTTGTACACTCCTCTCATTACCTCCTTACTTTCCCTTTCATTTCATCATTTTTCTTACATGGAACCACGCAATGGAAAACTAATTTTGGAATTGTGTTTTTAATTGTAAATTGTTTTCCATGAAAATCATTTTACACCGAAAATGTTTTACGCCCAATTAAAAGGAGCCTAAGTCACAGTGTAGATCTCGAAAATCTATGCCAAAGTGATGGCCATTCAATATTTACATCATTCTAGATATTTACTCCGGCTGAAGTTCAATTGTTTTTTTTAACAATTTCTTACAGTATCATGAATAAATATCTTAGAGAGGGAAAGTTATATGGGAGGACGAGAGGAGAATGGCGAAGAGAGAGGGAAAGTTATATGGGAGGACGAGAGGAGAATGGCGAAGAGTAACTGAGTAAGGATAGGAGGAGTATAAAAGGAATCTACCGCTAGACTTCTAAGATAATTAGGATATGTAAACTACCGCTAGACTTCTAAAATAATATAGAATGACGAAGAGTTGAGTAACTTGAATATGTAAACTACCGCTAGACTTCTAAAATAATTAGGAAACCATATAATTGAAAGATATATAATTTCCTTCCTACCTCAACTTCTAAATATAATATATCCTAATAATATTTGATCTCCCTACTTATCAGAAAGTAAAACATTCTCACTACCATAAGATTGCCACATTGACTTTTACCTTCTACCAATATATATTTTTCACGTCAGCATCTAAGTAGATATTTGCTGCAAATTTTATCACATCAATTCAAATACAGTTAGTAATTATGTGAACTTCTTTGAAAAGTATTTGGCTTATGACCCAACAATCACCTTAAGCCAAGAACGACAACTCACTTCATCTCCAAAATTCACGTGTTTAGATAATAGTAATTTGAGATCTTTTATCAATGTACTTCCTTCTAACTCGTATAAAATTTTGGAATTTCTTCTACCCTTCATAATTACCAAGTTACCTTTGGTTACCTTCATAACATCATCCTTGGCACTTTAACCATATCCCAAATTATCCAACCATCCCAAAGAAATTATATTACTACCAATTCTTGGTACGTGTCTTACCATCCCGAGAAACTCTCGTTATACCATGTTGCATATTAATTATCACTTCGTCAATGCCCTTAACTTTAACCTTTTCCTGATTAGGTAAGATTATAGACATATTTTGACATGTTTGGTAATTAATAAAATTTTATTTCTTCATTCCCACAAATATTCATCGAACCAGAATCTAATACTCACTTGTCTTTACTCCTTTTCTCTTCTTCAACCATTAACGTATCATCTATACATTCGTCACTTACATAATCCACAGTTGGCTCCCTCTTTATCTCATCACCCTTCAAGATCTTCATTTTTCTCATATCTTCTTTCAATTCCTTTCAAGCATATTGGATGTGTCCCAACTTTTTACAATATTGATACTGCTTCTTACTGTCGTCCCTTTTTGGTCTAGAATTAGATCTAGTTTTCTCCTTCCAGTTGCTTCTATTGTTCCCTCTTTGATGTGTGCACGAATGACGTCCCTCTAACAAATCCTACTTCTGTTAGGGTTGCTTATGACAAATCCTAGTTTCATTAGGATATGTTGTCTCCTAATCTATTAGGAAACTATGTAATTTAGTAGTTTTAATTGCATTAGAATTTTACCTATAGGTTTTTACCTTTCATTTAAGAGGGCTTTTGCCTATTTTACGCCTTAGAATTATTTGTTTAGTTTGTTAGATAGATTAGGCGTGTAAAAGGGAAGTGGAGTGGCGTCCAAGTTTCCTTAGTTTTTGTCATGTTAGTTTTTTTTCTTTTTATGTTTATCTTGTTTTAGTTGGATATCTTTTAAAGTTTTCCTAGTTAGAGTTAGGAGATTATATGCAATATATACATACATATTTATGTGTATATATATATATATATATATATATATATATATATATATATATATATATATATATATATATATATATATATGTATATATGTATATACATACATAATATACATATACATACACATATATATATACATATACATACATATATATATACATATATATACATACATATATATATATATACATATATGATATATAGGTTTAAGTTCTTATAAGAACCACCCTTATGGTGAGAACCGTGAGAACCGCTCATTTTTCCTCATTTTACGAAGATTTTGCTCATTTGAAAATGTTTTTGCTCATTTTATGTTGCTCATTTCATATTTTTGGTCATATTACATTTTTATGCTCATTTCACAATGTTTTTACTCATTTTACGTTTTGTTCGTTTTACGTTTTTACTCATTTAACCTTTTTATGCTTATTTTACGTTTGTCTCAAATTACATTTTTGCTCATTTTACGTTTTGACTCATTTAATGTTTTCTACTCATTTTATGCTTTTGCTCATTTTCTATTTTTTTGGCTCACTTTATGAAGTTTTTTGCTCATTTTTAGTGGTTCTCACCGTAAAAGGATTCTCATTAGAACACAACCCTATATATATATAGCCATCATTAATAAAATTATGTTGAGTTTCGATTAAAGTTAATTCATTTCTGAATTGTTCTGTTGAGTTTTGCTGTGAAAGCAACCCTAGTGAATTAACTTTAAAAGCTTTACAAGATTTCCTATTCCTACTAGAATATGTAAACTACCACTAGACTTCTAAAATAATTAGGAAATAGTATAATTGGAGGATAAGTAATATCCTTCCTACCTAAACTCTTACATATAAAATATCCTAATAATATTTGATCTCCTTACCATAGGATTGCCGCATTGACTTTTATCTTTCAAGAATATATATTCTTCACGTCTACATCTAAGTAGATATTTGTTCCAAAATTTATCACTTTATCAATTCAAATAGAGTTATTAATTATGTGTACTTTTTTGGCGAGTCTTTGGCTTGTGACCCAACGGAAGCCCCACTGTAGTTGCAGGTGCTTGAGCCTATGGTGGGGCGTCTATAATAGGCGCCTCAACATATTTTTAAAAGGGAAAAAAATCACTCTTTTTTAAAAAGTCGTCGACTAGTCTGATCGGCAACGATTGATAGGCGAGTGGTTGAAGATCATTCAATAGAAGGTGAGGGGCTTCGAGAAGGAAAGATGGAGGGAAGGGAGGAAACCAGAAGGAGGAAGGAGGTAAGGGGAGGAATGAGATGGAACGGGAGAGAATGGGGAAATAGATAAAGGGTGGGCCCTTTATGTATTTAAGCCGATACTAAGGTATTTAATCGCTCAATAGAAATAAATAATGCACATGGTCACATGACGGTTAAACGTTGGAGAAAGAATCAACCCCATCAAATCTAGTGTCAAGTAGTGGCTTGCAACAATTACAAGGTAGGTTATGCAAAAAGTTTATCATAGTTTTGACATAATTACCTATTGTATATAACATTTTCTGATTGTATTTTAGACAATGTATGATATATTATACTTATGGTCTTATGGATAGCTTGATAATAATTATCTTACTTACATTCTTCTTTATTATCAACATAGGGCTTGTGGCTGGGAATCATTTGTGCGTTGATTGTTCAAACCGTGTCACTATTCGTCCTCACCATTAGAACAAATTGGGAAGATGAAGTATAACTTCCAAACCCACCATACACGTATACCTACTTTTCCTTCCTCTCGTTTTATCTGCTATAGCTGACTAAGCTTCTATGTATGTCTTAGGCAAAGCGGGCAAGAGAACGAGTGTACGAAGGGGAAGCTATTTTCCCTGTAGAATCAGTGTCATGAATCAATTATGCAATTTGATCCACCTATGGAGCAAATTTATGACTACCTTCCAATTAGTAGCAGATTTAACCATTATTGAACTTGTTTATATAAGAGAGAGATCAAGGTCGATTTGTCTGAAATGTAGCACATTTTTCACAATATGTAATTTTTTAGATATCCTTCCTAATGATGGAATTTATAGAACACGGATAGAAGCACCTACCCTCTTTACATTATTTTGAAATTTGCAAACCATAGGTCATTTGACAGATGTAATCAGGAGTGTTTATATCGGATAATATGATCCGAAATTTCGGATCGAGGTAAAGGCAATCTGAATCCAATCCAAAAAGAATCAAATATCCGAAAGAATAGGATATCCGACATTTCAGGTATTCAAAATTTCGGATCGAATATTCGGATCATTTGAGCCGTTTTACTGAATAAAGATAAATTTAAACCAGCACTCCATCTAGAGAAGTATTCCAGGTTTCTTCTAATAAAATAGAAAAATAAAGTATTTTAAAGAACTTTCGGATAATTCAAATATCCGAAACAAAAATGTAGTGGTTATCCAATCCATTTTTTCGGATATCCGATTTGAAATATCTGAATGCTGAAACATCGGATTGGATATCCAATTTCTTGGATTGGATCGACCGGATCGCAGATATGATCAGTTGGATCAGACTTTTTGAATAGCCCCATCTGCAATAAGTATAGTTAGTGGCAAATCCAGGATATTATAGATGTCTTCAATAAAAATTCAGGATATTAAGTCAGTCGAGAGATAGAAATCCAACCAACTAGCAAATATTTCCAAAAGGGTGTTACTACAACCATTAAACCCAACGCGTTCATTGTACTGCAATATAACAACCTACAAAACAAAATTTTAGTCGGTGCTAATAAACTTAAATTTTAGTAGGCACCTGGAATCCACTTGAAGGTATTATAACTTTTTTTCTCAATCCGGTTCATTTATAAATCATACATATTATATACACATCAACAAACTCAGAATCGAGCATTAATTGTCATAAGTAAACCAATTACTAAAACCTATTCAAACGATAAATTGGTGTTCAGATAGTGTTTATTAATGATCCAAACAGGTTTGGGTAATTACCTCAAGACTATATGGTTATGACCTAAACTTTGGTCAAAGGAAAAAATGAAATGAATGGCGTACTTACCTTGAGCGCTTAGCCATTAATCAAGGTACATACAAAAACATCCGTAGACATCGGGGAAAACTCCAAGATTTTATCGGTCTATAAACAGTTTCATTTGCCGGCCCTTTCAAAAGGTTCATGGAAACAATTTTTTCACTCCAGTTCAAAGAGGGTAAGTACTCTTCGAATTATGGAAGCGACTTACCAAAACTAGTCGTAGAAGACCGATCGACAAAAAATTCTTTCATCTCTCCCATACCATCTTTAAGGGTCTTACTACGTAAGCCAAGTTGTCGTCCAAGTGTTTTCTCTTTAGCATTTTTCTACAATTCGAGACATGGTTTGTTGGACTGTATTAGTTTGCATACTAAACAAGTAGGCAAACACGAGAAAGCTATATTTGATATCGATGAGTCTACCGTGTCATTCCCACCTTCTTTCGACACCTTAAACTTTTTTGGTGTTGATCTTTTTGCCTACCATAATGGAGACAAATAACAAATAACTTTACATGGGGAGATGTTAGTAAACATATATTGATGACACCCATTACCTTACATGGGGAGATGTTAGTAACATTCACAATCAACATATAAGATAATGACCAAACACAACTTTGGCCTCTAAATAATGTCATCAATTCAGAGTATCCAACTCATTTGTTTACTTCTTACTACTTCGACCTTAAGATATTGCATCATCAAACCCACCAGGCATTCACAATACAAGAACGAATAGGAGTATATCAACATAAGGTAATGACCAAACACAACTTCGGTTATTACCAAAGTTAATGTATAGTGTACTAACATATGTCCTGAAACTGTTTGAACAAATTAAAAAAGAAGTCTATTCTTGCGGTGTTCATGATGTTCTCTTCATCCACCTCAACCGTTTTTTTTGCTTGCATTTTTTTCGGCTGACTGGTTTTTTTGCACTCGTAAATGTGAGCTTATTTTCTTTTTTGTAGCATTGACTTATGTGGAATTCTTTTTCAGGGCCACCTTCTCTAAAGGCGTGTCCCAAAGGGTTGCTAAACCATCTTCTTTTTTTATAGGGTTGGCTTTTTTGGTGCTCTTTTTCGGTGTCAACTTCACTATAGGCATGAAGGGTTTCCAAACCAAAGATAGGTTCGAGGAGAATAAAGTGAATATCTTTGATGCGCTAAATGATGATCTAACTTTCACACTAGGCACAACATGTAACAGTGTGGATTCTCCTGACCAAGCTATCGAGGTTTAAGCATAGCAGAAGGGAGTTTGGTCGAGTTGACCCGAGCTATTCAATTTTAATTATCTATTATAACTCTATTCAATTTTAATTATCTATTATTACCACGCCTTGATTCTTAGACTCTATATAGAGATTCTGGTAGAGTTTCCTTTAAAAATAGGTCAACTCTAAAACGAGGAATAATTTAAAACTGTTACAATTCTAATAAATAAAATATATTCAAGTCCAAAACTCAACAGCCTCAACGTTATCGTGGAGCAACTTCAAGAGAGAATCAGGTTAGCTTCATTATGTTTTTGGGTTCGAGGAACTATGATCTTCCTCACAAGGTTAAACAATAGCTTCAATAGAGGATTGAATTTATTATCATTGGTGAGGGTGGTTACAACATCTTCGCCGATAAAAGAGATAATGTCATCATTAGTTGCTTCCCCAATTTGCACATTATACTTCCCCTTAAATTACAAATCAAAATCCTCATTTGGCACTTCAAACAAACTAGCCAAATAATCCGCATCAAAAGAAAATGAAACCCCATTAACAGTGAAAGAACAAGCTCCATTATCATTTTTAAAGTTCCTAGTGAACTCTTTCATAGCATCAGGAACTAGTGGATTTTCCGCACATTCCCCCAATAATTTTTCCCACTTTTGATGTTCGATTAAAACAAGAAATTTCGAAAACTTATAGGACTTGCACCATATCAAATTAATTCCAAAACTAGGCACCGAAATCTTCGCTTTTTGCTCCAGTTCCTTCACCTTCTTTGAATCTTCCCCCTAAGTTTGAGATTCCTCCTTTTCTTCAAGTTTCAGTCGCTTCAAGTTCCTCTGAGGTGGAGAAGCAAATCTTGAGGCAGAGATTCTTGCATGGTCGATTTTTCAGCTGGTTTTCAAGAATCAGGTTCAAGCGTGAGGGTGAGAGGAAAAGTGGGTAGGGTTTGAACATTGAGAAGAATTGGAGAATGAATTGGTGAGGTATTCAATGGAGGTGGTGATGGTGAGTTTATTTTTCGTTTTAGGTGAGGGAGTGGAGTGTGATCATTGGTTTTCATGGTTTTATAAGGGTTAGGGTTTGAAGGGTTAAACGAATTTGGGGAAGAAGATGAACGATTAAAGACACCGGTTGGGAGAGAGGATGAATGGATTTATTAGGGTGATAGGGGTATGATCATCATTAAGTTGGAACTCAAGAAAATAAAAGATAAAAGAATATGTTTCGGAAAATTCTAACTAATTAAAAGATATTGATGTTATCTCCGAGAAAAATTCGAAAAAGATAAAAGAAAAAACAAATGAAAGAAAATAAGACAAAAATTGAAGCAGATATTTATGTGATTTTTAGAGATATAATAAAAATGCTTGCTAATTATTTAGAAGGAAATTCTAGAACAAAAATTGCTTAATAACTCAAAAACTCAAGACATTTAAACATTATGCAACTTATTTATAAATGTGTCATTTACAGGAACTCCCATGCATGTTTTTCACATGAAACTTTGTTGTGATGGAAGTTCCCACTCCTTATACATATTGCTTCAAGTAGTTCCTTGTGGGGAAAGTTTCCATGCTTTCAATTGAGCTTGATCATATCTAGTTCCAGTCTCATCTTCTCATGTTTCTCCCTGCTTAAAGATTTAGTCAAGATATCTCCAATCTGATTATCAGTTTCACAAAAAGTTAACTTCATAAAACCTTTTTTCATATTATCTTTCAAAAAGTGATGCCTTATGAATATGCTTGACTCTTAAATGATGTAGTAGATCTTTGGAAATTCAAATAGCACTTGTGTTATCACAATAGGAATGCAATAATAAACAATTCCAAAGTCTCATAATTGTTGTTTTATCCACAACATTTGTGAACAACATAAAGCAGGAGCTACATATTCAGCTTCAAAAGTAGATAAAGCAACAATATATATTATGTTTCTTGGAACCCCAATAAGCTAGATAAGGACCAAGAAATTGAGCCCTACCTGAAGTACTTATTCTGTTTACCAAATCTCCAGCATAGTCACCATCACTAGTAGAATAATTGCTTATTGCTGCGGTTTTACCCATACGCAGCAATATATCACGTATAAAGAAAAGGTAAAATATTGAATAAAGATATTGCTGCGGTTTCGGCAAAAAACCGCAGCAATATGGTTTCAACGGGAATTTTTTTGAACAAAAGTTGATTTTTGACCAGATATATTGCTGCGGTTTTTTGTAAAAACCGCAGCAATATCCCCATTTTTTTTTATATAAGACACGCGTGCAGTTAGGGTTCTTGTTCCCCAATTTTTTTTAATGTAGCCGTTTTCTCTCCTCTCAGCTCTGCTCTCTCCTCTCTCCTCTCCCCTCTCCTCTCAACTCGCCGGGAAACTCCTCTCGCCCAAACAAGTCGTCGGGTTCGTCGTCCTCGCCGGGTTCGTCGTCCTCGCCACTCCTTTCTCTCTGCTCTCATCCTCGCATCTCTTATCCTCGCCGGTCTTCTCTCATCGTCCAAACAAGTCGCCGAGTTCGTCGTCGCCGGACTTTTAGATGTCGATGATGCGCGAACCGACGAGGTTCGTCTGAAAACCGCATCGTCTTTAATGGAGTGAAGGAGACGAATAATTTCCAGATCTGAAAATCGCATCGTCTCACACTCGGTTTTAATTTTCAATTTTCTCTTTCCTCTTCTTCGTCTTCCGGCGAGTTCGCCGTTCACTTCGTCGGCCTTCATCTCCTTAGTCGACCTTCAGTTTTTTGTATTTTGTATTTTCTTCATTTTTTTTTTCAGTTTAGATCTGATGTTTAAGATTTCTATTTTTTGTTTTTATTTTTTTTGAATGAATTATTTTAGAGTTTCTATTTCCATTCTAATTTTTAATGAATATGATATTTTAGTTTTTGGTATTGGTTACATTTTTCATATTTGGTGTGTTTCATAGTTTTATTTTTTATAATATCAAATGTAAATGTTGTAGTTATGGGTAGGGGTGTAAGTGGATTGGACTGGATTGGACTTTGCCAAATCCAAATCCAGTCCAAAGTTTTTTGGACTCGAGAAATTGAGTCCAAGTCCGATCCAAATATTTTTTGAGTCCAGTCCAGTCCAGTCCAATCCGATAAATTTTTCTTGAGTCCGAATCCAGTCCAGTCCAGTCCGATTATTATGTTATTTTTTTACCACCGATTTAGATTCAATGATTCACAACGTTTTCTCATAATTGAATTTGAAAAATTAAGCTCATTATATTCATTCCATAAAATAAGTCACATACATCTTTTATATTATATATATAAATATTAAATATATATACATTATATATATAAATATTAAATACATATTATATATAAATATATTTTTGGACTGGACTGGACTTATTGGACTCCAAAGGGGTGAGTCCAAATCCAGTCCGAAAATATTTGGACTCGAAAATTTGAGTCCGAGTCCAGTCCAAAAAAATTTCAGTCCAGTCCAGTCCGACAAGTTTGGACTGGACTGGATTGGACTCTGGACTTTTCGCAGTCCTCTTACACCCCTAGTTATGGGTTTTATTAATTCATTTGTTGTTTGAATGAATTCCAAAAAATCTGGTTGTATAGTGTTCTTTGTGAAAATATTGCTTGGGTAAAGTACTGAAGTATATGACATTAGAAATGTATGATTTTGTTTTTAAAAAAAACAACCTATTGCTGCTGTTGTTTGGTAAAAGCAGCAGCAATAGACTCACATATTGCTGCTGTTTTTACCAACAACAGCAGCAATATGTTGCTTTTTTTAATTTTTTTTTTATTATTAACACAACCTATTGCTGCGGTTTTGGGTAGGAACCGCAGCAATAGGTTGCCCTATTGCTGCGCCCTTTATTGCTGCGCGGCGAAAACCGCCGCAATAGGCCACTTAATGACCGCAACAATAAGCAATTATTCTACTAGTGCATCAGTGTACCTGGCCCTTTGAGTTCAAATGTATCACTTCTTGGATAAAACAAACATAAATCATTTGTTCCTTTAATATACCTAAGTATCCTCCTCACAACCGTCATATGAGATTCTTTGGGATTGGATTGGAACTGAGCACATAAACTAACACTGAAGGAGATATCTGGCTTACTAGTAGTTACGTATAGTAAGGAACCAATCATTCCTCTATACTTAGTTTGATCCACACTTTTGCCATTTGAATCTTCATCAAGTCTAGTAGCAGTTTCCATTGGTGTATGATTTACTTGTGCTGACTCTAGTGGCATGATTCAGGCCGGCATGACCAGGACCAGAATCATGTCGAGGAACCCCAACGGAATACCCTAGTGCGAGATAGGTTGACGATCATACATGTCATAGCTGGCGGGCCTGTCTATGGAGGGGCATCCAGTGGGGCTAAGGCAAGCTTGAAGGAGTTCCGTCATCAAGTCAACCTGTATGAAACACATCGATGGCCAGAACCGCCAACTATGCCAACTGTGACATTCACAAAGAATGATTTAGAAGGCACCATCTTCCCACATGACGATGCTCTCGTCATCACTTTAAACATGGCATATTGTGCTATCCATAGAGTACTGGTAGATGGGGGAAGTTCCACCAACAGGTTTCAACAAGATGACCATGGCTGCTTTCAACAAGATGACCATTGGCCTCGAGCACTTAAAAGGAGTCAGCTACCCTGTAACAGGTTTCATGGGAGCTTCCGTAATACCAAGAGGAGCCATAAAATTGCCAGTGAAGATTGGTCATGACTCGAAAGCAAGAGACTTAATGGTAGAGTTCCTTGTAGTTGACGTCCCAACAGCCTTCAATGCCATCATTGGGCGTCCGCTAATTCATGATGCACAAGCGGTGGTGTCAACAAACCACTTGACCATGGTGTACATGTCTAGTGCTGGGCGGCCACATAGGCTAAAAGGCAGTCAAGAGTCAGCTCGATCTTGCTATCATACCATGATAAAAGGTACGGATCATAAAGAAAAGCAGAAGAAAACCATGACGGAGATACTGGTAAAAGAAATTGTCGCCAGCAAATCCCCGGCAACAAAAAGATAACCAGCGAAGATCTACAACGCAGACCGGTTGAAGTATGTCGGCCTGGGGGAGAAACCAAAGAGGTTGAGTTGGTGGATGGCAATGCAGAGAGAACCATCATTATTGGGGCTGACATAGATCCGGAAGGTAAAGTCAATTTAATCACTGCTAAAAAAACGCAGATGTGTTTGCCTTTTCAGCTGATGAGATGTCGGGCATAGATCCAAGTGTGATGGTGCATCACCTGAATGTTGACGAATCATCCAGACCAGTGAAACAGAAGAAGAGAACTTTCTCGACGGAGAAGAATAGGGCCATCAAGGAGGAAATTGACAAACTCTTGGCAGCTAATTTTATTGAACCATGTGATCACCCGTCATGGTTGGCCAATGTCGTCATGCTTAGAAAGTCAAGTGGGCAGTGGAGAATGTGTGTTGACATTAAGGATCTCAACAAAGCTTGTCCGAAAATTTGTGACCTCCTGCCAAGGATTGATCAGCTTGTCGACACGACTAGTGGACATGCCATGCTGAGTTTCATAGATGCCTACTCAGGTTATCACCAGATAAGTTTGTTCAAAGGAGACAAAAAGAAGACAACATTTGTCACAGATGTCGGCGTGTTTTGCTATAAAGCCATGCCTTTTGGGTTGAAAAATGCAGGAGCAACATATCAGAAACTAGTCGACAAAGTATTTGAAGCTCGGAAAGGGAGAAATCTGGAAGTATATGTGGATGACTCCATCGTAAAAAGCAAGACTTAGAAAGATCACTTGAAAGACTTGCAACAAACATTTGAGACATTGAGGCGTTTTCAGATGAAACTAAATCCAAAAAAGTGCGTGTTTGGCGTCAAGTCCTGCAAGTTCCTAGGATTCCTGGTGAGTGAAATAGGAATTGATGCTAATCCCGACAAGGTCAAGGCTGTCATTGACTTGCCGGAACCTAAACGTGTAAGAGATATACAGAGGCTAACTGGGAGAATGGTGGCATTGACCAAATTAATCTCTAAGTCCGCCGACAGAGCTTTGCCTTTTTTCTAAATCTTGAGGGGAAACAAAGAATTTGATTGAGGAGAGGAGCAAGAAAAAGCTTTCTCCATGGTCAAAGAACACCTAAGTAAGCTATCCAACATTGCCAGACCATTACCACAAGACAAGTTACAGTTGTACGTGTTGGCAATGCCGAGAACAGTAGCAGCAGTGCTCTTGGTGGAGAAAAGTAAGGAGCAATTGCTGGTATACTTTGTCAACCAAGTTTATAACTCGGCAGAGCAGATTGAGAAATTGGCATATGCAGTTCTGATCGCAGCAAGGAAGTTAAAACCATATTTTGATGCACACTCCGTGCAAATCTTGACAAATCATCCTCTGGAGAAAGCCTGACACAAATTGGAGTCTTCTGGTCGACTACTGAAATGGGCTATTGAGTTGTCGGAATTCGAGTTAGAGTTCATATTCAGAACGACAATCAAAGCTCAGGCTTTGGTGGATTTCCTTATTGAAGCAACATATGAGGAAGAAGTTGAGGAAGTAGGCACTTGGAAGATTTCAGTTGACGGCTCCTCGGCTCAACATGGGCCAGGTGCCGGCATAGTTATGACGTCACCAGAAGGGCACGTATTTAAGTATGCTATCAGGTTCTCATTCAAGGCCTCAAATAATGAGGCAGAATACGAGGCGACTTTGGCGGGTCTACGATTATGTTTGGCGGCTGATGCCAAGAAGGTACATTTGTTTACGGACTCCCAACTTGTTGGCATTCAGATTAAAGGGGAGTATCTTGAAATGGTGAGGGAGATGACTTCACAATTGCAAGGATTTGAGATAAACGTCATCCCAAGAGCAAAAAATAGTCAGGCTGATGCTCTATCAAAGCTGGCAAGTTCATCACTAATCAACATTGAGACAACCGTCATGGCGGAAGTACTCAACGAAAAAAGCATTGAACAAAAGATCTCGATCGCTACAATCACCAGACATGAAAAATGATACTCTGATATCCTCAAGTTTAAATTAAATGGAGAGTTACCAAAAGAAAAGAAAGAGGCAACTAAGGTTAAGAAGGGGGCTTGCTGGTTTGTCATCTATCAAGGAGAGCTTTTCAACAAGGATTCTCTTTGCCATTGCTCAAATGTGTTACGTCACATGAAGCAACAAAAATCATGGAAGAGATTCACGAAGGCATTTGTGGGAACCATATAGGCGACAGAATATTGGCTCACAAAGCACTCAAGGCAGGATTTTATTGGTCAACTATGGTGGCTGATGCACAGAAATACGCGAAGAAGTGCGACAAGTGTCAAAGATTTGCGCCAATTATTAATTTGCCGGCCAATGATTTATAACCATCTTGTTCCCCATACCGTTCGTACAATGGGGAATGGACATTCTTGGACCATTTGCTACAGCCACTGGCGACAGAAAGTTCCTGATTATCGGCATCGACTATTTTACAAAATGGATAGAAGCTGAGCCATAGTGTTTGACCATGGCGTACAGTTTGACTGTGGCCCGGTTCAGAAATACTTGACGGATTTCAAGGTCAAGTTTGCTTATTCGTCAGTTTGTTATCCATAAAGCAATGGCCTAGCAGAGGCTGATAACAAACAAATCCTGAATGCATTAAAGAAAAAGCTTGACGATCTAAGAGGATTATGGGCTGAGAAGGTGCCAGAAGTATTGTGGGCAACAGAACGACATAAAAGGAGTCCACAAGAGAGAGTCCATTCAGATTGACATTTGGGGTGGATGTCGTCCTTCCTGTTTGAGGAAGAAAACAACGGGCAGTTGCAAAAAGAAGCTCTGGACTTTCTGTCGGAGGTCAGATTGACGGCTGAGGTCAAGCTGGCAGCCTCAAAAGACAGGATGAAGAGATCTTATAACAAGCGGGTAAATCATCGACCTTTGAAAGTTGGCGACCTAGTCTTGAGAAAGAGAACAACTACTGGCAAGGCTCACACTGAAGGAAAGTTTACCGCCAACTGGGAGGGCCCATACATCATTCAAGAAGAGATAGTGCCAGCTCTTACAAACTAAGCAAGATGGACGGCAAAGTTTTGGCTAACATTTGGAATGCAAGTGTACTTAAGAAGTATTTTGTGTAAAAATGAGAAGTACTGTATTTAGCGATTTACTTTGACTGTTGAATAGGATGTAAAGTGTAAAAACCCACCACCTACAAGGGGGTTAACACATGTTAATGAGAAGAAAAAGCTGACCACCTTCAAGGCAGGATTTTGTCGATAAACTTTTGTTTGACAACAAGGAAACATGTTGAGGCTTCCAACAAGTGTATATGGTTATCAACTAACACTTAAAAATGTATATGATTTCCAATCATACATCTTCAACTAATCATCCGTAAAAAGTGCTTATGGTTACAAAGCAGCACTTACACATGCTTAAAATCTCAAAAATGCTAAAATGGCTATAAACTAAAAATTTAGCAAAGGACAATAAGTTGACGGTCAATCGGCAACATATTGCAAACAAGTAAAAAAACTATATAAACCAACCAACAAGCGGAAAGATAATTGACAAAAAAACTTAACATTACTTGGCGGCATACACCCAAAATGTGTCAAGTTCAAGGCAAAAGGCCTTGCGTCAAGATGAAAACAGTAGAATAAAAAGAAGATGCCCAACACCAAGGTGAAGCACAAATATTTGTTCATAAAATGCAACAAAGGTCTTTTAAACATCCCAATAGATTTTTTTTTGATTATAAATCATTAGAACAAACTGATGAAACAGGTGAAAGCTGCCAAAACTCCTACTTGCCGTCATCAACAATCTTGGAGTTGGCATCATCCTGCTCATCAAACTCCATCCCATAGCGAGGGTCAGCATTGCGCACATGCAGCTCGACAATGAGTTCATTCTCACCCGACAAGGGATTCTTATGCTTACCGGCATCGAAGGCCCTCTGAATAAGATCCCTGTCAACTTCAGGGACTTCCCTCATGACAGAACGCATGGCGGCTGCCCATCCCCTAGCATGACGCTGAACCAGATAGTTGACAAAATCGTCCGAGTTGCGATATTCATCAACAACTGATTTCTCGCATCCGTCAAAGCTTGATCCTTCTCCTTGAGCTTGGTGGTAAGATCGACAACCTTGTTCTGCTCAGTTAGCAACTTGGCATTAGCAGCATCGATTTTCTTCTTGGCGACTTCATCAACTTTGACCTTATAATCCTCCTTCAGCTTCTGGTAAGCTTCCACTTGACGTTGATAAAGGGAGCACTTGCCGGCATAAGCATCCCTTAGCTCACATGCAGACTGATATGATCGGGTAAAATTAGCCAAAGAATTGGCAGCCTGAAAATAGAAAACAGACGTCAAAGAAGAGTGAAACCAAATATGAATGTTAAAAATTGACCAAGGAAAATATGTCGCACCTCCATAAACTTATGAGCGGTGTTGACAACAGGAGCATGAATCACTTCCCCAGGCCTATCCAATGGAAACTGCAGATTCTTAAGCATCCACCAACCCAGGTTGCCGCGAAGTTCAGGATACTCAAACTGAAGGCTCTCATTAGTCTCAATGTCCAACGTGGGCTGTCAAGAGCTCACCGGATGCACAGGGATTTCATCATACTGAAAGAGTGGATGGCCGGAGGGAATGGCCACTTGCTCGGGCTCAATCCAGTTGTCCCCCTTAAAGTGAATCCCCTCAGCAATCTGAGAAAGGTTTTCCCCCCTGTACTCAGCTGACATCATAATGCGCTTGCCGGCGGAAATTTCACAAGTTTCTGATCAGATCGAGTGGCATGAGATCTCTTGTTGTCTCGAGGAGTTGAAGGTTAGACGGTTGAAACATTGCCGCCAGCATCAGCATTGACGGCATCACCTGTACTCATGGGAGAGTTAGTACGCTCAGAATCTTGCTTCTTACTCTCCGACTGTGACTTGGTTTCCCCCCTCTTTTGGAAACCACCTCTCACAGTCGGCAAAGTCTTAGAAGCCCTGCCGGTGGGAACTCCCGACGAAGCTTACTTAACGGTTTGTCGGCGAGGTTTTGGGATGCCAACCTTGGTGCCAGACACATCAGCAACTTGTTGACTTTTGGCAAAAGTGGCAATGCTCTCAACTTCCTTAGTTGAGGGAGGTGCTTCCGGCATGGTGGTTGCTGGAGCCCAACGATGGTTAAGACCCAAATACTTGCGGTCCAAAGCCTTCAAAGCTGAAAAGAAACCAAAGCAAGTAAGTAAAAAAAAACTACAGCATGCCATCAAGCTCTAAGGACGGCAACTTAGTTCTTACCATCCTTACCCGAAGGATGGGTACGACACATCCCAGCAGCCGACAATGGTATGTTCCTAAGAATATACTTAGGATACGGCAACCAGACTTTGGGCAATCCACGACCTTTCTTGCCGGGTGGAGGCACAGTACTAAAATGCTCAAAGGCAACCTCTTCCTTGGTGGTCAATTTAGTAAGGGGGACGTGCTCCAACTTTCGCCTTGGTTTCGTAAACCAGAGCCTCAAGGGAAAAGTGGCAGGAACACGTAGCCAAAACCATCTCTGCCGCCAAAATTTTAAGGAGGCATCCTAGGAAAAACCATCAACTTCTTACCTGTGGTATACAAGGAATAGCAGCCCTTATTCCTAGCAGCCTTGACATCATCAGCCTTGGCTCCATGATTAGACCCATCATGTTTCTATTTATGCAAATGTTTGAAAAGGTTTAGGGTGAGAGGAAAACTCATCCACTGACAAGCCCAATTCTAGCCAGTCAGTTGTCGGATGGCTAAGGGTGTAAGATGTGCTAAACAAATGGTCAAACCTATCAACAACTCAACGAGATGGTGTCCCATAGGAAAACGCACGCCAAATTTAAAGTGATAACTGTATACAGCTATGCAACCTTCGGGAGGGGGGGCGAATGACGACATCATCAGGGGCAGGCAAAGACAATTCATAGCCTTCCGGCAAGGCTTACAACTTGGTGGTAGCACTACAATAGTCATATTTAGCCGCATCAGCCAACCAACTCAGCTCAGGGTTCATAGTATAAGGACCCTCTAAATAGCCCTCAGGCAGATACTCGTCATCCTAATCGACAGGACTCCCCTCGCCGGCAACATCATTATCATCAGAACAGCTCTGACGCTCGTCATCTCCATGTTCATCGTCATTATTTACAGCCGTCAAACCAACGACAGACGGCAACTTACTACATCCCTCAACAACCTTGGTGGTCGCCCTAATTCCACTTGACGGAGGCGTCCGATCTGAATGGGATGAAACCAAATCAACATAGTCCGGAGAACGGGAAGGTTTACTAACTTTAGCTGCAACCCTAGATCTGCCGCCAACTTTTCTCCACTGATAACGCTCATCTCTGCTAAGTTTACCTCGGCTCAAGGCATCGTCCCAATCTGAGGGCTCCTGAGACAAGTCAGCGTCATCCAAAACTGGCGGTGGCCGAGCCACAGTAACACCCGCCATCCCTAAGTTAGTCCCATACTCGTGAATAGCGGCTTTATCAGACGCTAGCCAATATTGGCGGCTAATAGGTTCTATCTCTATGGCGTCCTTCAGAGCGTCTGATTGAGTAGGATCCAACTCACCTAACGTCTCATGGCGGAGTTTATTCAAAATTTCAGGGTCCAAACGAGCCTCCGCCTTACGCTTGTCTTTGTCGGCCTCTTGTTAACCTATTCCCTTGTCACATAAAAAGTACGTGACACGGAGGGACCCTTAGGCTGCAAATCTTACCGATATCTTCGGAAGAGGAGCATTCACCTCCCTCTACCGCCACACTAGGTGAGGTCTCCTTAGAAGGTACTTCTGGCGTCTTCGGGTCAGGCCCAAAAGGCGCCAGTGTGTAATCCTCATTTTGACTGTCACCCGAAGCATTTAACATCTCTTAGGACAATCGCAGACAACCCACAAAGAAGAAACTAAAAACCTAAAAGTTTAAAAATGGCGAAGGAAAAAAGTTTGAGAGTTTTACCTTGTAACACGAAAATAAAGGCCCGAAGAAGTCCGACACTCACTCGAAGCTCACCGGAAAACCCAACGGTCACCGGAAAATTGAAACCCACAAATACCCAGTTAGAATAAGTCTCCAAAAACTGAAAAAAGAAATTCTAAAGCCACCGGTAAGTGGGAGCTAGAGAAAAATTAAGAAAAACAAGAAGAAAGAAGGAGATAAATGGAGAATTTAGAGAGAAATTTACCGAAGAGACGAACGGACACTTAGAGAGGAAAAGAGAACGAAGAGGGAAATAGGAGAGAGAAAAAACAACCGTTGTATTTATGGAAATAAAAGGACGGCTCTGGTTAGAGAGCAAATAACCGCCCTTCAAAGATCTCGACACGTGTCATCAGCCCACGTGAACACTGCAGAGCCCCTCTTCTTTCAAAAATATCCGACTCTAGAACTTCTCTGTCGAAATTTTAGCAAAGCAATGACAGCTTCACCGCCATCACTTGGGGGGGGGGTAAGTTGTACGAGATCATATAATCCCGTGACGGACGACCATCATATACATGCCGGCCAAACACACATGCCGTCGGTCGCCCGTTTAAACCTATGATGTCCTAATGGTCATAACATTAGGAGCCGGCAACCTTATACTTGTCGGCCCGACAACATGCCTTAAGAGGGATCACAATTGTCATAACAGACGTCGCTAGAATAACAATGTTTGTGCATATAAAACTTACGTGTATGGACAGAGATTACGACATCTACATGTACGAAATAGATTCCATATAAAGAACCGACCTGCTGTTCACCACCTATAAATAGACCACTTGCACAATTCCCAAGGTATATTTATTTTGACCCTACTTACCATATCTGCACATTACCTTGTCGAACCTTGTCTTACTTAGGCATCGGAGTGGGTTTCCTCGGCAATCCCCCGAGGTCAGTCATCCTTGTTCCCTGTGCAAGTACACCGGCAACCTTACACCGGTATACCAGACGTCGCCAAACCTTTTCATTCCTTCAACAACTGTTAACCCTTGACGTCCACTGTTTCACACCCGAAATACCTTCCTGATGATGGAAGTTATAGAAAATGGATAGAAGCACCTACCCTCTTAACATTTTTTTGAAATTTGCAAACCATGGGTCATTAGATAGATGTAATCAGGAGTGTTTATATCGGATAATATGATCCGAAATTTTGGATCGAGATAAAGGCAATCTGAATCCAATCCAAAAAGAATCGGATATTCGATTCGAAAAGAATCGGATACTCGACATTTCAGGTATTCGAAAATTTCAGATCAAATATTTAGATCATTTGAGCTGTTTTACTGAATAAAGCTGAATTTAGATCAGCACTCCATCTATATAAGTATTCTAGTTTTCTTCTAAAAAACAGAAAAATAAATTATTTTAAAGAACTTTCGGATAACTCTGATATCCGAAACAAAAATTATGTGGTTATCCAATCCATTTTTTTGGATATCCGATCCGAAATATCTGAATGCTCAAACATCGAATTTGATATCCAATTTCTGGATTGGATCGACCAGATCACAGATATGATCAATTGGATCAGACTGTTTGAATAGCCCCATCTGCAATAGGTATATTTAGTGGCAGATCCAGGATATTATAGATGTCTTCAATAAAAATTTAGGATATTAAGTTAGTCGAGAGATAGAAATCCAACCAACTAGCAAAGTTTTCCCAAAGGGTGTTACTACAACCATTAAACTCAATGCGTTCATTTTGTTGCAATAAAACAACCTATAAAACAAATTTTAGTCGGTGCTAATAAACTTACATTTTAGTCGTCCAAGTGTTTTCACTTTAGCATTTTCCTACAATTCGAGGCATGGTTTGTTGGACTGTATTAGTTTGCATACTAAACAAGTAGGCAAACACGTGAAAGCTATATTTGATATCGATGAGTCTACCGAGTCATTCTTACCCTCTTTCGACACCTTAAACTTGTTTGGTGTTGATCTTTTTGCCTACCATAATGGAGACAAATAACAAATAACTTTACATGGGGAGATGTTAGTAAACATATATTGATGACACCCATTACCTTACATGGGGAGATGTTAGTAACATTCACAATCAACATATAAGATAATGACCAAACACAACTTTGGCCTCTAAATAATGTCATCAATTCAGAGTATCCAACTCATTTGTTTACTTCTTACTACTTCGACCTTAAGATATTGCATCATCAAACCCACCAGGCATTCACAATATAACAACAAATAGGATTATATCAACATAAGGTAATGACCAAGCCCAACTTCGGTTATTACCAAAGTGAATGCATAGTGTACTAATATATGTCCTGAAACTATTTGAACAAATTAAAAAAGAAGTCTATTTAATACGGTGTTCATGATGTTCTCTTCATCCACCTCGACCGTTTTTTCTTGCTTGCATTTTTATTCGGCTGACTGGTTTTTTTGCACTAGTAAGTGTGAGCTTATTTTCTTTTTTGTAGTATTGACTCTTGTGGTACTCTTTTTCGGGGCCACCTTCTCTAAAGGCGTGTCCCAAAGGGATGCTAAACCATCTTCTTTTTTTGTAGGGTTGGTTTTTTTGGTGCTCTTTTTCGGTATCAAGTTCACTATAGGCATGAAGGGTTTCCAAACCAAAGATAGGTTCGGGGAGAATAAAACGAATATCTTTGATGCTTAACGATGATCTACCTTTAACACTAGGCACAACATGTGACAGTGTGGATTCTCCTGACCAAGCTATCGAGGTTTAAGCATAGCAAAAGGGACATGGGTCGAGATAACCCGAACTATTACCATCACTCTCACCAAACTACATCGGAGAGTGTCGAAATCAAATCCTAACTCTATTCAATTTTAATTATCTATTATAACCACGCCTTGATTTTCACACTCTATACTAATAAATTACTCTAGAATTTCCTTTAAAAATAGGGCAACCCTAAAACAAGGAATAATTTAAACCTATTACAATTCTAATAAATAAAATATTTCCAAGTCCAAAACTCAACAGCCTCAACGCTATCGTGGAGCAACTTCAAGAGAGAATCAGGTTAGCTTCATTACGTTTTTGGGTTCGAGGAACTATGATCTTCCTCACAAGGTTAAACAAAAGCTTCAACAGAGGATTAAATTTATTATGATTGGTGACGGTGGTTACAACATCTCTGCCGATAAAAGAGATAATGTCATCATTAATTGCTTCCCTAATTTGCACATTATACTTCCCCTTAAATTACAAATCAAAACCCTCATTTGGCACTTCAAACAAACTAGCCAAATAATCCGCATTAAAAGAAAATGAAACCCCATTAACCTTGCTAGAACAAGCTCCATCATCATTTTTAAAGTTCCTAATAAACTCTTTCATAGCATCAGGAACTAGTGGATTTTCCGCACATTCCCCCAATAATTTTCCCACTTTTGATGTTCGATTAAAACAAGAAATTTTGAAAATTTATAGGTTTTGCACCATACAAAATTAATTCCAAAACTAGGCACCGAATTCTTCGCCTTTTGCTCCAGTTCCTTCACCTTATTTAAATCTTCCCCCTAAGTTTGAGATTCCTCCTTTCTTCAAGTTTCAGTCGCTTCAAGTTCCTCTCAGGTTGAGAAGCAAGATCTTGAGGCAAAGATTCTTGGATGGTCGGTTTTTCAGCTGGTATTGAAGAATCAGGTTCAAGGGTGAGGGTGAAAATGAATTGGTGAGGTATCCATTGGAGTTGGTGATGGTGAGTCTATTTTTCATTTTAGGTGAGGGAGTGGAGTGTGATCATTGGTTTCATAGTTTTATAAGGGTTAGGGTTTGAAGGGTTAAACGAGTTTGGGGAAGAAGATGAACGATTAAAGGCACCGGTTGGGAGAGAGGATGAATGGATTTATTAGGAGGGGTATGATCATCATTAAGTTAGAACTTAAGAAAATAAAACATAAAAGAATATTTTTCGTAAAATTCTAACTAATTAAAAGATATTGATGTTATGTCTGCGAAAAATCCTGAAAAGATAAAAGAAAAAAAATGAAAGAAAATAAGACAAAAATTGAAGCAGATATTTATGTGTTTTTTTGGAGATATAATAAAAATGCTTGCTAATTATTTAGAAGGAAATTCTAGAACAAAAGTTGCTTAATAACTCAAAATCTCAAGACATTTAAACATTATATGCAATTTATTTACAAATGTGTCATTTACAGGAACTCACATATATGCATACTTATTATGTTTTTCACATGAGACTTTGTTGTGATGGAAGTTCCCACTCCTTAGACATATTGTTTCCAGTAGTTCCTTGTGGGGAAAGTTTCCATGCTTTCAATTGAGCTTGATCATACCTAATTCCAGTCTCATCTTCTCATGTTCCTCCTGCTTAAAGGTTTAGTCAAGATATCTCCAATCTGATTATCAGTTTTACAAAAAGTTAACTTAATAAAACCTTTTTCCATATTATCTTTCAAAAAGTGATGCCTTATATGAATATGCTTCACTCTTGAATGATGTACTAGATCTTTGGAAACACAAATGGCACTTGTGTTATCACAACATAGGAACGCAATAATAAACAATTCCAAAGTCTCATAATTGTTGTTTTATCAACAACATTTGTGAACAACATAAAGGAGGAGCTACATATTCAGCTTCAAAAGTAGATAAAGCAACAATATTCTGTTTCTTGTAACCCGAGAAACTAGACAGGGACCAAGGAAATGAGCCATACATGAGGTGCTTTTTCTATTTACCAAATCTCCAGTATAGTCAGCATCAGTGTATCCTTTGAGTTCAAAGGTATCACTTCTTGGATAAAACAAACATAAATCATTTGTTCCTTTAATATACCTAAGTATCCTCTTTACAATTGTCAGATGAGATTCTTTGGGATTGGATTGGAACCGAGCACATAAACTAACACTGAAGGAGATATCTGGCCTACTAGCAGTTAATTATAGTAAGGAACTAATCATTCCTCTATACTTAGTTTGATCCACACTTTTGCCATTTGAATCTTCATCATGTCTAGTACCAGTTTCCATTGGTGTATGATTTACTTGTGCTGATTCTAATGCATATTTCTTGAGAAGTTCCTTTATGTATTTATGTTGGTGAACCATGATTCATTTCTCAGTTTTCTTTATTTGCAAACCCAAAAAGAAATTTAGTTCCCCCATCACACTCATTTCAAATTCACTACTCATCAAGTTAGCAAACTCCTTGCGTAAAACTTCATTAGTTGCACCAAATAAAACATCATCAACATATAATTGCACAACTAATATGTCAGTTCCTCTTAATTTTAGAAATAGAGTTTTATGAACTTTTTTTTTGCTTAAAACCATTTTGCAAGAGGAACTTGGACAACCTTTCATATCACGCTATAGGTGCTTGTTTTAGTCCATAAAGAGCCTTGTCAAGTTTATAGATCTGGTCTGGAAAGTCATTAATGTGGACATGGATGGCTTCCCTAGAACAATTCCTAGTTCTATTATGATTTGTTTGTTTTCCTAATTCTAGTAGGAATAGGACTTATGAAATCCTAATCCTAATAGGATTAGAACTCCTACTTCTATTGGGAGTCTAAAAGCTTTAGAATTCTTAGTTTGGTTAGAAGTCCAAATCCTAGTTGGATTAGGATTCTAATTGGAGTAGAGTTATAATATTATTAGGAGTGTAGTTGGTAGGCGCCAAGTTGAGCTTGTTCTACTTAGATTAGGAGTGTGTTATTTCTTTGTTATCTTGTTCTTAGTTTCCTAGCCTTAGTAGGACTAGGGTTGCTTTGTTTTGCTTTGTTTGCACGCCTATATAAGGCCTTTGAATTCATTAATAAAATCAGTTGTTTTGAGTTGAATTTATTCCTTGTGAATTATCGTTGTTTTTGCCGAGATAGCAAAATAACATCGTTGAATTTAAACCGAGATAGCTTTATTCTTTAAATCTAGTTCAATTTAACCGAGACAGTTGAATTGTTCATATCCTTTGTTACAAATTTCGTCCACAATAATACCATAGATAAGTCGAGTTTTATAAACATACAAACGATCGAGTCGAACCAAAGCAAAATCCACATCAAGTGGTATCAGAGGAAGGCTACTGTAACGGCGCGTGAGATCACGTGTGGTCCATATCATGATTGTTTTGCTTCGTTAGAAAGAAACATACAGAGCTACGTTGTGTCAAAATTTCAGATCAATTAGATTAGTAACGAAGGCACAGTGATCGAAACATTCAGAGCAAATTTTCTAGCAGATTCGACCGGTTTTCAGGTAAACTTTGGGCAATTGGTTCTCGTAGCATAGAACGAATGTTTGAGTGTTTCTTGGCTTGAAATTGGACTTAATTTGGTCTAGTTTATGTCTGGAAAGTTTCATAAATTTTGAAAAACTTTTCCTATTTAGTCGAACACGTTTTTGATAATTGATCAAAACCGAACTATTCTGGACCAGTTTAGGGAGAATTAAAACTGCAACTACTTGGCTGGGTATGTTTTGATGAAATTTGGGTAGAGTGTCCTAGACACATAGGGCTACGCTTTGACCAAAGTTCATAATATTTAGAGTACTTTTGGTTGGATTTTGACATCTGCAATTTCGATGGTAATTGCTGGCAGTTTTCTGTCAATTTAAAATCTATGGGTTCAAGTGGATGGAGACATGAGTTACAAGTGGGTTTTGAAAGATTTTAAAGAGTTCAACTAGGTCTTCAGAGTCTGTCAACACTTGAAGAACGATTAGCACAAATTCAAAGGAGTTTTGCGAAGCTTCAAGATTTGATTCAACAACTAAACGCAAAACAACATGAAGAAAAAGCTGATGAACGTTCACAACAACTTCCTATTGTTGAGGATGAAAAAAAGATCGAAACTTTATCTTGTTCAAAGGATGAAGATTTGATTTGTACAGTTTCTCATGATGAAGAAGTGATACCTAGCACTGATACAAAGGAAATCGTGCCTATAGTTAATGTTTCGTTTCCATTGGTTCCAAGGGTTGCTGATGATATTGTTGTTCCAAACGTCAAAAATATTGTTTCTTTTAGGAAGGATAATTTACATCTAATGATAACATGGAGCACGCATAGATTAAATTTTCGTGGAGCAAAGGATGGTCTTGATCGAATGAAAATGATAGTTGAGTATATTGCTATCCGCTTAATATGGATGATTTCATGGCTTACCTGATGGAACTTGAGGGCAAGTTCATTTCAAGAGGGGGAGTATGATGTGGACATAGATGGCTTCCTTAGAACAAGTCCTAGTTCTGTTAGGATTTGTTTGTTTTCCTAATTATAGTAGGAATAGGACTCTTGAAATCCTAATCCTAATAGGATTAGAACTCCTAGTTCTGTTGGGAGTCTAAAAGTTTTAGAATTCTAGCTGGGTTAGAAGCCCAAATCCTAGTTGGATTAGGATTCTAATTGGAGTAGAGTTATAGTACTATTAGGAGTCTAGCTGGTAGGCGCCAAGTTGAGCTTGGTCTACTTGGATTAGGAGTGTGTTATTTCTTTGTTATCTTGTTCTTAGTTTCCTAGCCTTAGTAGGATTAGGGTTGCTTTGTTTGCACGCCTATATAAGGCCTTTGAATTCATTTAAAAAGTCAGTTGTTCTGAGTTGAATTTATTCCTTGCGAATCATCGTTGTTTTTGCCGAGATAGCAAAATAACATCGTTGAATTTAGCCGAGATAACATTATTCTTCAAACCTAGTTCAATTTAACCAAGATAGTTGAATTGTTCATATCCTTTTTTACAAATTTCGTCCACAATAATACCATAAACAAGTCGAGTTATATAAACATACAAACGATCGAGTCGAACCAAAGAAAATCCACATCAGTCATGATTTTCAAAACCAGGGGGTTGTTCCACATAGACATCCTCTTCTAAAAATCCATTTAGAAAAGCACAATTGAGATTCATTTGATACAATTTAAACCTCATCAAATAAGCAAAACCAATTAAGATTCTCATAGCTTCAAGCCTAGCAACAGGAGTAAAAGTTTCTTCAAAGTCTATACCTTCTTGTTAACTATAGCCTTTGACAACTAACCTGCCTTGTTCCTGCCGATTGTTCCATATTCGTCTAGCTTGTTCCAGAACACCCACTTCAAACCAATTACCTTTTGATGCTTGGGCTTAGGTTCCAAATGCCATACTTTGTTCCTCTTGAACTCATTGAGTTCACCTTGCATTGCAACAATCCAGTCAGCATCTTGGAGTGCTTCCATGTGATTTCTTGGTACCATAAACATGAAATGCACATAATTTCTTCAATTGTGACCTCGTCTGAGTTCCTCTTTCAATGTCACTTATAATGAGATCCAAAAGATGTGACATTTGATATTTCCAAGGTTTAGGATGGAATTGAGCTGCTAGAACATTCTCAGGTTCCTCCAAATTCTTATTGTGCTCATTTCCAGTTCCATTTTGCATGTCTTGTTGTTCCTCTTTTGTAGGAACTTCATTATTTCCTTCATTTTCATGTACCCTTGGCCTAGGAATATCATCGTGTTGCTTCTAAGTTATGGTTTCTTCATCATCACCTGCATACTTGGTTAGTCCAATTTCAAAATCATCTTGTTCCACAACATCCAAAGAATTGTTAGCCTCATCAAAAATAATATGGACGCTCTGTTCTACACACAGTCCTTTCATTGTAAACTTTATAAGCTTTGCTATTTGAGGCGTATCCCAAGAATACAGCATCGTCACTTCTTGCATCGGCTTTCCCTAAGTTCCTTTTTCCATTATCATGAACAAAGCACTAAAAATCCTAAAGTAGGAGATGTTAGGCTTTGTTCCTTTGAGGAGCTTGTAGGGAATTCTATTCAAGAAAGGTCTTACCTTTACTATGTTGATGATATAGCATGTTGTATTGACTGCTTCTGCCCACGGTAAGGAACTTGCTAGTAGCATGGTCCTTGCCATTTATTTCAAATTTGATTCTTCCTCTCAACGTACAACTCCATTTTGTTGAGGAGTCCTTGGAGCTGAAAAATTATGATCCATGCCTTGTTTCTTGCAATACTAATCAAACTTGTTATTATTAAATTCAGTTCCATGGTCTGACTTAATATGAATTATTTGATGACTAGTCGTTTTTTTGAATTCTCTTAGCAAATTCAACAAATTCCTCAAATGTTTCATCTTTGCTAGTTAAGAAAATTACCCAATTAAAACGTGAAAAATCATCAACTATAACTAGTACATGCCTTTTTCCACTTCTACTTTGGATCCTCATAGGTCCACATAAATCCATATGGAGAAGTTCTAATGGTTTTGTGGGACTTACCATCTTCTTATGCTTGCATGTGTTTCTAACATGCTTTCCTTTTGCACAAGCCTCACAAATTCCTTTTATTTGATATTATATTGAGGGGAGTCCCCTTACAAGATCTTTTGATTGAAGTTTGTCAAGCAGTGTAAGACTAGCATGTCCGAAGCGTTTATGCCCAAAGTAGTGGATCTTCCTCAATAACACTTAGTCGGGTTAGATTGTTCCTGGGAACGGAATTGAGATCCAAAGTATACGTGTTCCATATTTGAGTTCCTTCCAAAATAACCTTCTCGCTGTTATTATTGATGATTTTACATTTTTCAAAGGTAAAGCTTACATTGGTACCTTTGTCACAAAACTAAGAAATACTCAAACTACGGATCAAACCTTCAACTAGGAATACATTATCAATTGAATGCGAACTTTACCTTCCAACTTTACCAACAATGCTTATTTCTCCTTTCTTGCTATCTCCAAATATCACAGTTCCTCTTTGGTAGATTTCTAGTGAGAGAAATCTTTATTTGTCTGCAATTATGTGCTTTGAAGAACCGTCATCCAAGTACCACGAGTTGTCCCTCTCACTAGAACCTGCTTGCTTAGCCACTTTCTCATTTTTAAGCAGTTGATTTTTCTTGTTAGTACACTCATTTTGATCATGAGTTCCACTGCCACAGTAGGAACAAGTTTTAACACTTGGAAGTTCCACATACTTCTTTTTCTTAGTGCTCTTCTTTTTATAGGTGAAGCCTATACCTTCAGTCCTTTTGGTTTGAGCATTAAGAATCTATTTTGGTGTCTTTATGGGACCAACTTGTCTTTTAGTTTTTACTAAAGCAAGTTCCTGTTCCATTTTTCCCTTTTGTTCCTTTACTTTAATGAGATTAATATTTAACTTTTTTAAGTCAATGTCAAAAATACCCATATTCCTTTGGAAAATTGGATTTAAATAATTCAACCTTTAAGTAGTCTTCTTAAAATAGTCCCACTTATGAGTTATTTTTTAATAATCCAACCTTTAGAGGGTTTCTTCTCATAAAGGTCCTTGACCTGTTCGTGACCGGCATAACAGGTGAAATGTGATGCGTGTCACACTCTAATTGGTTCATATGTTTTTTAAATGTAAAAACCCCTCTCTCTCCTACCTACCAGCCATCATGACCCGTTCCACTGCCGCCCTCTGTCTCTTTTGCTGCCACCGTTCTTCCCCTTCCCCGCGCCGTCCCCATCCCCTTTCTTTCGCCTATGACACCTTTCTCCAGCCCACCGGGAGGAAATCGGGTCGAAGAGCTTGGCAGCAGCCATGGCCTCATTAATACCAATCCTCCACCCCTTTCACAGCAGCAACCGTTGTTCCATAATTCAGACTTTCGGAGTCTTCCACAAGATTTATATAAGAATACAATCAAAATAAATAAAGAAAATCAAAGACTAACAAAAACACTAAAATTTCAACAAAAACAAAAACACCCCAATTTTGTGATTATAGTTAAATTCAGATAAACTTTAAAGCTTAAAAAAAAGGAATTTGAAAAGAGAGAAAATGAGAGAACTAACCCCACCATGCCATGTTTACGGAGAAAACAAGTCCTCTAATCTTTGTCGAACACTGAGATTTGTGAATACTCCCTCTGTCCTAGAATACTCATTACACTTTCCTTTTTCATCTGTCCCATAATGCTCTTTACACTTCTATTTTTGGATATGACTCACTATTATTTTAATCCTTCTACATTTTAACCATTGGCCCACACTCTCTCTCCTCCAAATTAAATAATATCACTCACACTCTCTCTCCTCCAAATAAAATAATATCACTCCTACTACCTACCAACTCTAACTATTGGCCCACAGTCTCTCCCCATCAAATAAAATAATACTACTTTTACTACCTACTAACACCTATCACATCTACTTTTTTAATAAAATAACAATTGATAACCAAACTACAACTTATCATCTAAAACTACGTGCCCTGATAAGTGTCAAGAGTATTCTGGGACGGAGGGAGTAGTAAGTTTGAAATATTAGCTATGATAATCAAATAACCCACTTTACTTGATTATGGCTAGTAAATCGCCCCTAAATTAACGAGATACCTAGAATGAGAAAGTGGGGTTGAAAATTAAAATTGCATTAAATTAGGTATTGGGAAGTGGGAAGCTTGATGAATGATGGAGCTTCTGTTAATGGCGGTTTTGGCGCCAATATAAGTCGGGGGGCTTAAGAGTTAGGAGGAAAGAAGTAGGGATTCCCTTTATCTTTAGAAAGTAGGGTTATTTCGGGTGGTGGTGGGTTGGTGCTTTGGGTGGATGGGTTGGTTTTCCGGTGGCTAAGTGGGGGTGGTCAAGGGAAGAAGGAGGAGGAGAGAGAAGCGAGTAGGAGGGACAAAAATTACCTAAAGTTCAAATCATAAGTCACCTAGGACCATTATGAGAAGACACCCCCAAAAGTTTGGATTATTCAAAAATAACTCATAAGTGGGATTGTTTTAAGAAGTCTGCTTAAAGGTTGGTTTATTAAAATCCAATTTTCCTATTCCTTTTTAATGGACTTTGTAGGATCATGACTTAGGCTAAACAATTTATATTGACTAACTTCCACTTGTAACATTTTGTTTTCATTTTTAACTCTTTAAAGAGACTCTTTTAGGATGGTGTTCCTATCAAGAAGATCAAAAAAATTTATTGAACATTTAACCTAGAGGATTTTGAATAGATCATATGATTTTTAATCACCTCAAAAGATTTATTACTTTGATCCTTTATTACTTTTAACTTCTTATATTCACTCAAGTTTGTAACTACTAACTCTACTAATTGATTATTGGTTTAGAGAATGTAGAGTTTTGGATTTTACCTCTTCTAGAGCTACATCATCATGCTTGGCCATCAAACACAAGTTTGCAGTTTCTTCCCTTGGTTGAGGTTCCTCATCTTCGGAGTCAGATTCTCCCCATGCAGCTATCATTGCTTGCGGAAGTCTGGTTTAGACACTAGTAGAATAATTGTTTATTGTTGCGGTCATTAAGTGGCCTATTGTGGCGGTTTAAGCCGCGCAGCAATAGATAATTAACCTATTGCCGTGGTTTTTGACTGCAGCAATAGGTGAGTCTATTGCTGCGGTTCCTGACCAAAACCGCAGCAATATGTTACACCTATTGCTGCGGTTCTTACCCAAAACCGCAGCAATAGGTAGTGTGAATAACAAAAAAAAATTGAAAAGTAACCTATTGATGTTGTTGTTGGTAAAAACAACAGCAATAGACTCACCTATTGCTGCTGTTTTTACCAACAACTACAGCAATAGGTTGCTTTTTTTTATAAAAAAAAAAAATTTACATTTATAATGTCATATATTAGTACTACACCTCTATAGTCTATACCCACACAACATTTTCAAAACGACAGCAAATTTGTTGGAATTCATTCAAGCGTCAAATTAATTGACAAATTACATAACTACAACATTATACATTTGACTTTATAAGTTTTATGTTGAAATAAAAAAAATACACATATATAAGATCTAAGAAAATATATACAAATGATATCTAAAAATATATATACAAATTAATTAATTCACCATACACCTAAAATACATATTCAATTAGATCTACAAAATTAACAAAAAAAAATTAAATTGAAAAAAGATGAGTACAATCCACAAACCAGAGAACTGAAGCCCCAACCGAGAGATAAAAATAAAGCCAACAAGTATTAACTTTCGTGAAGAACAAGGAGGGGAAATTAACAATAGCATAACTCGAAATCAACAAACGAACAAGTAATAATACAAATATACAATGAGTTCAAATCTCCAAATTAATCAACAACAACCACAATACATGTAATAAGTAGAAATTATATATATGAAATTATAACTCGAAATTAACAAACAAAATCTGCCGAAAAATCAAAGGTAATCAACAAGGACAAATTTTCATAAACGAAAGGAAAAAGATAAGAGAACATGTCGTATATCAGCCGAAAAACACTTAAACTCGCCGAAAATTCTCGAAAAAAAACTGAGAACGAAAATTAGATCTACAAAATTAACAAAAAATTAGATTAAAAAAAATGAACTCAGAGGAAAATGAAAATTGCAGATCTGAAATGAGAGAGGGAAAGAATGGTGAAGACGTCACGAGATGATGACCGACGAGATCTGGAAACGAACGAACGATAAGCATCAAGAACGGCAAAGACGTCGCGAAGCTTGAACGAACGATGATGCAGCGAACGGCGAAGGAAATCAGAGATGGCGGCGTCGAACACGAGCCTATGTTGGGTGGGCGTCGAACGAACGAACGCGAGCCTACATATTGTGAGGAGAAACGAAGGGTGAGAGTTGAAAAAGTGATGGAGAGTAGGAGAGAGGAGAGAGACCCTACATTTATTAAAACGGCGCAATGGGTTTTAAAAGAAACCCTAGCTGGGCCTATAATTAAAACGCGGGAATCTAAAAAAATGGACCAGACATATTGCTGCGGTTTCTAGAAAAAACCGCAGCAATATATTAAAATATTATTTTTTTAATATTATTTTAATATATTGCTGCGGTTCTTGCCAGAAACCGCAGCAATATATCTGGTCAAAAAGTCAACTTTTTTTCAAAAAAATTCCATTGGAACCATATTACTGCGATTTTTGGTCGAAACCGCAGCAATATCTTTATTTTATATTTTACCTTTTCTTTTTACGTGATATATTGCTGCGTATGGGTAAAACCGCAACAATACCATCGCAGCAATAAGCAATTATTCTACTAGTGAGAAAAGGTTGATTTGTTGAATTTTTCTTGGTTTGAAGTTTTTCCTTTGCTTTTCTCTATCTCCCATTGAGGACATTCTCGAATGATGTGGTCAGTACTTCCACATTTGAAACAACCAGGGTCAAACTTAGAACTTGGGTTTTTCTTTCCAAAGTTCCTTCTTTTCCCTTTTCTTGTATTGTTGTAGAATCTCTTAAACCTTCTTACCAACATGGTTGCTTCTTCTTCATCCGCTTCTGAGTCATCCTCCTCTTCAACTCTTAGCACAAACCTAGAGCTTTTAGGAACATTAGTTCCTAAATGTAGCTCATGTGTCAAAAAGGATCCCACAAGTTGCTCAATATTGAACTTATTGAAATCCTTAGTTTCTTGAAGAGCTGTGACCTTGGCTCTCCACCTTTCATCTTCAGGAAGACTTCTCAATACCTTTCTGACATGTTCATCAATAGGAATTTCTCTTCCAAGGGAAAGTAGCCCATTTGTTATGTTAGTAAATCTTGTAAACATCTCCTGAATTGTCTCTTTGGAACCCATCTCAAAACTTTCATATTTTGACATTAATACGTTAAGTTTGGAACGCTTGACTTCATTAGTTCTTTCATGGGTACTTGAAGAAGTTCCCATATTTGTTTTGCATTCTGACACCCCATAACCCTATTATGTTCATGAGTTCCAAGACCACAATGGAGGAGCTTTACAGTTATTGCATTATTTTCCATTTTTTCAAAGTCCTCCCATATTCAGAGAGTTGTTCAGGAATTTCCTCATTTTGAGCATTTGTCTTTGTTACCTCGAAGTCTCCTACTTCAATAACTCGCCAAACTTGATAGTTTTCAACCTTGATGAATATGTCCATCCTATTCTATAATTTTCCATTGAACATGGTAGATCTTTGTGTAGAGTATCCTTCTTCCAGTTTATCTTGCGTGTTCATGATGTTCCAGAAACGTTGACTTAACAGGGCTGCTTGATTTCTCTGAGTTCCTGCTCTGATACCAATTGTTATTCTAGGGGAACAAACTACAATATGGGGTGAATTATAAAGGGAGTTCCTATTTAAATTATCGACTTTGATTGCGAAATTAATAACTTTAAAAGCAATAGGAATTTAAAGTATGCAAGAGAGGTTTAGCGAGGAAACTCCTTATCTCAATATAAGGAGAAAAACCTGGACCCACTAGAGATTTTCAACACTTTCACTATAATAGAGGAACACGTAGTTACAATCTATTATAGACTCCACAACTTAAGTTCCTCTAGGAACTTAACTACCCCACAATGATAACTCTATCACTATGCTACTCTCTCTCTCAATACCCGACTTTACTCAAAGCCTTACAAGAGTTCCCACAACTCTTTTCCTTAAAATACAACTTTGTAGAAAGAAAAACTCTAGTGTTTAGAAGATTAAATAATTAAATTACTAAGAACATGGAAATAACAAGAGAACTTATGCATTTTCTCTACAATTTAACTCAAGAATGCTTTTTGGAAAAATGTCAGTTGTTCTATCTCAAAGCAAAACATCCATCCCTATTTATAGAGAAGGTGTAAGGGTCATGTTCCGGCATTCATCCAAGGTCTCTACCACTTATGGACTTAGTGGCTAAATTTTAGGCTTAGTCAGTAAGTTGGTTGAGATTACTTGGGGAACAATGAAGCATAATCCCCACTAACACTCCTTAGGAATCCATTGGAGATTCTTTAGGAAACATGTGATGATTTTGTTTGGAGCATAAGTAATAATATTATCAAAAACTTTTTCTTAATTTATTTTCCTTAAAAACATGTTTTTTTTATTTCCATAAGCTTGTCCGAGTTTCCTTGTTCCTTAACACTTTACTGAACACTTCTAAACATTACAAAAATAAAAGAAAAAATGGGAAAGGATTAGTGAGTCTCCTCCTCCTCCTCCTCCTCCTCCTCCTCCTCTCTCTCTCTCTCTCTCTCTCTCTCTCTCTCTTATATGTTACTATTTTTATAGATGATGGTTTTTACTTAATTATAGCTCAATTAGTAAATATAATATTATAGAGAAATTATCTGAAGTGCACAATAAGATAGTGGTGAGAAGTGATGGCATTTTAAAGACACGATAGTTATAGATCAAAAAACAATAATTTAGAGTAGTATCACATGTCATAATTTAAGTTACAACTATGGCTTCAATAATGAAAAATGTCATTAGGTTTTTGTTCGTATGCACAATATTGTAAATCAAAATTATTTTTAAAATAAACTCTTTACACATGAAAGTATACTTAGCTTTCTCACAAAATCTAGTAAGTTTTATTTTCGCTGATGTAAAAAAAAATAAGTTTTATTTATTTCTTCAAGGGATCCTTCCTGCTCTATGCTCCAGCCCCTCATGCTCCTCTGCCCCCTATATCTCATGAAATTGGACGCTTGCATTCTTATTCCTCCCCACCCCTCTTCATATCTCTAAAGGTGACTGTCACCCCCTCTCTCTCTCTCTCTCTCTCTCTCTCTCTCTCGTGCCCCTTCGCTCCAGTACCCCAATAAACAATCACATGTACGCACCCTGTCAATGAATCTTATTAAGATATTTTTTCATTATGTTCATAAAATAAACTATATATCTACACATGAAAACTTATTAAGTTTCTGCATAATATCTAACTTCCTTATCTCTTAAATTGATCCATTTGTCTTCACTTCCCTTCGCTCAGCCCCCTCGCCATTGCAATCTCATTAAGTTAACATTTTTGGCATTCCTCCCATGCCTCGTCCTCACCCCTCTCGTTTCACCTCCACCCTATCACTCGACGTTAGAAACCCTATTCTATAATTTCAATAGAGTGGTCACAGTCAATGGTGATCTTCCAACCTCTCTCAAACAAGCTCATGATATATGATACAAGTATTAGGAAAACGGAGAAATATTATGTATATGGATACATATTGTTCATGACGTGCTATTTGTTACAACATAAGTTATCTTAAGGGCATTATTGTGTGACAATATTTAGGATTTATGAAGCTAATCATAATCATTTCAAGTTGTTTGTGATGCATATCATAGTTTATTAATCATGTTGTTATTTTTACAAAATGTTTGATTTCATACCTGGAATCATCTTTTATATCATATGTCATATGTATTTAAGGAATATCGCACATGTTTATTTCAAGTCTATACAATAAGGACCTTTTACCTCTAATCTTAAAAATTACAAAGCTAGAAAGTATATTGGACTATAGAGCATATACAACAATATACACGAAAATAGTGACCTATATAGGGTTGGGTTCTAGTGAGAACCCTCTTATGGTGAGAACTACTAAAAATCAGCAAAAACTTCATAAATGAGAAAAAAATAAAAAAATGAGCAAAAGCACAAAATGATAGAAAATATTAAATGAGCAAAAACGTACAAGATGAGGAAAAGTGCAAAATGAGAAAAACGTAAAATAAGCATAAAAAGGTTAAATGAGTAAAAACGTAAAATGAGCAAAAACGTTGTGAAATGAACATAATAATGTTAAATGAGGAAAAGTATAAAATAAGCAAAACATAAAATGAGCAAAAAACAATGTTAAATAAGACATATTAACTTACACCTATATATATATATATATATATATATATATATATATATATATATATATATATATATATATATATATATATATATATATTCCACACACTTAAACAATCTGATGAAAGATGGCAAATTCGCAGTTGTTGCACATTTCCACCATTCATCCTTTACATCAAACAAGATAAATAACTTCCCTTTAATGTAACCATTCACGAAGTTGTCATTCTTACAGCCTAAGCTGTCTTCTTAAGCTCCTCCAAAATTCCATTGCGAAGATTAATTGTCTTCTTGCTAGACATGCATGTGTATCACCCATGCTGCTGTCGTGTAGTGCCTGAGCATTCATGATTCTTTCCATATTCGTAAACCAACCATACTTACCAGTCACTAAACAGTAAAGAGAATTAACGATTATGTTGGACACCATAACTTTCTCAACCTTGTCACCTAAAATGTCCTAAATCACCTTGTACATGTTCTCAAAGGATGCCTTCTTCTCTTCTTCTTTTTTCTTCCTCACTTTCATCATCAAGCTTAAAGCCTTCCTTAGTAGACCTTCCTAGCTGCTCACCAGTTGTGTCCATTGTGACTATAAAGGAACCACCAGCTTGACACTCCCAAATGTATTGGTCATCATCATTATGCTTGATGTGTGTCACTATTGTAACACCGCACCCATACGGCGTCGAGTCTATCGTCACCAATACTCATCCAGGGCCAACAACTGTCCTTCATAAGCAATACAAGTTCTTCCAGCATTTTATCCTCACTCTTGCGCACCTGAGAAACTTCCTAGGAGGCCACCCATCCCTAGATTACTCCCAACCAAGCACGCTTAACTTTAGTGTATCTTAGGAAATGAGCTCCCTCAAAGAAAGATGCATCTTGTTGGAATGAGTAACCTGCTAAATCCCTTTAAAACAATCATGAGCGGTAATACATACACCCTTACTTGAGGACAACAACGCCCTTGTTGCGCCTTAGGACTCCACATATCCGGCCACAGCGAACGATCCGTGGGTCGCCCCAACCTGGAAACTAATCACATATTCGGTTGTAGCCGATGATATAGCCCCATAATCCTCGTCCACTAGGCGACTAACCATGGATTAGTTATCCAAATGATCAGCACGTGCTCGTAGGGTTGCTCTGATACCATTTGTAACATCCCACCCACCAATGCGCATCACGGGCCAACAATTGTCCTCAATAGCCAACACAAGTTCTTCCAGTGCATTTTGTCCTCACTCATGCACAACTTGAGAAACTTCCCAGGAAGTCACCCAACCCTAGTCTACTCCCAGCCATGCACGCTTAATTTGAAGTATCTTTGGCAATGAGCTGGCTAAAAGAAATATATATATTTTTGGAATGAAGTATCTTAAGCAATCATGGGAGTTATAAATACCATCTTTGAGGATGTAATATTATTTAAAATGGGAACTCCCTCCATATTGGTTAGCTGAAACTTTCAGGGATGACAATTTTACCTTTGATCGTGTTTATGATAGTGAAGTTGAGGTTGAAAATGGAAACATTAATGTTCCTATAAATTCTTTTGACACGTTTTAGGGTACCATGACAGAATGTACAATTTTTCATAAGTTTCTCATCCCTTTGGATCTGTCTCAACTTTTAGGATTTAGAAAAATCCGAGGTCGATTTTTTTCTAAGAAAGGATACAAATGCGGCAAGGCAACTCAAGATAATTAAAATTAGTTGATCAGTTGAATTATTGGGCTTGGATCATCATACAATTCAAGGGTACATCAGCGTTTTAGTGTTATTTTAATAGTTAAGGGCCGAAACTCAATTATTTATTTCGGTTCCTAAGTTGTTTTATTATTTACAGTTTTTTAACCTCATATCCTTGACAAATGTTTTTTTGCTCCATATACCCCTGCAAGTTTCTGAATTCATCGTAAACGCCCTAATTTTCAAAAAATCCACAAGATGCCCTTAATAACTAACAATGGTTAACTCCATTAGTCATTAACCCATAATTAGCTCCTAATTCCTAATGAACCTCTAATAAACCTAATTAACCATTTCCTTTGTCTTTCGGTACAATTTTCTCCTACCTTGTTTCTCCCTCCATCCAACCCCCTTCCGCCTCCCCCTCTGGCGAACATGAACAATGAGCCCCACCTCCTACCCTGTACCTCATCTCAACCCTGCCATTCATGCCTCCTCCTCACCAATATGTTGAAAATCAGTTTTTCCACAGCCCCCGACACTGCCGCACCCTAACAAACTGGGTGCACAGACCCGAACCAACCTATTTTGCTATCTTCTGCCTCTCATAGCCATGTCTGCAGCGTAATAGGCGCACAGTTCACCATATCATATCTCCACATATATTAACTCATTCTCGAACTAATAATAAACATTAAACAAAAAAACCTCATATATTACAACAATAAAAATTTCATAATAAAATACAAAAACCAATCATATTAAAGCTCAAAAGAAAGTACCCAGTTCAAACAAAGCTGTAATTTGATGGATAAGATAGAGAAAGAGTGCGGGTAAATTTTGGGTATACATGTTGCTTGTTGCTTAAAGAAGGTACCCTGAAATTAATAAAAGAGATATGGGATACTGAGTCTTGCTTAAAGATTAGAAGAAATGTCACAAGAAACGTTTTTGTCAAATTGGGTGTAAATGTGTAATACCCCATATTTTTGAGTATTTATTTAAGTAATTAGATAATATTTTTCAAATATAAATATTTTAAGCAAAGGGTATTTTAGTGATTTCCTTCGTTTTAATTTTTTTGGGGGGATTATGGCGCCAAACTTGGATTTGTTAAACTTTTAAATTTAAATCCTAGTCAAAATTTTTATTGAGTTATTTTAATAAGCTTTAAACATTTTGATATTTGGTATTGGTTTTATCCTTTATGATGGAGATTTGCAAAAAAAAAATTAATTAATGCTTGACATGGTGTAATATCCCAAAAACATATCATTCTTAATTAACTAATTAATTGTAACAAAAGACTTCATAAAATAAACTATTACCAAGCTTTAAGTATCAATTATATAAAGGGGTGATTTGGTTTAAAATAAAAAAAAAAAATTAACAATAAAAGAAAATAGAAGAAAAACAAAAGAAGAAAAGGAAATAGGAAGAAGAAGTAAAAAGAATCTTGAATTTGACTTTCTTCCTCCTTTTTCCTTCCTTCCTCCATCAAGCTTTCTTTCTTCCTCTAAACAATTGAGTTGTTGCCATCATCACATCAAGAAAACAATCTTCATTCAAATTCTCTTCAACCTCATTCTTATCCTCAAGTTATGGTGTTCAAGTTGTTTAGAAACTCCTCAATGGCTATAAATAGCCATGGTTAATCACCTTTAAACATCGATGAACCTCACTACTCTCTACCTTCCTAAAATCTCCCCGGAGTTAGCCCCCATTCTCGTAAAAAACGCAGCCAAAAGAACCCCCAAAAAGGGCTCTCATTCTCTATCTCTCTCTCTCTCTCTCTCTCTCTCTCTCTCTCTCTCTCTCTCTCGTGCATGCGCTGCTGTTAAATTTAATAGTCAGAATAAGATTGCTTAAACCCATAAGCCTTCAAAGACGTGGTCAATTTTGCAAACCAACACCTAGGCGCCTGCTTCAAACCATATAATGATTTTTTCATTCTGCACACCAGATTAGTATTTCTTTCCTGAAAACCAGGAGGGATTTTCATATACACTTCTTCCTCCGAATCTCCATGCAAAAATGCATTGTGGACGTCCATCTGATGAATTTCCCATTTTTTCACAGCTGCAATGGCCAGAAAAGTACAAACTGTGGTCATTTTTGCTACTGGGGCAAAAGTTTCATTATTATCAATTCCGTCCACCTGATGATGGCCAAATATAACTAATCTTGCCTTCAAACGCTGCAACCCTCCTTGCTCATCATATTTTTCTGTATACACCCACTTACTTCCCAAGGCCTTCTTGCCTGGAGGAAGAGGTTGCAATTCCCATGTGCCTTGATCCTCCAGAGCTTTTATTTCAGCTCCCATGGCTTTACGCCACCCTTCATGCTTCATAGCTTCTTTAAATGACTTAGGAGGGTTCCCTGCAGTTATAGCAGCTAGAAATATGCGATGTTTATCAGAAAACTTTTCACAACTAACATAATGTAAAATAGGATAGGGAGTACCTGAGGACGTCGATGAAGAAGGTTCCTGAGCAAATGAACTTTTCTTTTTCACTATAGTATGAGTCACATAGTCCTGCAATCTTTTATTTGGGTGTTTGGTACGTTGACCCCTTCCCAACACCTGTCCACCACTCTCCACACCATCCTCTCACCTCCTCCCTTGTGGTTGCACCCCACAAGGATCCGGAATATCCGACATGCCGTGATCTCCCACGCCAGGCAACTCACGTGGGATACTAGCTGCGGCACTACCGTCGACCACAGGGTGGGGGTTGGCATCGAGTTCCACCCCCACATCCTGCGCCCCACCCCCCGTTGCCTCAAGTTCCCTTCATCCGTCACGGGAACCGCAACACGAGAGTTGGGGATCTCCTCCTCACAATACTCCAGATCCACAACATTGTCATTCGAAACCTTCAATGGGTCAGACAAACTAAATGGAAATTTGTGTTCAATAAACTTCACATCCCGGGAGACAAAATATTTCTTGGTGTCTAAGTCATATAATTTCCATCCTTTCTGAGTGCAGGAATAGCCAACAAAGACACATCGACGACTCCTACTGGCAAACTTATCACCACCATGATATAAATTATAGGCTTAACACAAACAACCAAAAATCCGGATATCTGTCATCATAGGGGGTTTCCCAAACAAACATTCATAAGGAGTTTTATAATGAAGAATGATAGATGGAGTTCTGTTAATTAAATGACAAGCTGCCTGGACACAATCCCCCCAAAATCTCAAAGGAAGATTAGCCTAAAATCTCAAAGCCCGAGCAACATTTAAAATATGCCTATGTTTCCGTTCAACCCTGCCATTCTATTGGGAAGTTTTAACACATGAAGTTTGAAATATGATCCCTTGTTGCACAAAATAATTTTTCAGGCAATTAAATTCAGTTCCATTATCACTGCGTATATATTTTATTTTCTAATTAAATTGTCTGTCAACCAAAGCCACAAAGTGCAGAAACATAGTCTCAACCTCCAATTTATTATATAATAAATATGTCCAAACAGTGCGGGAAAAATCATCAACTATAGTTAAAAAATAAGAGGCACAGCAGGAAGACTTTGTACGGTATGGACCCCATAAATCACAATAAACTAACTCAAAAATGCAACTGGCTCTACTATCACTGTTATGAAAACTAGTTCTAGGTTGATGAGCACGGAAACACACATCACACCCATCTTTATTGCAACTACTAATGCTAGATTGACTCACACAAGGTAAATGCCTCAAAACTTTCTCCGAAGGGTGACCCAATCGCTTATGCCAAATGTCTATCGAAGCAACACCATCCACAGCCATTATCTGCACCTTAGAAACACCTCAGAAAAGAAAAGTCCATCGACCCGCTCACCCGCTCCAATCAGCGTCCTCGTCGTGCGGTCCTGTAATACACATAACGTTTTAGTGAATTGAACAATGCAGTTTGCAGAATCTAACAACCGCGGTATGGAAATTAGATTGCAATCAAGATTAGACACAAATAAAACGTTCATCATTTTTAGATTGCCACGAAGAGTCACATCTCCCTCATGAGTAGCCTCTGCTGAACTACCATCTGGCAAACCCACGGGACATCCACTAATTTTCCTGGTAGTTGTGAGGTGCGAAAATGTGCCGATTACATGATGGGTAGCACTAGTATCTAGTATCCACATAGACTTACCATTCAGACGATCTTTGGGTTTAGGTAAGTTCAGCAAATCCAAAAAATTTTGCCATTGTGTATGGGGTTGTTTTATGGGCTTAGTGTATGGGGTTGTTTTAGTTAGGAACGTGAGGCTTCCCATTTACCTTTAGCTTGGATTTTTGTTGGCATTCTACTTTGTGAGCTAACAGAACTAGCTCCTCCAATGTAGAATAGGAGTGTAATTCAACAACATTGGCTATAAGGGGGTCCAAACCTCATAGAAAACGAACCAAGGTTTGAGGTTCATCTTCCACAACAACACAATTAATTAGATGTGCCTCGAATTCACGAGCATACTCCTCCACAGATTTGGTTCCTTGGTTCCAGGTGGTGGAATTTGGCAAAGTTTTCTTTGACATAATAGGTGGGTAGAAACTTTTATTTGAGAATTTCTTCATTTTCTCCCAAGTTCTCACCTTTGCCATTCCCACTCTTTCTCTCTTAGTGCATACACTCGCCCACCAAGTTGAAGCATATTTTATTAGCTTCAATGCTACTAACTTCACTCTCTTCTCCTCTAGCACTTGTAATCAAATACTTTTTCCACTGTTTTAATACACTCAATAAACTTATCAGCATCGAATTTACCATAAAGTGTATCAACCTTATTATCATTAGAGAGACTAAAGTTTGGGCCTCTTCTGTTATTACGCATCCCTTGTTCAAAATTAAACAAAGTGGCTTGGCTATGTTCATCTGACTCATATCCTCTTTCCAGTACTCTTAATCTCAAAGAAAGTTGGCAAAGTTGATCTTGCATCAAATCCATTATAGCATTCGCCTCTCTCCTTTCATCTTCGAAGGCCTTAATGACCTATCTCCAATTTGTTGGGGGGTCCTCCTTCTCGGACATGGTGGGAACGTGTTTGGGGAGATTTGGGTTGTGTTTAAGCTAGGAAACTAACATGGCTCTGATACCAAGATGTTGTATAATTGGAGTAACACTCGAATCATACAAGGTAGGATGGAAAGTAAACAAAAACCAAGAATTCCGTCAATAGAAGAACTCACGATTTAAGGGTAATCTTTAACTTAGCAAGGATAAGTCACACCAAGTTACTTAGCTAAAGGTTTCTAAGAAAACCATTCAACTTGACAAAGTTTAGCTAGCATTGGTGAATCAACTTAGCCTTCTAATCCAAGAAAGTAAACTGAATACAAGAGAAAAAAAACACTCGATTTTTTTGTCATGAAATGTATGCCCTTTTCTCATTCATGTCATTCGATGTTTATAGTACAACCTAGGACATATTACAACGTTTTTCTGATTGTTATAAAAGAAATCACTAACTAAATTAACAAGAACGTGCTAATTTAATAGCATTGGAAAAGAAAACCCACTAAATACAAAACCAGCTATTAAGAGCTAACTCTCCTAGAATTAAGGCATCTTCTCTCTAACACGCCGTTGTAAGTGGTTGCAAATGCCCATAGATTATTTTTGTATGCGTAAAATCAAGGTAAATGGAGCTCAATAATGGGCGAGTTGTTAAGGAGCTAACTAGCTCCCTTTTTCACGCCACCTCCTTATTGCACGTTGCCATGCTTCTCTAGTCATGTAATCTAGCTTATTACTACATCCTAAGCTAATATGATTTGTGTACATCATATGACTCTTAATAGAATACATTGTAATTAAATTATATCACAATATTAATTAAACGAGAAAACAAACTCCTAAAATGAATGAAGACTCCTAAGTTAACAATGACTCCATTAATGAACCGAAAGTAACAAAGGACTCACTGGCTCAATGGTCTGAATTGAGGACCTCCATTAATGGTTCACAAGGAACAACAACTTTTAAAGCCATCATACTTTCTCCAACCATGTTGATAAGCTTCGTATCTTTAACCAAGAGTAATGAAGGAGCCACACTCCCATCAATACATGTGGTATTATTCAAAAGCGTTTTAATTTATAATAATTTTCAAATTGTATTGATATTAGGAAGTTTTTAATTGATACTTCTAGATTTCTGTTTCTTTAGGATATGTGCTAATAAAATCTCTAAACAGTGTTCAAACGATACAAATAGAGGTGTTTTAATTATTCGGAGAAAATCGAAAGTCCAATTTAATACAAACTGAGTTACCAATTCGGAATAGATTTTATATTAATTCGCATTTGATTTGGCCTTAACCTTTTTCCAAATTGGATTCTCGGATTGAAGGTGTCCGGATCCAAAAAATGAATTAATCAAAATTTTATACAAACACTTTTTAATGTCAATATGTACATAAGATTTGTATTTAAATACTTCTTTTTAAATGTCAATATGTACATAAGATTTGTTATTTTGAAGAAATATTAAATGCTTCATTTAAAATGACACAGTATTAAATCTTTTTAATACATATCTAATCAACATGATTTTTCATTGTCAATGTTGATGTTAGTTGTCGTATTTTTCTATGAATTGAATTATAATTTTTAGCAACAATCTTTGAGGTTTTTCATTATATGCCCACATTGTTGAGTACTAATACATAATGTAAAAAAGTTTAACATCACGAATTATTAGTGTCAGGCTGCATCATATCTTTGAAACGTAAGATCGTATAATTGTATTAAGATCATGACAATCCATATTTTCATTAAGTAGGATCGTAAGATCCTACTGAGAGTCGAGTTCGATTACATTTATTTGGTTTATAGATCATAAGATTTCATAAAAAGTAAAAACAACTAATTTTGATCTTTGAGGAGCCTTGACTCACAATAAAATCTCTTTAACTAATTTGAGAGTTCTACATGTTATTCCTTTCTTTCATTTTTGTCCATTTTTCCGCATCTATTTCCGAGTTAATTGCGACCGTATATATCATTGATAGAAGGTTTATGGTTGGGGCTCATTTGTGCATTGACCGTGCAAACTATATCTTTGTTCATCCTCACCGTTATGACAAAACTGGGAACGTGAAGTAAAGAAACCCAACTCACCAAGTCGTCATGAACTCGGATTTTTCTCATTCTTTCTCCTCTAACTTACTAAGCTTGTATTTATATCTTAGGCAAAGTGAGCAAGAAAAGTATGGACGATGGAAAAACATTTATACCTGCAGAATAAGTGTCATAAGTTTGATTTATGGGGCTCAATTCACATATTAACGTGCCTTTCTATTTAATGATGACTAAGCATTATTGAACTTGTTCCTGTCAAAGAGAATTCAAGTTCAATTGGTTTCACATGTAGCAAATGTCCTTGCTAATAACCCTTCAAACACACATGTCCTTGCTAATAATGGAATTCAGATAGCATCATTGCACATTATGATGCTGAATAACATAATATGCATCTAGCTAAAACCCAAACGGGTTGTTGTGCAAGCACTACTGTGTGAACAAAAAGGAAACTGGAGGAGATGGGTCCCAAAATTGAGGATTTTACCAACAAAAGGACTAGCAAATTTGATGAATGGATGATGGTCAAGTAGCAAGAATTTGAAGATAGGGTGAAGAAGTGTAAGTTCACCGAGTCAACTTATACAGAGGTCAGTGAGACTGGGCCTAATCAGTCTCACGAAGACCAATGAAGATTATGATGTGGAATTGATTACATAAATCAAGTTTGTTTGTGAAGGTATAATCTGAACTATTTCTTCCTTTTTCATCTTTTTAATTCCCAAGGCCCAAAATTTCTAATTTATGTAGAGGTTGTTAAGAATGATTTCTGTAATCCAAGAATAGTTCTGAGTATAAGTTTGTTTTGAAATGAGTTTTTGAATTAAGTTCTAATGAGTATTATTTCAAAGCTGATGATAAATATTGTGAATTGTGACTATGGAAATCAGTTGGGTTTTTAGTATAAAATGCAAAGCTGGATTGTTATTGTTTTGAACCTCTATTCGTCTAAGTTCTGAAAGAGACTTTGATTGTGAATGATTTAGTCGATAATGTTAATGGGACCTTGATTAGTTAAGTCAAGTAATTCATGTTGAGAAGGTTTGATCTTAGGAGTCAATATGTTTGAGAATTATTAAGAATGAGTATTAATAGTTGGTATTGTTGATGAGGTGAATTATTGTGGAGTTCAAGATCATTGAGCCAGAATAATGGATTATTGGAATTGATTTCAAGTCTTCGGTAATATTTGAAGGTTAAGTAAAGGTACACATTGTCCCTCCACCTTATAACTAAACCATTTTTGTGCTATTACTAGTCATATGAATTTCATGACTTTCCAGAAAGGAATATGAGTATTGACTTGAATTTGTTATTGTTTTATAATTATAAAGTTCAACTTGTTTGAAAGTATGATTCTTAAGTACTGAGTTTGTTTGATTTTCGGGGTATATTATTTGATATCAAGTATTAGATTCTATTGACTTTAGCCTTTGATTGATAATCATGATTTGAGATATCTTTATAAGTTTCAGTTATGGACGATAGTCTGTTCGGATATTTGTAAGTAAGTAAGAATTATCCAACAACACCAGTTTATGTTATACTAAGCCAATCATGTTTGGAATTGAAGTATATTTTTGATTTTTGAATCTTAATAATTGTTGAGCAACCCACGTTCTAGACATGATATGAAAGTATGGATGTTGGATTACAATAATTTAAGTAGAGGTAGTCTTTATATTTCTCAATGTATCCATAAGTAAAATATATTGTCCGATCTCGTATGCTTTGCGATAAGTAATTAACTTTAATTCTATAAGGTTGATAAGCTTATGAAACTCAACTATGTTTGTACTACTATTCGTATATGTATATATAGTTGTAAATATGTGAAATATACAAAGAGTTTATTCATACAAGGTTACTAGAAATCTAAGTATATTGTGATAGTCAAGAGGCTTCCGTTTCAAGTTTCTTATATATAATCTGAAATATAAGATACAAGGTTTTAAAGATAATTTTATATCAACATTGAGGAATGTGAATTGACTTTTGGGAAATAGGAGTTTGAAGTAATGATGATAATGTAAGATTCTGAATCCTATTATGAGTTTTGTATGTTTGAGATTCTCTGGATCATGAGAAGGTTGTAATGAGAGATTCAAAAGTGAACTATTATTTCGAGATGTTAAAAATTGTGCAAATTATGATATGAGGAAACTTTAGTGATACGCTGGAGAGTCTATGATAACTATTGGAGCTAGCAATAAAATCTATAAGGGAATTAGATTGAGGATGAATTTGTAAAGTTATCAAGTAAGCTAGTCTGATTCTGTTTTTGGAAGAAAGTGAAGTTTAAAGTTACAAGTGATTTTATATTACAGAGATATCCTTAAAGAATCTTTGGAATTGGGTTTATAAGATTGGATATTTATGTTGAAATGGTTGAAGAATCAAATGGTTGTTTGAGGAGCTCTATTTCGAGAGGTAAGTTGTTATATGAGAAGCTAAAGTTGGGCAACAACTATTGTAATTTGAAAGTAGAATAATGGAATATGATATGAGAACTTCACGGGTCATTAGAGCAAGCTGGGTAAAGTAGTGATAAATTGTAGATGACATAAATCAAGTATTGAGAAGTAATCAGATATGTGAGGATTATAATAGTTATGTAAGAGCTCAAGAAATGAGTGAAGGAGTAGCAAAACAATATAATGAAATTGCAATAGTTGAATTGTGAAGGACTATACCCAAATTGGAAAATCTTCTACTATGAGTATTAGACGGAGATAAATAAAAGGGTTTAGAGATACCATCCTCTAACGGAAAGAATAAGTTAAATAATGGAAAATGGGAGAAGTATAAATATTTTGTAAAATGGGCAGTGGTGATAGACTTTAATAATAAAATAAAGGAGTCAAGATTAATATGAATATTGAGTTCAAATATTTAAGAAATATCGTTATGAATTATAAATGAGTTTAAGTATTTGGAGTGATAATAAAAATTATAAACGGATAGCTGAATAATGGTATAACTATTTATGACATGGAAAAATGAAATAAGATGTTGTTGAGTTATAATAATAATTGTAGATTATAAAATATGGTGTGATATATTAATGGTTATGGAAGTATAAAGTATTGAGGCAATAAAGTCGGGAACCCAAACAACTATCTTATGATACTAAGGCTAAAGTAATGAGGTGTCAGTTCAACTATGGGGTGGAGATAAATCATTTTAGATTTTTTGTCAATGGGCTACTATAAGTTGGAGTTCAAGTATGAGAGGTCTAAATAATTGAAAGAAGGAGAAATGTCAAACGCCAAATTATTTTAATGGAAGAGTTACTTGTAGTTATAATACATAAGTCCGATCTTTATGAGTTTCACCTAAATTATAAACAAAATATGTCGTATGAAGTTTTATATTATGAGACTTAGATAGATGTGATATGATTTATAAATCTAGAGATATGAACAATGTGGAATTTGATATTACTACATTGTGACTACTTAAAGTTTATGTAAGATTTAAGTTCTATTCTGGGATTATAATCTTTTCGGAAGTTGTGTTTTGTTGAGTTCAGTTATGATAATTGATGAGCTCGTAGAGTTGAGACCACATTCCTTTTAGAGTCCGCATTTGAGTAGTTTTCATCAAATAAATTTTATAAAAGGTTGTTTATACTAAGTTGTTGGAAACTAGATCATTTATCAAGCAAACTTAAGTTTTGTATATAAAAGGCCTAAGTACAATTGTGTTATAAGATTTTGATATATCTGATTCGAGAATCCTGAATTTGAGTTTTGGAAATTATTGAATTACGAATTTTTATTCAGTTTTAGTAAGGGAAGAAGCTGCTAGAGCATTGATGAACAATATTCTGTATTTTGTATTCTGGGGACATATCCTGAAAAGTCTTGCAAGCAGTACATGGAAGAGGGGACGTCCCTTGTAAAAGTTTAGAGAATGCGCCAGGATAGCAACTCTATTCGTGTACTCTTCCCCAATGAAATATGATTTCTGAAAGAAAATAGAATATGTAATTGAGTATTCAAGTGGTTTCGTGGAAAGTTATTTCAAACTTTATTTACGAAGTGACATCTTACTCACCCAAGTTATGGAATTCATGCGCCGATTATCGAAATGATTTACCAAGAAACTCGTTAGGAATTTATGAAAGGAGTTAATTGCGATATACATATTGGATTAAAGGTTTTTAATCTGAAACACAAACGTGAGAGATACTTATTGACTTAAAGTTGTTAGAGTTGATTTCGGAAGATCGTATTAGTTCTATAAAATTCTCATGGTTCTGTCAATTGAATTATATACTATTTACGTTATAAGATATTTGTATTATTATTTTAAAAAAAGAAGTAACATTATAAATTGTGTTCAAGTAATTGATATATAATTTTTTATTATAACTTCTATGGATCTTGATTTCAAATGTCTCGTAAGATAAACTTAAATCTGTAAATACATTTTAAGCCACCAGTTAGATTTTCTGGTTGGATAGTGTGCATTCAGTTTTGCTGATTTTGTTCTTGGAACCTGTCCTGATAGGGGTAGAGTTCATTATTAAGTGACTTTGCAGGTATAAGGATTTGGCAAGAATAGTTCAAGGACCAGGAGCATAAGAGGGGTAAAGGACCTTGAGAATGTGATGGATTAATGAAGTAATGATTCTTATGTTCTCTTATCGTGTACTCCAGAGAATTAGTAAAAGATAAATTGTTTCGAAAGCATCTAGAGACTTTTCGTTTTGAGGATTGTAGTTGAGTTTATATTTTCGCTGTAAGTGAATGTCTAATTGTGGTTTATTAAATGATAATTGAGATTTCTGACTATTAAGTATGATTAGCTAGCAGTTTGGAAGTGTGGGTTGTTACGTTCAATACAGCGAACTCCTCTACAATTCCTTTCTTATGTTAGATAGTCCGCAAGTTTTCCCTACAAGGTTTGCTTTTGTTGGAAACAAAGGCTAAGAATGATCTCATTGAAAATCTGGCAGATTCCTTAGGTTATACATATTTTGTTGCAGTAGAAACGGAAGACAATGTAGGTGGCTTAGCTGTATTTTGGCTTTATAGTGTTAATATTTCAGTCCGTAGTAGTGATAAAAATTTCTTTGTTTGTAGTATAGCTGATGTACGTACAAAATGGTGTGAAATATGAATGGAAGCTTGTGTTGTTGTATGGCTCCCCTTATATTCAATTTAGGAAAGAAGTTTGGTAGAAAATAACGATAAAAGTAGTTTCGGAATGTGAGAGTTATGTGGTGATGAGAGACTTTAATCATATTGAATTCTTTGATCAGAAGTTGGGAGGAATGTCTCATTCTCAAGGACAACATATTTTAGTAGATGGAGGATGAGGGCAGGGCTATCGGAAATTCCATATCACGGTCCTAAATATACTTGGTGTAACAATAGATAGGTCAATGCCCGGATTTATGAATGACTAGATAGAGCATATGCGTCTGAATCGTGGAGAGAGGCTCATATAGATGCTATATATGGTCCTCCATTTACCAATATTGGTGTCTGATCACAGTCCTGATGTTAGGAAAAGGAAAGGCCCTATCAAAATGGATGCCTGGTGCTTTGATTTCCTAGACACTCAAAACATTGTGAGCAGTAAATGGGGGAAGAAAGTTTCTGGCTCACCGATGTATAGGGTAGCAAGGAAGGTTACTGGAGTAAGGTTTGAGTTATTCAACTGGTGTAAAGAGTTTCAAACAAAAAACAAGCTAGTTTGGGAAGACGTTATAGGTAACCGTGCAGAGGCACAACTAAATTTAGAAAATCAGGCGCTTGACTTGAATTATCAGGGTAGTAGGGAAGCTCATGTACGGGAGGACCAAATGATAAAAGCGAAACTCCAGCTTGCACACTAGAAGCAGCGAGCAAAAGGGAAGTTCTTAGCCTTAGAAGATTCAAACACTCGGTGATTTTATAAAAAAGCAAAATCTGGACGAAGGAAAATTGAGATTTCTATGTTAAAAAATAAGGAAGGTACATGGGTCTATGACTAGAATAATATACACCAAACAATATTGAAGCATTCCAAGAATATATACCAGTGCCAAGAGTCTCCTAGCAATGAATGGGTTGTGCCTGATGACATTGTCAACATGATTCCAGAGTTAATATCTATACGCATTCAGGATCTTCAAAGAGAGGTCATTAGGAAAGGAGTGAAAGCTGCAATATTCCTGATGGGTGGATTAAAACCTCCCAGATGGAATCTCAGCTCTGTTTTATCAAAAAAATTGATAAATAGTACAGGATGACATCTTCCATGCTGTTAGGTACTTACTTTGCAAATGGCCATATGCTCAGGGAATGGAATTGTACGCACATTTGTCTCATCCCAAAGTTGACAGGCCGGAGGAAGCAGGACAGTTTCAGCCCATCATCCTATGCAATGTTATTTACAAGATCATATCAAAAGTCATGACAAATAAGTTGAAGCTGGTTATCGGAACACTAATATCTCCTACACATAATGGTTTCGGCCCTAGCAGGTTCCTAGCGGATAATTGCTTGATTGCTCATGAGCTTATTATGAAATTAAAGTGGCAATCTATGGACATAAATTATATAGCAGTGTTGAAGATTGACATGTTCAAGGCCTATGACAAAGTCAACTGGAAATTTCTTGGATGGTCACTTTAGACAATGGGATTTCCTAAAAAGTGTGTGCAATGGATAATGCAATGTGTTACAACAGTTACATATTCAATCCTAATTAGTGGGGAACCATCAGAGCAGTTTCGGCCCTCATGCGGTTTGAGGCAAGGAGACCCACATTCACCATTTTTGTTCATTCTTGTCATGGAAATCTTCTCAAGAATGCTAGGAAAAGCATAAAGTGGGCGGATTCAGGGTTTGCACATTGCCAGAAACCGGCCACCAATATCACACTTATTCTTCGCAGATGATTCACTTATTTTCTTCAAAGCGTCTCCTCAGGCTTGCTCGTCGCTCAAGCAGATTCTCCACAGATTCAGCTGCCTTTTAGGTGAGGTCATCAACTATAACAAGTCGTTCATCATGCTTAGTCCAAATACTCCCTCTAGATTCAGAATATTTATAAGCATTGTTGGAACCCTTTCATTTGAAAGCTTGGGGAGGTATCTGGGATGTGATATTGAGGTTGATGGAAGAAACTCAAAAAAGTTTATGCTGCTCGTTGAGCAGGTGAGAAAAAAGTCGGGGACTGGAAACATCTAGACCTGTATCATGCAGGGAGAATCCTTCTAATAAATGGAGTTCTTACTTCATTATGCAATCACAACTTGTCTGTTTTTCTTGTACCAATGAGAGTGGCAGACAAGATGAATGCAATCTTTTCAGAATTTCTATGGAGAAACTCTCATGCAACTTAGCCAATATATTGGAAAATAAAGCAAATTATTGAGATGCCTAAGAGTCAAGGCGGATTGGTATTAGAAATGTTAATTTATTCAACACAGTCCTACCTGCAAAACAGGCGGTGCAAATCCATAAGAACCCGGATTCACTAATATCCAAAGTCCTGAAGGCAAAGTACAAGGGCTCCCAAGTATCATTGGCATTGAAAAATCATAAAATTCAAGTTTCATCATGGGGATTCAGAGGCTTGTACTGTGCGGTTAGGGATTGCAAGGATGGATTTCGTAGAATCATTGGGAATGGGTGCAGTACTCGAGTCATGTACGACTGATGGGTCACAGGGGATCCTATAGAGGTCCGAGATGGAGTCAGATTGGTAGACGAAGGCATATCCAATGTCAAGGACCTTATGATGCCTGGATGTAAACTATGGAATGCAAAACTTATTTGGGAAATTTTTCCCCCTATATACTCCGCTTCCAGGATTTTAGCGACACACATACCACAGTGTGACATAAAAGATGAATATGAATGGGAATGGAAAAGTAAATCTGACATCAGCGTAAAGGAAACATGTGCTCTCCTCACGGAAAAGAGAGGCCTTCTCAGGTCAACGGAAGGCTCACCTAAATTATGGAAGAAGCTATGGGCTATGAAAGTCAGCCCCAAATGTAAAACATTTGTGTAGAGGATAATGCATAAGGCTCTAGCTACTAATGTTAATCTGATAGTGAGAAAGGTTTTGGTTAAGAAAGAGTGTCACTTCTGTGGTCAAGGAAACGGAGGGCCATCTTTTCAAAGACTGTGAGGTAATCAAGAAAGTTTGGAGAAGTTCCCTGCTTGGGCTTATTGTTGACTATGACCAGTTTATCTCACTACAAGCATGGGTGCAAAACTTCCTCCTATATATGTGGAAAACTGAAGATCAGCCATACCAAATGAGCAAGGTGTTTATTGCAATTCTTTGGACTATGTGGCTGCATAGGAATAGAATAGTGTTCAGACGTTGTCAAGTAAATCCCACGGATTTACTAAAGGAGCTTCAAAGGATATTGAGGGAGCATATATTAAGGGAGAATACGTACAAAAGAAAACAAGAGGAAGAACATTTATGTGATGCGGCTTCAAGGGACAAAGGGGGAAGATGGCACACTTGACCAAGAATCCTACCTAATTCTAGTTGACGGGTCATGGAAACAGCAAGTAAATGGCAACCTAGTGGCAGGTATTGGATGGTCGAGATCTCAGGGTGGCAAAATCTTCTTCCAAGGGAATGACATAGTGATGGCATCATCCGCTCTTCAAGCTAAGGGATATGCACTTCTCAGAGGAATGAGGGAGGCGAAGACGAGACCATTAAATAAGATTAGAATACTTTCAGCTTCAGCACAGCTCATCAGCGCCATCAAAACTCAGTGTAGCTCACTAGATATTAAGACAATCATTATGGATATCACTAGTTTGTATGGTAGTTTCGTGCATTGTGAGGTTTGTAAATTTAGTAGAAATGATGTTCAACAGGCTCACAACTTAGCTACTTCAGCTAGGAAAGGGTTGTTGAAGTAGGGTTCGTACTTGTTGCCAAAAAAAAAAAAACATACTTCCTCCGTTTCAAATTACTCGCTACACTTTCCATATAGGGAAGTTTCATATTACTTGCTACACTTCCTTTTTGGGCAATAAACTCTCTCTATCTCTCTCCTCTCACATGGGTCCCTTTTCTTTTTACTCTCTACCTCTCTCTTCTCCAAAAATTGCCTAGGAGTCCGTGAATTGAGAAGTGTAGCAAGTAAAATGAAACGGAGGAAGTAATATGCATACTCTCACACTATGCTTCAGACATAGAATTCGTGCATTCTAGTGCATCCTTACTTCTTTACTTGTGAAGAGGCACAATCCTCTTAAAATTTGAAATTTACAAAGGACTATCGTTTCATTTGATAGGCAGTGATACTGATAAGTGACAAAATTCGTGCATTCTAGTGCATCCTTACTTCTTTACTTGTGAAGAGGCACAATCCTCTTAAAATTTGAAATTTACAGAGGACTATCGTTTCATTTGATAGGCAGTGATACTGATAAGTGACAAAATTATATCCACAGGAATGGAACTAAATTCCTAAACATGTTTCTTCAAAATATTGATATTACTATTCAATGCCATCACTAATTTGGTAATAAAAATTCCCCTAAAAAAAATTTGGTAATAAGAATTTATATCCACTAAGAGATATTTAGAGATGAACAATCATGAATGTCGACATTGACACGGGATTAATCTCACAACATAACATGTATATTAATGAACATTAGCACAACTAATTATTTTTTTTTTTTTTAAATTGGTAAGATAAATTACATTAACGCCCTCTTACAGGGCACCTAAATACAACCTACCCCAAAGCCCCCCAAACCCCCTGATGAGAATCGACGACATGTGGGTGGAAGATGAAAGGGCTTACCACCATTCCACTCCCTCATTCTCAATTCCCACAACTAATTATTGCATATTAAAAGAGTTGTACAAAATTTCTAGATACACTTTAACGATATCCAGATCGTGGAAAATAAGACAAGTAAAATTGTACGCAACGTAAAACAAAGATAACCATGTCATTTCTTCCCAATTTTTAATGAGCAATGTTTATATTGTAATCAAATATCTATATAAATTGCTCTTAAATAGTATTTTCCTTGCCACTATTTTTCTCATCTTTAGGCAGAGACAGAATCAAGTAAAATAATTGAAGACTTGGTCACAGTAACATGTTCTACAAATTTTAAATATGTGATTAATTAAAGACATGCATGTGACAAAAATGTAAGACAACCAGATAAATTATACTTTTTTCCAGTAAATGATAGTTTGAAAGAGTCCATTTGGGAAAAATGATCTCTAAAAGAGGTACAACAGCATGAAAAAGGCAAAAAAGGAAAAAGGAAAAGGAAAAAGGAAAGAGGAAAAAAGAAAAAACATACCACACCCTCCTTCCACACCACACACCCAACTTCCCCTCAGTTGAATTACTCTCTTCCTTCCCCACATTCCCATTTTCCCATCCGAAATCGTCTTCATCTAGCTATCATAACATCCTTGACAGTCACCAAAAGAAGAACGTGGTTACCACCATCTTCACTTGGTTCCACAACCACAAAATGACCACCATCACCCCCTACAATTATTCGAAACTAGAAACCCACGCCAAAACCCCATAATTATAGATGTGCAAAGTAATATTTCAATTAAAAATCTAATATTAGAAATTAAATTGAATGAGGTTTTCACTTGGATGTGTAAAAAAGAAATTAGAAACTTCGGATCTTTGCCTTCTCAAACCACCACCACTTCTTTGTTGTTTCTCAATCCACCATCGTCGATAGGAATCAATCAAGGGCTGCGAAAATGTTGATAAAGGCATTGAATTCAACTGCCGGAAGGTATATATAGGTGGTGTTAATAACCATTAAATTGTGTCCATCTACAGAAAGAGAGGTGCTCAGGTGGAACTATTTGTGGAGGTGGTATGGTTATTCAAGTGGGAAAGTGGTGGAAGATGACAAAATCATAAAATTTGATGTGAAGAGCTCCCACTTGCTCAGAGAAGTGGAGTTGAGGAAGTGGTAAGGCCCATTCCTTGAGAGGAAATAAAGAGCACAATGTTGGTAGTTTTGCATCATAAAGTTGCTAAAGAAAGAACTGTCACAACTCGCAACTCACAACTCACAACTGGATTAGAGTACTATAAAGTTGGTGTAAAAACGGGACTTCATATTTCTATCATGTTGGATTCTTACTGTTAGAAGCAGAGTTAAATTCTACACTTACAAAAGCTCATGCAAGATGTAAAATTTAGCTGTATTACAAACATAGACGGGTTTAGAAGGATCATAAACTCAAAAGCAAATGAACGGGTGAAGAAAGCGCTCCAAAGCAGACTCATGTAGGCACCAGACACAAGCTCCAAATAACATCATTCTAGGATTAACGATTTTGTATATATACAGGAGTAGAAATTCTAACGAAGCAATATATCCAATCCATCATTATGACAACTTCCCTTGAACAATTGGCATCATACAAGAAATTTGTGTACAATAATTGAATAACTCATCATTTGGAGAATTGGGAAATCCGCAAAACAAAAAAGACAACTCTACACTCACCATCGCCTGTCACATATAGAGCACTCAAAGTTTTATACCGCATGCAATAGCTTACAAAAGAAAAATTAATTAATTAGAAAGTACCAGATTGATTGTTCCAAAGTTTTTCTTAGCCAATTTTCTTGTCACAACACGTAAGTCGTGGAGGGAATTAATCAAACCTTATACCAATAGCCCTCACCACGTACTAGCCCTTGCAAACAGCTAGTACTTATACCACCATCATCAGACCCCTGCCAAGTGATTTTTAATTAAAGACTGCCTGCAATTACTAACAGCCCCAAGTTAACACACACACACACACACACACACACACACACACACACACACACACACACACACACACACACACACACACACACAAAATGAAGGGATTAAAAGTGAGGTGCATTTGAGAGTCGATAAATGCATACCTGAAAATATGATCACCTCAACAATCAGAAAATACACAAATCAATACATCTCGAGTGCAAGTAATTGAATTATTCAGGCATCTGGAATTCAAGATCTAGTTTGCGCTTTAGATGTGTTCTATCAGCACTGCCATAGACAAAATCTACAAATTAGAGCAGAAGAAAACTATTTTGGACTTTCACACACACACACACATACTGCAAATCTACCATACAAATTATACTACTACAGTGGTGCTGTCAGCAAGCCTTGGGAGAGAAGAACAAGAGGCCAAATTGAAGTACAAGCAACAAATTTCTGAGAAAGTGCAGCTTGAGAAAGAAACATGGCAATAGAATTTGATTTAGAGTTTTGCTGGTGGTATAACTATTGAAGGAAACGAAGTTAATCAATTCTAACAATTCTGTCTTATTTCACTTCTCTTTTTGCTTGCCCTAACTGCAAGCTTTTACCCAAACAGCTCATTTGGTAGACGTTAATAAATGGCGTTCATGGTATTGGATTATAAGGTAACTTAGTGAAGACATTCACATGCCAATGTTCATGGTAATACTTGTCCACCCTAAAAACTCTTTTTCATCATAAATATTCATATTACCATCTATTACCACTTTAAAGATGGTATTAAGTGGTCATGAAAAATATTTTCCAAAAAAAAAGAAGTGGTAATAATATTTATGAAAAAAACAAAAAACATGTTTAGGGATTAAGTTCGTTACCATTAGTATTGACATTGCATTTTTTTGGCAAAATAACATAAATATTGATTACCATTATCACCAGATTTTAGTGGCTAGATGTATCAAATAGTGCTATTAAATGCTTACAGCATTCAAAAACAAATCGTTTTCTGAAACTGCTTTCCAACACCCAGTAGCACATTATGAATAGCCTTTTTAATGATAAGTAGCCATCAAAATACCAAAAGCACTACTGGTCGCTCCACCAACTATATGTTATGCACGCATTAGGCCCAATGGGCCTTATTTCAACATCATTCACAAAAACTTTATTTCAACATCATTCACAAAAACTAAAAAAAAAAGGTGCAAAACTACTACCAACCATTATGTATAGCCTCTCATCTATCAAGGTTATTAGAAGCCAGTATATAAAATTACCTGTTAATAGTTGGTCTAGGAGGCGGTCTGGATCCAAATATAGAAAAATCTATCGACATTGGTACAGTATCATTCCTGCTTGAGCTTGCACCAGCTGTTAGTCTACTATCACTGACATGATCATCAAACTTTTCAGCGTTATGAAGATTTTCTTCACCCCCGTCACTTCTATTCGGCATTACTCTTCTCTGTTTTCTAGGCGGAGACAGCACAGTGGGTCCTTCATTCGGATTAAATTCAGGAACCTTTGGGTTGGTTTCACCTTTTCGTGGAGGACGTGGTAGGGAAGCTGGATTTGTTGCTGCTGGTGTTGATGTGAAGTATCTGATGATTTGCACACAACACATCAAGATAAAGGAAAAATCTACGATAGACTATTGTAAAGCTCCAAATAAGGCGCCCCAGTTAACCACCAAAATAGTAATTAGGAATATGAAAACAGAAGAAGTTGGGAACAAAGATTACAAACAAGCTGTCAAAACATACCTGTGCTCCAAGGCCTGCTGTGCTGTTATTCGAGCTTTTGGATCATAAGCAAACATCTTTGATAGCAAATCCAAAGCATCATCACTAGCAACTGGGAACAACGTACGCAAAGGAGGTGCAGGCACATATTGGTATTCCACATAATCAGGAAGGTACACCATATCAGGCCACTGAGCAGGCTTTGGGGTCCCAAACGCCGCAAAAATTTTGCCTAGTTGATCAATGTCACTTGAACCCTACAAAATAAGTAGGTCAACGAACAGCTCAAAAAAGATGTAATTGAAGGAATTCTATGAGGTGTTAGCCATCCAATTCAAAGTATTTTTTCCCAAATGGAACAGTAGAGCAAAATAGACACACCATCTAATGGAGTCATAGGCTATAGTACTGTGCAATATTGTGTACGATCAGTTGAAGGAGGAGAGCTTGTCGCACAAGCACAACTAAGAGATGCTACAATGAGATACTAGGATGTATAAAAAAAAGATTACAACAGATGTGGTTTATTATACTTTACATGCTTGGAAGTGTGTGGGTCTCTGTTACTTCAACTCAAAAATTACATTCCCAACCCATGAGCAAAATGTTCCTATACCTCATATCTAAATATGAATTCTTGGGTTTGAAACATGAAGAAAACAAAGAGGAAAATATAGAAATGTGGTCAGTAAACCACTAAGGCTTGGTAGAATAAGACCATACCCTACCAGAAAATTTTAGACCAAACTAGACTACACCTTATTTCTGTAACTTATTACAACTTATATATTCAACTTCGTACTAGTAAAAAATATAAAAATTATATCTTTAAAAATATAGGTTGAGATGCATCTTACAAGATCCCAAATAAATATGCTTTTTTTTCCTTATAGATTAATGTCAACATATGGCTAAAGTTCACTCAAACCCTTAGTTTTAAAAGGTGCAAGACGCAAAGGGTCCCTCGAGCCTCGGCGCAAACCGAAGGTGTACGCACCCAGTAGGCGAGTTACATCTTTATTTGTAATCTATCTTTATATTTTATTTTGTGCTTTGTGGCATTGTTTTCAGTAAAAGAGCCCACATCCATTCCAAAACAAAAACAAACTGGTAGTCTGGAACTAGTTTGAAAGTAGTAAGGACAAAAATTAAAAATAAAAATAAAAAACCTCCAGAAAAGTAAAAAATCAGAGAAGGGGAGAGCCGAAGAGGGACTCACACATGACTGCAGTCACCAACTCATCGCCTCCAAGTGTCACCAGTCAGAGCCTAGGAAAATGAAGAGAGGGGAAACTGAAAATATGAAATGAAACTTCCCACAAGTCCGAACCGAAGAAGAAGTGAAGAGTGAAGACAGAAATAATGAAGAATGAAGACTGAAAATGGTCACAGAAAAACACCATAAAGAGAAGAGAAGATTGAAGAGAGACAGATCCAAGAGAGAGAAACAAAAGAACTTTCCTGAGATCACATGACCGCCAACAACCACAAGAGACCTGATGGCAGTCATGACCGGAGAAGGACCATCGCCAACCTTTTCCCTGACCTGCCGTCAGTGACCAGAATCCGCGAATCAGGGTTTTTATCCAGATTAGGGATTTTGATTTAAACGTGAAATTGAAGTAATATTAAAGCAATTGTTAGAGGGTTTCAGCTCGAATTTGAAATTTAAACATTGGGTAAAATTTAATTGGAAAAATTGTCAAGAATAAGCCAACCTTTGGCGAGTCTGCTCAAAATAAGTCATACATTTGATTAACTTTGAATAATCAAAGCTTGTGGGAGTATCCGCTTTTAAAGAACCTATCAGCTAAAGAACCTGTTATAATAGGTTACCTATCCACATGTCACTTTTTGATTGGTTTAACTTTAAATTTTATTTTAATCTTTAAAAACACATGCTCTCCTCTCCCTGCCTCCCTATTCTGTCTCTTCCCCTTCACCTCTCCCATCACTGGTTCCCTTCTTCTCTCCTCCCCTTCCCTCTTCACCCCCACCACCATAGCACCACCCATATTTTTTAACAAAAGCATGCCCGGAAAATTCCTTCGCTGCCAGCAATGAAAAGCGTTGTACGCTGTGCTGCAGCCGCAGTAGTAGGAATCTCCATCCGAAGCCGAGGCTCAAGGAGAAAGCTATAAAGTGGATGCAGCTCAATTCTAAACGGTATGGTGATAAAGGGAAGTTTGGATTTGTTGAGACTCTCAGAAAGAGGATATACCTCCTGAATATGTTAGGACGAGTATTCGGTGAGTGTTTGATTAGATTATTTTGGAGATATTTTTTGAATTACAGTTGATTTAGTGTTTTGTTTGGTTATAATGTATGATAGATTTTGTATTACTGGAGCAATGAGATCTCGTGTCAAGGGGGCGGAGTGGTGTAGGGGTAAAATTGTGTTGGGTTTAACTGAGTATTGAAGTGTTCATATATGTTCATCTAAAATTTTATTGATGTTGTACTGAGTTGTTTTTTGGTTGAATTCAGATATTATTTTCCACCTTTGATCATTTACATTATTTCCGAGTTGTTGTAGTGGTCGGTTTTTTGGAGGGGAATGATTTGTGGCGGTTGTGGTGGAAGCAAAAAAGGGGGATTCTAGTTGGAGGAAGAGGAAGAGGGAGGATGTGGGTTGGTGTTGGACGATGTGGTTGGGAGGTAGCGATAGAGGCCCTCCCTCTTTCCTGCTCAAGAGTTTTTGATGGTCATGGTTCTTAGTGGGTGGTGATGACGGTGGTTTCAAAGGTTGTGGAGGTGGTCAAAAGGAAAAAAAATAAAAAAATTACCTATTGTTCAGGTGGGAACTTGAACCTATTAAAAGCGAATAACCCCACAAGCTTTGATTATTATGAGTTAATCAAATTTTTGACTTGTTTTGAGCTGAACAACCAAAAGATGGCTTATTCTTGACAATTTTTTATTTAATTTTTTGAAAAGTTTGGTCTTTTTTGGGTTTCCGCTCAAATCTATCCTTCTTCTCTTGCCTCTAACCTAATAGTGGTCCAGGTCAAGGTGCGTGCCTAGCTGCACCCAGATTTGCTGAAGCAATTTCCCAGTCACCTGAGCTCGCCTAGACCCAAACAAGGAGATAGCTTACCAACACAGGGTGCGTGTCACTCATCCTGAGTCTGGAATTTCATCACTCAGGTTCCACATTACTTCTTGCCCATTTATGAACCTTGAAAATGACGTAGTGGGGAGAATAAAACCTGCTCAGGTGCAATTCCTACTTCAGTCTGATCGTCTTGTTAGCCCATCAGCAGTCTATGAATCCGCTATTTTCAAATCTCACTCTCAATGGCTTTACTATCTTGGAATTTCGAAGTTACAGGCCATCATCATGAGAACAAATTCGATGAAATGCTTTGCTGTTTCGGTTCCTTAATTCATTGGACCATTCTATTTTCTACTGATCCTAATGCCTAGCAAGAGGGTTTGGACATCAGACCACTCTGAATTATTCTCATGTAAATTAAACCAACATCTTATACACTGCAGATGTATCACTCTTACACCTTCCCTAATTAGTTCTCACAGTTAAAGTCCAAGATCTCCACTAAGTTTAAAGCTAACACTAAAAACACTGCGTGAAACAAGATTAAAACAAAGAACATGTAGGAGAAAAGGAAGTATGGCTAATCAAATCCCTGATATATATATATATATATATATATATATATATATATATATAAGGAGTGACAGATGATCTCTCCTTTATGCTCCATTTCTTGTCTTGGCAAATATAGTGGAGGATTCTGGGTCTTCATGGAAAATATAATTTGTCTCCCTTCTTTCACGAACAATTCTACAGATCTACATAAGAGGTTTTCAAGGACTTGGAGGGTGAGGATATTTTGGATTAATTCAGCTTTCTGTGTTATATAGAGTTTTTGGATGGAATAGGAAAATTCTCTCCTTCGTATATTGGTGAAAGGATAATCACTTAAAATACGAGTTAGATACATTAATGTGAATTTTTTTTGAGAAATAAACGAACAAGTGTTAGTTGCGATCCACTTCATCACATCCTCTATAAACCACTCTCACAAAACACGACCATTAACGCAAACGGGATCATGTCCATGATTAATAATCTATGGTCAGAATTATATAAGCATTAAAAGCCCTCCTTTTTCTCCTTCCTTTTTGTCGGGAGGAGGGAGGGAAGGAAAGGTAAAGGCACAAATCTCTGCTGTTGAAAATACTACATCTAATAACATATTTAAATCTATATATATTATTAAAACGTATGGGGAAGAATTAGAGTCCACATGTGATATGAATGTATACGCTGATATGGTGCCATGTGCGATCTAACATGGTCTTGCTCTTTCTATTTTCACGAAACCAAAAAGTTGTGCGTGAGGTTTTGATCCCGTTAAATAGAATATCATCATTTTTACCACGAACCTACATCACATCATTTTTGCCTCATTAAAAGTTTGTGAAAAATAAGATAAAAGTACAACAACACCGCCCTTTAATTTACAACGAAACTTAAAAATTATAATATTTATAAGTTAGAACACACATAAAAGCATGGAATAAAACTCGGCCATTCTGTAATGGATTTGGAAGTTGTCGTCCCGAAAAATCCCATTATAGAAACGCCGCGACAAAAATCACGTCCTTCTCGACGCATCGTCCGTTAACGTTAGAGCTTTTTTCCGTTACGACTATTCTTTTGACAGAATTGACAAAAGAGAAAGCATATATAGTAAGAAAAACAACATGCATACACTCCAGAACGGAGAAAAAGTTAGCGGGGGAATTTAAGTTTGGATGTATATGAGTTGTTTCATATATTATGATGAAGAAATACTTCTTAAACTATAAATTTGCAAACATGATGTTAAATCCCTTCTATTTGAAATTTTTTGAAAAAACTCACGCCGCAATCCGTTCTGTAGATCCGATACAAGCCGCTTTAACGATAACGCGCCCATTACCGCGATTGCGACCGCATCCATGATTATTTTTCTATGCATAAAAGCCTTACATTTTGTTACAATCTTTTCAAAAATCTACTCTTTTTCCCATGAGTTTCCTAAATCCCCCCAGTTATAACTTACTAGAGATATGGAACACCTCTAATTCGACACCAACAAAATCACTTACAACATTTTCCTTCCTCACATTTTCCTTCTTCTTCTAAACTTCATAGAATCCACGGCAATTTCTTTCTCCAAACCTCCTCCGTCAATAGAATCCTTTGTTTTAATCTCTTGAACATCCTCGATTGACCTCCCCAATGATGGGGATGAAGATTATGTTTTGCAATCGAAGGATGCGGAAGATTTTGCACTTTGCGTGAAGAACTTAAATTATGTAATCAAAGTTTCTTAATTTAAAATTGAGATAATTCACCCACTACATTACACCCTCATTACCCCTACATATTGAAATGAAATTAATACTTGAAATTAATACTTCAGATTTTGTAACTGAAAATTTGGCTATTTTCTCCCTAATTTACACCCTCTCATTACCCCTAATTATTGAAATTAATATTCAATAACATTAGCAATCTTGAATTACTTAAACGTATCCCCAAACCAGGCCCAAGAACTAGTTATAAAAGGAAAAAGGGTGATGAAGAATACAATGATAGCAATTGCCGTTCAATAACAGCAAGAACAATCCCATAGTTCAGCTATTCAACTGCAATAGACTACTTATTATTGAATGTCGAACTTTTCCAGGCTGTATTAAGGCATATTTTGGATTATATATTTTGCATCAAAGACTTAGTACTTCAAAACGAAATTAATAATATAGCTTCATTTAGATTACAGTATATTACTTATCTCTACTACAGGCACTTATTGATCACAACTCAGAAATGTAGGCTATAAAGCAAAGAACAGGATGGACTCTTCTCAAGTCTCAAGAGAGCCAATCATGCAAAACAGAATACTCCAAATCATGCAAAACAGAATAATCCACAACAGTCAAATCATGACGTGAAGTTTGAGAGACAATCCAAAATATTGACCAAATAGGAGGCCAAATAGGATGCTGGAAAAACCAAATCCCACATGTCAAACATATGCTGGGTACACCAAATCCCACATGTCAAAAATGATACTCTCAACCAATCCGTCAAGAGGAATGCCAAAAGCACATTCCTACAAAAAAAAATAGCAATGCTTACCCTCTTAGAAACAGTACAGTTAAACTATACGTGGTCCAATATAAATACTTGGACAGATCTAAAGCTCCCTTCCACCTCAAAGGTCGATCCCGATAAAACGTCCTTTCACCAAAATACAAACACAAATCTCTTCCTCACTAACCACTCATACATCGTACACATAGTACACGCACCTTGCAAAATTACTCTATTCCACCTGCAAATTTGCCATTACAGAGAATGTAGAGTTTATACATCATCATTGTCCGAGAAAAAGCTCTAGAGGCACTTAGGTATGAGGAATTCAGGAAAGGTTGAGAGAAATAGTACAGTTCATTCCTTTTCATGGAGTCTGGTTGGGTCTCTTTTGGATTTCTATTCCCCCATTTTCAGAATCAAGTTCCCCAAACTCCTCAATCCTAATGCTCCCAACCCGGGATTTCAATTCCCCATTTGCCTCTACTTCCCAATTCCCACCAGCATGACCTTCCCCACTCCCACCAACCACCTCAAAACTGACCCTTTATCACCAGCCCACCTCCTTGGCACCTTCACCCTTCTTTACCCCGCCCATCAAATACCACTGTAAATCGCCAATCCACAACCCTCCGCCCAATCCCACCAACACAACCTCCAAAAATCCCACACCACCCACATATCCTCCACTCAACCCTTACCAACACCATCTCAGAATCACCATCACACTCCGCTCAACCCCACTATGAGCACATCAGAACTGACTCCACCACCCTCACCCTCTTGGCCTCTTCTGCCCAACCCACTAAACACCACCTCAGCAATCAATCTACGTCCTCACAACTAAAACAAAGCGGTAGATATTGAAAAAGAAATATTAGGAAAATGTCCTCCGTAAAGGATGCCACAGGTGAAGTCCGTACTAGTTATGTTAATATGTGATGTCATATCCTTTCGAGAGTTGAGACTATCACTATAGCTAGTTATGTTAAACTGTAGGATTTTTTCTTCCTACTGCTGTATTGCATGACAAACACGGTGTTATATGCCTTCTTTTGTTCATCTAAGAGTAACTGGGAAGCAGATTTTTTGTTATAATATTTATATAATCTGTATTATAAACAGTTGCCTACATATGATATCTGCCAGAGATGCAAAGGACTTACATTCCACATGACGCCTTCCCTTTTGTGAAAATTACAAATTTTATCAACGCAAAGGTTTCAACACATGACATCAAACATGGATGTAAGAACGTATTCACTATTCCACTGAAAAATTATTGCTCTTTTGCTTCAAAACAGATGATAATAAATAAAGAGCATAATGAGGTGGGCAGGGGGAATTCATATTTACGTTGGCCATACCCTCTTGCCTTCCCATTTTCATCTTTTTTCATAACCCCATAACTAATACTTCTTCCCTTCTGTTTCTTCCACCCAATTTCTGTTGTTGTATCTTCTTCGTTTTGTTCAACCCATTTTTACGTTTATTCCAAATTTAGACATGTTTTCCTCCCATCTACCCCACATGCTGATGCAACACTCTCTCCCCACTTTTTTCTTACCCCAAACGCCACCTATAAGACTCTCCACCTTTTTCTTACACAAACTCCACATACAACATTGTCTATCCATTTACTTACACAAACCCCACATACAACACTCTCTGTCCTAACCACCTTGGTAAATGGGCAGAACAAAAAAATAGAATACTATCTCAATCTAAAGTACTAATTTCATCACTAATTGACTAGATCTTTAAATTTATATTTCTACCGCAATTTTAAGTTAGCCCAATAATCAAAGAAAAAAAAAGGAAATTAAGGTGAATACTAACGTTGTAATACAACAAGACCTTTGCTCTTCTATAAAGAGAGTAACAATGAAGTTCACAGTCATTTGATTGTCATAGTAGATTTTGCCACAATGGGGCATTAAATTTCTCATACTCTTCCATTTACATCAAGACTCTGTTTCAGCTTCTATTTTAATTATTTGGAACAAATTGCCAATAGTTAACTTTGAACTTTGGGAAACTTTATTGTTAGTAGCTTAATCAGAATTTAAAATTTATTTGTATGCCTTCTATTAAATAAAAAAAAATATTATTGAATTGAATGTGGAACAAAAATTTTTGATCTTCTCATATTCCGAGACAATCCTATTCATAGCCATAGTTGAGCAATTTATTTTATTGAGTTTTATATGCATAAGAGTGCGGTTTACTATGATAAGGCGCATGCCGCACGCCTAGGGTCTAGGAGCCCATCTTGCACCTTTTTATGCAGCATCACTCATCCAAGATCTTAGCCAGTTTTAGAATAACACAAGGACCCTAAAAAACTTACACGAGCTTAGCACATGGTTCGAAAATGCGGTTTCGGTCACGATTGCGGTAACGGTCACGGTGATGCGGGAACGGGGATGATGCGGTTGTCGTACCGCCAAATATCGGCTTAAACCATGAAATATCCCTAGAACCCGCCTAAAATGCGGTTTTTTTACACCTTTACGATGCGCGTAGTATCGGTTTGGTAGATTTGAAAACCTTTACGACAAGGGCGATACAATACGATGCGGCCATGTTTTGACACCATGGCTTATCATCTAAAGGAATCCATCACAAATTCAGAATATTATGAATTCCATTGATACGAGAGTCATCAACCCTGGAAATGCTCAAACAAACTCAAAAATCCAATTTTTTTTTTTTGTCAAATTCTACTAGATGTAGTTAAGACAGATACATCCACAGGACCCACTCAAATTCCTTAAAAGGAGAAGTAGCCATCCTTCCAAGAACCACACACATATCCCCTTGCCTTAACCCACTCAAAATACCAAAGCAACTTCTCCGATAACTATTAATATGGAAAAAGACACAAGCAAACGAGAGATGATTTAGATTCCATTCTGAGCATGTTAAGACTCTCTTGTAATGTAGCTAAAGACCATCCAATCATCATCCACCAGACCACCACCTTATTACAAATTCAGGTTACATTCTGAATTCATTTTGTTTGACAAAGATATATTGATGCAATAAAACCATCAGGACTCGTAATATTTATCTATTCCCAAGCAAAATCACCAGAATTTTCTATATATTTTGATCCAAGGAACTAATCTTCTTTAAGTTTTCACTTAATTCCTAATCAAAACAAGATCCTCAAGCTGAAATTACACATTTTAACTCCTCTTACGTTCAAACCTGCATTACTCGAACACTTCATTATACCTCATGTACCTACGAAGGATCCTCAACAGTCCAACATGGGTACAGACACTAAGACATTTCGCTTTGGGCCAAAATTATGGAATTCTTCACAAAATAGCCAAGATGGACATCTGGACTCATACCCATTTGGAGCTGAATACTGAGTCCAAGTCACATAGTATTACAACTGGAACCGCAGTTCTTTTAAACCCATCTTGTTATCAGCTCCGCGTCCTCACTCCTCTCTCTTACAAAACTCCACCAACTTCTTTGATAGTTTCCCACCTCTTTGCTCTAACATCACCAAAAGCTTTCACATTCCACTCCAAATATTTCTTGTAAAAGGAATGAAGAAAGACAAGGAAAACAACAAAAATCAAGCATCCCAATGATTCAGTTCACTTAAACTGATTCTCCAATCACCTTGCCATGCCCAACATTTATCTAACACCTCAAAAAGATAAAACATAATGGGTATCATCCTTTAAAAAGAAATGAAAAACATTGAAAAGCTTTCTGCTGTGAATCCTTTTTAAGAGTCCGATAGTTCTGATGAGTCCCACTAACATTAATCATCTCCTCTCAGTTAAATCGAGAAGCTTATTTCATGATTAAAACTAAAAGTTAAGAAGATCTGACATCTCAGCATAAACTATCATATGACAGCATTTTAGAGAGTATCAATCAAGAAATATATGAAAAGGCAATAAAAACCTTCCACCAATCTTCTTGCTAAAAAAAAGGCTTAGGAAGATCCCGACTCTAAAACCTATTGGACCAGTGAAATCAGAAAATTTCTGATCTGCATTGCCATAAACATAAATTTCCTTCTTCTAATGCTGATGTCTTCAGTAATTGAAACAGAGGATCAAATAAATTGTACACATCAAAGATAAATAAACAGAATTTGTAATGTATCACAAAGATAAACCTGTAGAAAAGGTCTTCTCAACAGAAGTTCTGCAAAGACACAAGCAGCGCCCCAGACATCCACAGCGGGACCATATTGTTTAGTGCCAAAAAGCAGCTCAGGTGCTCTATACCATCTAGCAAAAACCTACGAAAAAGAAGAATTAGAATCTGACATATAACAGATTGAGCAAAACAATACACAATAAGGTACACACTTCTCAAAATAGTCCTCGGCTCTGGCAATTAGCTAACGAGAGAACCCAACCTAGATGAGCAATGGTAGATCCTTCAGGTAGCCCAGATCTAACCAGAACTATTGTCCACACACAAGTGCAATGGCCTAAGTGTGTCATTATGTAAAAAATTAATAATGCCTTTTTGTCCTTGCCCGCTCCCCTCAGTGAGGGTGCCTATAAATTGTACAATCTTATCCACCTTCTCATAAAAGGTCAAACTTTGAACTTACTTTAAAGTTTACAAGCTGCACATAAGCAGGTCATGTGTAGATCAATTTTTGTTAACACAAAAGGAGTAAATCAAGAGCATATTACTCAAATTAATTTTCCTGGTTCCTTCAACACATAAAAGAAAATTCGCGAATGCAATCGTGATCACAATAACTGTAATGGTCAAAAAGTCGACATTCCATGTGCCAGGAAGCACGGACCACATATGTTTTTAGTATGAGTTGAAAACTAAGAGATTTTCAACTTCATGCTATAATTCAAGTGAATAGAGATTAGATGAACTATTAAAACAAATTCAACATATAACCTTGTAATTTCAAGAGGCTGTGACTTAGAGGAGTTCTCAAACACTAGTAATTACTGAAAATTTGACTTAACACTTTTTTATATGTGAATGTAAACAGATTATAACAGGTAAGACGAAAACATGGCCTGCACATCATACAGCGACATATTTGTAATAACAAGTTTAAAATTCTCAACCGTGAACATTACATAAAATATTACCCTCATGTAAGACCCTTGATCCCATGTCTCAACTTCTATGATCAAGTACATACCTAGGAACTAAGCAGTCAGGTTAAAAAAAATTATGAAAATCATTTTAAAAATTATTCCATGTAACTATGACTAGATTTTAAGTTATAATCTAGATACATGTTCAAGAATTTCAAAATGATATCACTAACATAGGAAAACAAATAGACCATTGATCGCTGTCATCAAGAATCAACAGGCTTTGCAAGATGTAGAGAACCCAAGACACAACAGTGAAAGCAGTAAATATGAGACAAGATCCAACAAGAAGTACATCTCTAACATATTCTGGCAACGTTGCCAAGCTCTCATCATTTCCACAAGATTCATTCATTCAATATTTACCTAGAAAGAGAAACACGAGGAGATTCAAAGGAGATAAGAAAAAGAAACCCCACAACTTCAAGTTTGCTTTTTCTGCAAAACACAGATTCTTATATCTGAAGCTCAATTGATAAACTATGAAAATCAGTTGCCACAACTATTAAAGACCTATAGTTTACTAGGATATTCTAACAGCATACTCCCTAACAGAAGTTACTTTTAGTGACAACTAAAAATAGATTACAGGGATCATGGACCAGGCCACACCTCCAAAATATTCCTCAGAGATCAGGTCAGTTCAATTTTAAGCCCAAACATGTCGGCCCACATCAGGCAAGCAGCAAGCCAATAAATTAAAATACATAGAAGTTGCATGTTGGGCCAGGCCATACCCCTCAAAAGGTGAACCAAAAAGTGAGTCAAACACGATTACAGACAAAAAAAAAAAACCATTTCACCAGCCACAGTCGACCTAATAAATCCTACAAGAAACAGAAAATTAGAAGAAAATATCCTAAAAATCAACAATATCCTATTCACTGTAACTACCTTGCTCCGAACCAAGCTTATATTATACAACTTTTAAGATATCAAAGCTAAAAATTGAAAGTTGGCAGTTGGCACTAATACCACAACATCCTAAACCTTTGGTGATTCTACATGACACCATCACAGTCAAGTTAACCACCAGAAAACCCATTACAAAATCACAACCTCTATTTACCATATTGCAGTTCAATGGCAATAGAGAATACAGTGAAGGTGTTGCAGGATCCTAAATGGTTTAGGGAGAAGAAATATTTGCATACCTCTACAACAATATAATAATCAGTACAATAGGTTGTTCAACTGAGGAGTAATGATGTAACAGACAAAAGGAGGATGGTCTTTAAAGTTTAAGAAACAAGCAATGAGCATATCATAGTAACCGAGAGATAGAGGTGAACATTTTCAAAAGCCTTTTTCGCACAGCCAGAAAAGTTTCTTACCTATAGTGATTAAGAGTACAAGAAATTATTTCAACGAAAGTCAGCACGTCATTCAAATGAATTATTAAAGCAGAAACCAACAAACAATCCAACTGCAATACCTTATGGGACCCTTTGAAATTTAACATTGCACTCATGACCTCGATTAGCCTACACACAGATACTAATAATACATTTGAGGCTTGAACTATCACTAATAAGTGTGCATAGGAGAAGTAAAAATACCATCCGAGAAGAGGGAAATCCTTACAATGTAACACTTCAATGTAAGTATATAATGAAGTCCATTAGTACTCACCTGATGGGTAAACCTGCGATCCGGACTACCGAATATGCGAGCTAAACCAAAATCCCCTAGTTTCAGCTGTCCATCAGCTGCTAACAACAAATTGTTTGGCTTCATATCCCTATAAAAAAAACTCAGTGAGCACATATAATCAGTCCAGGCCAGCAGTATTCCAATATTTCAAGTCATGGGAAACACCTGTGCAGGACCCATTTCTTGTGACAAAAAGCAAGTGCTTTTAGGGTCATTTGCAGATAAGACTTTATGTCAGCAGGAGAAAGTACAATATTTCGATCCCGAATTACAGCCTCAAGGTCACTCTCCATAAACTCAAACACAAGATGCAAATTTCCTTTATGAGGGAAGGCATCTATCAACTCTATTATGTTAGGGTCTTTGAGCTCCTTCAGCAGTTTAATTTCTCTCAAGGCAGTAAAATTTACGCCTTCCTTCTGCTTTCCAAGACGAATTTTCTTTATCGCGACAGTTTGATTCGTCTGCGTACCAGCAAATTACATATTAAGGAAATCATCAAAGCAAGGAAAGCACAGTCATACTGTAATACCCCATATTTTTGAGTATTTATTTAAGTAATTAAATATTTATTTTAGAAATACAAAAAAAAATGGGGTATTACACGCACACACAACTGTAAATCAAATTGTAAACACAAATTAAAATGTCATAATCGCAAATAATACTACAAATTTCATATGGGTCTATCAAAAACATTTCAGATAAGTTATGACATTGTCAATAAATGAAATTCTATTGTAACAAATTTTCTTCCTAGAATCAAAAGCTGAATAAGTAAGCAATAAATAAGCAAACATCATAAAATAAGCTCCAAGAAAAATTCTTAATCTTTTCATAAAACCCTAAAATACCGACATAATTATATATAAAAAAAAAAGAAGGTAAACCTTGGTATCGATGGCTTTGTAGACAACACCATAAGTACCTTCACCAAGAACTTCTCGCTTTAAGTATCGATCAGCAACTTTCTTTGGTACCAAATTATCAAATTCCGGCATTGCTTAATCTACAAATTCCTTTACTTTTGCTCTACAAACGCCCTAAAATTTCTGATCCTTGAACAAAAACATGCGTTGCCCTAAATAATATCATGGGTTTGACATAATCATAGTGACAGCAGCTAGGGGTCTGGAGGAGCTGAGGTAGCAGAGAAAGGGGAATTTCAGGGGTGTTAGTGAAGAACACACAGCAGAATTTGTTGCAAATTGTTACTCCACTTTTCAAATATTGCAATGGGGTATCGGCTTTTCAATTTAAATATGGAGTAAAGGATTTAAGTCACTTTTTTTTCAAGGTGGTAAAACGAACTATTAATGTAGAAGATTTCAAAGTTTGATATTGTTAACTATTTTCACATTGTTGCATTCTCATCCTCGATAAAAGGTGCGATAAATATAGTGTCGGGTGAATAATCTAATTGATAATATATTAGGGGACGTTTGGTTAAACGTTTTCAGGAAAGGGTAAATGTAGACACAAAATCGTGTCTCACCATTAAGTACCCAATGATTAAACATTGTTGTTTATGCTATATTCACATTGATGTTGTTGCATTCTCATTTTCGATAAAGGTGCGACATATATATTGCCGAGAGGATAATCTAATTGATGATATATTTGGGGTGTTTGGTTAAAGGTTTTCAGGAAAGTGTAAGTGTAGACACAAAATCGTGTCTCCCCATTGAATACCCAATGATGAAACATACCGTCGTCCTAATTGGTCCGGTCCAAAGGAAGAGCAATCGAATTAGCTAAGCCCAAAAACGTTTTGAAAATATAAAGTCTATTTATTAAATCCAAGCCCAATTTTAAAGACCCAATTAATCATTCTTGATAATTAATTGTATTTTTAATATTTTAATATTAATTATTCTCGATAATTAATTTTCAAAAAATATTTCGAATATCAAATTTTTATTAATTAAGATACCTGATTTCATATTTCAAAGGATAGATATCATTAAAGTATGAAAAAGAATCTTAAAACGATAACCGGCAAGATCAATGTTGCGTCTAACGCAACATATTCCGCGCGCACAACGTCGGTGACGTAAACAATAACAAAAAAGGGAAAACCAGTGCGCGAGACGCACAGGTCGTGTGCCTCCCACATAAGTCGTGGGTTGTGCGCCTAGCACACGAGCTGTGCGTTAGATTTGTGCATTAGACACGCAATTTTGCCTTATCTTGCCGCGTCGTTTTCGGTTTCCCTTGCCTATAAATAGCTACTTCTCTTCGAACTTTTTTATATACTTTGTTCCCTACTACTTACAACACATATACATTCAAACACTCAAACTTATATTAAATTCGAATCTATTGAAACACTTACAAACACTCAAACTTATATTCGAATCTATTCAAACTCCGTTCCAGATTGCTCCTCCTATCGATCATTACATAAGTCTTAGGCGACAAAGCTATAATTCATTAGGGTCAATTCCAATTTATTTCCTTTTGTACTAACAATCTACTTTCATAATGTAAATCTTAAAGAGACTAACGTTTTTGTGAACATTCTTCTCAAATCTCCCTTCCTTTTAATTATTATTATGCATATGCATGATGTATGTTTTAATGTTTTCATCATCTCACATTTTTATAATTGTTAATTAAAGACCTAAATAAATGTTCCAACGCTAATAGATAATTTGGACAATCGGGTTAGGTTCCCATTAATTTGATTACATAATAACATGTCACCAAAAATGAGTCTTTTGTTTGTTTAATGAACCAATATAGATTAATTTTAGATTGCATTAAAATATTATGTGGTTGTTTATCTGCATAAATCTTGATATGAATCGATATTAAGTAGAGACCATCAATAGGCGAATTTGATTCCTGATCTTATTCGTACCCTTACACCCGAACTCAATCTTTGGTTCATTGACCATTCATGAAGTCATGACAGGAAAATCTACATTGGATAAGTCCCTAAGTTGTCCCTATAGTTTCTCAATATCCAATTAGGTTTATGAGTTTTTTTTTGTTTGACAGGAGGATTATGAGTCTTTTAAAGACTTATTGGCGACTTCTTCATTTCATAAACATTTACAATAAAATATTTACAATGGAGTGGTCAAATACGCGCTCATCCCATGTAGGCTATAAAAACACGCCTACAATTTGGTGACTCCACTAGGGATGATTTTAAAATTTATTTTTTAAATGAGTGGGTGAAACTCAAAAAATACGATTCATACTTGTTTTATGCTTTTAAAGAACATTATAGTTTTGCATGCACATGGCTATTTTTCTGAGCCACTATAAGAAAAATCATTGCCTCATTACCGCATGTTTTATGCGTGAGACCACCCCGGGGGGTTGCGCTTTGTCCAGCATCCAAAACATTTCCTTAGGGATAGTGTTGGATCTTAGTCATAAGCAAACCTACCCAACCATGTCATTGTTCTCTTGTTCTTGACTTGAGACTGGAGTGCGTCTTACACATGGCCACCTTTTTAAGCAAAGATACGAAGCATGTGGGATCAATCTCTTAGTCATGGACCCTTTTAAGCCTTAACCAAAGTCTGACCATGGTATCAAACATAGATCTTGACTTTTAGGTTGGAACTGCATACTATTCATGCATATATGATATTAAAATGTATGCTCAACATGCTTTCCCCTTCTTTTTCCCCTCGAATTAGGCTAGAAATCATCGAAAAATGGCAAATTCATCGACGAGTCAAAAATCCGCTTTGCCAACAGATTGTGCTAAGCACAAGAAGCTTGCATCTCACGCAAGTAACTTGCTCCTAACGCAATTGTGTGCTAGACACGCAAGCCTCTTGCGTGTGGCGCAAGTAGCTTGCGTGTGGCGCAAGTAGCTTGCGTGAGGCGCAAGCTTCCCAGCTTCATTGCGGCTCGTTTTAGTCAGTTTATTTGCCGGATTTTGATCTATCTTTGCTTATGATATTATTAGAGGAATTGTTAGTGTTGTTATTAATGTGAAATAGTAGGGTTTTGAATATGAAAAACAATTGGTTAATTACATATTCTAAACACTACTAATTAAGCAGGGTAGCAAGTCTGGGTACCAATTACTTTCTAGGGTAATTGAGCTTGCTGTTTTAGAAACTAGGAAGAATATTTTCATAAAGACTTTCTAATAAAAAGGTTGTCAGCCTTTAGAATCATGATTCAGTATTTTCTTGCCTTAACTGTGTGTATATCTTGGATAATATCTTTCTCTCGAGAAAGATACTGTTCAAGATATACTTTCCATAACTTAAGATTATTGTAATTTTGAGAGCTTTCACAGAGAGAACAACTGAACAATTTCCTAAAATAGAGTACGCATTTCATAGAGCTTTACATTACTCTTTGTTTGCTTTGTAAGAAAGCGTGATTTAAGAGAAACTGTTTGTATTGAATCTCCAATAGATCGATTAGAGGTTGGGTAGCGTTTGTGACTTCATTTGCGAGTGCTTGTGAGTTCAAGTGCGAAGTAGCACACAAGAGTTAGTGTGGGCTGTGCTATTTTCCTAGAGTAAGGGAAACAGGATATTGCGAGAGTATTCTTATGTTTTCAGAGTTGATTAATAAGAAAGCTAGCATAGGAGGATGTAGGCCCTAGTTTGGTTGAACCTCGTTAAATTTGGTGAGTTCTTTACTGCTTTCGAGTTATATTGTTTCCGCTGTCAGGAACCAGCTCAACTGGTTCCTCCTTAAATCGAAAGAATTTGAATTTAGCACTAATTCTCATAAGTACTTAATTTACCCCATCCCCCTCTTGAGTACATTGTAAAACTTTATTTCACAAATTTAAACCTTTTATTTTTCTATTCAAGCTCTCTTTGTCCCTAAGGACTCTCCGAGACTTACATTGTCTCCAGCGATATCTAACTTTGCCTACATCAACTCCGTAGTAAAGAAACTTCAAATGCTCCTTCAAATGCTCAATTCAAGACAAGCATCTTCTAATCTAGGCTCATAGTGCCTAATTCAAGACAAGCTTTCCTAAAATGGGGGCTTCCTATATATGTGGTGGTTCCTCCAAATCAAACTCCCGAAGAGTTGTACTATGCAGATCTCACTTACAGTCTGATTCATTGTCAAAATAGTTTTCGAAAATCAACCTATCTATCTCTACTAATCTAGTTTAACCTATCTCCTTCTATCAATCCATACCTCCTAGCCTTGCATAACCTTGGCCTTGCATGACGTTCCATCTATACCTCAGCTTTGCATAGCTAGCGTCTCATGCATCCTTAGAGAGTCTAAGTTTGCATCATTGCATCATTTATGTGCATTATCTGAGTTGTTTGCACCTATGTGCTAACATCTACTCTTGCTGGTAATCAGATTACTTGTAATTATCATCTTGCATACTAACTTTATTTTGCAGAAACTGGCGATATATAAATCAGTTCTAAACTATAGAGTGTTTAGAATCGTTCTCCAACCCGACCTTATATACTTTGACTTTCAGTTTCCTTAACCTCAATCAAAGTAAGGGGCTTCTGTAGACACAAAATCGTGTATCCCCATTGAGTAACCAATGATGAAACATACCGTGGTCCAAATTGGTCCGATCCAAAGGAAGAGTAATTGAACGAGCTAAGCCAAAAGCGTTTCAAAAATATGAAGTCTATTTATTAAATCCAACCCAAATTCAAAGGCCCAATTAATTAATCCTGATAATTAATTGTATTTTTAATATTTTAATATTAATTATTCTCAAGAATTAATTTTTAAAGGATATTTCAAAAATCAGATTTTTAATCCTAAAGATACCTGATTTCGGATTTTAAAGGATATATTGCATTAGAGGATAAAAGAGAATCTCAAAACGATCTAAAAATCGGCCAGATCAAGGTTGTGTCTAACGCAGCATATTACGTGCGCGCAACGTCAATGTCGTAAACAAAATGAGAAACCCAAAGCTAGTGCGCGAGACGCATAGGTCGTGCGCCTAACGCACGAGTTAGTGCGTTAGACGCGCAATTTTGCCATATCTTGCCGCGTCGTTTTCGGTTTCCTTTCCCTATAAATAGTTACGTATCGTCGATCGTTTTTATATACTTTTTCCCTACGGCTTACAACACACATACATACACTTACATACAATCAAACACTTAAATTTATATTCGAATCTATTTAAACTCTGTTCAATGTTCAAGATTGCTCCTCCTATATATCGTTACATAAGACCCAGGCGACAAAGCTGTAAATCCTGACGGTCAATTCCAATTTAATTCCTTTTGTACTAATAATCTACTTTCATGATGTAGATCTTAAAGAGATTAACATCATTATGTAAATTCTTCTCTAATCTCCCTTCTTTTTAATTGTTATTATTCATACGCATGTTGTATGATTTGATGCTTTCATCACCTCACATGCTTATTATTGCTAATCAAAGACATAAAAAAGTTGTTCAACGCTAAATTCAGATAATTTGGACAATTGGATTAGGTAGCCATCAATTTGATTGCATAATAACATGTCACCAAAATTTGGTCTTTTTGTTTATTTAGTGAACCGACATAGATTAATTTTAGATTGCGTTAATATATTATGTGTTTGTAAATTTGCATACATCTTAATATGAAAAGATATTATGTAGAGGCCATCAATGGCCAAATTTAATTCATGATCTTATTCATACCCTCACCCCCGAACGCAATCTTTGGTTCATTGACCATTCATGGAGTCATGACAGGGATATCTACATTCAATAAGTCCCTAAGTTGTCCCTATGCTTTTCCAATATCCAATTAGGTTTGTGAGTCTTCCTTTAAAGACTTGTTGACGATTTCTTAATTTCAAAAATATTTTCAATAAAGCCTTTACAATGAGGTAATCAAATACGTGCTCATCCCACGTAGGCAATAAAAACACGCCTACATTAAGGGTATCAAGTGAGTTGATTCCCTTACTTATTGTTTGTTTTGTCAATTCTATGATTCACTTTACCCTACCCTTACCCCCAAACTCCTCTACATCTATTATCCACCCCACCCCAAGGTTTCACTTACCATTTTCCTTGAAACACCATTAACCACCAACACCACCCCAGCCTAACCGCCAATAACCCAACCAACCACCGTCACCCTCTCCACCATGACCACCACCACCACCAAAACCCACCCGCCAACACCCCAACCAACCACCGTCACCCCCTCCACCATGACTCCCAGTACCACACTGATCCACCCGCCGAAAATTGTCCACCACCCTTGAAACCCATACCAACAACCACGAAAACCCACCAACTGCCTTAGGTATGTAAAAAGAACAAATAAATCACCCACTGCCACCAAATAAACCACCCACCGCCACCAAAAACCACCCACGACACTAGATCTACAATAAAGAGTAAGGAGAGAGAAAGAGATAAATACAACGTCGGCGAACGAGGAGGAGAAGAGTAGCAGCGCACAAACCGCTTTAGGACGACAGCTGCGAAGGTAGAGGGGGATGGGGGCAGCGACTGAAAAGGGGAGGCGGACGATGCCGGCGAAAGAGGGGAAGGGAGCGGTTGAGGGAAAATTTGAGGTGGTTGAGGGAAGATTTTTGGTGGTAAGATATTAGGGTTTCCCTTAGACATTTTGAAGCAAAAAACTTACTAAATCTAAGGGTTTGATTTTCCATTCACCTTCTTTCCCTTTCTTAAACCTTTCCTTTTCCCCTTGGTGAACCAAATGACCCCTTAATCAAATAGTGAATTATCTAATTATGGGCGGCAATCGATCTATAACACTACGCGAGCCCCATGAACGGGTTGTAAAATATAACCTACGGGGTGACAATTGCCTCATTAAAACTTTACAGTTGGAAAACCCTAATGAGATAAAACAAATATACAAGAAAAAGAGTACATTTTTTAGTATGATGTACATATATGTTTTACAGCCCGTCTTGCAAGAGACGACCTAACTTTAAGGATAAAGTTCGGCGCGGTCCAATAGGCCCAATAGCACCAACAAAGCGTTATTCACTCCACAACCCCAAACCTCCCAAACAAAACTCAGACCCAAAAACAAAACCAATATGAGTTTCAAAACGTGACACATTGAATCAAAGCTATTAATAGTTTTTCCCTCTTCTCCTCTCTCTCGAAGGAAAACGCACTGAAATTCAACAAATTTCAGCCGAAAAAAACCAAAAAATGAGGGAAAACGAACTGAAGCTTAGTTCTGATTTAGAAGCTTAATTTGTTGAATTTGTGGTTCGCTAAAAGTTAAATTTCTATTAATTTGTTGAACTTTTCATCTTCTCATCAACGACCTTTGTTCATGAAAATATTGATAAGGAAACAGAATTAACAAAAAATGGCAAGATCAAGAAATATTGACCACTGATGAAGGTATTCGCATTTACTGATTGACTTAGACAAACATCTAAAATTTATTTGAATGCATTAGCTTATAGTTGCATAATTTGGCTTTGCATGTGTTATTATGATGTATTAGATCATGCAGTTGGTGATTATGAAATTGATGTATTTGGTTTTGAATGTTTGCGATGCTTTTGTGTTTGTTGTGTTGTTTGTGTTGGTTGGAAGGTTTCATGTGATGTTTAGTTCATAGATTTGGTGACTATGAAATGGATATATCATTGTGATGTATTAGGTCATACAATTGAACTAATTTAATGAATAGTAGTGTAATTTTGGTTTCACTACTTGTAGGCGTGATTTTATTTCACCTACGCGGTGTGAGCGTGTATTTGACTACCCCATTGTTAAGGTTATATAAAATACATTTTGAAGTCGCCAACAAGTCAAGAAAGGAAGACTCATAAACCTAATTGGATATTAGGAAATCATTGGGGCAACCTAGGGACTTTTTATCCAATGTAGATTTTCCCGTCATGACTCCATTAATGGTCAATGAACAATAGATTGAGCTCGGGGGTAAGGGTACGAATACGATCATAATGAACCCTGTTTGCCCATTGCTGGCCTTTACTAAATGTTGATTCATGTCAAGTTTTATGCAAAAGAATAACAAGAACACTTTTTCAAGCACCCTAAAAATATTAGTCTAAGTTGGTTGATTAAACACATCAAAAGACTATTTTTAGTGGTATGTTATTAAGCAATCAAAATTCCAAGGTTCCTAACAGGTTGTCCAAGTTATTTGATTAATATTAGAACAACTCTTTAGGTCTTGATTAGCAATAACAACATGTGAGGTGATGAAAGCAAGTAGGACGATCATAACAGTCTATATAATAATAAGAAAGAAAAATAAGAGGTTAGAATGTACAAAGGAACGGTTTTCATATTAAAGATCTACATCATGAAGGAAATCGTTAGTAACTTCAATAAAAAATAATAAATTTATTCAAGTACCCTAAGGAATATACTGTGGCTTGGTTATGAGAGAATAACAACCTTTGGGAAGAGCAATCGTGAAGCCTGAAGATCGATCGAAATATGTGTATGTATGTAAAGTATGAGAGTTTTAGAGAGAATTCGTAAGTGTTTGAGTGTGGAGAGTGTTCGTCAAAGTGTAGTCGTAAAAAGTTTATTTAGATCCGAAAAACCATTGCATATTTATAGGAAAATATTAAAAAAGATAGAAAAACAGATTGTGCGTCACGCAGAGAGTGCGATAGGTGCACGTCTCTATGTGACGCATAGAGACACATGTGAAGCACTGAGTAGTGCACCTGACGGAGCTCGACCAGTGTGCTGAGCGCACGTGGTGCGCCTGATGCAGCTCGATCAGAGTGTTGCGCCAGGTGCACCTCCTTGCGTCAAACACGTTTTGACAACCTTTCTTTTAAACGCGTTTTGAATGATTTTCTTTGATCCTTTAAATCCGAAAATTAATTTCATGGGATAAAATCCGACTTCAACTTTAAAAATATCTTTGAAAATATTTATTTTCTGAAAATAAAATTAAATGGCCTTTTCAAAGGATTGAGCTCAAAATATTATTTATGCGCTCAAAATACAATTAATTATTAGGAATAATTAATTGGGCTTCAAAATAGGATTTTGGATCTCTATAAATAAGCTTTACACTTTAAAATAACTTTGGGCTTGGCATTCCGACTGCTCTCCCCTTGGGTCGGACCAAATAAGACCGCCGTATGTTTCACCATTGGGTCCTTAAATGGGGAGACAAGATTTTGTGTCTACAAAAGCCCCCACTTCGACTGAGGTTCAAGAAACCGATAGACAAAGTATATGGTGTCAGGACGGAGAACGATTCTAAACGCTATGCAGTTTAGAACTGATCTATATATCGCCGGTCTCTGCAAAATAAAGTTAGTACGCAGGACGATAACTATAAGTAATCTGATTACCTGCAGGAGAAGATGTTAGAAGCTAGGTACAAACAACTCAGATAATAATGAACATAAAGATGCAATAATGCAAACTTAGACTATCTAAGGATGCATGAGAAGCTATGCAAAGATTAAGGTTATGCAAAGCTAAGGAAGATGAAACGTCATGCAAGGTCAGGGTCATGTAAGGCTAAGAAAGGTGAAATGTAATGCAAGGTCAGGGTTTTGCAAGATTAGGAGGTCTGAAATGCAATGCAAGGTTAAGATTTTGCAAGGTTAGGAGATCTGGATAGGTAGAGGGATATAATGATTTTTGAAAATTGTTTTGGTAAATAATCGGGGTCTGCATGTGAAATGCGCAGATTACAACTACTCGGGAGTTTGATTTGGAGGAACCACCACATATATATGAAGCCCCCACTTTGAGTAAGCTTGTGTTGAATTAGGCATTATGAGCCTTGATTGGAATGTACTTGATCTGTATTGAGTATTCAGAGTTCTTGACTGGAGATTCTTCTTTGGGAGTTGATACAGGCCAAGTCAAATATTGCCAGAAACCATGGAATTGTCGGAGAGTCCTTCAGGGACAAATAGAGCTTGGATTAAAAAATAAAAAAATTAATTTTGTGACTCAAATAAATGTAGATGGGAAAAAGTTTTGACGTGGTTAGGTTCAGACTCGAGTCTATGTTGGGATCTAGAAGAGTATGCTCCTGAATTCTAGCACTAGTAGAATAATTGCTTATTGCTGCGGTCATTAAGTGGCCTATTGCGGCGGTTTTGGCCGCGCAGCAATTAAGGGCGCAGCAATAGGTAATTAACCTATTGCTGCGGTTTTTGACCGCAGCAATAGGCCAAGATATTGCTGAGGTTCCTTGACAAAACCGCAGCAATATATTACACATATTGCTGCGGTTCCTAGACAAAACCGCAGCAATAGGTACTGGTACACGTAATTTTTTTTTTTTTTTTTTTTTTTTTTTTTTTGTATTTTGCTATCAAATTTGAAAGATAAAAAATATAAAATAAAACACAAAAAATTCAAAGTAATGATAAAGAACTTTTAGATGTGCTCTTACAAAAAATATTCAACTCATACAAAAGAAAGAAATATAAAGAAAAAATATACAAAAAAAAGACCAAAAATAAAAAAACCTAACATTATATTAATTCTAAAAAATAAAAAAATCCAATAAAAATGAAACATCACTAGAGCTGGATAAATAAATAAAAAATGTAAACTACAAAAAAAAAAAAAACGAATTGAACGGCCAGCGAGTTCATGCGAACTGTTGAAGAAAAATTGAACTGACATCACTTACTTCCACCAAAAAAAAATTTTTAAAAAAAAAATCAACAAAGTTCCACCGGTGAAGCCGCGAACAATTCCAATGGTGGTGCGACGCGAAGTCGAAGTCGCCGGTCTGCGATGACGAGAGGAGGAAGCAGATCAGCGACTGGAGAAGACGACGGTGAAATGATGATGATGAAGTTGCCGTGTGGTAAAGACGACGGCGGCGCACGAACAGCCAACAAATCCGCACGGCTACATAGGAGGGGGAGAAGGAACGACAACGTCGAGATGGCTCCGGTGAGCAGGAAACGACCGACGATGTGGGCAGTGGCGCAGCGCAGGAGGGAGAGAGAAAGGATGAGTGCGACGCGAAGTCGAAGTCGCCGGCGAAGTCGAAGTCGCACGGTTACATAGGAGGGGGAGAAGGAACGACAACGTCGAGATGGCTCCGGTGGGCAGGAAACGACCGACGATGTGGGCTGTGGCGCAGCGCAGGAGGGAGAGAGAAAGGATGAGTGAGAGAGAGGAAGGATGAGTGAGGAGGAAGAAGAATGAGTTGAAAACGACGCTGAAGGAGGAATGACAAGGAAACCCTAACTGAGGCTTTTTATTATTAATTTTAAAAGTCTATTGCTGCGATTTCTCCTAGGAACCGCAGCAATAGATTAAAATATTATTTTTTTAATATTATTTTAATATATTGCTGCGGTTTTTAACAGAAACCGCAACAATATGTTTGCGCCAAATCTGGTCAAATAGTCAACTTTTTTCAAAAACTTTCAGTTGGAATTATATTGCTGCGGTTTTCAGTAGAAACCGCAGCAATATGGTTGGTCAAATAGTCATATTTTTCAAAAAATTTCCGTTGGAACTATATTGTTGCGGTTTTCAGTAGAAACCGCAACAATATGGTTATTTTATATTTTACCTTTTCTTTTTACGTGATATATTGCTGCGTATGGGTAAAACCGCAGCAATACTACCGCAGCAATAAGCATTTATTCTACTAGTGTAGAAAGGCAAATAATTAGACCTTGATTAATATTATTTTATTGAAGCGGTCGGACCTCGGGATGCGGATTCCTACGCATCCTTGCGGAATCAGACCATTCGTAGTTCTGGATCTGATTTCTTTTTTATTTGTGCCCTAACTTTTGCTATGTCACCCTTTTGGGTTTTCAACCTAGCGGCCTTGAACATACCTTGGAGAAGGAGTTAGGGTTGGATATGGAAGGTTGAGAGGTTTAAGGCTTGAGGTTTTAATGAAGATTAAATTGGTTGGGATAAGGTAAGGATCATGGATTTAGATTACATGGATTAGGGTTTTTGATGGATTGAAGGATTTTGGAACGAGGGGTAGAACTTGTGTGCAAGCCCCCTAGCTTGACTTTTTATTTCTTTGCCTTTGACTTTTTCTTTTTGCATTTTTTTTCTTTTTGTCATGTGCGTTTTCTTTTGCTTTTGCTTTCTTTTTCGCACATTGAATTTTTTACTACTTTTTTTTCTGGTTTTGCCTGGTGTAGATTTTTTTTATGTAGTAAGGCTTGCACACGAGTTTTTGGTTTAGGATATTGGAAGGCTTGAATGTTTTTTATGGAACTTTGATTTTGAATGGATTATTTGGCTAATGGAGATGATGGTTTAATGTTTTTTTTTCTTGGTTGCATGAGGATGGCTTATGGATGATGGAAGGTGATGGAGGAAGAGGGAATAAACTCCTAATCTAAAGTATGTCCATTTTTTATTTTGATTTTTTGATCTTTTATTAATTAATCAAAATCATTTAGGTGATTTAAGTTTCATCATTGAATCAGAAGCATATATAAAATGATGGATGGCCAATGAAAATGAAAAGAAACTTTTATTAAGTAGAAAAAAATAGAACATAAGGCTTATTAGAAACAAAGTCCTAAATGACATAGACTCGACAGAAGAGGAAATAAAAGAGCTAGGGGAGGGACTTCCGACCCAACCTAGAAAACTAGCGCTAAACAACTAATCCCCTTGCATTGTTGAGACGATGCCCAAGGGGTTGTTATTATTGTTGACTTTTGTTCCAGTCGGAATTGGAAGTCTACCATTATCAACCATATCCTGTAGAGCGTTCTTTAAGGCCCAACACACAGATGTTGGATGTCTATTCCCTTGGTGATATTTGCAATAAGCATTAGGGTTCCACTTCTTAGGCTTATTCTCAGGTTCCGGAGTGGGACCGATAGACTGGATTGCTCCTCTTTGATGAAGCCTATTGAAAGCTTCTTCTAAAGTCATGCCAAAGGGAGTGAAGGTTCTTTGAGGCTTTTGATAACCTCCCTTTTCAGTAGCTAGAGCATTGACATCATCGCTTTTGGAGTTAGAAGGGTTGTTGTTACTCTTCTTGAAAGAGTTATTGTTATTGTAACCCTCATTCTTTGAGGCTTGTACCTCTTCTTCGATCAGTAGGCCTATCTTATAGAGTTTCGTGAAAGACTCTATAGGTTGAAATTCGATGTTATATCTATATTTGGATTGCAAGTTACGGATCACCAGGCGGACTTGGTCCTCTTCAGTTGGCTTGTTAGTAATTTGTGCGGCCTTTTCCCTCAATCTGTTAAGGAAGGTGACAAAGTCTTCGTTAGAGTTTTGTTTAGTTAACTCCAACTCACGAAGACCAATAGGAAACTGATTGTTTTATATATATTGCTTGCGGAACTCTTCTTTGATGTAGTCCCAATCGTTCAGTTTAGTTTTGTTCAGTGATTTGAACCACTTGGATAGATGTGCATCCAATGTTAAGGGGAACACATAAGCAAAGAGGTCCTTGCTCATGCCTTTGAGAACTATAGAAATGGAGAAGGCTCTCAAGTGATCTTCTGGGTCTTCGACCCTGTTAAATTTTGGGAGGTCAATTTTTCCCTCAGTTCAGGATCAATGATGTCATGGCCATGAGCCTGACTCTCGAGTGCAGGAATTGACTAGATCAATTGCTCGAGTTTTTCGAACCTCAAATCTGTATTGGACTTGATAGGAGGTGGTGGTGATGAAGTGCCATCTTGTTCTTCTTCCTCAGTTATCAGTTTTTCTCTCAGCACCTTGATCTCTTTGTCTTGTCCATCAAGATGAGAGTTCATCAGTTGGAGCTGAGCCGTAATTGCATTGAGTTGTTTAGAAGTGTCTCCCATCTCGGATGATGATTGAGAAGTTTCAAAAGATTCGTCTGAAAAAGTGAGAACCCTAAACCCTAAACCCTCAAGAAGTTTAAGATGATTCGTCAGAAAAAGTTGACGAGTCTGGGAGTAGGTTGACCTTGTTTCCTCTTGTCGGATGTTCCTAAGTTATAATCTCACGACCTGTCCTGAACAGAAATCGAATGGACCTCGTAAATTTTAAGAACTGATTTTTTTGAAATAGGAAATGGAATTGAGAAATGGGCAATGAGAAATGGAAATGGAAATGGAAATGGAGATAGGAAGTGGAAATGATTTTAAAATGGAGGATTAGAAATGATTACGGGTTTTGGACTAACGGACTTGACCATGATGCTGACATGGGCCTAACTATATGCATATGCAGATATGGACGGGACTGGACTATGCAATCAGACTGGACTAGAATTTGAGCTTACATGAGACAATCAGGCTATGTAATCCCCCACAATTTTATGAATTTTATAAATATATCTAAAGTATATTTATAAATGTTTTAGTATTTAAATTATTAATTTCTTAAAGTGTTGACTAATTTAAAAGTCATAAAATTATTTAATGTTTTTAAATAATCAAATATTTTATTGGGTCGTACTTTGAAAGTTATTTAATTATTCATTAGTTTGAGTTAAAGTACAAAAGATTTTAATATTAGGTTAGAGGAGCCCAAACCTTTGTGGCTTTCGTATGACCATCTTTCATTAAACAAACCCATCAAGCCCAATTGTCTTTTGGACCCTAATGGGGAACCTATAAATACTCTCCTACTTCACAATTTTGCCACATTACACAAAGCCTAATTTCTCTCTTTCTATCTCTCTCTGTCTCTGTCTCTCTATTTCTCTCTCACGACTTTATCTCTCTCCCTCACCCGTTTTCTTTCTCTTCCTCCTTCGTCCACGGCTGCCGCCGCTGCACCACCGTCGGACAGCCGCTGCTGCCCACAGCCAGCCGCAGCCCAGTGCCGATGCTCCCTCCTTCCTCAGCATCATGTTTCCTCGTCCCTTTTGGTTTTTCTATTCCTCCTCTATATTATTTTAATGATGAGTTTTAATGTTTTAAGCATTGTTTTGATGAATTAATAATTAAAGTTTGTATCTTTGATTATTTAAATTTGAATTTTAGATTATATAAATAGTTTAATGAAGGAATTAAATTTCAGATTTAATATATATGTTTAAATTAGGTTTTGAAGCATGAAAGCGTGGATTTTTTATGTTTTAAGAGTTAGAACTATAGTTGTATGTTATAATTTATGAAAATTGAGTACTTTAATTATTATAACTATGTTAAAGTGACTTTAAAAGGGTTTTAAAGAAATTATAGGTTGCTGGAATTTTTATTAGCACACTTATGTTGAGTTTTTAAATATGAAAGTATTGATTTTTAAGGGTTTTAATGACTAGTATGGTAATACTATACTTAGGGGAATTAAAGGTTGAATTTTTAATATTTAAGAGGGTTTTAAAACACTTTATTGGGTTTAAAGTATTTCAAGGTTGTTGTAATTTTATTAGAGTATTAATACTTGAATGTTTTTTATATTTGGTAGGCGGAGAATATACTTTAAGTGATTTATAAGGTTGAGAAAGGGCCTCTCATATTATCTACACAAGGTACGTGCATACCTATGTGTTATTAGACTAGTATCATGTCCTAAGGATAGGATTGTTGGAGTATCATGCATAGGGAACTTTTATAGTTCATATGTGGCTTATATTCTAGTGAATTTGCATGTTTTATGTCGTTGTGTGAAGCATGTTGTCTATGATGAATATTATATGTTTGTATGGATGATTGATGCAAGCATATGGGTTGTGAACGTTTATATTTTCTTTATTCACATGAGGGGTTAATAAATATATTGTTATTGGATCATGAAATGTATCATGTTATTCCCTTGGATTATTATTATTATTATTATTATTATTATTATTATTATTATTATTATTATTATTATTATTATTATTATTATTTACTTTATAAGGACCGTGAGCCTTGTTTAGTAAAGCTGGTTATTCACCTATTGACAGGTTGGTTGATTGTTGATTTAAGTTAACAAATAAAGGATGGTTGGTTATTAATTAAAGAATGGGATTATTATTGGATTAATTGAGTTGTTTGATCACAATATTTAATCCTAAGATAAAAATGGGAATTTTGTGTATCCATGATATGTATGTTGGTTGTCTTACTTTGTGAGTCTCAACATCGAATAAATTATTAATATTTAAAGTGGAAAGTGAATAGCAATAAGCTTTAGACTTATGCACGTCTAAAGTGTTTGACTAGTATGAGTTGGAGTACATGGTGGTAGCCCATGGCTTTTCTTGGGACCTGATTGATCACCGTGTCCTATTTTATTTAATTAGTACCTCGATATCGTTGGTCGCAGGAGTACGGAGTCGCGCCCATACTTCGTCTTCTAATTGAAGACATGGTTTGGTTTGGACAACTCTATCCATTGACTATTCAATATAATATAATTAATCTATTGGTTGTGAAGTCAAGTGAGTCTGTTATTTAGTTATATTATTATTTATCTTTGAGTAGCATTAGTATCATGTTAGGTTATATGTTTTATTCACTATGTAGTACTCAGCTTTGCTGATTACGTGCTTTTCTGTATGTCGATCATGGTTGTGCCTTATTGATCTTGTGATGACCCATTTGGCGAGCAGTCTTTCAGGATCAATAAAGCATCGACCATTTCAGGTCTGAAGATGATGCATCATTGGGTTTGGGGAATTCGTCTGGAGAGTTTGTGTTTAGCCTCTTTATAAATACTTTCATAATTTTGGTTTAGTCATGGTTTTAATAGTTTGACTTTTATGTTGGTTTGACTTGGTTTGGTTTTGGAGTTGACTTTGTGGTTTACTAAGTTTAATTATGTTTTCAAAGTTCTTTATTATTTCCGCTGCAAAATTCTGAATAAGCCGATACGTTATCACACAGGCGATAATACTTTGATAATTCTCAATGTTTTATGGGAATAAGGTATTTTATAAAAAAGAGAATTGTCGGGGTGTTACAAGCTAGGCCTAAGGGTATGAATTGATCTTTTATTGCCCGAAGACTTGACTAGGGTTTACATTGAGATGCAAACTAGACCTAGGGTTGGGCTTTTATTGTCCAAATACTTGACTAGGTTTTACATAGATATGAAAACTAGACCGAGGGAATGAATTGTGTTTTTATAGTCCGAAGACTCGACTAGGGTTTACATAGAGATGCAAACTAGACCAAGGATTGAACTTTTATAGTCCGAAGACTTGACTAGGGTTTACATAATGATGCAAACTAGACCTAGGGAATGAATTGATATTTTATAGTACGAAGACTTGACTAGGGTTTACATAGAGATGCAAACTAGACCTAGCGTTGAACTTTGATAGTACGAAGACTTGACTAGGGTTTACATAGAGATGCAAACTAGACCTAGGGTATGCATTGATCCTAAATGAACCTAAGCTTTGGATTGGATTGAGTTTAGACTTAGACTTAGTTTAAATTTAGATTGGAATGGCTAAGATGAGACTTAGATTGGAATGGCTAAGATGAGAATTAGATTGGGCCTAAGATGAATGCAAGTCGACCTAGATTTTGACATGAACTAGGCTTATATGGGCCTAAGATCGACTCTAATGCTAGGAAATGTATGGACTCAAATTTAGATGGGCCTAAGATGAATGCAAAATGGACTATACTGCACATAGGCCTAAAAATGAATTCAAATGGATTGCAATTGGGTTGATTGGATTAGATTAGAGGTATTTGGACTGGGCTTAGAATTTTAGGAATTCGTTTTGAAAAAGACTCCTTGTTTTTATCTTTTATTGGGAAAAGATAATGGATTAAATTTGAAAAGATTATTTTTGAATATATAGTATGATGATGATTAGTATATATTTTTGAAAAATGTAGAATAGAATAGGGTGTAGGATTGATTTTGAAAAAGAGATGTTTTTTGAAAAGGTGAAACATGTTAGGAGGCAAAAATTGCAATCACAAGCAAATGTCATATAACGTGGATGCAAAAGTTCTCAACCTAAAGTCTAGTTCTATATTTGAAACTATGGTTAGGTTTAGGTTAAGGCTGAAAAGAGTCCATGACTAAGAGATTGATCCCACGTGTAAGACACACTCCAGTTCTCGAGTTAGGAACAAGAGAATAATGCCATGGTTGGGTAGGTTTGCTTATGACTACGATCCAACACTATCGCTTAGGAAGTTTTCGGAAGGACAAAGCGCAAACCCCCCCGGGGTGGCCTCACGCATAGAACATGCGCTAATGAGGCAAGGAAGATTGTCCTTATGGTGGCTAAAACAATAGCCATGCATATGCAAAAGCAAAATTTTAATGTCATTCAAAAGCATAAAAACAAGTATGAATCGTATTTTTCGAGTTTCACCAACTCATTTAAATAATTGATTTTTTAAAATCCTCCATAATGGAGTCGCCAAATTGTTGGCGTGATTTTCTTTCGCCTACATGGTGTGGGTGCGTATTTGACTAACCCCATTGTTAAGGTTTTATAAAATACGTTTTGAAGTCGCCAACAAGCCTTTAAAGGAAGACTCATAAATCTAATTGGATATTGGGAAATCGTGGGGACAACTCACGGACTTATCCAATATAGATTTCCCCGTCATGACTCCATTAATGGTCAATGAACCATAAATTGAGCTTGGGGGGAGGGTACGAACACGGTCATAATGAACCACGTTCGCCCTTTGCTGGCCTCTACTAAATGTCGATTCATGTCAAGTTTTATGCAAATGAATAACAAGAACACGTTTTCAAGCACCCTAAAAATATTAGTCTATGTTGATTGATTAAAGACATCAAAAAGACTATTTTTAGTGGTATGTTATTAAGCAATCAAAATTCCAAGGTTCCTAACAGGTTGTCCAAATTATATGATTAATATTAGAACAATTCTTTAGGTCTTGATTAGCAATAATAACATGTGAGGTGATGAAAGCAAGCAGGACCATCATAACACTGTATATAATAATAAGAAAGAAAAACAAGAGGTTAGAATGTACAAAGGAACGCTTTTTTTTATAATAAAGATCTACATCATGAAAGAAATCGTTAGTAACTTCAATATAAAAATAATAAATTTATTCAAGGACGCTCAGGAATATATACCGTGGCTTGGGTATGAGAGAATAACGACCTTCGGGAAGAGCAATCGTGAAGCCTGAAGATCGATCGAAATATGTTTATGTATGTATGTGTTTTATTTGCATTTAAAAGTATGAGTGTTCTAAAGAGAATTCGTAAATGTTAAAGTGTGGAGAGTGTTCGTCAAAGTGTATTCGTAAAAAGTCTGTTTAGATTCGGAAAACCATTGTGTATTTATAGGAAAAATATAAAAAAATATAAAAGAGACTGCGCGTCACGGGAATTGTGAGCTAGGCGCACGTCTCTGTGTTACGCATAGAGGCACGTGTTAGCATTAGTGGAAAAAAGCCCATCCGATGCGGTCAAAATCTGGCGTACTGATCCGGTTTTGGTCCGCATCGGAAGGGCTCGCAGCAGATCCAAACCGGATCAGTAAATTATTTACTGATCCGGTTTTTAGTGAAAACCGGATCAGATAACCCCCCCAAAAACCAAAATTTTTTTTTTTTTTATTTTTTCATTATTAATCAATACAAAATCAATAATATATATCAATACTCATTTTATTAAGCATATTATGCTCAATAAGGCTAGAAATTCCAACTTAGTGTAAGAACTAACAATAATGTGCCTTTTCTTTTAATTCATACATATATAAGGAGGCACAAAGGCCAAACCCACACGAGTTCCAATTGCACGTCTATATTACAACCACTTACATTTTTTTATCAACTAAGCTAGCTACCATACACAATGTTGAAGCATGTACGAAATGGCAAAATACTAGTGTCACCATGTCGGTTGTATATGTACAAATCAAATTGTCAATGCTTCACAATTTAGCTGAACTTGGGAGCTGACTGAGGTATGTTTCTGCAAAAATCATGTGTAGTGCTGCTCCTATAGGAAGAACATCCTCATCAACGAAAAAATGAGGAGAATGTGGGGAGTGCACTGCACCAACTCCTTCATTTCTTATACCTATACCAATTATGATGCCATGGATCTTTTCTTGTATGTACAGGTCAACAACCGGACCACCAAGAACAACCACATACTTCAAACAGAAACTGACAATTGTTATTGTATTAACTTGATTAAAAATAAATTTGCGACCTTTTCTTCAGGTCAACAACCTGACCTTGGGCTAACCTTTTCTTCACAGCTAATTTAGCAGAACGCAGCAGCTCCGGCATAGCTATGCACCACAAACAGAAAGCACATAAACAAAGCTACAAGCTGACAGAGGCAAGAGAATCAAAGTAATGAACAAGCCAACTACCTGACACTGCTGCCTTTCTAAGTTCTTCATGAAAATAAAATTTAAGGGGAACCAAAGTAGGTGCAACCTGCAGTTTATTAAAGATATTAACACCAAACAAAACGCCTTCACCCACACTGTGGACTCTGCTACACATGATGTTTGCCTCCATCAACCAAGAAAAGACAATAAAAGAATATACAAAGATGACCTGGTCAATCCATGGAAATAAACCTTCTTTCAGCTCATCAGCATAACAACGGAGCAAGTTGCAAGCTGTAGCTATCTCCTCGAGAACACTAGTCTTGATTCCAATCCTCTTATCCCCAAGGGTGATGGTCTCAATGCTGCAATCATATCAGAATCCAAATGTCAGTTTATTCAAACAAGCATGTGCCCTTAGACCTGGTTCTTCAACTTAAATACACCATTTTCAGCAAAATTACTTTTGAAAGCAGCAATCAGATTTATCAACACTTATTTAAGTAAAACTAAATTTAATAAGTAAGAATCTATATTGTATCGTAAAAATTACTTAAATCAGTAAAAATAATCACTTGAAGAAAATCTGGAGAAAAGAACAGATCCAAAATCAAAGGTCTTATCATATGGATACAGACAGCTACAAGAGAGAGTTTTAGATACATTACTTCACATCATCTTCTAGGTTTATCTAATGAAAACAGAAGATTGGTTTGATGTTAGAGGATTCTTCTAGCAACAACATAGTAACATAACAGAAATTCGAAATCAAACATAGCCAAAATCACAATAATTTAGAGTATAACATGGAGAAAATCCACACCAGCCAAAACAAAGAAACTAATCGCAGCCGAAATCGTAATTGTCGAAGGAAACATAAACCGTATATAAAAAGTAACAATAGCACCATCTGATTGCACAACGATTAAACGATAAATCGCACTACAGCACACTATCAAGACCAAATTGAAGAACAACAAGATGTTCTCATTTGGTGGATTCAACTTTTTTCTACCAGCGTAAGCCTCAACCACAGTCATCTACAAAAGGATTAATCAGCATCAAAATTCGAACAATTGGTTTTTTTCTTCATTGATTATTAAGTAGAACTTCATAATTTTTCTTCTCAACTCATTGCAAGAAAGGAACACTAGAGAGATAGACCCACGCTTATTAATGTAGTGACAAAAAGATGCACAATTATTCACCTGATTTAATGTTAGTGTTCCCGTTTTGTCACTGTAAATAGTAGTTACAGAACCCATAGTTTCACATGCTGAAAGCCTTCGCATTTGCATAAGTATAGGATGACAAAAGCTGAACGGGGGAAAGAATGAACCAGCAAATCAAAGGAAAAAATATAGCAAATATAGCTTATTGACATGAAAGCATCCTTGTTGATGCTTTTTTAATAATGTTTGATAGTGCTACGATATCTCAGTCTCTCACTGATCACTTCACATTCATTAGTTACTCAAAATTTCACAATGGATTATGAATATCCATGCAGTTCAAATTGAGAACAATTACTATTAGAAAATAAGCCTTAGGGTAAGAGTGCAAGTTACATCCTAAGAACAATTCTGTGTTTGTTGGTTGTCAAATAACATGATAAAGAAAAACTTTTATGTCTTATCAAAGCAGAGAATTGGTAAGAGTGCAAGTTTTGAATATGATATGGATATCGTAAAAGGAAACTAAAAGTGGAATTATATTTCCAAACACTAGCATTTTTCAGAGAAGCATTACAAGTTATTCCCAATAATTCAAGATGCAACTAAAGATATACAGAAATATACATACCAGGGCTTTATCTGCCATCATTTTGCGCATTGAATAAGTTAGGCTGTCAAGAGACATCAATAAGAAAAGAAACTTAAACACCCAAAAAAAAAACAGAAAGACCCAAAAAGGGGGGGGACATCTTAGCCTCTTACGTCAATGTAACAGCTAAGGGCAATCCTTCAGGTACTGCAACAACCACAATAGTGACCTAAAGTATGCAGCAGGTTGTCAATAACATAAAATCGCGGAAATTGGAAAACATCGGAAGAGTCAATCAATACCACAATGGTGAAGATCTCTATCACTCTATATATTGCTTCACTAATGCTTGTTTTACCACTAGTGAAAAGCACTTCACCATTAGGTTCCTTGGTGTGACCAGTAAAAAATCTGCAAGGATATCCATTAAGTTATAGCTCTCACTGGTAATGTTTAGACAGACAGTATCACAGTACAATGATTCATAAAATACTTACCGAATCAACAGAATGTCAAGTATAGCTACAACAACAGAGAGACCAACTATGCCTATAAAAGTTGCCACCCCCTTTAATCGCACCTAAATTATAAATGTGTTATTAAAACTGTAACTTTCTTACACCAAACTAGAGGCAAGAGGAAAGGAGGGAACCTGCAAAGGTGTTTCTTCACCAGTGTCCTCGGAGATACTTGCCATCAACAATCCCCACTCAGTATTAATACCAACACCAGTTATCTAAAACCAGTAAAAGTAGCCTATGCTTATAATCAAACCTTGTTTCACAGAGAATACAAAGTAACTAAGTTTAAGACTCAAAATTAAGGTTAATGGTGAAACGGACGGAACTTTGCAAGCAATGGAAAACACAAAGATGAGCTTAGACTGATGAGCTAAAGTCAGATGAGTATCAGCCATCCTCTCCTCTACAAGAAAAAAAGATGGTTTTTATTATGTGCTATCCAAGTGCCATGTTTCATATATACAGATTAGTGGAGAACTTCAAAAAAACCATCAGTAGAAGTATCTAAGCCTTGTCACTGTTATCATGTCATTGTTAAAAGTATTTCAGCCAAAACATGATTTTAGAACAGAAATTCAAGTCTTAGCCCTATCCATTTATTTCAATTTAGAACCTTCATATTCAGAATGATGTCATGTTTTTTCCATCAGGTGCTTTTTCAACAAGAATGGGGTAACTGTTAAACTTCGACATCATAAAAGTTTTAGACTACAGCAGACACGTTTAGGGATGGAGCTGGTTCCTCATAGTAACATTGTGACCATGCAATGTTTAGAAGATCAAATATCCCAATTTTTTTTTTTATCGTCTTTTATTTGGTCCATATTTTGCTTATGAAATAACAAAAATTCATCCACAACATCAATTGATGCAGCTGAGCAAATACTCAAGTCAATCAATCAAGACAATTACCTCAAGGATAGTATCAGCACGAAATTCTTTTCTCCACTGTAACATATCAGCCCACATTTGTTTTGCCTTATCAATGTCAAACTTTCTTGCCTTCAAAAACCTGCAAGCACAAATTTTAAAGATGAATTACTTGATGTCAAACAAATATCTAAAGGCTCTAGGCAATCAGCGCTTAGTTGAAGACAAATGATTTGTTACAACATAGCTAGACAAAAGAGCATGGCAACTCATCTGCACAACCATTAGACAATAATTAAAAAGAACTTCTATATAAATTAAACACAAATTATATAAATTACGAAAATAAATTACAATAAACAGACAAAATTACACAAAAAGGAAACATAAACCCTAAAATCGAAATAAATTACAAAGCCCAGATTTTAAAGAAAATCAACCAAAAATTAAATTGAACGAAAATACAAAAAAAAGTAGATATAAATGAAAATAAAAAAGAAATCAAACGAAAAAAATAGAGAAATTAAGCGAAAATCAATCCTTTCAGTCTAATTACCAAGAAATAAATTTGACCTAGATCTGTGAATTACAAACGAAAATAAAATAACAAAAAATATTAACTTAAATCTGGAGTTACAACGAGATTAAAATACGAAACAAAAATCAGTAACTAAAAAGGAAAAACCTCGAGATCTGCAGCAACGAAGATGAACGACGAGGGAGGAGAAGTGCTGGCGAGACGAACGCCAAGGGGCTGAGAGAGATCTACGAGGTGAAAATCTGGCTTAGTTTGTCTTCACTGATGAACGACGAGGTGAAGATCGACGAACGAACAGTGCAAGAGATGAGGTTGCTTCGTGAGAGGAGAGAAAAGAGTGAGAGAGAGAGAGACAGGGGACGGAAGAAACGAAATTGGGTGAGGGAGAATTGAAACGCGGGTTTTTCCTTTAGAAAAAATAACGAAAAATCTGATCCGGTCTGTTGAACCGGATCAGATTTTAGAAAACCGGAGCGGTTTCTAAAATCTGATCCGGTTCACTAAAAGACCGGATTAGATTTTCCGTCCAGTTTTCCCTCTTTTTTTTTTTATGATTTTCGGATGCGGTTTTGTAAAACCCGAATCTGTTACTAAGTGACAGATAAGGTTTTTTCCACTAGTGTAGGCGCAGAGTGGTACGCCTGATGCAGCTCGACCAGTGTGCTGAGCGCACGTGGTGCGCCTGATGCAGCTCGACCAGTGTGCTGAGCGCACGTGGTGCACCAGGCGCACCTCCTTGCATCAAACACGTTTTGACAACCTTTCTTTTAAACGCGTTTTGAATGATTTTCTTTTATACTTTAAATTCGAAAATCAATTTTATGCGAAAAAATGACTTCAACTTTGAAAATATATTTGAAAATATTTATTTTCTGAAAAGTAAAAATAATTAATTATCATGAATAATTAAATAGGCTTTTCAAAGGATTGGGCTCGAAATACAAGTAATTATTAGGAATAATTAATTAGGCTTTAAAATAGGATTTTGGATCTTTATACATATGCTTCACACTTTAAAACAGCTTTGGGCATGGCCGCATGGCTATTCGGGCTGCTCTCCCCTTGGGTCGGACCAATTAAGACCGCATGTTTCATCATTGGGTCCTTAAATGGGGAGACAAGATTATGTGTCTACACTACTTTAAGGACATTTAGTTTCTACTTCATTTCATTTAGTGACCAATACACATGTACTAGTAACCAATCTTAGTCATTTAGTGATTATTGTCAAATATGACTACAATGTCCTGTAATTTATATAATTCTAATAATGAAAGATTACATGCAAGTACCAGGATTGAAACAAATATTATATCTTGTTTATTCTTATAAGGTGTTATAGAGTTTACATGATATTACTGCCGTATTCCTAACAACAGAAATACTAGGCGAAGACAAAATAAAACATGCTAGTAATGTTATATAACATGAAATAACAATATATGGTATACTATTCCTAACATTTTATATTCCTCACACATGCCCATTCCCATCATTGGTACCTCAAAACAAAATATTTAATAAAATTCAACCCAAAATGGGTCCAGTACATTTCCAATACCATGTAAAAACACTTTGCAAATAATTATATAAAATAACCAGTTATGATTGAACAAAATCACTTATTGTATTTTCTATTGACAGATCTCGTGCACACCCCCCTACAATAATGTACGTCACTCTGGATAATAATATTTTCAGGCCTTTAGCCTACCTTGACAATTCCGTGTGCACACCCTTACATTGACTTACGTCACTCCGCATAAATATAATTCTTTCCTCCAACACAAACCTCTTTCTCATTATATAATAACATATTTTCTCCACCACAAACCTCCATCTCATTTTATCATAATAACATTATACAACATCATTGTAACCACATACGATAGTATTTTAGAATCACCTTGTATATAAATCGTAATAACGTAACAACACCATTTGCATTATAAACACATTATTTGCAAATCACAAAATACCTTTACTATTAAAGCAAAAACAATTTTTAGTACTAATAATGTAACACCTCGAAATTTCGCTCCTAAGTTTTTCGCGCTTATTTAATTTTCCCTTAATTGATCTATCTTTACTAAAAAATGAGTATTTTATTCAAAATTCCACCAGGCATAGAAAAAAAAGCGAGAGAGATTCAAAAACCAAGCAGGAAGGGAAGGAAACCCCTTCCCTTCCCTTCCCTTCCTGCTTGGTTTTTGAATCTCTCCAGCTTGTTTTTCTATGCCTGGTGGAATTTTTATGCAGTATGGATCCACGTCAAGTATAGGAGCATGTGAGGGGGTCTCAAGCTTATAAGAGGTTACCACTCTCCGTCTTGAGTCTTTTCACGCCGGAGTATAAAAACCCGAAAAACAGGTAGGTCTCAGCCTACCCCAAGCTCATAAGCTCTCATGAGTTCCGGGTGGTCTTAGTAATTTTATGCCGCGACAACCATTGCCGTCTTGTCTTCTTTGCGATCTGCCCTCTAGTCAAGGGAAGATACTGACGTAGCTCAGTAAGGTTCAATCGTCACATAAGATATATGTCTTCTTTATTAAAAACAATTATATCATATAAAATATATTTTGTCAAATTGTCAAAAATTATATTTATTTAGTATAAGATATTATTATATTTCTTTGAAATTTTTTTATGGTAGTTAAAAAGATGCGTTAGGATGTGTTTTATAATTTATCGACTTTGTAGCACGTTTTGGACCGTTTGAAGCTCGAGCATAGTCCGAAATATTGCATTATTTGCTGGCTGAAAACTCTTCAGCTAACTTAGAGATTTTATGATTTTTATTAAGCTTTGTAACCATCCTTTTAATACCACATTATTGCCATAATTATAACCATCAATTTAGCTTGTAACTCCCCTATTTGCACCTTATCTTTTCTTAATACTGCGGTGAGTTCAAGGGGAGAAGAAGTTGGAAAGTTCATCATTATTTATCTCATAAAAAAAATCATATCTTTTTGCCCTACTCTTTCACACTAAAACACCTACCTTTTCTACTATTTTTCTCGGGCTTTAAGTACATTTTGGATTGCTAGGAGAGGAGCTCTTAGAGGACACTACCATGACACAAAGAGAAGACGTCTAGACCGAGTAGCTTCACTCCTCTTGTTGGCCAAGGTAACTAACGACGACCCTAGAATTAATTAGTATTTGTATAGGAATTATATTAGTTTTAATACTTATGTTTGGGTTAGTATGGTTTTTTTAGGAATTGGGGTGGAAATAATTTCTTGTTATATGTTTATTTTCATGAGATTCTATAAATTATGTGTCTATTAAGTTTTATTTGCTATTCAAATACAGTTTGGTGTTGAGGATAATTGTTAATTAGGATTAGTTGGAGAAGGTGAGTAAAAGTCGGATGTTTGTTGTCCTAAGAAGTATCGGGACAATACCTGCATCGCAGCCTGCGGCGGTGGTCGCAACCCACGACCATCCTCTATCTGGTTTTGGTTCAGCGTCGTGGCTAGTCTATTTTGGGCTTCATGGCATCTCACGACCAACCCCTGTTGGCCTGCTGATCTTTTGTTTCTTGCAGCTTTACGTTATGGGGATTGGTTGTTGTTTGTAGTGATTCGTGATATCAATCTGTGGTTGTGGGTCTTGTTGTTTGATACGTTGCCATGTATTACGTTTTATGAGTTATAACATCATTTACTAGTTAAGTTAAAATTTATACTTGGACATATGTTGTTGCTTTATGTTGTAAGTGTGCTGTTATTTTATGTTTGAGTTTTTAACTTATCCTTAAAGTTAATATAGAGATTTTTGTTAACTATTTTATGGTTTTGTTGATGAATAAAGATGTATTTTGAAGATAATATTATTATAATTATTTTGAGAAGAACGTTGTTTTGAAATGAAATTCTTGGGTTGTGATCCTAGATTTCTGCTGATTTGGTGTAAGGCCTTAAGGGCTTCCGCTTGAGTTGATAATGATTTGTTAATGACTTAGTATTATCTTAATTATTATTTTTGTTTGAGAGCATCCAGAGGGACAGAATCCCAAGGTGAAAAACATGCAAACCATAGGACGGATTGCTAGGTATACCTTGGTTTTGTTATCGTCCGAGAGGTCGGTGGGGACGAAATCCCACACCGCATCAAGAGTATGGCCATTCTTCGACACAGACTGTAGGGAACGTAACCCATAGGCTGTCTGGAGAATGTGATCTGACATTACCAGAGAAAGTGGGTTGCGATCCACTAGCTTTTAATTCTCTCTCAAACTAATTATATTATTTTATGACTTTAAACTTGTTGCTTTATGTTGTTGACCTGAAGTGTATATGTATATTTATTTATCTAGTTTTTGATCCCGTTATCTTTACCCTATTTCTATATATAGCATGTTGTATTGTGTAATAGGCGGTCCTTCTCGCCCAGCTTATAGAGTATTATTGCACAGTAGAATTAAAGAATATGGTCGAGCTGACCAACTGCTACCATCACACTCATTGAACTATATCAGAAAATGTGGAAACCAAAAATACGAATCTAATTCAGGTTAATTACTATTAACAACTATAGTTAAGCTTTACAAAATTAGTTACATTAATAATTAAAGTATTACAATGTTCCGCGGCCTCACTTCGAAATACAAATTAATACACGCAATTATACTTCTAGCATTCCCGAACCTTCAATATTAAATAATACTCCAAGTCTTGAACCTGCAACAAATAGGACCCTGCCACCCACCAAGTGACATGCCACATAAATGACAAAACAAAACATACACACATCAGCAAAGCTGAATACTAACCCACCAAATAGCTTTAAAACATGCTTTGGTGCTCCTTTACTTGAAAACGATTCAATCAGAGTTACAACAACAATAACAACAGAATAACAATAGCAACGACTACACACGCTTTAAACTTGTCATCCAATAACCTTGGTGACTTAACGGTTCCTTAAGGAACATTCTTTACAACAAACATGCTTTATACTTGTCATCTAATACTCTTGGAGACTTCACAGTTCTTGACAGAACAATCACAGTAGCATCACATGCTTTAAACTTGTCATCCAATACCCTTGGAGACCTCACGATTACTCGCGGAACAATCTTTATTCCTTTCAATCAATTCTTTTACAGACATTCATATACCTTACGTTATTTTAACACAATCATTTGGCAATAGGTAAGGGAATGACGCGAAGGTAGCAGCACCAGATTGCAGACACATTGCTTATTGGGGAACGTCTTCCCATCATATAATAAGGCCTACCATAGCCTTTACTGTATACACCCCTTGAAGCAACCCAACATAGGTAATATTTCCGAGGCGACTCTCATAAATATCCCACTAGAGGGTTTCCCCTTAAGACACTCCACCAGAGAGTAATCCTTAAGGTCCTTAGGGTCGACCACTAGAGAAGCCCTAAGCCTTTTGTCATGTGTTCATAACCTATGAGGGGCCCACTAGAAGCGATCCTCAAAGGCTCCTTCTAACATTTGCCATTCTTTTACTTTACATTATTAGTTCTTTAATCACTTTTATTTTCAACAATTCAATTTACATAACCAATCAAACACCAAATCAATACACATACATAATATGAACAACAGATGCAATAACAAACTATTAACAGGCCAGTCACATAATTACGTGGAATGAATCTATCCGACCTCTCTTACAAGAATACTCAACCTAATAACTGATGCTTCTTTTAAGTAATTAACGAAGTTATACTTACTTACATATTAAAACTCGTTATTAACTTACTTTAGTGAACACTAATCAAACAAACTATACTTTCCTATGTTGCTCAATTTATGATTATCAAATTGAGATCCTTTAGCGAACACATTTTCAATAATCTAACCCATTATCAATAGAACTATCTCAAGTGCTATTCATATTACTAATAAGGACTAGTTAATTCTCTTTCCAACTTCATGTGAGTAAACTAATTAAATTAATTTACCCTTAGAGTCTAGTCACATGGTTATTCTTATAATTATTGAACAATTCCTATCATATTATATGCTCTGTTAGAAACTAATCTCATAGCTCATCAATACACTTTTGCCATAGACTTTCATCTAATTAACAACTTCTTAAAAGTATGCTCACCAATTTAAGATCATCATTCTAGTTACAATTAGAACGCTATCATGGTTTAGCAAATTAATTCACATATTACTATATTACTTCACAATATGAATACTAAACATTTTTATCTTTCAAAACTCAATAAACCACCATTAATAGCATATAACTAGATTCGAGGAATCTAAGAAATAAAGCTAGGAACTTGATCGCATGCCTACCTTAGTGTATTTGATATTTAACTTATCTTTATATACTAACAATCATCACAATAACGACAATAATAACTACCAAGAACCATTCACATTAAGTTCACATAAAGAAACTAATTCAACTACATGGTTAATACAATCTCTTTCATTGCTATACTAACAAATTTGATTTAGTAACTGTTTCCGCTAAGAAATTAAGGATTGTAATTGGTTGGGAGGTGTGATGTGGGCCCCAAGAGAGGTTGCCTGAGCTCCGATATCCGTACGCCGGAATCCTGCGAAACAAGGTTAGACTACCCCGGGGGTGGCTCCGGGATCACCCCTCCGACGCTCAAGTCAGATGAGATTGAGGTAGAGAGAGAAAGTCTAGAGAGAGATGCTCTAGCTTGTTAGGTGAGAATTGAATACCTGTTCATTGATGAGGCAGTTGGTTTTTATAGTGTTTGGGATTTCCCAGACAGGAAACATTGTTCAGATGGGCCTTTTTGGTACCAATGGGCATGTTACCTTTTTAGGCAATGATTATTTCACCCTTTTAGAGCTGCCCCAAATCCTTATGATTAGGTCAACCTTCAGGTGGGACCCACTGCTGCCACCTGTCCCAGGCTTTAGGAGGCTTTTATGCTCCTTATTGGGCTGCTGATTAATTAAGCCCAAACAATTAGCCCCACGCCATATATGGGGGACCACGAAAACTTGACTGGAGGGACGCCTGTCTATGGCGGAATAACGACCGTCTTTTATTTGACTGGTTTGAGACCAGCTTACCTCCTGCTGGAAGGAGGAACGCCGATCGGGTCCCCTTCCTGTCAAAGGAAGGATGCGACCGGGTCACCTCTCATTGAATGAGGAGAGGGCCGACCGGTCACTCCCTGTTGAAGGGAGAGTGCCAACCCGGTCTCCTCTCATTGAAGGAGGAGAGGGCCGACCGGGTCCCTTTCTGTTGAATAGAGAAGGCCGACCCGGTCACCTCTCATTGAATGAGGAGAGGGCCGACCGGGTCACTCCCTGTTGAAGGGAGAAGGTCGACCCGGTCACCTCTCATTGGATGAGGGGAGGGCCGACCGGGACACTCCCCGTTGAAGGGAGGATGCCGACCCGGTCATCTCTCATTGGAGGAGAAAGCTGACTGGGTCACTCCCTGTTGAAGGGAGAATGTCGACCCGGTCTCCTCCCATTGAAGGGGGAGGGGACCGACCGGGTCACTTCCTATTGAAGGAAGGATGCTGACCCAGTCATCTCTCGTTGGAGGATGAGAGAGCCGACCGGGTCATTCCCTATTGAAGGGAGAGTGCCGACCCGGTCTCCCCCCATTGAAGGAGGAGAGGGCCGACCGGGTTACTGTTATTGAACCATATATTTGCCCGAGTGGGTGCTAGCTGATACTTGGCCATACTAGACCAAGTATAGAAGCGGCTCGACAAAGGAGGGGAGCTCCTGTTGGCCGAGTAGGGTACAGGGCCACTCGAATTAGGGGCTAATGAGCCCCAAGTTGGTCCGAGTGGGTGCTAGCTGATACTTGACCATACCTGACCAAGTATAGAAGCGACTCGGCAAAGGAGGGGAGCTCCTGTTAGCCGAGTAGGGTACAGGGCCACTCGGATGAGGGGCTAATGAGCCCCAAGTTGGTCCGAGTGGGTGCTAGCTGATACTTGGCCATACCTGACCAAGTATAGAAGCGATTCGGCAAAGGAGGGGAGCTCCTGTTAGCCGAGTAGGGTACAGGGCCACTCGGATGAGGGGCTAATGGGCCCCAAGTTGATCCGAGTGGGTTTCGTATTCTGGATAGTGGAGCTGCGACTATTTTGCCCGACCATATATGTCCGTCCTGAAATGCCACATGGCTGTTTTTTGATACTTGGGATATTGGGGCCCTTGTTATTGTTCGAGATGACGAGGCGCTCTAAGGGACTTTGACGCTTCAAGTTCCTTGTACTTAGAAGATTTTTGCTTGATATTACTGGGCTCTTCATAGGGTGGACTGAATAGGTCCATTTAGGTCTCTATTGGAAGCCCATCAAGGCGATGCGGGGGGGGGTTGGCGTTGCACATCCCCCAAGGCGCCCCTATATATACATGAGAGGGGGTAGAGTTTCAGAATCATTTGCTCATTTCTTCATTTCCCCTCTCTCAAAAATCTTCAAATCCTCTCCACATTTCCAAAGTTCTTCCTCCAGCTTCTTCGTCCGACCAGGTACGCTCTTGCTCTTTTAAGTTTTCTTTTTCTTTCTTTTCTTTCAAATAATCTCGGCTGACTCCCTTGTTCAAAAATAATGGGAGATTCGTCCGAGTCGTTGACACCACCAGCCTCACCTCCCTATAGATTGTCCGAGGAGGTGAGGGGGCTGTAATAAGTTTAGGAACATATAGATACATATAGCGGAATTTCAGGAAACAAATTTCCTAACATCTATCACAAGATCGCATGCATAACATAAATATAAATCATATTATAAGGAAAAGAATGTACAACCTTTGTAGTGTGTTTTCCACCGAATTGCAAGTGCTAGAGATCAAAGAACAACAATTGATGTCACTAGTGGAAAAAAACGGAAGGGCTGCGGTGAAAACAGCCCTAAGGGCTGCGTTTTTGGCCAGTAGCCCTTTTCGTAGCAGGTGAAGGGCTGCGGTTTTAAACCGCAGCCCTTCACAACGAAGGGCTACGGTTTAGGCCCAAAACCGCAGCCCTTCCATATTGGAAGGGCTGCGGTTTTGGGCCTAAACCGCAGCCCTTCGTTGTACAAAGGGCTGCGGTTTTGACCATAACCGCAGCCCTTTTTTTTTTTTTGCAATTTTTTACTCCTAGAAATCAAAAAAATAACAACGCTTAACTAATCAAACAAAACGAAATTATAAACACAACAAAACGAAATTTACAGTCGAAAAAACAAACAAGAAATTATAAATTAACGAATCAACAAGAACGTCAAATTAATTCTACAAAATAAAATAAAAACCTAAAATACAAAATAAAAAGCTTAACTAAACCTCAAATATCACAACAAATAAATTAAAAAAAAAAAAAATGAAAAAAACTAGATCAACCACAAAATCTGATGGGCACGAACACTGACTGAACTCCTTGTCGTGAGCCACTGGAAACCCACTGAACTCCTTGTCGTGAGCCACTGGCCGACGCGAAGATGAGCACGAACCACCGACAACCTCGCCGGAAATAGCACAAAGCAAGTCAATAGCGGTTCGAAAACTTCGAGCTTTAAAACCTCAAAAAAAGGCACAAAAATCAACCATAAAATTTAAGCACAAAAATAAATCACCTTGTTGTTTTTAGCCGACAACCGGCGAAGAAATGAGAGGAGAGAGAAAGTCGTCTGTAAAAGCACGAACCATCGCCGGCGAAGGACGACTGATTTTGAGCAGATGAACGACGAAGGTGGTGAGGAGATCGACGAACGACGAAGGATTTGAGGAGATCGACGAACAACGAAGGATTTGAGGAGATCGACGAACAACGAAGGAGGTGAGGAGAGGGAGGAAAGAGAATGAGAACGCTGCTACGTGAGAATGAAGGAGAGGGAGGAGAGAGAATGAGGAGAGAGAATGAAAATTAAACCTACCGCTGAGAATGAAACTTAATCCACCCATTTTAAAAAAAAGCCCGCGATGATAAAGGGCTGCGGTTAGCCGAAAAACCGCAGCCCTTCACTTCTTATAGGGCTGCGGTTTGCATTGACCGCAGCCCTTCACTAAAAGGGCTGCGGTTTTTGCATTGACCGCAGCCCTTCGCATACGAAGGGCTGCGGTTTTTGGAATAACAGCAGCCCTTAACTATTAAGGGCTGCGTTTTTAAAAAAACGCAGCCCTTGCAGCGCAGCCCTTTTTTTTTTTTTTTTTCCCCTAGTGTGTCCCTCTACATAGTCCACGAGCACCAATTGATTCCCACGTTTGCTAGAACGAAAGAGGATGAACAGATCTCACTCTCTTACTTTTTAGGGAGGGTGGCCGGATTTTCCAAAGGGAAACAATAGGGTTCTCTCTCTCTATTCAGTTTGAATGTTACTGTCAAAAAGAACGTTGTTTTCCTCTCTACTATTATAACCTTTTATAATAGTAGGAGAATAAATAAAGAGAGAGACCTAACCTAACCCTAATTTCTCCTATTGGCCGGTTTCCTTACTTCAATTAGTTACTACAATGTGTGACCTCATAGGATTAGGTTAACTTAGTTGTAGGTACAATCAATATTGTTCTACTAACCAACATTTATTCTCTAGCAAGTAAATGTGATTACTAAACTAACGTAATTAATTATCTCTATAATAATTCCTTTTATATTTAGTAATTATCGGGATGTCTAAGGACATATTCCGTCAATCTCCCACTTGCCCGAAGACAAGAGCGCAATGCTAAATTCCTTAAGTCACTTAATGCCAAATTTGATAACACCATATTATTCTCAAATTTATGTTCCTTGATCGCTGAGTTCGAACTGCTCAAATAAGGATTAACTCTTTAATCCTATTCCGCATGGCCATGCTATTTTCCAGTTCTCGCTCATCAAGAGGCCCAGACACCTTTCCTATTTAATAGGAGGACTTATCCACTCTTGTATGACGATAACTCCCACTCAATTCTTAGCCCACCTGATCACTGCCTTTATAACCTCCTTTTACGGCGCGGCGTTTGACAGTGTCAAAGTTAAAATAATTATGTTGTGGTTATTAAGACATACTCATGTATAAGGAATCCACTAATTATAGTAGTTCGATTCTACTTTTAGAATCTAATTAGATCAAGTCTCAATGTATCAACTATACATCCATATAATCAATTAGACATCTCTATGTCTCCATAGCCCATGGAACTGCGCTATCAATTAATTATATAATAGTCTTTTAAATAAATCACTTATGTCCAATTTAGTGATTTAGACTAGGGACTTTAAATAAATTGTGATTTTCAGTTCACTTTATAGGGTTCCAATATCAAAACGTTTTCGATAATCCTATTTGAAAACACAAATTATTTGGACATTTTATTTAATACTAAACCAAACAATTAAATAAGAACAAAATTTTTATTGATAAACATTTCAAAGCATAATAAATGTCTTTACAATTGTAAACATGAAGTAAACAACCTAAAGCCATTCTCCCATATGCTTAAACCCCATAGACCTAGTATGACACTCCTGCTTAGGTTGAGCAAGCGGTTTAGTCAGAGGATCTGCTATGTTATCCTCAGTATGAACCTTGCTTACTTTCACATCCTCTCTACCAACGATTTCTCGAATGAGATGGAATTTCCTGAGCACATGTTTAGACCTTTGATGCGATCTGGGTTCCTTAGACTGAGCAATGGCACCATTGTTGTCACAATACAACTCAATGCCATTCTCAATGCTAGGAACTACACCAAGCTCACCAATGCACTTTTTGATCCAAACAGCTTCCTTTGCTACATCAGCTGCTGCAATATACTCAGCCTCTGTTGTAGAATCCGCGATGGTACTCTGCTTAGAGCTCTTCCAGCTCACAGCTCCTCCATTAAGACAAAATATGAAACCAGACTGAGATCGGAAATCATCTTTATCACTCTAGAAGCTTGCATCGGTGTATCCAGTAACAACCAACTCACTATCTCCACCATATACCAAAAAATTATCCTTAGTCCTTCGCAAGTACTTAAGGATGTTTTTCGCTGCAATCCAGTGCGCATCTCCTAGATTTGACTGGTATCTGCTGCATATACTCAAAGCATATGCAACATCCGGTCGAGTGCATATCATGGCATACATAATGGATCCTACAGCAGAAGCATAGGGAACATTACTCATATGCTTGACCTCATCAGGACTCGAAGGACACTGAGTCTTGCCAAGTGCAATGCCATGTTGCATGGGAATGAAACCTCTTTTGGAGTTTTCCAGCTTGAACCTTGCAAGAACCTTATCAATATAAGTTTCTTGACTGAGCCCAATTAGCCTTTTCGATCTATCTCTATAGATCTTTATTCCCAATATGTACTCTGCCCCTCCTAGGTCTTTCATAGAGAAATAATTTTTAAGCCATTCCTTGACTGACTCAAGCATGGTCTTATCATTTCCTATGAGAAGTATGTCATCCACATACAAGACCAGAAAAGTAATACTACTCCCACTTAACTTCTTGTATACACAAGATTCCTCTTCATTTCTGAGAAAGCCAAATTTCTTGACTGCCTCATCAAATCTGAGGTTCCAACTCCTTGATGCTTGTTTTAGTCCATAAATGGACTTCTTAAGCTTGCATACCCTCCATGGATTTTCTAGATCTTCAAAACCTTGAGGTTGTGTCATGTACACATCCTCTTTCAAGAATCCATTCAAGAAAGCGGTTTTGACATCCATCTGCCATATTTCATAGTCATGAAAGGCAGCAATCGCAAGGATTATCCTAATGGACTTTAGCATGGCTACTCGTGAGAAGGTTTCATCATAGTCAATACCATGAATTTGTTTGAAACCTTTCGCCACCAACCTTGCTTTGAAAACACTAATGTTTCCATCCTTGTCTGTTTTCAACTTGAAAATCCATTTGCATCCAATGGGTTTTACCCCATCAGGCAAATCAACCAAGTCCCATACTTGATTTTCAGACATGGAATCCATTTCAGATTTCATGGCCTCAAGCCATCTTTCGGAGTCTTGGCTCTCCAAAGCATCTTTGTAGCTAGTAGGTTCTTCTGATTCTAAAATCGTTATTTCAGAACTTTCAGTCAAAAGGAAATCAATATATCTCTTTGACGGAATGATGGTCCTACTAGACCTACGTTAGGGAACAACAGAAGAAGTTTCCACCTCATTAGGTTGAGTGACTTCGCACGGAGTATCTCCTAGTGGGACGGTAGGAGGTACGTGAATTGAATGCACCGCCTCCTGAGCATTTTCATGCCGGGCCGCCTCTGATGAGGTGTTAACCTCATCCATTTGTTGCTCATCTCGAATTTCTTTGAGATATACATTTCTCCCACTTGTTTTTCTAGAAATAAACTCCTTTTCCAGAAAGACACCATTACGAGCAACAAACACTTTGTTTTCGTTTTGGTTGTAGAAGTAGTATCCCTTAGTCTCTTTTGGGTAACCGACAAAGAGACATTTATCGGATTTGGGTGAAAGCTTATCAGAAAGTAAACGTTTTACATAGGCTTCACAACCCCATATCCTTAGAAAAGACAATTTTGGAACGTTTCCAGTCCACATTTCATATGGTGTCTTTTCCACTTGCTTTGGATGGTGCTCTATTAAGTGTGAATGCCATTTGTTTCAAGCGCAAATCCCCCGTAATGAAATAGGAAGATCGGCCGGACTCATCATGGATCGAACCATATCAAGTAGAGTTCGATTCCTTCTTTCAGAAACGCCATTTAACTGTGGTGTTCCTGGTGGAGTCCATTGTGAAATTATTCCACAATCCTTCAAATGATCACCAAATTCTTGAGATAAATATTCACCACCACGATCGGATTGTAATGCCTTAATTTTCTTCCCAAGTTGGTTTTGTACTTCATTCTGGAATTCCTTAAATTTTTCAAAGGATTCCGACTTATGCCGCATGAGGTAAACAAATCCAAATCTGCTCACATCATCGGTAAAAGTAATGAAGTAACTGTACCCTCCCCTAGCCAACGTACTCATGGGTCCGCACACATCTGTATGTATGAGGGCCAAAAGGTCATTGGCCCTTTCACTTGAACCTGTGAAAGGTGACTTTGTCATTTTCCCCATTAAGCAAAACTCACAAGTATCAAATGATTCGAAATCAAATGATTTGAGAATTCCATCTTTCTGAAGCTTCTCAATACGCTTTGAACTTATGTGGCCTAATCGACAATGCCATAGGTATGTCAGGTTCGAATCATTTGTTTTAGGTTCCTTGCTGTCTATGTTATAGATGTGGGTTTCTAAGTCTAGCACATATAAACCATTTGATAACTTAGCTGAGACATAGAATAAATCATTCAAATAAGCAGAACAACAATTATTCTTAATTTGAAATGAAAAACCTTCCGAATCCAAAATCGGAATCGAAACAATATTCTTGGTAATAGTTGGAACATAATAACAATTATAAAGTTCTAATACTAAACCAGAAGGTAAAAGTAGACTACAATCTCCCACAGCCAAAGCAGCAACTTGTGCTCCATTGCCCACGCGGAGGTCCACTTCTCCTTTGCTCAATGATCTACTTCTTTTTAGTGCCTGCACATTACAAATAATGTGAGATCCACACGCAGTATCAAATACCCATGAAGTAGAAGTAGATAAGTTAATCTCTATAACATAAATACCTGAAGTTGAAGCACCACTCTTCTTATCCTCCAGATACTTGGGGCAGTTCCTCTTCCAGTGGCCAATCTTTTGACAGTGGAAGCACTCATGTAGTGCTGCTACTTTTGCCTTAGGAGTGGCCTTTGGCTTTGAAGTATCATCAGTGGCAACAACCTTGCCCTTGTTCTTCTTCTGAGGTGCCCCCTTTTTCTTGAATTGCTTGCCTTTCCTAACCATTAGAACATCCCTATGTTCAGGTTCAGCCGGCAAGCTCCTTTCAGCCTGAGTAAGCATACCATGCAGCTCTTGCAAGGTAGCCTCCCCTCCTTGCATGTAAAAATTCAACTGAAAGTTTTGAAAGTTTTCAGGCAAGGATTTGATCACAATATCAGTTGCTAGTTCTGCGGGATATGGGAAGCCTAATTTTTCCATGATCTGAAAATGTCCAATCATATTGAACACATGTGGACCAACAGGTTTTCCTTTTCCCAACTTGCATTCCAGCAAATTACAATGAGCTTCAAACCTCTCCAGCCTCGCGTTCTTCTGAAGCATTGTTTTCAGCTGTTGGAGGATGGAATAGGCGTCCAGACCATCAAAACGTTTTTGAAATTCTGGTTCCATGCAAGCATGCATCAAACATGTTACTTGCACAGAATTTGCCTCAATGGTTTGTCTTGCTCTCCTTTCAGCTGGAGTAGTAGTGTCTAGCAGGGGTTCAGGGAGAGGATTATCAAGAACACTTTCCCTTCCTTCAGCTCTGAGAACGATTCTCACAGCCATTTCCCATTCTAGGAAGTTATGAGCAGTTAGTTTGTCCTTTTCGAGTAAATAGTGCAAATTAAAACCGGGGTGGTTGTTGTTGTTTGAACCAGACATGATAACTACAACAAAAGAATAATAAAGCAAGATTCAATCAATGTTTATCAAGAAAGCAGCATTTAAACAAATTTTAATTAACTACTACCCTTTATTCAAAATAAGAGTCCCCTATGAATAAAGAAACACCAAGATCCCCTCCCACTACAATCAAACAGACTTTGGCCCTGCCTTCAATTTATAGTAGTTGAGGTAAGTAAACATTTTACTAATTATAACTAATTATAATTCTTGGTAGACAGGTTAACAACTCCTTGTTTACTCCTATCTCTTAGCTTCAAAACCCAAAACTTTGTCTTTTGATGATTTTGTTGAGTTAAACCAAACATTAACATGTAAGTTTCAAAAACCCACCCTACTATCCCCGGATAAAATGAGCAACACCTACTTTGGCAGAACCTATTACTCACTATCTAAGGCGTTACAAGTGTTGTTTGGAAAAGCAATTAAACTCAATATTACATGTTGGGGACCTAAGTTTACTATGTTGGTTAATTTAAAGTGAACACATAACATATATAACCACACATATATAAACTTAAGCAAGCATTTAAACATCATAAATGAATAAATGAATATAAGTATAATTAAAAGTGATCCTAGTATGGCCCCTAAACTTAGGAAAACTAATCTTCATGAATTCCTCCTTGAATCTTCATGGATCTCCATCCTTAATTCTCCAGGGAACTTCATTCTTGATTACATAACATTTATAATTCAAATAACTGAAATTTAAATTACAAAAATACAAACGATACGCAGATCGTATTTGTTTTACATAAAATTTAACGATGCGCAGATCGTAATTTCTATCCTAGTTTTGGGCCATACTAGTCACAACATGCAAAACATAATATCAAACATATTATATTAAGCATCCATGCATTTTTAATATCATAATGAAATAAACATTAAAAATCACTTATTAACAATTAATAAGCAAATTAAAACATGTCATTAACAATTAATAGTAAGCATGTCAATTTAGTTAAACTTAGCAATTTTAAGAAATAAATAAAGCAAAAAACGCTCCATATTAGTTATAGTACTTAACCGTTTAGGTAGTAAACTAAATCTAGGAAACTCCTTTATTTTAATTCAATTAGGACATATTATGGAATTAATCAAATTAACCTTTAATTTGCATAATTGAAAATTAATAATAATGCTAAAAAAACAAAAAACAAATTAACAAAAGGTAACTGCACAAAACTGCAGTCATTGAATATTAACGTTTAAAGTCTAATTTTTTTTTTGAGTTAAAAATCTGCAGCAACAAACTGCTGATTTCTTAGCCAACCAAAATCGAAAAATCTGCCATTCTTCCTGATGGTTAGCCACGATTCACTATCTTCAACAACTTGAAGATCTCCCACGAAATCATCATCTTCAACAACTTGAAGATCTGCCACGGCATTTGGGATTAATCCCACCACCGCAGCAAGCGCCAACAGCTCGAGGCCGCTCAGCGCGGTTCACATCGGCATCTACAGCCGGCCACCACACGCCCAACACGAAACCAGGTATGTAACGACGACCTTCGAACCGCCGCAGCAGCAGCCGAAGCGAGCCACCGCAGCACCCTCCTCACGAGGTTCTGCAATTTCGTATCAGTTTTCCGCCGCACGAACGCCGCGACAACCACCATGGCCTCACCGTGCCACCCAGCCATGGTTGGGGCTCCAAATTTCGTTTCAATTTATGTAACAATTACACTTGTTTCAAACGAAATTGGGCATTTTCGTCGGAAGAATTATGGTTTCGAATTTTTTTTGGGGCAAATTTAAAGTGTGAATTCATTACACAACGAAAATCAGATTTGTTGAGTTGTTATTTAGTGATTTTGCATAATCAAATTAAGCATGAACAATTAACAGATTCAATTTGAATCAATCCAAATTACGCACTTGCCGAACAGTGATGAAGCCAAGGAATCAGATTTTTGAACTTCAAAACACCATTAAAAAAAAAATTCGGGTCTTTGAGAGGAAGAAAAACGACGAGCATGATTATTTGTCAAAACAGTTTTTAACAATTTTCAATCAATTAATATCACCATATTAATTATGCAAATTAATCCATAATAAAATCCTCCCTCAATTGAATGAAAATAACCAAAATAGCACATGAACATGATCATATAAACATTATGCAAGAGGCAAAACTGATACCACTGTATGAACATATAGATGCATATAGCGGATTTTAGGAAACAAATTTCCTAACATCTATCACAAGATCGCATGCATAACATAAATATGAATCATATTATAAGGAAAAGAATGTACAACCTTTGTAGCGTGTTTTCCACCGGATTGCAAGTGCTAGAGATGAAAGAACATCAATTGATGTCCCTCTACTTAGTCCACGAGCACCAATTGATTCTCACGTTTGCTAGAACGGAAGAGGATGAACAGATTTCACTCTCTTACTTTTTAGGGAGGGTGGCCGGATTTTCCAAAGGGAAACAATAGGGTTTTCTCTCTCTCGATTCAGTGTGAATGTTACTGTCAAAAAGAACGTTGTTTTCCTCTCTACTATTATAACCTTTTATAATAGTAGGAGAATAAATAAAGAGAGAGACCTAACCTAACCCTAATTTCTCCTATTGGCCGGTTTCCTTACTTCAATTAGTTACTACAATGTGTGACCTCATAGGATTAGGTTAACTTAGTTGTAGGTACAATCAATATTGTTCTACTAACCAACATTTATTCTCTAGCAAGTAAATGTGATTACTAAACTAACGTAATTAATTATCTCTATAATAATTCCTTTTATATTTAGTAATTGTCGGGATGTCTAAGGACATATTCCTTCAATAAGTTGCCCCGACCCCTCGGCTGTGCCCGACGCAGTTGCTCTTCCGAGCCCGTCGTCTTCTGTGGAGGAGGAGGCCGAGGGTATTATTCCCTATCCTTGGGAAGTGTCGCTGGCCTATCCCCCCTCGAGGAGTTACTTAGACAAATATTTGTCTTGTGATGTAGTGAGGGTGGCCATGCCGAGGGGAGCAGGAGAAGCATCCACTTCGGGTCAAGAGCTAGAGTACCCTGACCTTGATCCGAAAAGAGGTCGAGGGACCTTCTTTCCCGAGCCCGGCGTAATAAAATCTCTGACCGAGGACCTCAGGGGGACAGCCACGAGATTCCAAATAAAGGACCCTTATTATCTGGTCCGACCAGAGGCCTACCACACGGTGCTCAGCCCTCCTCCCGGGTGCGTTGTTGTATATTACAAGTCAATGGAGTTGGGGCTCCGCTTTCCGCTGACCCCATTCGTCAATGATTTACTGAATGCCTATAATTTGGCTATTTGCCAAATTTCTCCTAACTCCTGGGGCGGCATCAACGCCTTCCAGGCGCTTTATGATTTGATCCAAGTCCGACCGACCCTCAAATTGTGGAGGCATATGTATAAACTGGCCGAGGTTATGGCCGCAACAAATGGTCCTGGTTGGTGGAGCTTTCAGGTCCAACCGGGATACCGAACCGTTCTCAACCTGCCCTCCTCGCAGAAGGGGTTTCGGAGAGAATTTGCTTTTGTTTATTTTGGCGGAGACTGGGGGATCCCTCTAGTTCCTCCCCTGACCGAGCCCCTCGTCACCCTAAATTTCCGAGTGGGTGAACTCGATGACGAGGAGGGTGCGGCGGCCTGCTATATGCAGATCGAGTCCAAAATTGTGGACGGGGGCGAAATATTTGTACCCGGCCAGTGGCTTCCCGAATGAAAACTTTTTAAAGACGAGCATTTCCTTTCGGTTATGGGTCTCAACTCGACCTTTCCGAAGGGTAATTTGCCGGGGAGATAGTTTTGGTGGTTGGTATGATAAACTCCCAAGTTTTTGCTTTTTGACTAACATTTTGTTTTGCCTTGTTGCAGAACCTGCCCGAGCTTATATAGACGAGGTAGATCCGACTATGGCCGACAAATTGAATGTTGCGGTAATAAGAGCTGCTCGGCTGAAGGCCGAGATTGCGGCTAAAACAATGAAGGTTCCCGCCCCACCTAAGGTAAAATTTCCATCTTCTTGCTGCTTCTCTTTCTGGCCGAGTGGCAATTCATTTTGTAATTGTTTTCATTTTGCTTTTTCCTCAGGATCCTGCTAAGCCCAAGGCTAAGAAGAGAAAGGAGCGATCATCCGACAAGATCGCTCAGACCGAGAAGGCGCTCGCAAGAGCTAAGGCTGATCGGGAGAGAGCCGATCGGGAGAAGGAGGCCAAAAAGGCCAAATCCGTTGAGGTGATCAGCCCGAGGGGGCCACCACAGCAGACTGATGGCGGCGCCCTTTCCCTCCACTCATCGGATTTCCGGCCGATTGGGAGTCCCCAATATACTCCCATGTCTCCATTCTCCGGCCAGATTGGGGGTAGCCCGAGTGGAGGTGCGGCGCTCTTAGTGTCGTTCACTGGATTTAGTCGGGCGGAGAAAGATGGGCGTTGGACTAAGGCCCTGGAACACATATATACTCCCGCCGACCGGGAGTATATTGAAGTTACTCACGGTCCGAATGAGACCAATGAGCTTTTTCGCTCTTGGCACGATGTAAGCCTATTTCTTTTTGATTCGTCTTTATTTTCCTGTGCTCAATTTCCTAACCGTCTTCCTTTGTTTCAGTTCTCCGCTCGGATGGCCAATGTGGCTCAGAATCGGGTGAGCCTGGCCGAGAAAGTGGCCGACCTCAAAGAGAAAGCCAAGAAGCATTTCGATGAGGTCTACCGGGCCACGGAGGATAAGCGGATTGCCGAGTCGAAGCTTACTGATGCCGAGAACTCCATAAGAAAGGATCAGGAAGACTTCGCCGTTGAGTGGGCCAAATGGGAGAAGGAGAAGGCCGACCTCATCTTTGCCCGCGACTCGGCGAAAACGGCTAAGGATGACGCTCTTGTTAAGCTAAAAACGGCCGAGCAGAAGGTGACTGACCTTGAGGCCAAATTGACCGAGTTGGAGGGCAAGGTCAAGATCGAGGAGCAGTGGTTCTCCGACTGGAGAAATCTGAGGTGGCCGAGGTCTATGCCAATGAGGTAGGCAGCGCGGCGCACAAGATGGGGGATGACGAGTCCCTTGATCGGTTGAAGAAGGTCCTGGCCGAGTCCCATCCTAACTTGATCTGGGCTGACATCTGGTCGGGTTATCAGATGTCGATTGACACCGACAACGCTGCGATTCTGGCTCGGCTGAAGGCGGAGGGGGCTGGCTCCGATGATGATGAAGATGAGGGCCGAGTAGACGTCAATGTCGTCGATGGCGATGATGATGATGATAATGTCGATGAGACCACATGTGCTGGTCGGGGCGAGGAGCTGGTCGGTGATAACACCGAGCCTAATGCTAAGAGCATGACCGACCAGCCTCCCCCTAGCTCTTAAGGCTTACGACCTTGTACTTAGCCGCTTCTCTCAGATTTGTTTTTGTAATGACTCTTCTCTTGTTGTAATGCTCGACCTGCTATTGCAATATTGTCTGATTTAACTTTATTGACACCGACTGACTTATTTACGAACCAATTGGCGTGTGTTGAAAAGTTGATCCATTTTCTGATTCTTGACTGGTTAAGACTTTCCCGAATGGGTGTCGTTTTTTTGTCTGATTCATTTGCCGAATCGGATATCTTATTGGCTGATCAATGCCCACTGGTTAATGTGCTGATTCTGTTGTAAAAATGTCGGCCAGCTATAATTTCCAGAAAAGATGCCAACTATTTTTACTGGTTAAGTCTAATAGGCTGGCTATGATACAAAATATGCCGACCGGCTGCGCTTTGGCTATTACTACAAAAAGAGCCAACTCTAGAAGGCTGACTTTGCTACTAAAGTGCCGACCGGCTATGATTACAGCTATTACAATATATGCCCCTATTGCAAGTAACAAACTTTACACAAAGTATTTTTTAAGGTTGTCTGTATTCCAGGGTCGGGCCAAGGGGACACCCTCGGGGGACTCTAGTCGGAATGTGCCGGGCTTGATGATTTCCGTTACTTTGTATGGACCATCCCAGTTAGGTCCTAGTTTTCCCTTTAAGTGTGAGAGCCCAATGGCCTCGATTTTCCGAATGACCCAATTGCCGAGTCGGATTGGTCGGGACCTCACTCGGCGATTAAACATCCGAGTAACTCTTTGTTTGTATTGAATGGATTTTAGCAGCGCATTGCCCCTTGTTCTGGCACCAAGTCTAAGTTGACCGGTTTTTCTTCCACGTTCTTCTCGAATTCATAGAAAGTCATTCGAGGTGATGGGATGCCAATCTCCACTGGTAGGACAGCCTCGCTTTCGTACACAAAGCTGAATGGCGAGTGCCCCGTTGCCTCCTTGGCAGTTGTTCGAGCCGACCAGAGGACCCCGAGTAGGTCATCGACTCATGCTCCTTTGGCAGCCTCCAAGGATTTCTTGATTCCTTTAAGGACTACTTTATTAGCCGACTCAGCTTGCCCGTTCGTTTGTGGCCTGGAGACTGCAGAGAATTTGGTACATATTCCGAAACAGGCACAATATTCCCGAGTAGGGCCGCTATTGAATTGACGTCCATTGTTGGAAATCAGTACCCTCGGAACTCCGAACCTGATGATGATGTTCCTCCAAATGAACGTTTGAACCTGTTTATCTATTATTGAGGAGAGTGGTTCGGCCTCAGTCCATTTGGTGAAGTAGTCGATGGCGACTATAAGGAACTTTCTTTGTCCTGAGGCTGGGGGAAATGGTCCGAGTAGGTCCATACCCCACTTGTCGAATGGCAAGATTGCTTGAATCGTTGTCAAGGGCGTGGTTGGGGATCTTGGGATGTCCGAGTGGATCTGACAGGATGGGCACCTCTTAACCAGCTCATGAGCATATGATTTCAGGGTAGGCCAGTAATATTCGGCTCTGAGGGCTTTTCCAGCTATGGTTCTTCCCCCTTGATGGCTTCCACAAGCCCCTTGGTGAATTTCCCTGAGGATGTAATTCCCTTCCTCAGGAATGACACATTTGAGCAAGGGGTGGGTGAAGGACTTTTTGTAGAGCTGGTTCTCGTGCCATAGGAACCATCCGGATTTGTGCTTGACTCGCTCGGCTTCTTTGTGATCTTCAGGCAGCTTCCCATCTCTTAACTACCCGACTACCTCTTCCATCCAGGTAGATGTCCGATTCAATACAAGTTGTTCCTTGACATTGATGCTAGGCTGTCGAAGGACTTCCCACATGATTGTCCGAGGAGCTGACCCTTCCGCCGAACTGGCCATCCGAGCCAAGGCGTCAGCCTGCTGATTTTCTGATCGGGGTATGTGGGTGATATTGAAATGAGATAGCTGTTTGATGATACCTTGGGCCTTGGCCAAATACATTCTCATGTTGTCTTCTTTGGCCTCGTACTCGCCTGATACCTGACCCACTATCACCTGTGAGTCGGATTTAGCATTAATCACGGTGGCTCTGGCTAAGATGCATAACTCTAGTCCGAGGATCAGGGCCTCGTATTCGGCTTCGTTGTTAGAGCCTAAGAACTCGAATTTGATGGCGTATTACATCTTTTCCTCGACCGGAGGTTTGATAACCAGTCCGGCTCCGCACCCTGTCTTGGTGGACGAGCCATCTACTTGCAACTCCCAGCTATCCTGCCTGTTGACTGGGGGCCTGGTTGTACATTCTGTTATGAAGTCGGCCAAGGCTTGGGCTTTGATCGCCCTCCTGGGCTCATATTCAAACCCAAAGTCTGCTAACTGATCCGCCCAGTCGGTCATCTGACTAGAGTGATTTCTGCTTTCGATGAGCTTCCTGAGCGGCTGGCCGGTGAGAACTTTAATATGATGGGCCTGGAAGTAGGGCTTAAGTTTCCGACTAGCCATCACTAAGGCAAAGACCATTTTTTCAACTTCGCTGTATTTGGCCTCGGCTCCTTGGAAGGCGTGACTTATGAAGTAGACTAGGTGTTTTTTTTCCTCTCTCTCGGCTATCAGAACAGCGCTGAGCGCGTATTCGGAAACAGCCAAGTAAACGAACAGTGTTTCTCCCGGCTAGGGGGAAATTAACTTGGGGAGAGTTGATAGATGCGTTTTGAGGGAGGTGAAAGCATGTTCGGCTTCATCATCCCAAGTGAATTATTTTCTTTTCAGAGCTTTGAAGAAGTGTAAGCTCTTATTTGCTGACCGGGATAGGAAGCGGCCGAGGGCGGCCAAGCAGCCGGTTAGGCGTTGTACTTCTCTTACATTCCGAGGGGACTTCATCTACATCACGGCCTTGACTTTGTCAGGATTTGCTTCGATCCCCTTTCATTTACCAGGAATCCAAGGCACTTTCCTCCCTTTACTCCGAAGACGCACTTCATGGGATTTAACATCATACGGAATCACCTCAACGTGCTGAGGGTCTCTTTTAAATCTGAGGGGTGATCACCCTGAGCCTTGCTTTTGACGATCATATCATCGATGTATACTTCAATATTCTGAAGAAGTTGGTCGTTGAAGATTTTGTTGACCGTATGCTGATATGTGGCCCCTGCGTTCTTGAGCCCGAAGGGCATCATTTTATAGCAATACACTCCTTGGTTGGTGACGAAGGCGGTGTGGACTCGATCATGCTCAGCCATTGGGATTTGGTGGTACCCCGCATTCGCGTCCATGAAGCTTAAGAGGGCATGACCTGCAGTTGAGTCGACCAGCCTGTCGATCTTGGGCAGAGGGCGGTGATCTTTTGGACAGGCCTTGTTCAGGTCCGTGAAATCCACACATATTCTCCATGCCCACTTGACTTTTTGACCAGCACAACGTTGACCAGCCACTCTGAGTACTGGCATTCTTCTATGAACCCTGCTTCGAGCAATTTCTTGATTTCTGCCGCCGCCGCCCTGTTTCTTTTGAGGCCTTGATGTCTCAACTTCTGTTTGACTGGCTTGAACCCTTCTTTGATGTTGAGTTCGTGGCACATGACTTTGGGGTCGAGTCCCGGCATTTTTGTGGCTTCATATGCAAAGACGTCTTTGTACTTCGTGAGTACCTAAATGATTTCCTTTCTTGTATGAGGGTCCATGGCATTGCCCACTCTTACCGTCCGACCGAGTCCCTTGACAATGATGACTTCTTCGTCATCCTCGGCTGGCTGGGGGCGCTCGTACTGCTTGGGATTTTCTGTGATGTAAACCCCGAAGCCACTTGAGGGCTGACCCCCTTCTCGCTTTCTCATTTTTCGAGTTTTCTTGGACGTCGACCTTGCTTTTCAAGCTGTTAACGTAACATTCTCTGGCTGATTGCTGGTCCCCATGGATCTTTCCGACTTTACCCTCGTCGGTTTCAAACTACATGAGGAGTTGATAAATGGAAATCGATGCCTTGACCTTGTTCAGAGTTGGTCTTCCCAATATGATATTGTATGGCAGAGGGATTTCCACCACTAGGAAGTCGATCGGTAGGCTTCTTCCCTTGCCCATCCCTCCCATTCGAGTAGGCAGTTTCATAGATCTGACAGGATGGACAGAGTTTCCCCCAAAGCTTATGAACGGCTGATTAAGGGGGGTTACATCCCTTTCATCGTATTTCAGCTTCCTGAGGCACTCCAGTGTGATTATCTCGGCTGAGGATCCACTATCACCAGCACCCTTTTTACTCTTGCATTGGCCACCTTGAGCTCAATGACCAGGGGGTCGTCATGAGGTGTATGTAGCGTCCGACTGGATTCCCCGAATGTCATGACGGAGCAATCGGGGCGGGTGTGGTTGACATCAAGTACCTGATGCTTAAGGTTTTGGAGGTGGGCTTTGCGTGACTGGCCGGTTAGGCATCCCGACACGAAGCCACCCGCTATAACTCCGATGAAACCCTCCATGTCCCCGCTGTTGGATTGACTGACCTTCTGCTTACCCTTCTCCTCACTGGAGTGCTTGAGATATCGGTTCATCTTCCCCTGGTCAGCTAGGTTATCGAGGGATTTCTTGAGTTCCCTACAGTGTTTGGTGGTGTGCCCGCATTCTTTGTGATATTCGCACCACTTACTCTTATCTCTTCGAGCAGCTGACGTTCTGATGGGAGGTGGGCGGGGAAGCATGGATTTGTCCTTTATGTCTAAGTAGATTTCTCTTCTGTTCTTGCTGAATCGGGGGTCGGTGCCATGGTCGTTAAACCTGTCTGACCGACCGCCTGTTTTCTGTTGCTTCGATTGGTCCTTGTGATTTCCTTTTTCCTTCCTCTTCTTGCTCCCGTCGTATGAGTGACCACATATATCTGTTGCTTGGATGAATCTTTGAGCCCGAGTCATTGCCTCGGAGAAGGTTTTGACTTCGTTTTCCACCAAGGACCATCTTAGTCGACCGGGTTGAAGTCCAGACATTGAGGCGGCGAACGCCACAACATCTTGTAGATCAGAGATCTTTAATGACTCCTCATTGAATCTTTTGATGTAATCGGCCAGGCTTTCATTCTTCTCCTGCCTGACTCCCATCAAATGGAGACTTGTTTTCTTTTGTCTTTTCCCAGCAACAAACTGGTGAATGAATAGGTCTTCGAGCACCGAGAAATCAGTTATGATCCCCGCGGGAAGCTCTTGGAACCATTCAGGGCCAGACCTTTGAGTGTTGTGGGAAAGAAACGGCACCAAGTGGCCTCGCAGCCAGTCTGAACACTCATTTGGGCTTTGTATGTGGACATGTGGTCGTCTGGGTCGGTTAGGCCCGCGAATGGCTCAATAGTTGGTGTTTTGACCTTTCCCGGTCTGGGCGCCTCGAGTATGGCCTGACTGAACGAGGCCATGAACTTGAGCACCCCGCTGTTGATTCGAATGGGGTTTAAATGAGCAGAATCACCATGGCCCTTGCGTGAGCTGCTTTCTTGTTTAGTATGTGCCTCGCATCGTAACATTTGCTGAGGCGCTTCTCGTTGAGGAAGTGTCGGGCATCGTTGTGCTTATGACCCACGTCGCCCCGAGGGGACTTAGATATGTGAGTCTCTTTAGCATGCCTAGCAGATCTTCCTTTAGACCCGTGTCGCTCTTTCTCCCCTTGCTTGGATCGTCGTCGACCAAGCTGACTGCATTCCCTTGCCCCCGACTGCTGCCGGCTAGGCTGACCCTGGTTCTCCGCCCGAAGGGAAGGGACCAAGGCTTGGTCTTTAGGGGGCTGAAGGGGCGTCCCTGCTGTAGGTTGGCCAACATGTCTATCAGGCTCTGCTACAAGGTTTGCTGGAGCTGAGCGGCTATCATGTTTATATCCGCTGTGGATATAGGATGGGGTCAGCGTGCTGCAGCTGCTGTGAGGGATCCTGTCCGTTTTCTATGGACTGTTCTTCTTCCTCATGGTCGAGGGTTTGAACGGTCGGTGTTTTGGGCCGTTCAGACCTCTGTTGAAGAGATGGGGACGGATCCCTTTCGGATCTCTGAGTCTGTGCTGAGGGTTGTCGAGTGCGAGTGCCCTTGGCTGGGGCCATTGCGGAGTGGATCTTACTGAGTGGTGGCGAAGCGACTTTGATTGTAATCCTCCCCACAGACGGCGCCAAACTGTTTCTACTAAGAAATTAAGGATTGTAATTGGATGGGAGGTGTGATGTGGGCCCCAAGAGCGGTTGCCTGAGCTCCGTTATCCGTACGCCGGAATCCTGCAAAACAAGGTTAGACTACCCCGGGGGTGGCTCCGGGATCGCCCCTCCGACGCTCAAGTCACATGAGATTGAGGTAGAGAGAGAAAGTCTAAAGAGAGATGCTTTAGCTTGTTAGGTGAGAATTGAATACATGTTCATTGATGAGGCAGTTGGTTTTTATAGTGTTGGGGATTTCCCAGACTGGAAACATTGTTCAGATGGGCCTTTTTGGTACCAATGGGCGTGTTACCTTTTTAGGCAATGATTATTCCACCCTTTTAGAGGTGCCCCAAATCCTTGTGATTAGGTCAACCTTCAGGTGGGACCCACTGCTGCCACATGTCTCAGGCTTTAGGAGGCTTTTATGCTCCTTATTGGGCTGCTGATTAATTAAGCCCAAACAGTAACATAATCATCTAATTCCAATCCCATCATTTCATCTCAATAATGTAAATGCATATTAATAAACATCTCTCAATAAATACCCATTTAAAGAGCTAGTCCAATTAACTTTCTTAATATAAACTATCCAAGTAATTTATAATTGAGAACATTATTCCAATTATATAATTTACTATCCAGATTAACTAGAATAAGGCTTTCCCATTAATCAAATGAAACTAATAAGTTTTATTGAACTAACTTAAGAACTTCTCAACATAATTGTTTACCAAAACCAACAACACACTTACCTAAGTTTATTAGTACATTAAAGGAGCTACTCCAATTTGAGTTCATCACAACCAATTCACAACCATAGTACCAAATTTATTCAATCGACCAAGACAAATACAAATCGATTTGAAATATCAATTCCAAGCAACAATAATTCAGCATCATCAACTATAACCACCATTTACAACACACAATCATCTATTCATTTTCATTTAAAATTGGAGGCAATAAGGACAAGAACAAAGCAACGAACGGGGCGAGTTAGTACCAATAAGGGAAGCAGAACCACCACGACTAGCACAACAAGAACATGGTGGCAGCAATGATGGCAACAACAGACACATACCAGAGGAGAGAGAAGAGCAGAGGCGACATCAACAACAATAACTGAAGGAATTTGTCCTCGATCAAGTGTAACAAACTAAATGTATATGGACAAATTATAAAGATAATATATTCAATAATATTAGGTGACCGCAACGTTTTGCTAGAAGCTAATTGCGGTTTGTTGGGCTAGTATATTTAGGCCAACTACTAATATGTATTGGGTCCTATGAGGTCACACAATGTGACAACCCTTGGATATTACCCAAATCCATTTGTGAAGTGGGTTGGGCAGTTGTTTATGATGGATGGAAGAGTTGTAACTCATGAGTTTATTAGGCTCATAATGTATGACATTATGAGGCAAAATAAAGCCTCAGGAATCATCTCTTTGTAACCACCCTATATAATCATATGGGGGTTACAAAGGTGAAGTGATTGCATCATTTTTAGTAAAGAAAATATGATTTTCTTTGCTCTCCTCTCTCCCCTTCATTCGGCCATCTCTCACCTCAAAAGCAAGAGGATTCTCTCTTCCGTACGAGCATACATGGTGATCTAAGGGTTGTTCGTGGACCTACACTAGAGGAACGACGGATGACGTTCTAAAGGACCTCCACTAGAAGGCTCGTGGTGGAAGTGGAATTCACGCATCAAGAGGTATATTCTATACTCTTTATAGATTCATGTTAATTAATGCAAAGATCTTGGTGTTAGATGTTTGAGTATATGATACTCGTTTTCCGCATTAAGCATCTAAATTCCTACAGTGGTATCAGTTAGCCTATTGCATAGATTAATATGATCATGTTGATGCATGTTTTCCTTTATTTTAATTCATTTAGGGGAGGGTATTAGCATGAGGATATTGTTTGCATGATTAAAATATGATTTTAATATAGTGGGAGTATAAAAGTTGTTGATACATTTTCGGTACATATATAATTGTTATATTGTTTCATGTTTTAGTTAAGTTGTTAATTAGAATATGATGTATATATGTATGATTCATGAATTGCATGCTTTGTTTTTTTTTTAATGCTTAATTTGATTATGTATAATTTCATAGCATGAATTCTTGAATTTGAGGCCAAGTCTGATTTAGTTATGCATAAAAGTGTTTTAATGTATAAAGAAAATCATACGTATTTCGATTAAAATTACGTGAATTGAGATCGAAAACTCAGAAGCAGAACACTTCTCGCGAGCCGCGACGACCATCGCGAGTCGCGACCTAGCTCGCGAGTCGCGAGCGGTGGTCTGCCACCCTTGGCTCGTCTCTCCTTCAACGGATAAAAACTTTAAAATCCGTTTATCCCTTAATGCATATTAATAAGTTATTATGCATGGTATCCTATGTTAATACTTAAATGAATTAAAATTATGATGGGAGTTTCATTTTGTGACATTTAATTTTATGTTAGGATGTTAGTTTTAATAAGTTGATTAATTCTTTCATGCTAGTATTTGTGATTAAATATCATGCTATGTTTTTATGTTTTAATATGATTAAAATATATGTGGTGCCTTAGAGTGCTTATGTATTTTTCTTTAAATTTAATAGTTGATTAAATTTGTTAGATTAATATTTTAAAGACCTTGGGATATAAATTCAAATATGATTGAATTTGTCTAGTGGTACTAACCATTTAATTTAATATGAGATTAAATTTGGTTGATGTTATTATGTTTTAAAGTTGTTGAAGCATAATAATTCATTTTAATAAGTTGACCAAAATGCATGTTATATATATATATATATATATATGATATTTTGGATGCATGCGGTGACTAGTATGGCCCAAACTTGGATAGAAATTATGATATGCGTATCGTTAATGTATTTTAGTAATTTAAATACGATCTATGCATCGTTGGTATTTTTGTAATATTAGTTTAAATTTCAAATAATTATTCTAGTTGAAGTGATTCAAGGATGGAGATCCATGGTGATTCAAGAAAGGAGACCTTAAAGAGTAGTCTTTAGGGTTAGGGGCCATACTAGGATCACATTTTACTTTATGCATTTAAATTATTGTTTTTGAATGCTTTCTAAGTTTTATTATGCATGTGATTTATTTTTGCAATGAGTTCACTAGTAATTAAATCACATAATAATTTACTTAGGTCCCTAAAGCTAATATTGGGTAATTGCTATTCCAAATAAACATCTACTAAAATCTTGATCGTTAGTAATAGATTCTGCCAAAGCAGAGTGTTACTTCCAATCTTGGGCTAAGTAGAGTAAATTTCCGAAACTTGCATGTTTAGTTTGGTTTGGCCCAACAAAATCATCAAAACGGTTTTGGATTTTGATGCAAAGGGTTGGGTTTTTGTGTTTGGGTGACAAGCTCTGTCTAAAATTAGGAAGGCTTTCCCCAACATTGTGGGTAACTTCCTTACCTGGGAGCTTTCATCACCTTAGCAATCACCCATCAACTAAGAAGTACAATTGTTGTAATTAGTAAAAGAGTTTACTTACCTTTTAAATTTGGTTTTAAGTTGAGGCCAAAGTCCACTTATAAATCATGTTTTGATAGGATCTTAGAATCACTTGATTCAAAAGGGGACACATTGAAAATTGGTCAAGTGCATAGCTTTTATTTTAAAGTGTTTAAAATTTGTTAAAAGCTATTATGATAAACATACTCATTACTTTTGCATCTTCTATGTAGATATCATGTCTGGTAACAACAATAATTCACCTTTTAACTTACGTTCAATCCTAGAAAAGGATAAGTTGAACGACAATAACTTCCTTGATTGGGAAAGGAATCTGAGAATTGTTCTTAGATCCGAAGGTCGAGAGGATGTTCTTGAAACCCCGATCCCGATTTTAACAACCACCTCTACTGAAGCCGAAACGGCGGCCCATAAGGCCGTTGCAGAAAGGTCAGTAATTGTTAATTGCCTTATGCTTGCGGCTATGGAACCAAGCCTTCAAAAGAGGTTTGCAAGCTTGGATGCCTACAGTATTATCCGACAACTGAAAACCATGTTTCAGCAACAAGCTCGGATAGAGAGGTATGAAACTCACAAGGCTATTCTTGAGTGTGCGTTAGTCGAAGGCAAGCCAGTCGCCACTCATGTCTTCGAAATGATTGGTTATTTCGAGGCAATGGAGAGGTTGGGCTTTCCTTATAGCCAAGAGTTGGCTACTGACATCGTACTACACTCACTTCATGAAGGCTTCAACCAGTTTAGGTTGAACTTCAATATGAATGGGGTGTCGAAAACCCTTGCTGAGTTACATGGGATGCTCATGACTGCCGAGCAAAACATCTCTGTTGCACCTAAGAAGGAAGTTCTTATGGTTCAAAAGGGGAAGGGTTTTAAGAAGGAATGGGCTGGCAAGAAAAAGCAAGACAAGGGCAAACAAGTTGCCGCTAAGACTGCTGATAAGCCACAGGCAAAGGCAAAGCCAAAGGTGGCCGCAAATGCCAATTGCTTCCATTGTGGTCAAATAGGCCATTGGAGGCGTAATCGCCCGAAGTATCGAATGATAAGAAGTCCGGGGCTTCTTCTTCGAGGTATCTATGTCATTGACATTAATTTAGCAACATCTACTTCTTGGGTATTTGATACCGGTTGTGTTTCTCACATTACTTCGAATGTGCAGGGACTAAGAAGGAGTAGAACCTTGGCTAAAGGGGAGGTAGAACTGCGCGTTCGAAATGGTGCAAGGGTTGCGACCGTTGCAGTTGGGACTTATAGTCTACCTTTGCCTTCTGGTTTAATATTAGAGCTTAATAACTGTTATTATGTTCCTGCTATTACCAAAAACATTATTTCTATTCCTGTTTTGGATAATGAAGGGTTTTCATTTACAATTGAGAAAGGTTGTTTCTCTGTTTATTTGAATTCAATGTTTTATGCCATTGCTAAAAGGTCTAATGGTCTATATTTCCTAGACTTAGACAAAGATGTCCTTAACATAGACAGCAAAAAACATCGGTCAAGCGATACTAATCCTACTTACTTATGGCATTGTCGTTTAGGACATATTAACGCGAAACGCATTCAGAAGTTACATAAAGATGGACTTCTAACATCTTTTGACTTTGAGCCATTTGATGTATGTGAATCATGTTTAATGGGTAAAATGACAAAGTCACCTTTTACTGGAAAGGGTGAAAGGGCCGGTGATCTATTAGGTCTAATACATACGATGTGTGTGGACCAATGAGCACAAAAGCTAGGGGAGGGTTTGGGTACTTCATTACTTTTACTGATGATTTAAGTAGATATGGATATGTCTATTTAATGAAGCATAAGTCGGAATCGTTTGAAAAATTCAAAGAATTCCAGAATGAAGTCCAAAACCAGCTTGGCAAAACAATTAAAGCACTACGATCCGATCGTGGTGGTGAATATTTGAGCCAAGAGTTTAGTGATCATTTGAAGAGTTGTGGAATTCTTTCACAACTCACTCCACCTGGAACACCTTAGTTGAATGGTGTATCCGAAAGGAGGAACCGAACTTTACTTGATATGGTTCTATCTATGATGAGTTTTGCTGATCTTCCCATCTCCTTCTGGGGATATGCTCTCGAAACTGCTACTTTCACACTTAATAGAACACCATCAAAGGCAGTAGAAAAAACACCATATGAGATGTGGAGTGGAAAAACTCCAAGTTTGTCTTTTCTACGTATTTGGGGTTGTGAGGTTTATGTTAAACGTTTACTTTCAGATAAACTCGCCCCTAAATCAGATAAGTGTTTCTTTGTGGGTTATCCCAAAGAGACCAAGGGCTATTACTTCTACCATCGAACTAAGGGCAAAGTGTTTGTTGCTCGTCGTGGTGACTTTTTGGAAAAAGATTTTATTTCCAAAAAGGAAAGTGGGAGTAATATATTTCTCGAAGAGGTTCGAGAAAAGCAATAAACGAACATAGTTCAACCTATGTTAGAGTTAGAAGCACAAGTGCCAGCTGTGGAGCTTGAAGTAATTCCTCCTTTAGAGGAATCTTTTCCCATAACTGACCAAGTGTTGGAGGACGTGCATCCTGTACATGAACCTGCTACTGTCCCATTCGAATCTAATTCGTGCGAAGATTCTCAAATTGTTGAGAAGAAAATTTCTCCTGTTGCAACCCCTCGTAGGACTAGTACATCAAGAATACCAAACAAAAAGTTTGTTGATTTCTTGTTAACAGAAAGTTCTGAGATAATGATCTTAGAATTTGAGGAACCTACTACCTACAAGCAAGCTTTGATGAGTGAAGACTCCGAAAAATGGCTTGAAGCCATGAGGTCCGAAATGGCATCTATGTCTGAAAATCAAGTATGGGACTTGATGGATTTGCCCGATGGGGTTACACCCATTGGTTGCAAATGGGTTTTCAAAGTGAAAACAGACAAGGATGGTAACATTCAGGTTTACAAAGCAAGGTTGGTTGCAAAAGGGTTCAAGCAAATTCATGGTATAGACTATGACGAAACCTTTTCACCAGTAGCAATGCTTAAATCCATTCGGATACTCCTAGCGATTGCTGCCTTTTAATTATGATTATGAGATTTGGCAAATGGATGTCAAAACCGCTTTCTTGAATGGGTTCTTGAAAGAGGATGTGTATATGACACAACCGGAAGGTTTTGTGGATCCAGAATATCCTAGGAGGGTATGTAAGCTTCAAAAGTCCATTTATGGATTGAAGCAAGCATCCCGGAGTTGGAATCTTCGTTTTGATGAGGCAATCAAACTGTTTGGTTTTCTCAAAAACAGAGAAGAGTCTTGTGTTTACAAGAAGGAAAGTGGGAGTAATATAGTCTTCTTGGTCTTGTATGTAGATGATATACTTCTCATAGGAAACGACATTCCCATGCTTGAGTCAGTCAAGGAATGGTTGAAGAGTTGTTTTTCTATGAAAGACTTTGGAAACGCTGAGTACATTTTGGGGATCAAGATCTATTGGGATAGGTCTAAGAGGATGATTAGACTTAGCCAACGAACTTATATAGATAAGATCGTTACTAAGTTCAATATGGAAAATTCTAAGAGAGGTTTTCTACCCATGCAGCATGGTGTTTCTCTTAGCAAGACTCAGTGTCCTTCTGGACCTAATGAGATTAAGCGAATAAGTAATGTTCCTTATGCGTCAGCTATAGGGTCCATTATGTACTCCATGATTTGTACTCGCCCAGATGTTACATATGCCTTGAGCATGTGTAGCAGATTCCAATCAAATCCAGGTGACGCACACTGGAGTGCAGCTAAGAATATCCTAAAGTACTTACGAAGGACTAAGGATAATTTCTTAGTGTATGGAGGTGAAAGTAAGTTAATTGTTGAGGGTTACACCTATGCGAGCTTCCAAACTGACAAAGATGATTTTCGATCCCAATCTGGTGTCATCTTTTGTCTAAATGGAGGGGCAGTGAGCTGGAAAAGTTCAAAGCAAAATACTGTCGCTGATTCTACAATAGAAGTTGAGTACATTGCTGCGGCAGATGCAGCAAAGGAAGCCGTTTGGATGAAGAAGTTCATTCTGGAGCTAGGAGTAGTGCCTAGTGTTGGAGATGGTATTGTTTTACATTGTGATAACAATGGTGCCATAGCTCAGTCTAAGAAACCAAGATCACATCAAAGGTGTAAACATGTACTTAGGAAATTTCATCTCATTCGAGAAATCGTTGAGAGAAAAGATATAATAGTTAGCAAAGTTCATACGGATAGCAATGTCGCTGATCCTTTGACTAAACCATTGCCTCAGCCTAAGCATGAGAGTCATACTAGGGCTATAGGACTTAAGCATGTAGGAGAGTGGCTTTGATTGTGTACTATTTACTTTTAATTAGTTCACAATTATAGTTACTCTTGTGATATGTTTGGTTATGTTTATCAATAAAAGGTTATATTCTTATTTAATATTGGTTTAGTATTAAATAAAACGTTCAAAGTATTTTATAACGTTTGATAGGATTGTCAAATATGTGATTTGACGAATGAAACCCTATCCAGTGAACAGGAGTTATAATTTACCTTTGTCCCTAGTTCAAATCATTAAAATTGAACGTAAATGATTATGTTTCATGGACTAGATTGCAAGTTGATTGATAGCGCAGTTTCATGGGCAATGGGGACATAGAGATGTCTAGTCATTTGCATAGGCGTGTATAGTTGATACACGTTGGGCAGACCTAGTGGGAGTTCTCTAAAAGGTTTATGAGAATCTCATTAATATATTTAGTGGATGCCTTAGACATGAGTATGACATTATTCTTACTTAAGGATTAGTATGTTTTTGACACTGCAAAACGTTGTGCCGTAAAAAGAGGCTATAAAAGCAGTGATCGAAAATGCTACGAATTGAGTGGGAGTTTTGGTTATACAAGACTGGATAAAGTCCTCCTAAGAGTTAGGATTGGTGTCTTGGCCTCTTGAAGAGCGAGAACTGAAAATGCATGGCGGTGCTCAAATGGATTAAGAAGTTAATCATTTGTTTCGACAGTTCAAACTCGGATTTCAAGAAACAACTTGAATATTGGTATGGTTTACATATGATGTTACCATGTCATCAAGTTAGACATTAAGCGACTTAAGGAGTTTGAAGGTTACACACTTGTTCTTAGACAAGTGGGAGATTGAAGGAATTTGTCCTCGATCAAGTGTAACAAACTAAATGTATATGGACAAATTATAAAGATAATATATTCAATAATATTAGGTGACCACAACGTTTTGCTAGAAGTTAATTGCGGTTTGTTGGGCTAGTATATTTAGGCCAACTACTAATATGTATTGGGTCCAATGAGGTCACACAATGTGACAACCCTTGGATATTACCCAAATCCATTTGTGAAGTGGGTTGGGCGGTTTTTTTATGATGGATGGAAGCGTTGTAACTCATGAGTTTATTAGGCTCATAATGTATGACATTATGAGGCAAAATAAAGCCTCATGAATCATCTCTTTGTAACCACCCTATATAATCATATGGGGTTTACAAAGGTGAAGTGATTGCATCATTTTTAGTAAAGAAAATCTGATTTTCTTTGCTCTCCTCTCTCCCCTTTATTCGGCCATCTCTCACCTCAAAAGCAAGAGGATTCTCTCTTCCGTACTAGCATACGTGGTGATCTAAGGGTTGTTCGTGGACCAACACTAGAGGAACGGCGGTTGACGTTCTAAAGGATATCGACTAGAAGGCTCGTGGTGGAAGTGGAATTCACGCATCAAGAGGTATATTCTATACTCTTTATAGATTCATGTTAATTTATGCAAAGATCTTGGTGTTAGATGTTTGAGTATATGATACTCGTTTTCCGCATTAAGCATCTAAATTCCTACAATAACAACAATGAATCAGCAGCGAAGAGAGCACCGGCAAAACACGAGCGGCGACAACAGCACGCGGCGGCGAGCACGGCTTCGCTGGAATACTGACAGCAGAACCTGCGTGTGGTGGCAGCAACCGCACAGCCACACATCCACACTAACACGAACGAAGGAGAGAAAATAGGGGCAGCAACAGCACACTCTAACCACAAAAAGAGGAGGGAAAATCCGAGTAACACGTGCAGCTCCGACGAGCAAAAGGCGGTAATAGCGCCGGAAAAGGGGAAGAAACGTGCGAGAAAGAGTGGAACGGGTTTGGGATTTCTTTTGGAGGATTTGGAGTTTTGGGTTTCTCCAATTGAAATTAGAAAATGGGTTAAATGTTTAGTGATGTAATTGAGCAATTTTGACAGCTCAAGGTTTTAGAATTTGTTGGTATCAATTAGGGGAAGCCACAAAGAGGAACAAGCAACAACTATGTTATATGTGGCTTTGGCTTCTGCAGACACGGAGGAGAAAGAAGGAAGAACTGTAACTTGGTTCTCGAAACAGAAGACACGATAGGAGAGAGAAAACTTGTTCTTGAAACAGAAGACACAAGAGGGGAAATAAGAAAAATGAGTTTTCCTTTGTTCCTATTGAAAATCCAAAATACCCTTACAACACAACTTAGTAAATTACTTCTTTAAACAAATATGATAATAAAAACATATAACTAACATTTAATTAAACCCCAAATTACTCAAAAGTATTTCAGAAATATAATAATATAATTAAGCTATCAGAAATAATTTGCTTGTGCGTAAAGGCACATTAAAATATTACTTGCTACGTTTAAAATAATATTTAATGTTTGTACCAACAAAATAATCGAACATCGTTAGTAAATATAATATTCATATTTCAACTCAAATAAAATAAGAGTATTTAATATATGATTTAGCTAATAATTATAACTAACAACAAATAAGACACTTAAGAAATTGTGGCTATTACATATTGTCTTTGTTTAAGGGTTTTATTTGATTATTTGAAGTTTATTGATAAGGTTGTTTTTGTATGACTTGATTATTAAAACTTTGTCACTCTTATATGGATCTAATTGAGCTGAGAGCTGTTAGTTACTCCTCACTGATTGTGGATGTTTGTTCATATGTTTTACAGATAATAATAAGGAGTAGTTTGCTTTTTATATTGTGGGTTGTGAAGGAAGACTTATTAGGCTTATAAGACTTTTATTTCTTCTTTATGTTTGTTAAATTGCGTTTATGAGGATGTTTTGCCTCTTTATGGTTATTTTGGATTATTTTTATTTGGTTTTATTTTTATTTAGTTTAAATTAACCTTTGTTTAGAGTGACATTTCCATCAGTCAATATTTCTGCTATCGCCATTTATTTAATAAAATATTCTAATTTGTCTAATAATGTTTATAAAAGGACGGAGTGTTACAATTGGTATCAGAGAAAATGATCCAAAAACTCTCATTGAGTTGCTACATATTCCATGGGAAATGTGCAGTTGTTGCACATAGGATTATTAGTATCTTAGGCTTCAAAAAAAGTACTTAGTGAGAGTGACTTGGGTAGGAAGAAAGCCTTGGGAACTATTTTGTTATATAACGTCCTATGTGGCTTAATTGAGTGTGATTGTAAGCATTAACAATTTTTGTTCCTTGTAGGATGTCTCCCCGTCGTAGTTTAAGTGCTCGTAAGGAAGCTGCACGACTTAGGCATCATGCATTAGAGAATGCCATCATATCGGTAGCTAGCCATAGAATTGCCCCTTCTAATGGGCTATGTGTTTTTGATGGGTTTGACTATCATCGATGTAATCCCCCGTAAATTTATGGATTTTATAAATATATTTTAATGTATAATTATTTATATTTAAGTATATTTTAGTATTTAAATGATTTATTTCTTCAAAGTTTAACTGTTTGAGAGTCAAAGGAGTTATTTTAATGATTTCTGAAAGTCAAAATTTTTATTAAGTCATGCATTGAAAAATATTTGAAATGTTTGAAACGTTTTTGGATTTGGAAAAGGAATCCTAAAAGGGTTTGAGGAACCCAAACACTTTTAGACTTGGAAAAAGATTTATATTTTGAGCCCAATTACATTTTCCTAAGCCCACAAGGGGAACCTATATAAACCCCCATAAACCCCAAATTTCCCACACAATTATTTTCTCTCTTCTCCTTCCTCCCACAATTTCGGTTCTCCTATTTCTTTTCTCTCTCTTCGGTTTTCGTCCTCGCTCTCCATCGGTTTTCCTTTTTGTTCTTCGCCGGCAGCTGCTGTTCCGACGGCCGTTCACCGACCGCCGGAAGCCATCGTTTCCCCGGAAGTCGTCGCTGCCCCGTCGGCGTCTCTTCCTCCTCTTTCCTTGCTTTGGTTTGATTACTTTTTTTCCTCCTCAAGTTTTATTCAAAGTTTATGTTTTTAAGATTTGTTTTTAGTATGATTATGTTTAAAAGCTTTAGTTTGATGATTTATTTATGAATCTAAGTTTATATAATTTATGTATTCAAGGAATAAAAATTCAGATTTGCATATTAGGTTTGAATTAGATTTTTAATTATCAAAGCATGAATTTTTAAGGGTTTTAAAGGTTGGAAATCATAGTAGTATGTCATAGTTTATGAAATTGATTATTTTTATGATTTCAAAGATGTTTAAATATGTTTTAAGGGAGCTTTAACATATAATATATTTCTGGAAATTTAGAGGGAGTATTAATATGAAGTTTTATGATGAATTTTAACAACTAGTGTAGTAAGTACTATGCTAGGAGGTTTAATAATCAAGTTTTATGATGGGAAAGGTTTTTAAACACTTTTAACAAGGGTTTAAAGTATTTTATTATTGCTGTAAATTCATGAAGGTTTGATTGTGAATTTATATTGGTTGTTTTAGGCGGAGAATTCTCTCTAGGCGAGTTTTAAGACTGTTAAAATGGCCTCTCAATTTGTCTACACAAGGTACGTATATACCTATGTGTTGATTTGGATTAGTATCATGATTTTAAGGATGAGAATCATTGTATTATAATGTATAGGAACTATTTTTATTTCATATGTGATTTCTATTAAAGTTAGATTGCATGTTTTGTGCCATTGTATGAAACATGTTGATTATGATATTATATTATGTTTGTATGGAAGATTGATGCAAGCATGAGGATTTGGGGAACTTTATTTAATTAATTCACATGGGGGAATTAATATGTATTAGTTTGGATCATGATTGATCATGTTGTTCCCTTTTTATTATTTAACTGCTTTATAAGGACCGAGGGTCTTATCTGGTAAGTTGATATTTTATACCTATGAAAGGTAGTTTGGTTGTTGGCTAGGTTCAACAAATAAAGGAAGGTTGGATTAAAGTTGGAATTAATATGGGTTGTTAAGTTGTGTGATCACTTAGCTAATCCTAAGATAAAATGGAAGTTTATGTTGGTTGAATGATTATAATGTTTGTTTTACTTGTGAGTCATAGCAAGTAATAACTGGTTAATCATGTAAAGTTAAACTTGGATAGCAATAGCTTTAGACTTGTGCACGTCTGAAGTGTTGGACAAATAGGAGTTGGAGTACATGGTGGTAGCCCATGGCTTTTTCTGGGACCGGTTGATCATCGTGTTCTATTTATATTTAAAAGGTTCCTCAATATCGCAGGTCATGGGAATACGGAGTCGCACCCGTATTTCGTTTTCCAAAGGGAAGAATGGTTTTGGTTAGACAACTCGGTCCATTGACTATTCCATCTAAAGTAATAAAAATGTTATTGTGAAGTTTAGTTGAGTAAAAGTTATTTGCAAGTTATTATGTTATTATTTATTCCTGCTTATTAATTATTAGTATCTTGTGAAGTTTGTTTACTTATTTAGTATGTAGTACTCAGCTTTGCTGATTACGTACTTTTGTGTGTATGTTGATCATGGTTATGCCTTATTGATCCTGTGATGACCCATTTTGGTGAGCAGTCTCTAGGGATTAATAGTGCATTGTCCATCTACAGGTTTGAAGATGATGCATAATTGGGTTCGGGATTGGAAAGCTTTTGTAGACTACTTATTCAATTGGTTTGAATTAATGTCGAAATTTTTAAATATTATTTTGAAGTCCGAAATTTTCTTTTTTTATTTCGAAAATTTTGAACTTTTCGTTCCTTTTCGTTTCATTCGAAAATTAAACATGTATTTAATAATTTTATTTTAATACTCTAGTTTATTTTAATTATTTTATTATGTGAGATGGGTAGTATAGGAAGGGTATAGAGGATAGGAATATTATATGTCTGCATTAAATAGTTAGTTCAGCATGATTATATTTTTTTCTTCCCTGCTAACTGTTTATGTTATTCCTATGCCTGATATTGTTGTTGTTATTCTTGCTTATTGTTACAGTTGGGATTATACATTAAATGAGAGTACCAATTGCTTATAGAAGTTATATTTATTATATTTGTCATAGATTCCTAGCTATGTCTGATAGAGAAGATACTAGAGTAGGGAGCTACTACTTGTGTTGAGTGATGATGAGAGTGATGGAGATTATGAGTCTGACAGTGATAACTACACTAGCCTAGAGTTCATTATGCGTAATGTGCTGAGAGCAGGCATGCCTAATAGTGATGATGAGGTTCTTCATGAGTTTGATCGTGCTTGATGACAGACCAGAAGCGATATCTACCATGCTGTTTTGAGGCCCGAGAGTGGCTTTGAGTCCGAAGAGGACGAGCCTCAATCTAAAAGGTTACGAAGATCCACGAGATTTAGAAGATATGTTTATTATAATACTGAGGACATTGATGAATTTGAAGAGGAGCTTTTCACTCCAGAAAAGTACAAGGAATCAAATGATAAGACTGATGATGTTTCATCATAGATTATTTACCTATTTATTTATGCTTTAAGAATAATGTTGGATAATTCGTCTAGCAGTGGTTTAAATTTATTTCATATTACCTTTATTTTATTTTAGGAAAAGTACAATATTATGGTTTAGATAATTGTTACTAGCATTTTTTAAGAAATAAAATACAAATATTTAGTTATCCAAGTGAGCAAAAAATTTATGTTGGCACGCGAAGGTGAATATTTTTATTTGCTTATTATAATTGAATTTTTATTCATTGATCCTCAATTGTGTGTTCTTGATGTTAATATTTTCATGGATGATTGATGATGATTATTCTGTGATATGGTTGTAACTTCATGATAAATTGTTTGTTGATGCAATCTTTATGGTCAAATCAAATGTTGCCTTCCTAGAGAATGGCATGTAAGTTATGTATTGAAACTTAAAGTAGAGTACGTTAATTTCAAGTCGCGCAGTAGAATGGCTAACAACGGTAACGATTTAGCTGCTGCTATTCGCCTTTTGGCGGAGAAATTGACTCAGGAAAGAGCTGAGCGTCCCGATTCTGATGGGGACATGTTTGAGAGACTAGCCAATGTTAAACCACCATACTTTAAGGGGCAAGCTGATCCTACCTTCTTATAGAATTGGATTAGGGAGTTTGAGAAAATCTTTAGGGATGTGAACTGTCCTGAGAATATGAGAGTAGGTCAAGCTATGTTGTACCTAAAAGATGAGGCTGATTTGTGGTGGAGAAAATATGGGGCTAGATTGAGTGGCGTTGAGGGATTCAATTGGGATTCTTTTGTTACCGCCTTGAGAGGGAAGTTTTACCCTGCTTTTATGAGGAAACAGAAAGCACAAGAGTTTATCAACCTTAGGATGGGGAGTATGACCATCTCTGAGTACTATAACAGTTTTATAGCACTGTTGAGGTTTGCACCTGAGGTAGTAGCCACTGAGGAATTAAAGGCTCAAAGGTGTGAGCAAGGTTTGACTGAGGATATCCAGCTGGGTTTGGGTGGTGAAACTTTTTCATATCTAGATATTGTGTATGAAAGAGCCGCCCACATTTATGGTCTTCAGTCGAGGTGTGATAAGAAGAATGCTGTAGTGGGTGAGAAAGAAAGGATTTCAATGCTGGGGGAAATCAAGGGAATTTAAAAAAGAACAGGAATGGAAATGAGAATTTCCAAGGGAGGACTAATCAGGGCTACAACAATAAGGGCCAATCTGAGAGAGTGTACCACGGTAAGAAGTGCAGTATTAACCACCCTGGTAGAGACTGCAAGGGAGACTTAGTGACCTATAACTACTGCCAGAAAAGGGCTATAGGGAGTGCGAGTGCTTTGCTAAGCAAAAGATAGAGCAAAATGGCAATGGGAGTGGTAACTAGGTGAGGTCTGGGTTCAACCACTCGGGAAATCAAGGTTCTAAGCCTGTAGGGTCGCTGAACAACCAAGGAAGCTACAGTAAGCCTACTAGTGAGGGCAACAACAATCAGAACAAGGCTCCGGGTAAATTGTTCGTGATGAGTCATAATGAAGCTGGTCGATCTACCGACGTAGTTTCTATTACTTTCTCTATTAACTTCGTGCTAGTTAAAGCGTTATTTGATTCGGGGGCGACTTATTCTTTTGTTTCGTCATCTGTTATTAAAAGTCTGGGGTTAGTAGATTTTGAGGTGATTGATTTGCCTGTTAGTATACCTACTGGTGAAACCGTAAGGTGTACCAAGTTGTTTAAAGATTTGCCTTTAAAGATAGGAGGCTGTGTTTTTCCTTCTGATTTGATAGAGTTTAATCTTGGAGACCTAGATGTAATTATGGGGATGGATTGGTTAGGTTTCTACAAGGCCAAGATAGACAGTGAAGTTCAGAAAGTAGTGTTGAGAAACCCTTTGGGGAAGTTGACTTCATATAGACGTTTTGGGAAGCCCAAGAACTTTGGGGTTATTTCTGCGATGCAAGTGAAGATATTGATGAAGAAGGGGTGTGAGCTACTTTTCTGTAGTGTGGAAGATGTGAGTAAATAAGTTGGGGTGAATATTGAGGATGTTCCGATCGTAAACGAGTTTATGGATGTGTTTTCGAGTGAAATTTCGGGTATGCCTCCTGCTAGAGCTGTTGAGTTCACAATAGACTTAGTTCCTGGAACTGCATCTATATCTAAAGCACCCTATAGAATGGCACCTCCTGAGATGAGTGAGTTGAAGACGCAATTACAAGAGTTGTTTAATAAGGGTTATATTAGGCCTAGTGCATCACCGTGGGGAGCTCCTGTGTTGTTTGTTAAGAAGAAATATGGGAGTATGATGTTGTGTATTGATTATAGGGAGTTGAATAATGTAACCATTAAGAAAAAGTATCCTTTACCTAGGATAGATGACCTATTCGAATAGTTGAATGGAGCGAGTGTGTTCTCGAAGATTGATTTGCATTCGGGGTATCACCAGTTGAGGGTAACTGATAAGGATATACCTAAGACTCCGTTTAGGACTCGTTATGGTCATTATGAGTTTATTGTAATGCCGTTTGGGTTAACCAATGCACCTGCCCTATATATGGACTTAATGAATATGATTTTCCATGAGTTCTTAGATAAGTTTGTTGTGGTATTCATTGATGATATCCTAATTTATTCAAAGAGTGAAAAAGAGCATGATGAACACTTGAGGATTATATTGGAGACGCTTAGGAAAAATCAATTGTATGCCAAGTTCTCTAAGTGTGAATTTCGTTTGGAGAAAGTAGCATTTTTGGGTCACTATGTGTCTAAGGAAGGAGTCTCTATAAATCCTGCTAAGATTCAAGCTGTGAGTGAGTGGCCTACTCTAAAGAATGTGTCTGATATCCGAAGTTTCCTAGGTCTAGCTGGCTAGTATAGGAGATTTGTGAGAGATTTCTCGAAGATAGCGAGGTCAAAATTCGAGTGGAGTGAGAAGTGTGAGGAAGCTTTTCAGATCTTAAAAGAGCGTTTGACCTCCGCACCTATTTTGACCCTGCCTGATGGGAATGAGGGATTTGAGGTATACAGTGATTCTTCAAAGAATGGTTTGGGATGTGTGTTGCAGCAGAATAGGAAGGCGATCGCGTATGCGTCGCGTTAGTTGAAACCTTATGAGGCTAATTACCCTACCCATGATCTAGAGTTAGCTGCTATCATGTTTGCCTTGAAGATTTGGAGACATTACCTTTATGGGGCAACCTGTAAGATCTTTACTGACCATAAAAGTTTTAAGTACATTTTCACCCAGAAGGACCTCAATATCAGGCAGAGGAGATGGTTAGAATTGATTAAGGATTTGACTTAGACATCCAATATCATGAAGGGAAGGCGAATGTAGTTGCTGATGCGTTGAGTAGGAAGTCGAGCCATAGCATGAATGCCTTGGTAGTTCCTGAGGAGTTGTGTCGAGATATGCAAAGACTTAGCTTAGAAATATTAAATCCTGGGGAGATCGAGGCAAGATTGAGTGCTTTATCATTGAGGTTGTCCGTTTTCGGCGAGATCAAAGAGGGTCAAGTTCGGGATGAGCACCTAGAGAAGATTAAGGAAAAGATGAAGCAAGGTAAGGAAGTCGATCTTAAGATCCATGATGATGGTAGTCAGAGGTTCAAGGGAAGGTGGTGTGTACCACAAAAATGTTACGAGCTTAAGAGGCGACTTATGGATGAGGGGCATAATACTCCGTATTCGGTGCACGCTGGGGGTGACAAAGTTGTATAAGGACCTTGAAGGGATCTATTGGTGGCCAAACATAAAGCGTGAGGTTGCCGAGTTCGTGTCTAAGTGTCTAACCTGTCAGAAGGTCAAGATAGATCATAAGAGACCCATGGGGAAGGTTCAATCCTTAGAGGTTCCTAGATGGAAGTGGGATTTCATATCGATGGATTTTGTGATTGCTTTGCCTAGGACAAGGAATGGCAATGATATGATACTATTTGGGTTATTGTGGACCGTCGGACGAAGTCGGCCGTGTTCATTCCAATTAAAGATACAGAGAAGAAGAAGCAACTTGCGAAGACGTATATTAAGCATGTAGTGAGATTGCATGGGGTTCCAACCGATATTATTTCAGATCGTGATTCGAGATTCCTCTCGAAATTTTGGCAAAAGGTCCACTTAAATCTTGGGACAACATTGAAAATGAGTACTGCCTTTCACCTTGCGACCAATGGTCAGACTGAGAGGACTAAACACACTATGGAAGATATGTTGAGAGCGTGCACTATTGACTTTCAGGGTAGTTGGGAAGACCAATTAGATTTTATTGAGTTTTCATACAACAATAGTTATCATGCGAGTATTAAGATGTCACCTTTTGAGGCATTATATGGAAGAAAGTGTAGGAGTCCTATTTGCTGGAATGACTTTAGTGATAATATAGTGTTGGGGATATAATTCATTGAGGAGACTGTCAAGAATGTGAAGTTGATTCAGGCTAGAATTCAAGCTGCTCAAGATAGGCAAAAGTGTTATGCCGATTTAAAGCGAAGAGAAGATGAGTTTGCAGTAGGTGATAAAGTATTCCTGAAAGTATCACCAACTAAGGGAGTGATGAGATTTGGGAAAAAGGGCAAATTAAGTGCCAAATATGTATGTCCATATAAGATTCTGCAAAGAATCAGGGAGGTAGCTTATAGGTTGGCTTTGCCAATGGAGTTCGAGAAGATGCACAATGTGATTCATATTTCCCAACTCAAGTGTTATATCCCTGATGAGCATCATGTTTTGGAGCCCGAGAGGATCCAGATTGATAGTAGCCTCACATATGAGGAAAGTCTTGTGAAAATTCTTGATAAGAAGGTGCGTAGTACACACAATAAGGATGTCAATATCATGAAAGTGCTTTGGTCGAACCATGAGTATGAAGAGGCAACATGGGAAGCCGAAGCTGAAATGAAGAAGAAGTATCCAGATTTATTCCCTGAGGTGAGTTACGAGGGCGTAACTCGTTTTCTTTAAGAGGGGTAGAATGCGATAGAATTTCGCGCTTTTTACCTATTTTTATGATATTTTTATGCATTTTTATCCTTATTTTGGCGATTTGCACATGTTGGTGCAAAATAAATATATTCTCCGCATAAGAAAATGTTTTCATGAGTAACACAAGTGATTTTAAGTTGGCAAAAGAGTGCACATGAGTGGCACAAGTATTTCTCCAATGGGAGTTGAATTAAAAAATTTTGAAAATTGTGAGTTTTCGTGTCAAGTTTCGGGAAGAAACTTCTTTTAAGAGGGTTAGACTATAATCCCCCGTAAATTTATGGATTTTATAAATATATTTTAATGTATAGTTATTTATATTTAAGTATATTTTAGTATTTAAATGATTTATTTCTTCAAAAGTTGACTATGTGATAGTCAAAGGAATTATTTTAATGATTTATGGAAGTCAAAAAATTTATTAAGTCATGCTTTGAAAAATATTTGAAATGTTTGATACGTTTTTGCATCTGGAAAAGGATTCCTAAATGGGTTTGAGGAACCCAAACACTTTTATACTTGAAAAATGATTTCTAGTTTGAGCCCAATTACCTTTTCCTAAGCCCACAAGGGAAACCTATATAAACCCCCATACACCCCAAAATTTTCCCACACAATTATTTTCTCGCTCCTGCTTCCTCCCACAATTTCGGTTCTCCTATTTCTTTTCTCTCTCTTCGGTTTTCGTCCTTGCTCTCCTTCGGCCTTCACTTGTTGTTCTTCGCCTGCTGCTGCTGTTCCGACGGCCGTTCACCGACCGCCGAAAGTCGTCGTTGCCCCAGAAGCCGTCGCTGCCCCGTCGGCGTCTCTTCCTCCTCTTTCCTTACTTTGGATTGATTACTTTTCTGCCTCCTCAAGTTTTATTCAAAGTTTATGTTTTTAAGATTTTTTTTTAGTATGATTATGTTTAAAAGCTTTTGGTTGATGACTTATTTATGAATCTAAGTTTATATAATTTATGTATTGAAGAAATAAAAATTCAGATTTGCATATTAGGTTTGAATTAGATTTTTAATTCTCAAAGCATGAATTTTTAAGGGTTTTAATGGTTGGAAATCATAGTAGTATGTCATAGTTTATGAAATTGATTATTTTTATGATTTCAAAGTTTTTTAAATATGTTTTCAGGGAGCTTTAACATATAATATATTGCTGGAAATTTAGAAGGAGTATTAATATGGAGTTTTATGATGATGAGTTTTAACAACTAGTGTAGTAAGTACTATGCTAGGAGGTTTAATAATCAAGTTTTATGATGGAAAAGATTTGTAAACACTTTTAAGAAGGGTTTAAAGTATTTTATTTTTGCTGTAAATTCATGAAGGATTGATTGTGAATTTATATTGGTTGTTTTAGGCGGAGAATTCTCTCTATGCGACTTTTAAGACTGTTAAAGTGGCCTCTCAATTTGTCTACACAAGGTACGTACATACCTATGTGTTGATTTGGATTAGTATCATGATTTTAAGGATGAGAATCATTGCAGTATCATATATAGGAACTATTGTTATTTCATATGTGATTTCTATTAAAGTTAGATTGCATGTTTTGTGCCATTGTATGAAACATGTTGATTATGATATTATATTATGTTTGTATGGAAGATTGATGCAAGCATGAGGATGTGGGGAACTTTATTTTATTAATTTACATGGGGGAATTAATATATATTAGTTTGGATCATGATTGATCATGTTGTTCCCTTTCTTATCTATCTACTTTATAAGGACCGAGGGCCTTATCTGGTAAGTTGATATTTTATACTTATGAAAAGTAGTTTGGTTGTTGGCTAGGTTCAACAAATAAAGGAAGGTTGGATTAAAGTTGGAATTAATATTGGTTGTTAAGTTGTGTGATCACTTAGCTAATCATAATATAAATTGGAAGTTTATGTTGGTTGAATGATTATAATGTTTGTTTTACTTGTGAGTCATAACAAGTAATAAATGGTTAATCATGTAAAGTGAAACTTGAATAGCAATAGCTTTAGACTTGTGCACGTCTGAAGTGTTGGACAAATAGGAGTTGGAGTACATGGTGGTAGCCCATGGCTTTTTCTGGGACCGGTTGATCACCGTGTTCTATTTATATTTAAAAGGTTCCTCGATATAGGTCATGGGAATACGGAGTCGCACCCGTATTTCGTCTTCTAAAGGGAAGAATGGTTTTGGTTAGACAACTCGGTCCATTGACTATTCCATCTAAAGTAATAAAAATGTTATTGTGAAGTTTAGTTCAGTAAAAGTTATCTGCAAGTTATTATGTTATTATTTATTCCTGCTTATTACTTATTAGTATCATGTTATGTTTGTTTACTAATTTAGTATGTAGTACTCAGCTTTGCTTAGGATTTTTTGAAATTTACCACCTTTTAAAATCTCAATTTTCAAAATAACCACCTTATAAGTTCATTTTTTTAAATAACCACCTTATATGACCTAAATCTCTTTAAATACATACCAATTGATAGATTTTGTCCAATAAATCGTTCGTAAACAAGGGTTTAAACCTTATATACATTCTAGTGAATAAAGCTGGAGGTGATGGAATTGTTCTTAAACCCTTTTTTGAGGATGATTTCCTTGATGAAATTTGTCATTTGGTATGTATTTAAAGAGATTTAGGTCACATAAGGTGGTTATCTAAAAAAATGAACTTATAAGGTGGTTATTTTGAAAAACTTGATTTTATAAGGTGGCAAAAATCAAAAAATCCCTTTGCTTATTACGTGCTTTTGTGTGTATGTTGATCATGGCTATGCCTTATTGATCCTGTGATGACCCATTTTGGTGAGCAATCTCTAGGGATCAATTGTGCATTGTCCATCTACAGGTTTGAAGATGATGCATCATTGGGTTCGGGATTTGAGAGCTTTTGTAGACTATTTATCATACTTTGAGTTCATACTTTCCGTAGTTGGTTTTGGTTTTAAGTTTGACTTTGACTTTGTTGGTTTGACCTTTGGAGTTGACTTTGTAGTTGACTAAGTTTATTTATAAAGTTTGTTTATTATGTTTTCCGCTGCAAAATGCTGAATAAGCCGATAATTTTTCAGACGGGCTATAATACTTTGATAATTCTCTATGTTTTATATTAAAAAGGTATTTTTGAAAAGAGAGAATTGTCGGGGTATTACAATCGACCGTCGACTTATGCTGGTGTTGCTTATCTCGTCATTTTAGATAGTTGGCTCCGGGAGATGGAGAAGCGATTTGCTGCTACAGATTGCCCTGCTGGAGAAATAGTGCCCATTGGTACATACTACTTGAAAATGGAGGCTGATAACTGGTGGAGCACAGTTCGAGAGAGTTGTGTTGCTACGCCTGGTTTTGGATGGACCCAATTTGCTTTCAAACTCAAGGAGAGGTTCTACCCTGATGAGCTCCGCTGGCAGAAACATGAGGAGTTCCTTACTTTCTCTCAGGGGTCTACGTCGATTCAGGAGTACACGGAGAAGTTTACAGAATTGTCCCGATTTGCTGCTACTGTTGTACCCACCGAGGCTGAGAGGGTGAAGAGGTACGTCAAGAAGATGGATCTGAAAGTTAGGACCCATGTGTTGAGTTTTGGAGTTTTTACATTTCAGGGAGCGTATGAGATCGTTCTGAGTATTCATGCTTCTATCTATGATGAAGAGGCTGCGAGGGATGTGACTATTAAGAAGCCTGCAGTGACTTATGTGCAGAGTGAGGCTAAGAAGCCGAGGTATGATTCTGGTAACAATGGTAAAGTTCAACAGAGTTTTGGGTTTTAGCAGAGCTATGATCCGTCTAAGTGTCGGAAGTGTAAGAAGGCTCTTAATGCTGGCAAAAATTGTGATGGCACTATTATCGCTTGCTATTACTGTAAGGAGGTGGGGCACGATGTAATACCCCGACTTTTTAAACTCGATTTTCTAATTACTAATTATGCTTATTAGTTTAATTATTTCATAATTTTTTTTCGAAATGATCATGGTTAAGATCTTTTTCTAAAATAAGCATATTTACTTTAGATAAGTGATATTTATGGTAATGATTTAACTATAATGTTTTTCCTATATGACTTTTGGGTCAATGATTTTAGCCAAAATCTAAACATTCAAGTTTCAAGCCCAAGTTTAACACAACCCAAAAATATAGATTTCCAACCAAAAATAAATGAAGGAAAAAGAAGTTGTAGTGAAGATAAACTTGAATTTTACTTTCCCACCAAATTCCTTCTTTCTTCTACCTTCCTCCCTATACATGGCAACTCAAGATAAAATTTTCTTCTTTCCCACCCACTAAGTTGCTGCCACCATTACTTCAAGAAGGAAATTCATACTCAAATTCTCTTCAATCCATCATCTCATTATTATCTTCAATCTCAAGCTTCTGGACACTCAACCATGGCTATAAATAGCCATGTCCCCCAAGTATCACACTACATAGCCCTCTTTCTCTCTCCTCTAGCCACCACAATACCACCCCGTGTGCTGCCAGTACCAACCACCTGCCTCACCACCGCAAGCACCCGCTCCACCTGACGCCGACCACCGACGCATCTATGCGCGCCACTCCCTCGACCGAGCTGCACTCTCAGCTCTCACATCTTCCGCACTATCTCTCTCTCTCTCGCGTCGCGACTCTCTCTCTTCCCCTTTGCTTCGCGCTGCTTGCGGCCACACCGGAGTCGCCTCGTCGCCACCACCCATGTCCGTCAGACTCACGGAATTGCACCCTTTCTCTTCGTGGCTCTTGTCTTCGCTGCTCAATAAAGAGCAGAGGTATTACTCATACCTTTGGGTTTTAATTCTGATATTAGCTTAATACTTCAAGCCCATGTAATACCTTTGTTAGTTATATTAGTTTGGGCTTATGATAATCCTATTAGAACTTAAGCTAAGTGTTAGGCTAAAGAGATGAAACTTATTTGTGGGTTAATTCGTGATGTTAGACTAATAACTTGCTGGTTGCTAATAATCCAACTTTTAATATTAAACCTCCTCACTTAAACTATATGAGTCTTTTATGTTGACTCCTAATATGTTGTTAATAAATCTATGGACCACTAAGCTATAAACTAAATTATCTCACTTGTTAATGTTATTTGCTTATAAAATGTTATGATTTTAATAATACATGCTCTTTGTTAATCTTATAAACTTAATTTGATTTATGGAATTAAAGAATTTTGAATTATGTATTTGAGTATAATTTATAATTTTTTTTTTCTCACCTAATAATCACTAATACTCATGTCTACTTATAATTTTTTATTAAGTTGCTTTATCAATTTAGTACGACTAAATAATATTATTGAAATCAATTGTCTAATCATTAATAACCTTGTTTAATAATGGTTGGTTTAATGATAAGTTACTTTGATAAGTTAAGAATAACTTAAATAATAACGACTATCGATAATTGATCTTCTTATGACTTAAACAATAAGTATGACTTTATAACCAGGACAATGACGATATGATAAACCTTATGACTATAATAAGCTCTAAACTAATAATAAAGCCTAAAGCTAAGGTTAAAAACATTTATTAATATCACTATTCTTGATTAGATTAAAAAGGATAAAGGATATTACAAGCCTCCCTCGGCTATCAAAGTTGGTAAGCAGAATTTCAGGTAACGTCTACTGCTAGCACTCGCACTCCCCTTCCAACTATGTTTTATGATGCTTTATACGATGTTTATGCGATGTTATTTATGGTGTGCGGGATATGAAATGTTTGCTATGTAAATGATGTTTATTAAATGATTTAATGCTACGAAGTATGACGATTTTGATGTTATGAAAATATGGTTATGATTACGTTTAATGATTATAATTACGTTCCATGATTATGATTACGATGATGTAATATAATTATGGTTACGTTACGATTAAGATTACGTCTTATGATTACGATTACGATGATGTAATGTAATTATGATACGTAAAAGAAACGAAACATGATAAAGTTAAGTGAAAGATGGTTCTTGGCAGTATCCCGTGGGCACCGCAAGTGTCACCTTTGTTGTGACCGCCTTTCTGTGAGCACCGTAAGTGTCACCTATGTAGTGACCGCCCTTCTGTTAAAAATGTGGGCACCGAAAGTGTCACCTATGTTGTGGCCGCCTTTCTGTATGTTTTTGGGGAGACGTCCCTTCTGTTGTACTAGCCAAGTTACCAAAGTAAAAGATATATGATGATGAACATGACAAAGAGTGATGATAATGTTTTATGATTATGATTTAATGGCTATGTGTACGAAATGGTTTTACTATTTCTCTTCTCCCTGTTTGCAACTAAAATAAATTGAAATGCTTTTACGATGTTAGGGTAGTATGTTACTGAGCCTCGGCTCATGATGTTTTGTTTTATGTTTTAGGTATTGAAGAACAGTTACAGTATGGCTATTATAAAGACATATGTTGAGGAGACTATGTATGATCCTATGAGGTTTAGAACATTTTGTATGATAGACGAACAAGTATTGTTTTATGATGAGCAAATGTATAGATGAATTATCATTTTAGACTATTATATTATTAGTGGGCCCTAACCCACAGGCTTAAGCTATGATTCCGCTGATAATTAAGGTTATGTATTTTCGGGGCGTTACAGAATGGTATTAGAGCCGAAACCTAGCCGGAAGTGTGGAGTCTTAGACTTTGCATCGCCTAGGTATGATCCTTTGGGTATTTAGACGTTGAGAAAGTTGAGGATTGTTTGGGTTATTAGAAGTTAAGAAATAAGAATTCAACCTTATGATCTTTTGAGGATAATATTTAGTGATTGGTAATCTTAAGTTTTGGGTTAGTAAAATCTAAGAAATAAGATGCTGAATGGAAAATTACGAGATTCTTACTTGGTATGAATTATGTGAAAAGTTCGATGTTGAATGGCTCGAGGATAAACTGATGGTTATTTGAGTAATAGGGACGAATGATTTGTAAAATGATCTTTTGAGGTATGAGTGGTTATATTTTATGTTCGAGGTAAGACAAAAAAAGTGTTAATGAACTAATGTAAAGAATGTTTAGAGATTTCATGATGATTAAGAATATATTATTGGGTGGTATAAAGAAAAGGGGGTTAAGTCATTCTAAATATCTAAAGTTAATGGTATGGTGGAGATTATCCAATTATTTAATGACGTGATACTTATTTTGGGGTTGAATTTTATATGCCGATTTCGAGATTCGAAAATTTATAAGAAATTAGGATTTCTACTTGAGGAGTTAGAGAGTACATGATATTACTTCAGTCTTAAGGATTTGAGTTTTTGAAAAGCTGAAGTACGTCATAATGTATATTGGATGTTATGATTGGTGTTATGGCTTCTAGGTAATGTGAAGCATTGATTGAAGAAGTTAGACAAATATATATCTTGAAGGAATAGGAGTGTGCTACTTGGAGATGTAATAGCTACATGGAGTGTGATTAGGAAGTAAGCATATGGTCGTCAATAGAAAACTGAATATGGAGAAGTAAGTGCTTGACCTTCTTTGAAAGACTTCAGGCAAGAAACCTTTCTGTTTGAGAATTTATTAGATAAATGTCTTATTGGTATGGTCATTGATATAATTTAGAAATGTATAATAGATGAATTCAAGTGATAGAATTCCCATAAAAAAGGGGAGAAATGTTTATAGAATGTTGAGGAAATGTTGAGGAAATCGAAGTCGCGCGTGATGAAGAATAAACCACTATGTAGGTTGATAGAATCCTGAGCAATTAAGAGCTTGAATGCATGATGTTAATTATGTAAGAAACTTGGTTAGGAATACGTTATGATTGATTGGGAAGGTAAATGTTTTTAACTTTGGGGCTATGATGATGATATTGGTTTAATGTGACAACTGAAATTGAGGATGGATAAATAATGAAATAATGAATTTAGCAGTTTTGGTGAATACCTTATCAGATGAAACTGTCATTTTAGAGACAGGAACAAAATGTGATGTTCATAAATGTCTAATGACGATCATATTATAGAAGGGGAATGAATAAGCTATATGCAAAGCACGATTAAACTCTTCAAATGGTTATGAGAGAGGAATAGATTGATATATTAAAGGCAAGTTAGCTTAATGAATTTGGGTTTAGGCTTTCTAGTAAACTGGTGGTGTAACACCCCGAAATTTCGCTCCTAAATTTTCGTGTTATTTTACCCTTCATTATTATTTTCTGTTAAAATTAGAATATTTTGCTTCTTAAAAATATTATATCTTATGTTATTTGTTTTTTTCAACTTTTAAAATGTTATATTTATATTATTTATTTGATGAGAAATTATATATTTTCTAGTATTTAGAAATATGCGTTTGAGCTAGTATTTTTATTTATTCGATTTGAACTCGTCTGGACCGTGCACACGACTTTCTAATGTGAAGTTTCAAGCTCCTAAAAGCTGTCCACAATATCAATATATTTGAAGCATTGGAGAGACCTTTTGATTACCTTATAACCCCCTTGTAACCCCCCACTTTAATTCCCTTATTTTGGCTTTGTAACCCCCTTTCAACATCTCTTCTTATCCTTCTTTGGAGCTGTTATAACAGCATGATTTACTGTCCATAATCCTCCATTTCATTCGTCCATTTCAAGAGGGGAAGAGAAAACAAAAGAAGAGTAAAGTTCATCCCGGATTTCCCTGTCACACCTTCACGAAAATGATGATATCTGGAGATCTAACCGTTGGATCGTATTCAAATTTGGACAGCATGTTTAGGACATCTGGGCCTTCCTTGTTACCGGAGCGATGTTGAATCTGAGCTTTCAATTACCGGGAATCGTGATCGGAGCACAACAGTATATAATGGAAATGCAAGCAATTGGAGGTTTTCAAAGGTAACTAGCTGTTCTCCTAGATCGATTAGTATTCGTATAGGGTTTATATTAGTTTTAGTTCTTAAGTTGGGTTAGTATTATCTTAGGAATTTGGGTGGGATTATCTATATGTTGAGTTATATGATTATTGTAACTTGTAAACTTGAATTGTTGGGTTGTTATGCTTATATAGAGCTATGATATTTCTTTTATGTATATTTTTTTTTTACAAGCTGACCTACGTGGAGTATGTTTTCTCATGAAAATCTTTGGTTTATTTGGTTAACATGATTATAATAGCTTGTAGCATATGTTAGAGCATAATTTCTGAAACGTGAGTATGAATTTGGGTAAGATTAAGAATGGAGGTATGAATAAGTTTGGTTTGTTAAAGCATGGTTTTGTGGCCATACGTTTTACTCATATTTGTTGTATTACTCTTATACAATGCTGCTACAGTTGTGGTGCTTAAGTGTTGTTAGTGTTGTTAGACAAGTGGTTGTGTTATTGCTCTTACTCAGCTTCTTTGCCTGCTTGTCTAGCATTTGTTGCTGGTAGTATAACATTTGTTGTTCTTACTTGCTGGACTTTCCTGCTTGATGTTCATGTGTATTGTGGGATGGTATTGGTTGTGTACTAGACGTTGTTGCTTTTCTTGGTGGGCTTTGTTATTATTGGTTCAACTATTTGGTTATGTAATTTGTTCTTTTGCGTAGTTTTTGTAGTTGGGTCATTTCGGTATGCATGTAGTTGTTCTTGTAAGTGTTTTTAAGTATTTACAATGTTTCTTTTATTTTTAGTTTTATGATGAGTTAAAGTATTATTATTCATTATATTATTATTTTAAGAAGAATTTTATTTAATTTGAAATTCTTTGGTTGCGATCCTAGATATCTGCTGATTTGGTGTAAGGCCTTAAGGGCATCCGTGTGATTTGATGATTGAGTATTATTTTATTATTACTATTATTGTTTGAGAGCAAGATTATCCGGAGGGACGTAATCCCGAGGTGAAGAACATGCAAACCATAGGACGTAATCCTAGGTATGCCTTGGTTTTGTTGTCGTCCGAGAGGTCGGTGGGGACGTAATCCTACATCGCATCGGGAGTATGGCCATTCTTAGACACAGGCAGTATGGAACGTAACCCATAGGCTGTCTGGAGGTTGTCTGACATTACCATAGGAAGTGGCTTGTCCACTAGCTTTCAGCTCTCTCTCTCAAACTAATTATATTTTTTTTATTACTTTAAACTTTGAAGGTTTATGGTATTTATATTGAGTTTATATATATAAGTTGTTTATTCATTTTGTTTATTTTGTTATCTTTACTCTATTTATATTTAAGCATGTTGTATTATCATTGTTTAAGTGTTTTATTTGATTATCTGAAGTTTACTATTAAGATGTCTTTGTGTGACTTAATTATTAAGGCTTTTATAACTCTTATATGGATCCTAATTGGGCTGGGAGAGCTGTTAGTTACTCCCCACTGATTGTGGATGTTTGTTGATATATTTTGCAGGTGATTATTTCGTATTATGGGCATTGAGTGAAAGACTATTTAGGAATTTTGAGAAATTCTTATTTTATTTTATATTTACTATATATATTGGGTTTATGAGGTTGTTTTGCCTCTTTGTGGATATTTTGGATTATATTAATTGGGTTTTATTTTTATTTAGTTTAATTTTAACCTTTGATTAGAGTGGCATTTTCCGTCAGGTGATATTTCCGCTATCGCCATTTCTTTAATAAAATGTTATATTTTGTTTATATCATGTTTATAAAATGACGGAGTGTTACAGGTGGACCAAGTATGATATTATGTTTTTGGATATTTGAAGTCATGAGGATTCGAAATATATAATGGAATGTAATATTGTTTCGAGATTATGTGAATGATGAGAATTAGAGAGAAAGAAACTAATGATGAAGATAGTAGGAGAACCTAACCTTTTACTCCAATGATGGATAAACTTATTGAGATTGGATCATTGATGTACATGTTGGAGGTTCAAAGGAAATATTACTAAATCATTCATAGGAAGTAGTATATTTATCAACAAAGTGAGACTTTTGGGTGACTTTTCAGGCATTAAGATTTCGATATGCAAATCATATGTTCATAGGTTTGATTTAGATCTCAATATATAAGTTCGTCCAAACGTGTAATGTTTTTTTTTTGACTGAATGAAGGTTTAGTTGAACAACGAAAATAATATGTGATGCTATGTATATACAAATATGTGATTCTGAAATTTTTTATGAATGAAATGCAAGACGCCACGATATGCACCTGACTATATTTTCAAGTTTCAAGGCCGAAACTTTTTTTTAAGGAGGTGACGATGTAATACCCCGACTTTAAACTCCATTTTCTAATTACTAATTATGCTTATTAGTTTAATTACGTCATAATTTTTTTTCGAAATGATCATGGTTAAGATCTTTTTCTAAAATAAGTATATTTACTTTAGATAAGTGATATTTATGGTAATGATTTAACTATAATGTTTTTCCTATATGACTTTTGGGTCAATGATTTTAGCCAAAATCCAAACATTCAAGTTTCAAGCCCAAGTTTAACACAACCCAAAAATATAGATTTCCAACCAAAAATAAATGTAGGAAAAAGTAGTAGTGAAGATAAACTTGAATTTGACTTTCCCACCAAATTCCTTCCTTCTTCTACCTTCCTCCCTATACATGGCAACTCAAGATAAAATTTTCTTCTTTCCCACCAACTAAGCTGCTGCCACCATTACTTCAAGAGGGAAATTCATACTCAAATTCTCCTCAATCCATCATCTCATTCTTATCTTCAATCTCAAGCTTCTAGACACTCAACCATGGCTATAAATAGCCATGTCCCCCAAGTATCACACTACATAGCCCTCTTTCTCTCTCCTCTAGCCACCACAATACCACCCCGTGTGCTGCCAGTACCAACCACCTGCCTGACAACCGTAAGCACCCGCTCCACCTGACGCCGACCACCGACGCATCTATGCGCGCCACTCCCTCGACCGAGCTGCACTCCCAGCTCTCACATCTCCCGCACTATCTATCTCTCTCGCGTCGCGACTCTCTCTCTTCCCTTTGCTTCGCGCAGCTTGCGGCCACGTCGGAGTGGCCTCGTCGCCACCACCCATGTCCGTCAGACTCATGGAGCTGCACCCTTTCTCTTCGTGGCTCTTGTCTTCGCTGCTCAATAAAGAGCAGAGGTATTACTCATACCTTTGGGTTTTAATTCTGATATTAGCTTAATACTTCAAGCCCATGTAATACCTTTGTTTGTTATATTAGTTTGGGCTTATGATAATCCTATAAGAACTTAAGCTAAGTGTTAGGCTAAAGATATGAAACTTATTTGTGGGTTAATTCGTGATGTTAGACTAATAACTTGCTGGTTGCTAATAATCCGACTTTTAATATTAAACCTCCTCACTTAAACTATATGAGTCTTTTCTGTTAACTCCTAATATGTTGTTAATAAATCTATGGACCACTAAGCTATAAACTAAATTATCTCACTTGTTAATGTTATTTGCTTATAAAATGTTAAGATTTAATAATACATGCTCTTTGTTAATCTTATAAACTTAATTTGATTTATTGAATTAAAGAATTTTGAATTACCTCGGTTAATTATGTATTTGAGTATAATTTATAATTTATTTTTCTCACCTAATAATCACTAATACTCATGTCTACTTATAATTTTTTATTAAGTTACTTTATCAATTTAGTACGACTAAATAATATTATTGAAATCAATTGTCTAATCATTAATAACCTTGTTTAATAATGGTTGGCTTAATGATAAGTTACTTTGATAAATTAAGAATAACTTAAATAATAACGACTATCGATAATTGATCTTCTTATGACTTAAACAATAAGTATGACTTTATAACCAGGACAATGACTATATGATAAACCTTATGACTATAATAAGCTCTAAACTAATAATAAAGCCTAAAGCTAAGGTTAAAAACATTTATTAATATCACTATTCTTGATTAGATTAAAAAGGATAAAGGATATTACAAGCCTCCCTCGGCTATCAAAGTTGGTAAGCAGAATTTCAGGTAACGTCTACTGCTAGCACTCGCACTCCCCTTCCAACTATGTTTTATGATGTTTTATACGATGTTTATGCGATGTTATTTATGGTGTGCGGGATATGAAATGTTTGCTATGTAAATGATGTTTATTAAATGATTTAATGCTACGAAGTATGACGATTTTGATGTTATGAAAATATGGTTATGATTACGTTTAATGATTATAATTGCGTTCCATGATTATGATTACGATGATGTAATATAATTATGGTTACGTTACGATTAAGATTACGTTTTATGATTACAATTACGATGATGTAATGTAATTATGATACGTAAAAGAAACGAAACATGATAAAGTTAAGTGAAAGATGGTTGTTGGCAGTATCCCGTGGGCACCGCAAGTGTCACCTTTGTTGTGACCGCCTTTCTGTGGGCACCGCAAGTGTCACCTATGTAGTGACCGCCCTTCTTTTAAAAATGTGGGCACCAAAAGTGTCACCTATGTTGTGGCCGCCTTTCTGTATGTTTTTGGGGAGACGTCCCTTCTGTTGTACTAGCCAAGTTACCAAAGTAAAAGATATATGATGATGAACATGACAAAGAGTGATGATAATGTTTTATGATTATGATTTAATGGCTATGTGTACGAAATGGTTTTACTATTTCTCTTCTCCCTGTTTGCAACTAAAATAAATTGAAATGCTTTTACGATGTTAGGGTAGTATGTTACTGAGCCTCGGCTCATGACGTTTTAATTTATGTTTTAGGTATTGAAGAACAGTTACAGTATGGCTATTATAAAGAGATATGTTGAGGAGACTATGTATGATCCTATGAGGTTTAGAACATTTTGTATGATAGACGAACAAGTATTGTTTTATAATGAGCAAATGTATAGATGAATTATCATTTTAGACTATTATATTATTAGTGGGCCCTAACCCACAGGCTTAAGCTATGATTCCGCTGACGATTAAGGTTATGTATTTTCGGGGCGTTGCAACAAGGCTTTCCAGTGTCCTAAGAATCCTAGTGTTGTGACTACTTTCACCGAGGTTGCTAAGTCAGTCGGATCCTCTACTCCAGCAAAGAACCTAGTCTACGTGATGACTCGTGCGAAGGTGGATGTGAATTCTGGTACTTTTCTCATAAATCTCGTTCGTTATTTTATGTTAAAAAGTTTTGTTATTTCAAGTTTCGAGGACAAAACTTTCTTAAGAGGGAGCGATTATAACACCCCAAAATTTCGCTCTTAAGTTTTTCACGCTTATTTAATTTTCCCTTAATTGATCTATCTTTACTAAAAGTTGAGTATTTTATCCTAAAACAATTATATTGCATAAAATATATTTTCTCAAGTTGTCAAAACTTATATTTATTTAGTATATGATATTATTATATTTCTTTGAAAGTTATTTATTTATATGGTAGTAAAAAGACGCGTAAGGATACATTTTATAATTTATCGACTTTGTAGCACATTTTGGACCGCTTGAAGCTCGAGCATAGTCCGAAATATTGCATTATTTGCTGGCCGAAAACTCTTCAGCTAACTGAGAGATTTTCTTATTTTTATTAAGCTTTGTAACCACACTTTTAATACCCCATTATTGCCATAATTATAACCCATCAATCTAACTTGTAACCCCACTATTTGCACCTTATTGTTTAGCCTTCTTTGGAGTGTTTGGACAAAAAAAAACTGATGCATCTTGTCTTACTACTGCGGTGAGTTCAAGGGGGGAAGAAGGTGGAAACTTCATCATTGTTTATCTCACAAAAAAATCAACTCTTTTTGCCCTATTCTTTCATACTAAAACACCTACCTTTTCTACTATTTTTCTTGGGTTCTAAGTACATTTTAGATTGCTAGGAGAGGAGCTCTTGGAGGACACTACCATCGTGCAAGGAGAAGACGTCTAGACCTAATAGCTTCACTCCTCCAGTTGGCCCGGGTAACTAACATCGACCCTAGAATTGATTAGAATTTGTATAGGAATTATATTAGTTTTAATACTTATGTTTGGGTTAGTATGATTTTTTTAGGAATTTGGGTGGAAGTAATTTCATGTTATATGTTTGTTTTCATGAGTTTCTATGAATGATGTGTCTATTAAGTTGTAGTTGCTATTAAAATATAGTTTGGTGTTGAGGATTATTGTTAATTAGGATTAGTTGGAGAAGGTGAGTTAAAGTTGGATGTTTGTTGTCCTAAGAAGTATCAGGACTAGACCTGCTTGGCAGCCTGCGACGGTGGTTGCAACCCGCGACCATCCTCTATCTGGTTTTGATTCAGCGTCGTGGCTATTCTATTTTGGGCTTCATGGCATCTCACGATTTGCCCCTGCTGGCCTAGTGATCTTTTGTTTCTTACAACTTTGCGTTATGGGGATTGGTTGTTGTTTGTAGTGATTTGTGATATCAATGTGTGGTTGTGAGTCTTGTTATTTGATATGTTGCTATGTATTACGTTTTATAAGTTATATTATCATGTACTAGTGTTTACCCTAGTGTTTCCTTGTTCCCCAGTTTGTGTGTTTTCCTCCTCCCCGTCCCCCTTTGTTAGGTGCCCTAGTTGTTGTTTGGTTTAGTCAACTTGGTTGGTTGGTTCGTTTACAGTTTGGATCTGTTTTCCTGGTCAAGGTTTGGCAGGTTCATCTGAGAAGTGCCGGCGACGAAAGAAGGTCGATGGTCGGTTTCTTCGTTATGGTGATCATTCCTCCAGTATGTTTCAGTTTTGTTTTATATTTTAGTCTCAGTTTAGTAATATCCAGATCCAATTATCCTTGCCATTTTGGTTACGATTGTGCTCGGGTGGCATTTAGTACTACTAGGTGGGAAATAGAAGGATTTTGGTTTCCTATGACGAGGAATGATCTAGGAATCCCGGTCTATAGTGAAAAGGCTCCTGAAGCTTGTTTGGTTCATGTCGCTTTAGGAGTCCGAATGTTGGGTACGATGAGAGGAAGTTCTCCTTCTAGGTTAGGAATTATGTCTATTGTGGTCCGATCTTTTGGTTTCGCGATTGCAGGTTCGGATCTTCAGATTCGAAGAATGGGAGTATTCAATCAAGTTAATTCGCCTCAAGTTCATGTGATGACTTTGGGAGTCATCACACCTAAAAATGCATCTTGTGGGAGGCCCTATAATTTGATTTGGGGCAAGTTTCGACCTCCACACATTTTGAGTTTCAGCCTTACAGGGTGAAACTCTGGGTACCCTCGAAGCAGGGTCAGAAGTCACCAAAGAATGTTGCTTCGTTAGTCGTTCGATCAGTAGAATTCCAGGAAGAAATATCCGCTCAAGGACCTTGGGATTTATCGTCTTGTGAACAAAGGATTCAACAAGATGGAAACGAGCAATCTATGTCCAAAGATCGTCGGGTTTCATCATCTCAACAAACTCTCTCTCACTATGTTAGGTCTTTTTCTACAAGACACATTACCCAAACCCACCACAAGTCACCCAAGATAAGGTTCATTTGGATTGGATCATCATCTAGTTGGTTGTTCGTAGTAGGGAATGTAAGAGCAAATGAAGCTCACCTTACAGTTTCTTGTTTGCTCTATATTTCATGTTTCGTTGTAATAGTTTTAGGTTGTAATTTAGTTTTTTAATTAATGTAAATTTTCGCGAAGTAAAAAAAAAACATCATGTACTAGTTAAGTCAAAATTTATACTTGGACATATGTTGTTTCTTTATGTTGTAAGTGTGCTGGTATTTTATGTTTGAATTTTTAACTTATCCTTCAAGTTAATATAGAGATTTTTGTTAACTATTTTCTGGTTTTGGTGATGAATTAAGATGTATTTTGAAGATAATATTATTAATATTATTTTGAGAAGCATGTTGTTTTGAAATGAAATTCTTTGGTTGCGATCCTAGATTTCTGCTGAGTTGGTGTAAGGCCTTAAGGGCTTCTGCTTGAGTTGATAATGATTTGTTAATGACTATGAGTATTATTTTTAATTAATTTTTTTGTTTGAGAGCAAGATATCCGAAGGGACGAAATCCCAAGGTATACCTTGGTTTTGTTGTCGTCCGAGAGGTCGGTGGGGACGGAATCCCACACCACATCGGGAGTATGGCCATTCTTAGACCCAGACAGTAAGGAACATAACCCATAGGGTGTCTGGAGGTTGTGATATGACATTACCATAGGAAGTGGGTTGCGATCCAATAGCGTTCAATTCTCTCTCAAACTAATTATATTATTTTATGACTTTAAACTTGATGGTTTATGTTGTTGACCTGATGTTTATATGTATATTTATTTATCTAGTTTTTGATCCCGTTATCTTTACCCTATTTATATATATAGCATGTTGTATTGTCTTTGTTTAAGGGTTTTATTTGATTATTTGAAGTTTATTAATAAGTTTTTTTTTTGTATGACTTGATTATTAAAACTTTATCACTCATATATGGATCCTAATTGAGTTGGGAGAGCTGTTAGTTACTCCCCACTGATTGTGGATGTTTGTAGTTATGTTTTGCAAGTAATAATAAGGAGTAGTTTTCTTATTATATTGTGGGTTGTGAAGGAAGAGTTATTAGGCTTATAAGACTTTATATATTATTTCTTAATGTTTGTTAAATTGCGTTTATGAGGATGTTTTGCCTCTTCATGGATATTTTGGATTATTTTTATTGGGTTTTATTTTTATTTAGTTTAAATTAACCTTTGTTTAGAGTGACATTTCCGTCAGGCAATATTTCCGCTATCACCATTTATTTAATAAGATGTTCTATCTTGTCTAAATAATGTTTATAAAAGGACGGAATGTTTCAAATAATTTATCCAAAAAGGTTAATATAACAGTACATTGTAGCAAAACGACATTAGGAAGGGGTATTCAAAAATGTATCTAAACGACAATCCTTAAACTGCTCATGTCAACTTCTTCCTATTATCTCTTTTTATTCCCTATTCCCTTTATTTTCTTTTACTGTCGTGGCTCCTGTCAAAAATATTGAGTGATGCCCGGTATTTATTGTGTTTGGTAGGAGAAAGTGAATTTGGCTTTTGTTACAAAGTTTAGCAAAGTCAACTATTACAAGATTTGCAACTTGTATCACTAATTTACATAAATGGCTTATGCTTGTCACATATCCACGTACAATCACTTAGCTATGGCCAAGTGTCACAATTTCAATAAATGAAACCTACTAATATTGTATTTTGCATATTGTCTTAAAATGGGTGGCGACTTTTCAACCCTGAGGTAAAAGTATTAGTGATGATTCCAAAACTAAATTACATGGGTCATTAGGTTAACCGTTTATAAGTTAGGAGCATTCTAGATTTATGTGTTACTTACTAAAAATCCTACTAGATATATTTATAAGCTTATAAACTAGTGATTGACAATTTTATTAATCTGTGACCCTTAAAATACTTTATAAACTATTATGTTAATATAAATGATATATATATGCACATATAACTTGTCCTAACCAAATGCACAAAGTCAAGGAAACACATAACTTAACCTAAAATAATCGTATAAGCGACAAAATTTAGGGACTAGTTTATCTTATAATGATACAAAAATTTAGGGACTAGTTTATCTTATAACTAGTTTATAATCGTATAACCTAAAATGATCGTATAAATGTATATAAGGTCTTAGGGACTAGTTTATCTTATAATCATACTTTAACCTTCAATTTGCCACTAATATATTCATAATAAATATTTTTTCCTGGTTATTACATCATCTCCTCCTTAAAAGAAGTTTCGTTCTCGAAACTTAATGATACCTTAAAATAGGTGTGGGGTACTTGTCTCGCATATCCTGCTCGACTTCCCATGTAGCTTATATTTCTACGTGATTAGACCATAACACCTTCTCTAACGGAATTACTTTGTTGCGAAGTACCTTGTCTATATGATCTATAATTTGAATAGGTTGCTCTTTATAAGTCAAATCTTCTCCAACTCGAATAAGGGGTATATTAATGACATGAGACGGGTCTGGTATATATAGACGTAGAAGTGAAACGTGGAACACATCATGAATTCGAGAAAATTAACTCAGGAGTGCTAATCGGTATGCTACGTTTTCAATTTTCTCGATGATCTCAAATTGCCCAATGTACCTAGGACGAAGTTTTCTTGCTTTGCCAAACCTCACTATTCCTTTGGTAGGGAAAACCTTTAGAAATACTAACTCACCAATGGAAATTCTACATGTCTTATTTTAAGGCTAGCGTAACTTTTCTGACGACTCTGTGCAGTTCTGATTTTCTCTTGAATGATTCGAACCTTGTCAGATGTTTCTTGTATCATTTCAGGTCCAATTATCTTCGGTTCATCTATGTCGCTCCAACGTAACGGGGTTCTACATTTATGTCCATATAAAGCTTCATAAGGTGTCATATTAATGCTAGCATGCTAACTATTGTTATAGGAGAATTCTATTAATGGCAAATGTTTTTCCCATGAACCTTTAAACTCGAAAACAAAAGTTCGTATTTTCTAAAGCTTGAATTGTTCTCTCAGCTAGCCATCTGTAGCTGGGTGAAAGGCTGTACTAATATTCAATTATGTATCCAATGCTTTCTGTAACTTTTGCCAAAATTTAGACATATACCGAGACAGACACAATAAAGCTAGGTACTCCGTGAAGTTTAATAATCTCTTCAATGTATTTTCTTGCTAATCGCTCAAGATCCTAAGTATTATGAATTTCTAAGAAATGAGCACTTTTTGTAAGCATATCCACTATAACCCATATAGAATTTATCCCTTAAGCAGTTGTTCGTAACCCCATAACAAAATCCATTGCTATCAACTCTCATTTCCAAGTGGGTATATCCAAAGGCTGCAAAATTCCTGAAGGGCACTAATGTTCTATTTTTACTTATTGGCAAGTCAGACATTTGGCAACAAATTCTGCAATTTTTTTGTTTCTTGTTACTCCACCAAAAACATAACACAAAGATCTCTATGCATCTTATTTCCACCTGGATGTACAGAATAAAGGGTGTTATGTGCTTCATTCATGATTCTATTTTTTAAATCTAGTGGGTTCGATGCACACAATCGTCCTTGAAAACGAAGTGACCCATCTTCGTGTATCACAAAACCAAATTCTTTTCCAATTAACACTCTTTCACGAATCTTCTCTAATTGTGGGTCCGTTTTCTGTACCTCCTTAATTTCTTCACTCTAGGTCGGTTTGATTTCTAAGGTTGCCATATATCCTTCCACATCACCTACAATCAACTCAATTTCTAACTTATGAAGTTCTCCTTGGGTAACATGCTGAATGGTAAGTAAGTTAAGGGTAGCGTAATTTTTCCGGCTAAGAGCATCGGCTACCACATTGGGCTTTCCAGGGTGATATTGAATATCCAATTCATAATCCTTTATAAATTCTAACCATCTTCGTTGCCTCATGTTTAGATTTTGATGGGTGAAAATGTATTTAAGGCTTTTATGATCTGTGTAAATTTGCACTTAACCCCGTATAGATAATGTCTCCAAATTTTCAATGCAAAAATAATGGTGGCAAGTTCAAGGTCATGGGTAGGGTAATTCTGCTTGTGTGGTTTTAACTGACGAGATGCATAAGCTATGACTTTCCCATGTTGTATCAATACACATCACAACCCTTGTCTGGAGGCATCACTATATAATTCTAAACCTTCGGTACCGCTAGGTAAAGTAAGAACTGGAGCTGTGGTATGACGAAATTTCAGTTCTTGGAAAGCTACTTCACACTTGTCGCTCCACTTAAACTTTTTGTGATAGGTTGAGCAATGTGGGAAAAGTTTTCTACAAATCGACGATAATATCATGCTAAACCTAGAAATCTTCATACTTCTGACACATTAGTGGGTCGAGGCCAATTAGTAATTGCTTCTATTTTCTGGGAATTTACTTGCACACCCTCTTGAGATACAACATGCCCTAGAAATGCTATTTTATCTAATTAGAACTCACACTTTTTAAAATTTGCAAATAACTGGTTCTTTCTCAAAGTCTCCAGAACTATGCCTAAATGTTATTCGTGTTCCTTCTTATCTTTGGAATACACTAGAATATCATCAATAAAAAACAATAACTAAATGGTCTAGATAAGGTTTGAAAACTGGGTTCATAAGGTCCATAAATAGAGCTGGGGCATTGGTAAGACCAAAAGGCATAATGAGAAACTCATAATGTCCGTACCTCGTTCTAAAAGCAGTTTTTTTGAACATCTAAAGGTCTGATTCTTAATTGATGGTATCCAGATCGTAAGTCTATCTTTGAAAATACTGACACGCCTTGCAATTGGTCAAAAAGGTCATCAATACGAGGCAAATGATATTTATTTTTATTGGTTATCTTGTGAAGTTCTCTATAGTCTATACATAACCTTAGGGTTCCATCTTTTTTTTACAAATAAAATAGGTGCTCCACATGGTGATATACTCCGCCTAATATATCCTTTTTCCAATAACTTATCAAGTTGTATCTTCCATTCTTTTAATTCAGCAGGTGTCATTCTATATGGTGCTTTTGAGATAGGTGCTACCCTAGGTATTAACTCAATGGTGAAATCAATTTCTCTTTGCGAGGGCATATCTACAATTTCCTAAGGGAAGACATCTTGGAATTTTCTAACAACAGGGATGTTAGAAATTTTAGGTTCAAATTTTTCAGTACTAACAACATCACAAAGGTATCCTTCACAATCTTGTCTTAACATCTTTTGTGCTTGAAGAAAAGAAATGATTATAGATTCTGGTTTTATCTTATGATTCTGAAATGTGACTACCTTTTCTTCAGAATTTACTAAGGTCAGAGATTTCTTTTGACAGTCTACTATAGCACGATGATTATTCATCCAATTCATTCCTAGGATAACATCAAATCCCTTAAGGTCAAATTGAATTAGGTCAGCATGAAATATATTTCCCTCTATGATTAAAGGACAATTTTTATATATAGTTTCACTCGAGATAATATTCCCTGTAGGGAGGCTAATGCAAAATTCTAATTTTGACTTACTAGGATACAAATGCAAATCTTTAGACATAGTAATGGATATAAATGAACGGGATGCTCCGGTATAAAATAAAACATGTATCGGAGAAGAGTGTATAAAAATGTTACTCGTAACCACTTCACTTGAATTTTCGACCTCTCATGGATTTATCATAAACACACGACCAGAGGTTGGATTTTGACGTTAGATAGCTCCACCTTAAGGTTTAGAAGTAGGTTTTGAGGTATAGGGATTAGGTGCAGTTAATTTCGTATTTGTCACTCTAGCTCTCTCTAAAAGGCAATCCTTTCTTAAATGATTTGGACTCCCACAAGTGTAGCAACAATTATTTGTAAACCTGCATTTTTCGGTTGAATGGTTGAGATAACCACATTTTGCACAAGGGGTTTTTTAATAGTGGCTTGTAGGTGAAAATGGGTTTTATATTCCAGGTGTTAGGCCTTTTATGAAAATTTCTATTTATAGTGCGTGTTGCTTCCCAGTTCCTTTTATGCACTTACATCTTCTGCCTCTCTTTCTTTAATCATTCTCTCAACTTTTGTTGCCTTATCATACGTCTCTTGGTAGCTATGGCAACTATGGGTGGAAAGTCGGTCACGGAGTTCCCAATCAAGACCCCTCTCAAACTTATTCATTCTTTACTCTTCAGTTGCTACCAAGTATGGTGCAAATCAAGACAATTTCATAAACTTTGCTGCATACTCCATAACAAACCAATTACCTTGCCCTAATTGATCAATTCTTCCTCTTGTTGTCTTTTCAAGGCTGATGGGTAAAATTTTGCTCTGATAAGGCCTTTCAACTGACTCCATCCAAAATCTTCTTTATTTCTCTTTTCCTTTACAGTTTCTCACCAAGGGTCTGCCTGCCTGCCCAACTAAATAATAAACAGCAAATCCTACTTTTCATTTTTCAGGACAGTTTATAGCATTAAACAACTTATCCATACTTCTTAGCCAATCCTCAAACTCTACAGAGTTAGGTTTTCCATCATAGGTTTTAGGATAAAATACCTTGCGCTTTCTTCTTCCTCATGGTTTTTGTTGTTTTTAAGTATTTCAAATAAAAGTGATGTGACTTCCCTAACATTTCCCTCTGCATTATCATGGTTTCTGACTGGTTGGTTTTCTTGTGTAGATTGGTTATTGTAGGCGTGTTTTTATTTCGCCTACGCGGTGTGAACGCGTATCTGACCATCTCATTGTAAAGGTTTTATTGAAAATGTTTTAAAGTCACCAACAAGTCTTTAAAAGAAGATTCGTAAAGCTAATTGGATATTGGGAAATCATAGAGACAACTTAGGGACTTATCCAATGTAGATTTTCCGGTCATGACTCCATTAATGGTCAATGAACCATAGATTGAGTTCGAGGGTGAAGATACAAACACAGTCATAATGAACCACGTTCGCTCATTGCCGACCTCTACTTAATATTGATTTATGTCAAGTTTTATGCAAAAGAACAACCAGATAATATTTCCAAGCACCCTAAAAAAAGTATTCTAAGTTGGTTGATTAAATACATCAAAAAGACTATTTTTAGTGACATTTTATTAAGCAATCCAAATTACAAGGTTCCTAATAGGTTGTCCAAATTATATGATTAATATTAGAACAATTCTTTAGGTCTTGATTAGCAATAATATCATGTGAGTTGATGACCATGCAAGCAGGACAATCATAATAATGAATATAATAAAAAAGAAAGAAAGAATAGAGGTTAGAATATACCAAAGAAACGGTTTTTATATTAGAGATCTACATCATGAAAGAAATCGTTGATAACTTCAATATAAAAATTGGAAATTTTTTCAAGGACCCTTAGGAATATATCGTGGTTTGGGTTTGGAGAATAACGACCTTCGGGAAGAGCAATCGCGAAGCCATGAAATGAACACTAGCGAAGATCAAAGTATGTATGTGGATTTGTAGGTTTGTGTTTGTGTTTGTATGTTTGTATGTTTGTAGATGTGAAAGTATGACAGTTTTTGAGAGAATTCGTAAGTATTCGAGTGCGTATGTGTATGTGTAAAAGTTCTTTTTTAATTCAAAAAAACCACGACTTATTTATAGGCAACATATTAGAAAAATATAGCAAAGCAAACTGCGCGTCGCGCAAAGAGTGCGCTAAGCGCACGACACTGCGTGACTCGCAGAGCCATGTGTTAGGCGCAGATGGGTGCGCCTGACGCAACTCAGCCAATGCGCTGAGCGCACGTGGCGCGGCAGGTGCACCGCCTACGTCAGACACGTTTTGACAGCCTTTTCTTAAACGCGTTTTTAAACGATTTCTTTTATCCTTTAAAAACAAAAATATGATTTTACGAGATAAAATCTGATTGTAATTTCAAAGTATCTTTGAAAACATTCATTTATTTCTGAAAATATTTATTAAAATAATGAATAAAATAATAAATTATCATGAATAATTAAATAGCTTTTTCAAAGGATTGAGTTCAAAATATTATTTGTTTATGGGCTCAAAATACAATTAATTATTAGCAGTAACTAATTGGGCTTCAATACTGGATTTCGGATCATTATTGCTAATAAATAAGTTGTTACTCTTTAAAATAGTTTTGGGCCTAGCTATTCAGACTGCTCTCTCCTTGGGCGGAACCAATTAAAACCATGGTATGTTTCATCATTGGGTCCTTTAATGGGGAGACACGTTTATTGTAGGCGTGTTATTATTTGCGTACCCTGGATGAGCACGTATTTGACTACCCCATTGTTAAGGTTTTATTGAAAATGTTTTTGAAATAGAAAGAAGTTGCCCACAAGTCATTAAAGGAAGACTTATAAACCTAATTGGATATTGGGAAATCATAGGGAAAACTTAGGGAATTATCAAATGTAGATTTCCCCATCATGATTCCATTAATGGTCAATAAACCATAGATTGAGTTCGGGGGTGAGGGTACGAACACGGTCATAATGAGCCATGTTCGGCCATTGCTGGTCACTACTAAATATCGATTCATGTCAAGTTTTATGCAAAAGGATAACCAGATAATATTTTCAAGTACCCTAATAATATTAGTCTATATTGGTCAATTAAACACACCAAAAAGACTATTTTTAATGACAAGTTATTAAGCAATCAAAATTACAGGGTACCTAACAAGTTGTCCAAATTATCTAATTAAAATTAGAACAGTTCTTTAGGTCTTGATTAGCAATGATAATATGTGAGGTGATGAACATGCAAGCAGGACAATCAGAACAATGTACATAATAATAAAAAGAAGGAAAGAAGGTTAGAATGTACAAAAACATGAATTTTTATATTAAAGATCTACATCATGAAAGAAATCGTTAGTAACTTCAATATAAAAATAGGAAATTTATTCAAGGACCCTCAGGAGTATACCGTGGCTTGGGTCTGAGAGAATAACGACTTTTGGGAAGAGTAATCGTGAAGCCTGAAAATCAATCAAAGTATATGTATGAAATTATGTGTTTGTAGGTTTGTATATATGAAAGTGTGATAATTTGAGAGTATTAAGAGAATTCGTAAGTATTCGAGTGGCGAGTGTCGTATATGTCGAAGTGTTTTTTAGATTTGGAAAATCATGACTTATTTCTAGCAAAATATTAGAAAAAGATAGAAAAGCAAATTGCGTGTCACGCAAAGAGTGTGATGAGCGCAAGACTCTGCGTGACGCACAGAGCCACGTGTCAGGTGCAGATTGGTGCGCCTGACACGGCTTAGCCAATGCACTGGGCGCGCCAGGCGCACCGCCTACGTCAGACACGGTCTGATAACCTTTTTTTAAAACGCGTTTTGTTTGAAGCTTTCTTTTATCTTTTCAATCCAAAAACCGAGAAAAAAAACCAATTTTCACTTTTAAATATCTTTAAAAATAATTATTTTCTGAAAATAAAAACAACGAATTATCATTAAAAATTAAATGGGCTTTTCAAAGGATTGGGCTCAAAATATTATTTTTATGGGCTCAAAATACAATTAATTATCAAGAATAATTAAATGGACTTTTAAAATAGTTTTGGGCTTGGCCATTCGGACTGCTCTCCCTTGGGTCGTACCAATTAAGACTATGGTATGGTTCATCATTGGATCCTTAAATGCGGAGACACAATTATATGTCTGCAGAAGCCCCCATTTTGACTGAGATTCAGGAAACCGATAGTCAAAGTATACGGTGTCAGGACGGAGAACGATTATAAACGTTTATCAGCTTACCCTGTGGGCATAGAATAGGATTTTTGAGCCTTGTCAGTTCACTAAGATTTGGGATATGATCTGAGCACTTGAAAGCTAAGTGAGGTTTGGGGTAGGATTCTCTATTAATATGGGTTCTTTGTGTGACGTTTAGAAAGTTTAGGGGTACAATGTGAATGATTCAAAAAGATCTAACATAATGTACAATTTTGTAAAATCACAAGGGCACTAGGTATAAAAACCCAACATTTATTATAGATATCAAGTGCAATTAGGAATGTAAACCCCCGTAATATATGTCATGTAGGAATAAGCTATCTTTTGGCGTTGTGTATATAATTATTCTAGGGATGTAATGTTGAATGTTTATGTGCAATAAGATTTTCTATATATATAATTATGTTAATTACTTTGTTTTGAATATGTGTGTTATCCAAACATTTTGTAGGAAATGAGTCGAATGATGTCAGTCTCCTACTGCCCCTGCTCTTAAACTATGGTTGCTTAATGTAATTAAGGTTGCATATGTTATTAGAAATGAATAATATATCTCCTTATAATTTTCACTGTGCCATAAATACTTTATTATTAGTTAACTATAGCTCCATATGATAATATAAAGATTCTGTTTGGCTAATGAGGTACTTTGTCAAAATTAAATTGTTCGGTCGGAGTAATGTGGGAGGATACTCCTAATGGTTAATTAATTATTAAAAAATATTTAAAAAATACCTTTTATGTCGTCTTTTATTACAATAGGCGACTCATAATGATTAATACAATATTATAAACTAATTCAGAAAGTAATTCATTGACTTATGAAGGTTAATTAGTTTTTGAAGAATAATAGAAGAAATATATTTCCAGTCGCCTCTTAGTACATACGTGACTCAGTATGATTAACAATTTGTTATAATAATCTGGAAAACCTTTTTAGTATAGCCTAAAAAATTCATAGGTGACTCGTAATAGTTAATTAATTAGTTTTTTTAACAAAAAAATATCTTTCGTGTCGCCTCTAAGATAATAGGTGATTTTTTTTTTTAATGGAACCCCAAAGGGAACAATTATATTAAATCATCCAAAGCAAACTTAACAATAGAGTTCGGCATATCATCATCCCAAAAGCGTGTGCCTACATCCAAAGGTTGGAAATGAGCTAGCTCATGAGCTACCTTATTACCCGACCTCTTTACAAAAGACCACACAACATTAAGGGATGAAGGGACTAAATAAACAATATCATCAATAATTAAGTGGAAAGCACTCGACCCCTTCTCCTTCTTCCGCAAATCTTGCACAACACGAAGACAATCACTCTCAATTACCACATGATGCAGCCCCAAAGCTTTAGCCATCTTAACACCTTCGAAACCAGCTCGATGATATGCCCAAGTTATACGTTGTATTTACGTTATTTTGGGTGCACTTTGCTAAGGAGTTCGTTTATAATTGTTGACGTTTGCATATATATTATCCTTAGCGGAACTTCGGAGTTTTGTGAGTTAAATTGTGTTAATGTCATATGTTCCGAGCTTTTATGGTAAAATGGGTTTGAGCGATATACTTGGAAGTGTTCAAGAGGTTGAAGGGTCGTAACATGAGTGCATGAGTAGCGGAAGATGGATTTCCTAGGTGTAGCTCAACAACATTGTGCCATCTCACCAACAACAACCAAGCTCCGCCGCAAGCCTAAGCCAAGTCCAGCAGCATCGCAAGCACAGCATTGTGCCATCTCTTAGTTTTCTTAGTTTTATTAGAGATTTCAATGTTGGATTTGGTTTATGCTATCGGATTGTAGCTTGAACCGTTCTTGAAGAAGATTAATATGAAGTTTCAAGCATTATTGTGAGATCTTTCCTCTCTATTTAGTTTCTTTGATTATGGTTTAATTTCTATGATTGTGTTCTATGATTATTGCATAATTATGCTAGGAACGTTACTAGTTTGACTGTGTAATTAATCTAATGCTAGATTTAAGAATAGAATCGGATTATTTTATTCTTTTATCTATTTGTAGCAAACTAGGGAGTAACTTAGATGCAGATCATCTTGGTTATTTCTTGGGGAAATTAAATCAACTGTTGAATGTTTATCGCGTGTATGACATTAGCGGGTCTATTGGTTCTCTGTGTTTATTGCTGCTATTGGATTGAACTTAGACGCTGATCGGACTAGGTTATCCTTTAGTTAGGGTTTTATAGTCAAGCTAATCATGCTATTCAACTAAGAATAAGGAGAATACGAGATTAATTCTCAATAATAGATAATTATGGAAATAATTAGAGTTGAGGTTCAATGATCGTTAATGAATTGAAGTGGATGTTTGTCGGATTCAAGATCTTCCCATATAGATTTCTCATTTTATTTATATGCTAGTTGGTTGTAGTTTATTCATAACTCTTTTGAAACCCCCCTTGTTATTAGGTTTCTCGGCCCTTAGCTTAATCTAGGTACTGATTCACGCTAAATATTAAACTTGTCCCTGTTTCCCTGTGGATATGATCCCTACTTCCATTATACTAGCTTAGTGTGCATGAGAGTAGGAGAAATTTATCTTTGGTTAGGTGCACACGACAAAGCCGCACCCTGCTAAATTTTGGCGCCGGTGCCGCGGAGACGGTGTTACTTGTTTGTATTTAGGGTGATTTTTGGATGGTATTGCTTGTGCTCTTTGTTTATGGTTGACACTCATAGCACTATCGATGCATTGCAAGAGTTCTTCTCAATCAGTTTTGTAGGTACTTGAAGTGGAGATTGACATGCGACCACCACTGTCACACATGGAGCACAAGCCCAATGATTGAACTTAAGGTACTAAGTCGAGCTATCGACTTTAAACAACAGCGCTTCTCGGGAGGCAACCCGAGACCCCTCTTATTTTCTTTCTTTTCCTTTATTTCTCATCAAATTTCTCACCAAATTTACCACCACAATAAATTTTCTTTCACCCACCGCCCACCCACTAAAAAGATCCACAACCAATCTTAATCCACTTGGAGCCAAAATCCACAAACGAAAACCCGTTGGGAGGAGTTCAATAGCAAGGAGTTGGTAAAACTAGAGGGTTGAGATTGTTAATGAATCTTTTCGATCTCTTAAGCTAGATGCAAATCTCAAAAATTTAAAAATTTTGAATTTGTCATTTGTTTGAGTGATTCGAGGGAGAGGGTTGTGAGTTGATTTATGAGATTTGAGTTGGTGTTGCTAGGAAATTTGAGTTTGACGGATTGTTTGTCATGAGTCTTGAGCCTTCGATCTTCGATTTACCCGATTTTCGATTCCCCCCCCCATTTTCAGTTTACTTTTTCTTCTAATTGTCGTCACATTGAGGACAATGTGTAGTTTAAGTAGGGGGGAGGGTATTCTCATTCTCATGAATCTATGTTGTATTTATTACTTTCAATTTGAAAAAAAAAATTGAATATATATATATATATATATATATATATATATATATATATATATATATATATAAAGTGATGAAATGAAACCCGATGAGTTGAAAACCCGCAAGGGCGGGCGACTCGGGCAAAATTGGGGGCTCCGATAGGTCGAAAACCCGAAAGGGCGGCCTATGCAAAAAAGAGCTAGTTGAGCGGGTGAGTTTTGTGAGCCGAAAAAAAAAATGTGAGAAGTTAGGATGAAAACCCGAAAGGGCTCCTAAGAAAAATGAGAGATTAAGAGAGAATTATGTATTTGGAAAACTCATTTGCCGGAGATGGTGTCATAAGGCGGAAGGCGTTTTCGGGTAAGGTTGGTGAATTCATCCTTTGTTTTGTGAAGATCTATTTAAAGTTGGCTTTCACATTCTTTTGATGATTTTTGGTGAATTGGAGGTCAATATTGAAGTTAAGTTTGAGTCCTTAGCAAAAAGGGATTTGAACTTGCATTGGTTGATTGATTGTTTTTGGGAGTAAGCATGGAATTTATCCCTTTTTGTCTTTGTTCAATGACTTGCTTATCTAGGTTGGTTGTACTAGTAGTAGTAGTTTCATATCATCTTTTGAGGTTTGGGAGAGCTGATAGTTTAATGTGTCACGAGCTGACATTTTAATTTTTGTTGCCGTTGCTGGTTATTGTTGTTGTTACGTCTTTATATATTTCAGGTGAGCTTGAATCTAAGTGTGGGGGAATCATCGTCCCTTACGTTTAGGTTTTGGGCGGATTTTGTTAAGATGTGATGATGATGATGTAGTTGATGGAGAGTGTACTTTGGTGTCGAAAAATTGGGTGAAGATTTATTTGGTGATCCTCATTTTAAGTTTACTCGAGGTCGATTAAAGTTCAAGTGTGGGGGTATTTGATATGCCTAAGTTATACGTTGTATTTACGTTATTTTGGGTGCACTTTACTAAGGAGTTCGTTTATAATTGTTGACGTTTGCATATATATTATCCTTAGCGGAAGTTCGGAGTTTTGTGAGTTAAATTGTGTTAATCTCATATGTTCCGAGCTTTTATGGTAAAATGGGTTTGAGCGATATACTTGGAAGTGTTCGAGAGGTTCAAGGGTCGTAACATGAGTGCATGAGTAGCGGAAGATGGATTTCCTAGGTGTAGCTCAGCAACATTGTGCCATCTCACCAACAACAACCAAGCTCCGCCGCAAGCCTAAGCCAAGCCCAGCAGCATCGCAAGCACAGCACGGCTCCAGCCCAGCGGCATCGCATGCCAAGCAGCGCCAAGCCTGCTCAGCAGCGCACAGCCAACGCTCGTGCTCGCTGCTAGCAGCGATCAATGCTGCTCGCGACCCGCGAAGTATCTCGCGACTCGCGACCCCTGCCTTCGCACCTCGCGAGATACTTCGCGACTCGCGACCCCCTTTGCCCAGCCAATTTGTGTAGAAAGTCAGTTAGCTCGTCGCACCTCGCGATCAGTCTCGCGCCTCGCGACGCTTAAGTCGGTTTGGGGCCACGTTTTATGCGGGGTTTAAAAGCCTCCTAAAACCTATTTTCTAAGAGAGGAGGAGCAGAGCTGAAATGGAGGAGAGAGAAAAAACACTCCTCTCTTAATTCTCCTACCTCACTTTTGTTATTTTTCTTAGTTTTCTTAGTTTTATTAGATATTTCAATGTTGGATTTGGTTTATGCTATCGGATTGTAGCTTGAACCGTTCTTGAAGAAGATTAATATGAAGTTTCAAGCATTATTGTGAGATCTTTCCTCTCTATTTAGTTTCTTTGATTATGGTTTAATTTCTATGATTGTGTTCTATGATTATTGCATAATTATGCTAGGAACGTTACTAGTTTGATTGTGTAATTAATCTAATGCTAGATTTAAGAATAGAATCGGATTGTTTTATTCTTTTATCTATTTGTAGCAAACTAGGGAGTAATTTAGATGCAGATCATCTTGGTTATTTCTTGGCGAAATTAAATCAACTGTTGAATGTTTATTGCGTGTATGACATTAGCGGGTCTATTGGTTCTCTGTGTTTATTGCTGCTATTGGATTGAACTTAGACGCTGATCGGACTAGGTTATCCTTTAGTTAGGGTTTTATAGTCACGCTGATCGTGCTATTCAACTAAGAATAAGGAGAATACGAGATTAATTCTCAACAATAGATAATTATGGAAATAATTAGAGTTGAGGTTCAATGATCGTTAATGAATTGAAGTGGATGTTTGTCGGATTCAAGATCTTCCCATATTGATTTCTCATTTTATTTATATGCTAGTTAGTTGTAGTTTATTCATAACTCTTTTGAAGCCCCCCTTGTTATTAGGTTTCTCGGCCCTTAGCTTAATCTAGGTACTGATTCACACTAAATATTAAACTTGTCCCTGTTTCCCTTTGGATACGATCCCTAGTTCCATTTTACTAGCCTAGTGTGCATGAGTGTAGGAGAAATTTATCTTTGGTTAGGTGCACACGACAAAGCCGCACCCTACCAAATTTTGGCGCCGGTGCCGGGGGAGACGATGTTACTTGTTTGTATTTAGCGTGATTTTTGGATGGTATTGCTTGTGCTCTTTGTTTATGGTTGACACTCATAGCACTAACGATGCATTGCAAGAGTTCTTCTCAATCAGTTTTGTAGGTACATGAAGTGGAGATTGACATGCAACCACCATTGTCACACACGGAGCACAAGCCCAATGATTGAGCTTAAGGTACTAAGTCGAGCTAACAACTTTAAACAACAGCGCTTCTCGGGAGGCAACCCGAAACCCCTCTTATTTTCTTTCTTTTCCTTTATTTCTCATCAAATTTGTCACCAAATTTACCACCACAATAAATTTTCTTTCACCCACCGCCCACCCACTAAAAAGATCCACAACCAATCTTAATCCACTTGGAGCCAAAATCCACAAACGAAAACCCATTAGGAGGAGTTCAATAGCTAGGAGTTGGTAAAACTAGAGGGTTGAGATTGTTAATGAATCTTTTCGATCTCTTAAGCTAGGTGCAAATCTCAAAAATTTAAAAATTTGAATTTGTCATTTGTTTGAGTGATTCGAGGGAGAGGGTTGTGAGTTGATTTATGTGATTTGAGTTGGTGTTGCTAAGAAATTTGAGTTTGACGGATTGTTTGTCATGAGTCTTGAGCCTTCGATCTTCGATTTACCCGATTTTCGATTTCCCCCCCCATTTTCAGTTTACTTTTTCTCCTAATTGTCGTCACATTGAGGACAATGTGTAGTTTAAGTAGGGGGGAGGGTATTCTCATTCTCATGTATCTATGTTGTATTTATTACTTTCAATTTGAAAAAAAAAATGAATAATATATATATATATATATATATATATATATATATATATATATATATATATATATATATATAAGTGATGAAATGAAACCCGCTGAGTTGAAAACCCGCAAGGGCGGGCGACTCGGGGCAAAATTGGGGGCTCCGATGGGTCGAAAACCCGAAAGGGCGGCCTATGCAAAAAAGAGCTAGTTGAGCGGATGAGTTTTGTGAGCCGAAAAAAAAAATGTGAGAAGCTAGGATGAAAACCCGAAAGGGCTCCTAGGCAAAATGAGAGATTAAGAGAGAATTATGTATTTGGAGAACTCATTTGCCGGAGATGGTGTCATAAGGCGGAAGGCGTTTTCGGGTAAGGTTGGTGAATTCATCCTTTGTTTTGTGAAGATCTATTTAAAGTTGGCTTTCACATTCTTATGATGATTTTTGGTGAATTGGAGGTCAATATTGAAGTTAAGATTGAGTCCTTAGCAAATAGGGATTTGAACTTGCATTGGTTGATTGATTGTTTTTGGGAGTATGCATGAAATTTATCCCTTTTTGTCTTTGTTCCATGACTTGCTTATCTAGGTTGGTTGTACTAGTAGTAGTAGTTTCAGATCATCTTTTGAGGTTAAGCTGATAGTTTAATGTGTCATGAGCTGACATTTTAATTTTTGTTGGCGTTGCTGGTTATTGTTGTTGTCACGTCTTTATATATTTCAGGTGAGCTTGAATCTAAGTGTGGGGGAATCATCGTCCCTTACGTTTAGGTTTTGGGCGGATTTTGTTAAGATGTGATGATGATGATGTAGTTGATGGAGAGTGTAGTTTGGTGTCGAAAAATTGGGTGAAGATTTATTTGGTGATCCTCATTTTGAGTTTACTCGAGGTCGAGTAAAGTTCAAGTGTGGGGGTATTTGATATGCCCAAGTTATACGCTGTATATACGTTATTTTGGGTGCACTTTACTAAGGAGTTCGTTTATAATTGTTGACGTTTGCATATATATTATCCTTAGCGGAAGTTCAGAGTTTTGTGAGTTAAATTGTGTTAATGTCATATGTTCCGAGCTTTTATCGTAAAATGGGTTTGAGCGATATACTTGGAAGTGTTCGAGAGGTTGAAGGGTCGTAACATGAGTGCATGAGTAGCGGAAGATGGATTTCCTAGGTGTAGCTCAACAACATTGTGCCATCTCACCAACAACAACCAAGCTCCGCCGCAAGCCTAAGCCAAGCCCAGCAGCATCGTAAGCACAGTACGGCTCCAGCCCAGCAGCGCCAAGCCTGCTCAGCAGCGCACAGCCAACGCTCGTGCTCGCTGCTAGCAGCGATCAATGCAGCTCGCGACCCCTGCCTTCGCACCCCGCGAGATACTTCGCGACTCGCGACCCCCTTTGCCCAGCCAATTTGTGCAGAAAGTCAGTCAGCTCGTCGCACCTCGCGATCAGTCTCGCGCCTCGCGACGCTTAAGTCGGTTTGGGGCCACGTTTATGCGGGGTTTAAAAGCCTCCTAAAACCTATTTTCTAAGAAAGGAGGAGCAGAGCTGAAATGGAGGAGAGAGAAAAAACACTCCTCTCTTAATTCTCCTTCCTCACTTTTGTTATTTTTCTTAGTTTTATTAGAGATTTCAATGTTGGATTTGGTTTATGCTATCGGATTGTAGCTTGAACCGTTCTTGAAGAAGATAAATATGAAGTTTCAAGCATTATTGTGAGATCTTTCCTCTCTATTTAGTTTCTTTGATTATGGTTTAATTTCTATGATTGTGTTCTATGATTATTGCATAATTATGCTAGGAACGTTACTAGTTTGATTCTGTAATTAATCTAATGCTAGATTTAAGAATAGAATCGGATTGTTTTATTTTTTTATCTATTTGTAGCAAACTAGGGAGTAACTTAAATGCAGATCATCTTGGTTATTTCTTGGGGAAATTAAATCAACTGTTGCATGTTTATCGCGTGTATGACATTAGCGGGTCTATTGGTTCTCTGTGTTTATTGCTGTTATTGGATTGAACTTAGACGCTGATCGGACTAGGTTATCCTTTTGTTAGGGTTTTATAGTCACGCTGATCGTGCTATTCAACTAAGAATAAGGAGAATACGAGATTAATTCTCAACAATAGATAATTATGGAAATAATTAGAGTTGAGGTTCAATGATCGTTAATGAATTGAAGTGGATGTTTGTCGGATTCAAGATCTTCCCCTATTGATTTCTCATTTTATTTATATGCTAGTTAGTTGTAGTTTATTCATAACTCTTTTGAAGCCCCCCTTGTTATTAGGTTTCTCGGCCCTTAGCTTAACCTAGGTACTGATTCACGCTAAATATTAAACTTGTCCCTGTTTCCCTGTGGATACGATCCCTACTTCCATTATACTAGCTTAGTGTGCATGAGAGTAGGAGAAATTTATCTTTGGTTAGGTGCACACGACAAAGCCGCACCCTACCACTCGAGCTTCAGCAATATGCGCCTCCCAAGCCGCTCTAACTTGGACAGCAGCGCAACACCTTATAGCTCCTTCCCCATCAGGACAGACCACACCCAAGCCCGGCACACCAGCACCAACCTGCCCAGCATCCACGTTGATTTTCTCCCAGCCATCACTCGCAGCCTGCTGCACTACCGAATGCGCCACACCCACAACACCACTTCCTGCACCTACTGCCTTCGATTTCTCAACTTCTTCACGAGCTTCATCACTCGTCTTTGCTGCATACAACGCAGTAAGATGAGGAGGAGACAAGTCTCCCTCAACCGAAGTTTTACACTTAGCCCCCCCACACAACCCAGCACGTAGTGAGAAACAAACAAACCTCGCCCTCATCCATCACATCAAAGCAGTGTGCGAATCAATCTGCTACGCTCAAGCAGCCCCTTGGCACCCCATGCTTAAGCTCGTTGTTATCCCACACACCATGAGCCAAATGACAGTAGGCTAAGTAGTGCACTCTAGATAACGTTCCAAACATCAGTCACCCTCGAAGGAGCTTCTTCCATACTACTCCACACATCCCAATGCCCTATAGGCCGAGCAAACCGAATACAACCCATTTTTCTCAAGATCCCAACACAAACAATCTTCCGGCATATGATGGCTAATAGGAATTTTTAAGATGCGATCTACCTCAAAAGGCAAAAGTAGAGTAGACATTCCACGATTTTCTGATGGGGTCGATCAAAGCTCCCACCTCAACCTCCTCATTCGCCTCACCTCTAGGAGATAAGATCTTCCGCGTTTGAGTTCCCGGAATCCAAGGATCGGACCACACCTTAATGCTTTCACCATTCCCCACCCTCCACCGAATTCCTCTTCGAAGCACCCACCGAGCCTCCTATATCCCTCTCCAAGTGTAGCTAGGCGCAGCTCCCAACTCCGCCTCCATAAAAGACGAATTCGGATAGTAGCGAGCTTTATAAAATTCGTTCAATCAAACTCCCTTGTCTCATAGCAAGACGCCAAGCTTGTTTGCCAAGTAAAGCCCAGTTAAACAGTTTCATATCGCGAAAACCAATGCCACCCTCACCTTTCGGCTTACACAACTTCTTCCACGCAACCCAATGGATCTTCCTCTCACCATTCTTCTACCCACCAAAACTGCGAAATCAGGGATCTAATCTCATCACATAATGAAGATGGAAACTGAAAAACATTCATTGCATAGGTAGGGAGAGATTGGGCCACTGCCTTTATCATGATCTCCCGACCAGCTTTAGATAGAATCATTCCCTTCCATCCCTGTAACTTCTTCCACAGTTTCTCCTTCACACCCTTCGTTATCACTTTCTTGGAGTGACCCACCACCGTAGGCAACCCCAAGTACCTATCATGAATATCCACAATACGGACACCGAGCGAATCTGCAATAGAACCCCTCCGTTGCTCCGAGACTCCACGGGTAATGGTGATGGTGGTTTTATCAAAATTCACTGCTCTTCTAAGCAAATGAGAGAAGATCTCCGCACAAAGAATAAAGAGATAAGGTGAAAGAGGGTCTCTCTGTCTAATCCCTCGATTCGGAGCAAAGTCCTCCGTCGGTCTACCATTCACTAACACAGAGAAAGTGACTGAACTAACACAATCCATCACTCTATCCTTCCAACCCGTATCAAACCCAAAAATAACAAGAGAAGCATCCAGAAAGTCCCATTCAATCCTATCATAGGCCTTTGACATATCCAGTTTCAACGCCATACCACCCTCCGTGCTTCTAAGTTGTTTCATGTGATGGAATAGCTCAAATGCAACAAGAATATTATCTGTAATTAAGCGCCCTGGAGTAAAAGCACTTTGATTAACAGACACAATTTTATCAAGGAAAGCTTTCAGGCGATTGGCAAGAACCTTTGAAACCAACTTATACACCACATTACACACCGAAATAGGCCTGAAATCAGCCATGCTCTCTGCAATACTCTTCTTTGGAATAAGAGTAATAAAAGTTATGTTCAAATGACTCGGGATCGGGCCACCCCTCAGGATAATAAGAACCATATCAGTCACCGATGGCCGCACAATATGCCAATAAGACTGGAAGAACATCGGACACATACCATCAGGGCCAGGAGCCTTAATAGGATGCATCTGACTCAGGGCAAAATGAACCTTCTCCTCTCTGTACTCTGCTCTCAAACTGGCATTCATATCATCGGTTACCCGCACCTCAAAGTGCTGCAAGGCCTCCTCAATCATAGGCGGATTAGTAGAACTAAACATGTTCTTAAAATAATTCACAGCTACACGCCCAATATTCTCATCACCCTCATGCTTAACATTCGAATCATCTCTGATTTTACGAATAGAATTCTTTCTTTTCCTTTCCGAAGCTCTTTGGTGAAAAAAATTTGAATTTTTATCTCCCTCCGCAAGCCAAAGAACTCTAGACCTTTGCTTCCAATAACTCTCCTCCAGGGACAGCAACTCGGCAATCTCCCTAAGTAGTTGTTTTCGCTTTTCGGCTTGTTGAGTTGATAACCTACCCTTGTTCAACTTTTGAAGCTCCTTCAGTTTCTTATGCAGTTTCTTAAAAGATGGCCTGAGTTTCTCACTACCCCACTCCTTAAGGTCCGCAGCACACAACTCAATCTTCGCAGCGAAAGAGTTACCACCAATCCAAGCATTCTCGATAACATTCTCACACTCATTTTCCTTAGCCCAAAACTGCTCAAACCCAAAAGGTTTCTTCCCCAAAGATGACCCTGTCTCACGCTTCTAGATCATAAGCTTAATAGGGGCTTGTCAGACCATTCCCTATCAAGATGCACAAGATGACCATCAGGGAACATCAATAACCACTCCCCTGTCAAGAGAGCCATATCAAGCCTGCACTGCACATTCTCATTTGCTTCCCTCCCATTATCATAAGTGAACGCAAAACCTGAGAGCGGGACCTGCCTCTTGAAAGCCACAAGCATCCACCACCTCCCTAAAATTGTTCATTTGCCACTCCGCACGATCATTAACCCCCTTCTTCTCACTCCAAGGCAAAATCTCCATTAAAGTCACCCAAGCAAAGCCAAGGAAGCTCCGATTGTGAATCGAGCAATCTAAGAAAACTCTAGGAAATATGACGATTATGGACCTCTGGCCACCCATAGAACCCCGTACATCTCCACCCCTCATCCCCCATCCCCTCTCTCACCTCCACATCGATATAATGAACCGACATACTTAGCAGAACCACATCAATCTCCTTCTTCCACAGCATCCCTAGACCTCCTGAATGCCCAACATAATCAACAACTAGCCAATTAAAGTCACCCAGCCGACTCCTAATTCTACCAAACTCCGAACTACTCAACTTCATCACAGATAGGAATATCAAAGACGGGGTCTCCCTCTAGATCAATTCCGAAGGCTAGTAATTGCAGAGGGGTTACCCAGCCCCCTACAGTTATAACTCAAAATACTCATGGGGCTCGGCGTGTCTGCTCAACTTTAGACCTCGCCTCGCGCCATCCATCAATGTTACCACTCACACACACCTTTTTTGCGTTCACACCCTCCACTCCAATAGCATCCAACTCCTCCCACCTATGTTTCAATCCTTCTCCCTCTTCAGTTTCCACCCCTTCCATTTTATCTCCTCTCTCTCTAGCCAATTTCCTCCACGTTTTCCCACCTCTCCTTGTACTACCCGAACCTCTACCATCATTCCCATTAATCACCACCCGAGCAGCAATGGGCCCAACAGCCTCCCCTGCCTTCCCATTTTTGTACTTCAACAGACCCCCTACTTCGCCCAATCATCTCCTACTTCACTCGACACAATAACAACCCCTCCACCTCTCTGTAATAGGAGGTTGTTAGCTATTCAGTTATAACAACCTCAACAGTATTTTAGGGGGGAAAATCAGTTAAGCTAGTTGAGCTGATTTTCTATTAATAAGCCTAAGCTGTGTAAATGAGATTCATTCAGAAATTTAATCAATAAACCTCTCCTTCTATCCTTTCTATACTCTCTCTACACTTTCTATCTTCTTCTATCATTCTATTTCAGTCAAGAACTTGTTAATCAAGTTGTAGTTTGGGTTGCTCAAACCTTGACAACTTAGTGTTAGAGTAGCTTTAACTAAGCTACTGCTACATTGGTATCAAAGCCAAATCATCGCCACTGTTGAACATTTGCACTTCAAGTGTTCGACAAAAGGTTAAGCCAAAATCTGGAAATTTTTCCTTTCTTGGATTCTTGAAAACTGGCTCCTGCAGTTACAAGAAGGGTGCAAGTAATGGAGGATCAATTGAAGCTTCTTGAACAACAATTGGAAATTCAAGCTCAGAAGAGTTTGGAATTTCAAGAAACCATGATGAAGATGATGTCTGATCTGGGTGATAAGTTGAAAGAGGCTGAAGATTCCAGGCAGTCAGAATCTCCTAGGCCTCGAAATTCTGATAATGGGGTCAATTCAAACAGAATTCAGGGGTATGTACCTAAACTTGACTTTCCTAAATTTGATGGGACAAATGTCAGAATGTGGATAAAAAAATGCAATAAGTATTTTAGCTTGTGCAAGATCAATGAGGAGCAAAAAGTTGATTTAGCTTGCTTAAATGTGATTGATAAAGCAGAAAATTGGATAGCAAGTTATTTGGCTGTTAGGAAAAATGTGGATTGGACTGAATTTGTGGTAGACCTTACTGCTAGATTCAGAGACGAGGTGGGTGTTAATGTAGTTGAGAAGTTTAACAAATTAAGTCAGCAAGGGTCTTTAGAAACTTACATAGATGAGTTTGAAAACTTGAGATCCCTTATGTTACAACAAAACCATTATTTGCCTGATTCATATTTCTTGGACAGTTTTATTGGTGGATTAAAACCTGCTTTAAAGCCATTTGTGAGAGCATTTAAACCTACAACCATAGCGTGTGCTGTAGAATATGCTAGATTGCAGGAGGAGAATTTGGAGGCTGTTAAACCTACATTCAAATCTTTTACTCCTTCCACTTTTAAACCAACAAATAAACCTTTGCTAGCCTTGTTGCCTACCCCAAACACATACCAGAAAACCAATAATTTCCAACATAGACCCCAAACAACTCTTACACCTACTGAAAGGAGAGAAAAACAACTTAAGGGATTATGTTATTTTTGTGACCAGCCGTATGAGAGGGGTCATAAATGCCAACTTAAACAAACTCAGTTGTTCTTAGTTGAAATTCCGGGTTGTGATGATGAAGTTGATGAAGAGGAGGGTGCTGTGGAGTTTGATGCTGAGACTATGGATCCTCACATTTCTGTGCATGCTTTGTGTGGAAATCATCATTTTCAGACTATGAGGGTGAATGGGATGTGTGGTACACAAATTCTTCATGTTCTTATTGATTCTGGTTCTACACACAATTTTTTGGATGTTGGTGTAGCAAGATCATTAGGTCTTAAAGCTGAAACCATAGCTCCACAAGCTATTACAGTTGCTGATGGCAATCATTTAGCTTGTCAGTCCATTTGTAGAAATTTTTCATGGGCAATGCAAGGGGTACAATTTCAGTCTGATGTGTTACTTATTCCTTTGGGAAGTTGTGACATGGTTCTGGGAGTTCAGTGGTTAAGTAACTTGGGGTTGATTAAATGGGATTTTAAGAAGTTGAATATGGAATTTGAGCATGGTCAACAACATGTTGCTTTGAAAGGTTTATCTCCTAAGAATGTGAAATCTACAGGGCATAATTCTAGTGACATATTAGCCAATGCAGTACAGCTATACTTGATTCAATTAGTTCCTCCACAGGAATGTCAGGTGCAAGACATGACTTTCTTTAGTTGTTCTGCTAACAAGCAACAAGTTCCTGAGGGAATTATTGAGTTGCTAAGGAAGTATGCAGGAATCTTTAGTGACCCTACTGCACTACCTCCTTCTAGACCATTGCATGATCATAGAATTCCACTCGAATTTGGAGCCAATCCTGTCAACATCAGACCTTATAGGTATCCTCTTAAACAGAGGGATATTATTGAGAATCTAGTTCAAGAAATGTTAAACCAAGGCATTATTAGGGACAGCAATAGTCCTTTTGCTTCCCCTGTAGTGTTAGTTGGTAAGAAGGATGGGTCTTGGAGGATGTTTGTTGATTATAGAGATTTAAATAGGAAAACAGTTAAGGATAAATTTCCTATTCCAGTTGTAGATGAACTCATTGATGAACTTGCTGGTTCAACCATATTTAGCAAGATTGATCTTAGGGCTGGTTACCATCAGTTAAGAGTGCACAAAGATGAGGTGTATAAAACAGCTTTCAAGACACATCATGGGCATTATGAATTCCTAGTTATGCCTTTTGGCTTAACTAATGCCCCGGCTTCATTCCAAAGTTGGATGAATCACATTTTTAAGTCTTTGCTGAGAAAATGTGTTTTGGTCTTCTTTGATGATATTTTGATGTATAGCCCTACTCTGGAAAAACATATTCAGCATTTGGAAGAAGTCTTTGTTCTCATGGCTCAACATACTTTATTTGCTAAGGAAAGCAAATGTTCTTTTGCTATGGATAAGGTTGAGTACTTGGGGCATTTTATTTCTGAAAAAGGTGTTGAAACAGACCCTCAGAAAATTGTCTTTGTTGTGAATTGGCCACTTCCTCGGTCGGTGAAGGACTTGAGAAGTTTTTTGGGATTGGGTTGGGTATTACGAGAAATTTGTGAAGAATTACGCATGGGTTAGTAAACCTCTTCATCATCTTTTAAAGAAGGGGGAGTTCCACTGGAATGCTCAAGCTACTGATGCCTTTGAGAAGCTTAAGCTTGCTCTTAGTTCAGCTCCTGTATTGGCATTACCCGATTTTTCTATCACATTTGAGATTGAGACAGATGCATCAAACAATGGAATTGGTGCAGTGCTTATGCAACAGGGCCATCCCTTAGCCTTTCTCAGTAGATCATTGGGTCCAAAGTGGCAAAAGTTGTCTGTATATGAGAAAGAGTTACTTGCTGTGGTAACTGCTGTTCAGAAATGGGAGCAGTACCTCTCAGGGCAACAATTTGTGATACGAACAGATCAGAAGAGTCTCAAATGGTTGCTTCAACAGAAGATTTCCACCCCTTTTCAACAGTTTTGGTTGTCAAAACTTATGGGTTTTGATTATGTCATCCATTATAAAAGTGGGTGTGATAATCTAGTAGCTGATGCATTATCTAGAGTCTTTGGTTCAGAAGTCCTTTGTCTTGCTTTATCAGTTCTGGATTCCAACTTAAGCTCTTTAATTCAGGCCACTTATCACTTAGATGTGAATCTTCAGCATGTCATCTCTCGATTTACGAGGGAGTTCAGGTGGCAGATTACTCTTTCTTTGATGGGTTGTTAAGAAAGAAACATAAATTGGTAATTGGTCCAGATGACAACTTGAAAACTCAACTTTTGCAATGGCTTCATGATTACGCTCGGGGAGGTCATTCAGGCAGGGATGCCACCCTTAAAAGAGTCAAGGCACTCTTTTATTGGAGGGGCATGACCAAATTTGTTACTCACTTTGTGAGAACCTGTGCTATTTGCCAAGCTAATAAACCTGAAAGTGTGGCTTCTCCTGGATTATTGCAACCTCTTCCAATTCCTCAGGAAGTATGGGTTGATATATCTATGGATTTTATCACAGGATTACCCAAATCTCAGGGTAAAGAGGTTATTCTGGTGGTAGTTGATAGATTGAGTAAATATGGGCATTTTATGGCCCTTAAACACCCCTACACTGCCATAGATGTTGCTCAGGTCTACTTGGATTCAGTATTTAAACTCCATGGTTGGCCCAAAACAATTGTGAGTGACAGGGATTCCATTTTCATAAGTCAATTTTGGCAGGCCCTCTTCACCATCCAGGGTACTACTCTATTGCTTTCATCGCCTTACCATCCCCGCATGGATGGTCAAACGGAGATTGTCAATAAGTGTTTGGAGAATTTCTTAAGGTGTATGTGTGGGGAGACTCCTAAAGACTGGTCTTTGTGGCTTCCACTTGCTGAGTGGTGGTACAATACCAATTACCACACTTCAATCCAGATCAGCCCTTATGAAATAGTCTATAATCAACCACCCCCCTTATACTTGCCCTATCTACCTGGGGAAACCAAAGTTGCTGTGGTGGATAGATCTTTACAAAAAAGGGCAGCCATGATTAAGATGTTACACTTTCATCTAAAACGAGCCCAGCATAGGCAGAAAGTGCAGGTAGATAAACATAGGAGTGAAAGGCGTTTTGTTGTGGGTACTTGGGTCTGGTTGAAATTACAGCCATATAAGCAGAAGTCTTTGAAGGTGCATAACAATGAGAAGTTATCTTCCAGATACTTTGGGCCCTTTCAGATTATTGGTGTGGTTGGTCAAGTAGCTTACAAACTCAAACTCCCTGATAATGTGCCAGTTCATCCTACCTTTCACGTCTCTCAATTGAAAGCATTCAAGGGTGTTCTTCCAGCAGTTGCTCATATTCCTTCCCTGGTTCCATGGCCGGTCGAGAATCGCTTCATTACAACCTTTAGCCATCCTTGATGAAGGTTTGTTAAGCATAATCATGTTGCTCGAGTACGAGTATCTTGTTCGGTGGGAAGGGATGACTGTAGAGGAAGCTACATGGGAGATAGCAGAAGATTTTGAGGAACAATTTCCTTCTTTTGTAATTACTTAGAACATTTACAATTTTTGTATACTGCTGCTAGTTATGTTGATATAACATACTACAACATATGTTGATAAAACTTGTGAGCAAGTTTTGTTTTAAGGAGGGAGGAATGTAATAGGAGGTTGTTAGCTATTCAGTTATAACAACCTCAACAGTATTTTAGGGGGGAAAATCAGTTAAGCTAGTTGAGCTGATTTTCTATTAATAAGCCTAAGCTGTGTAAATGAGATTCATTCAGAAATTTAATCAATAAACCTCTCCTTCTATCCTTTCTATACTCTCTCTACACTTTCTATCTTCTTCTATCATTCTATTTCAGTCAAGAACTTGTTAATCAAGTTGTAGTTTGGGTTGCTCAAACCTTGACAACTTAGTGTTAGAGTAGCTTTAACTAAGCTACTGCTACACTCTCTCCAACTCACCAACCTCTCTCGCTGGGATAGCAGTCCCCCCCATAGTACACGCCTCCTCATTACTTTCCTTCTCAACTTCTCCCCTACAGTACAGCAGGGTTGCGAGTTACGACAAAGAGGTCAGCGATTTTTTTTTTTTTGATTGATGATAAGACAAAAATAACAACTAAATTTAATGAAGTAACTAAGTAAAAAAAATTGAGTTCCTTAATTAAATTTAGTTGTTGTTATTTTTGTCTTATAATCAATCAAAAAAAAAAATTTCGCTGACCTCTTCGTCGCAACTCGCAGCCCTGCTGTAGCATCAGTTTCATTATCAAATCTTCCTGTTTAAAATCACGCATTATCATCATTTATTGTTTCAAATTGCGGTTGTGGCACAATAACAACGACAGGAGCTCTGTTTGATTTTTGTCATATAAAAAGAAAATTGATTTCTTGAGTTAGTTAATTAATTTCAGATTTATATTTTTAGAGTATAATAGTATAACAAGGGTTTTGGGTTGGGTAAAGGTATAATTTAAAGTTTGGAATAAAGAATGGGTTTTAGCGCCCAAAGAAGATAAAAATCATATTATGTTATGACTTTTAAATCTTATTTTTAGGTATCTAAGTAGTCGTTTTATATGAATTGAGTTAATTATTACTCAATATATGTTTTAGGTACCCAATTCATAGAAGAGAAATTCTAATGCATAGTTGTGTGGAATTCATGCTTTAGAGGTACGTACTAGTATTAGGTATTACTAGTAGTGTTTGTAGTCATAGTTAGTATGCTTAGTTATCTATTTCGGAGTATGATCGAACTTGAAATTATGATTAGGGAGACATATTGAAAGCAAAGTTTGCAAGATTTAAGAGTCTTTTGTGACTAATTCAAGTTATCTTTATTGTTGAATAAGGTTGAAATATTTAGGGAGACATTTTAAGTCCCTAATTCAAGGTTTAAAGGTTAAATAAAGGTAAGGTTATTGTTGTGTAACCACTCTTTATAAAAAAGATAAAAATAAATTATAAGTGTTTTGGATTTGTTATTATTTTTCTTCATACTTGTCGGACCTAATAAAAATTAGGATTTTTTGTCCCAAACTACCTTTAACTTTCATGTTTTTGCGAGAAACTACCTTATAAAAAAATTGTTGTCCTAAACTACCTTACTTTACAATTTTGTTGTTGACAACTACCTTATGCCGGTTTCCGACATTGACTTTTGTTTTTTCAGTTCAAAATTGTGGGAAAAACAAAATTACCCTTGTGGAAATTGAGCAATGTGATTGTTTCAATTTTAGTTTAAGTAGAAGAGGAATTTAATGGTGGATTGGTGGTACAAAGTGTCACATAGATATGAGAAAGAGAGCTCGCGCACACAGGGAAATGAGGAAATTAGGGTGGGGAAAATTAAAAAAGGGTTTGAAGAGGTCAAGTGATATAACGTGACATTAAAAAACAGGAAAAAACAAAAGTCAACGCGAGAAACCGACATAAGGTAGTTGTCAACAACAAAATGGTAAAAGTAAGGTAGTTTGGGACAACAATTTTTTTATAACGTAGTTTCTCGCAAAAACATGAAAGTTAAAGATAGTTTGGGACAAAAAATCCTAAAAATTATTAATTAAACACTTAAAAAAAAAGAGAATGGCATGAAAACTCATAGGATGGATCCCCTATTGAGTATTGAACAAGGGGAGAAGTAGTCTTTGAACTACCTTCTCTTACACATATTAACTTGTATGACGATACAGTTAATTAATTTATTATATCGAGTTAGATAAGTTATCTAAGCTTCCTGAATAAAGTTAGTCAATGACACTTCTCGGAGGTATGATCATACTAATTTTCAAGATTTATCTACTAAAGGCAATCAAGGACGCTTTAGTTATTCAAAGTTTAGTAGCCCGTATGATTCCAAAGTGAGGACGGTTCCCGTTCCATGCCAGATCAATATTAATAAACGTTATGGAGTCATCATTTGTTTATCTATTTCTAAGTCAATCATGTTTAGGATTTATATTATAGCAATTTGGTTATGTACGTACTCAGCAATAGTTGACTTGTTCTTTGTGTGTTTGGTTGCATGCTCTGTAATGATCCATAATTTCTTATAAATTACGGGGAGCAGGTTAGTAACAGGATATCCAGATTCATGCATGGAAGTTAGCCGTTGGAGTTTGATTTCAATTTTATTTCTATTACACATTGTGTTTTATTTTGTTCTTAAGTTGAGAATTTTGAATTTATAAGATTTTTAATAAGGGGCCTTAAATGGTTTCCAACTTGTAGTTTAGTTATTTTTAGTTAAAGTCTTCCGCTGTGTTATTTTCAAAGGTTAGCAAGTTTGATTTCTAAAATTATTATTCAGTCGTATGCGTATCACCATGGCGGTAACACCTTTAGATTCCTCTAATTTAGTTATATGGTATTTATTTTAATAGGAGGAATTTGGGGGTGTTACAGTTGGAATTCGAGAACGAGAAGAAATAATGTGAATCATAGACTTTGACAATCGCCTCCTCCTTGATCAGCGGCCATGAACCACCATCATATGAAGATTTTGGGCTTACAAGACTGAGGAGTTGTCAACCACTAACCACTTTCTCTTTCCTCAATGCAACCAAGGTAGCGAAAGATCAGTTCTTGGAAGCAGTGTGGTCGCCATATGTTCCTAGATCTAGGGTTCGAAATAATTGATTTGTACAATTCTGTAAAAAGGTTTGTTATTTTCTTCGTTTGTTAACAACCTCTAAACCCCTCGTTTTGATTTGTTTTTTGTCATTCTAATGTAGTGTTTTCGGTTTTTCTTTTATGGATATTAATTTCTCATTTTTTTGTTTATGAATGTTTCTTTTATTTGTAGTTATTCGGTAATTTTATGTAATTCTTTTAAACTTTTTTTTTTTACTTTTTGTTTGTGGATTATGTTAAATACTTCATTTGCTGTTATTAATGTTCAATTTTTTGTTTTTCGTTTTTGTTGTTGATGTTTATGTCAAAAAAATTCGTTTTTCCATTGGATTTTAATTTGGATGTTAATCTGGTTATCTGAGATACAATCAATCATATATAATATGAGTTATTTTTCTTGGTTTCTGTGATTTGGTTCTTTTGGTTTGTGGATGATAGCTGAAACATCCTACATACGGACGTGGAATGTTAATTCCATTTTTTTTCTAATGTTCATGATACTTAAGTGGTCCGATCATGGCACACAATCGGATCAGTTATGCTAATTTATTTATTGATCCGGTTTTGTGCCCAAACCAGATCAATTAATGCCTAACTGATATGGTTTCCAACCAGATCAGTTGACATCCCCTAGCAGCACCACCTCTAGTCACTCCGGTCCATTTTCGGATCAGTAAGGCCTATTTTGACCGAATCAGTTGAGGTTTTTCCACTAGTGAGATGTTTTAAAGTATACTTGGTTACAACTCCAATATATGATGGTTGAAATTTTAAAAGTCGTCAAAGGAGGAAACAACAATAAGAACCCTCACCATGGGAAGATAAGGTTACAAAGGTTAGGACTCCTACCACAAAATGTTACAGTTGACCAGGAACTCATTGATGATTCAGTGGAGTATTTGGATGACAACTTAAAGATAGTTCAAGATGATCTAATGGATATTTATAAGGTTGATGCAGACTAGAGGTTTTCAGAGGTCCTGATGAACATAGCATGATGACAAATGCAATTTTTTGTTTTCACTGCTAAAACATAGGTTTGACTGCTGCACAAACCTCTCCTCATGGTATGAAATGATATGCGTTTTCTTTTTGTAAAGTTAACTGGTATGGACAACAACTTTTTGTGTAGTTAAATGGTATAGGTTCATACCAACTGTTGATTATTTTATTGGTATGCATATCAACTAAGGTTAAGCAAATGAAATTTGTATAGTTTAATGGTATCCATATCAACTTAGGTTTGTAGAAACAGTCAAGATTTATGCAGTGAAGTTTATTTACAGTCTATGTCAGTTCTATCAATTCTTTTACTCATGAAAGCATCAACTACTCATCATTTAACCTCTATGAATACATCAGGGCTTTCATGTTGTAACTCGTTGAAAAGAAGGTTTATTACTTCAACAGAGTTAACTCTGGAGCAAATCAAACCTTGTTTCAGAGTTAATGAGTCCCTTCATCATCAGGATAATGGGGTGATCAGGGATTCAACTACAACACTAAACCATCCAACCAGGTAGGGAAGTAATCAAATTCAGGATATCATGGATCACGGAATGCATTTCACACAAGCAGGAACTTAATCAATCAAGCATCAACATCATAACCTAACAACCTCAGCATGGTAACAAAGATTACTCATTATTTGACCTCTATGAATCCATCAGGGGTTTGATGTTTTAACTCACTGAAAACAAGGTTTGTTACCTCAACATAATTAATTCTGGAGCAAATCAAACCTTGTTTCAGAGTTAATGAGTCCCTTCATCATCTGGATTATGGGGTGATCGAAGACTCAACTACAACACTAAACCATCCAACCAAGCACGGAATTAATCAAATTTAGGACATTATTGATCATGGAATGCATATCACATAAGCAGGAGTTTAATCAATTAAGCATTAACAACATAAGCCAACAACTTCAATATATTAACAGGGACTCGTCTCAGTTCAGGCCAAAAAAAAATGATATGCAAGCAACAATAAAATGGATCAAAAATGGTAAAGGAGTTTAATAACCATAGAATGATGTGGACTGATTAGGGACTCATTCACAAATAGTTGTTCCGAAATGAAGGGACATGTCCCTTCATAAACTTCAACATAACTAGGGTCCCATTCATCTTCATCAACCTGCTTACAAGGCCCAACCCTGTTCTTCCTCTGCTCAAAGTGTTTGACATAAGGAAGAGGAGTTATGCTCCTAGTAAAGCTCATCCTTTGGCACAGGGTCATATCTGACCTTTCTCTTCCCCCACAGCTCGCTTCACTTTCTCGCATGTAGCCGAGGCACATACCACAACCCTTCTCCCACCCTCCACAACCATTCCTTTCCTTTCTCCTGAGCCACCGCCTTTCCTTTCTCCTCCTTCTCAAACTCATTGCCCTTTTTTCAATAACTTACAAATCTCATTGCATGATCTCAACATGTTCGGCCTACAAACAAAGGAAGGCCCTTCTTTCTTCTCATAAACCACATTCTCCATTGTAACATCCGCCTCCACAACCTCTTCCTTGATTTCCCTCCCAAAAAACCTTTTTTTTTTCATCTTCGTCGTCCTCATCATCCAGATCTATAATCTCAATATCATCCTAATAGGATGAGTCATCCCCGTCCACGAAATCGTCCAAGAACTGACAATCGCTATCGTCATTGGTGTTTTGTGCAGCCAATTTGGATGGTAATTTTGGCTACCCTGTCCCCAAGTGAAACGACTCCATCTCCTCCAACTACTGATCTAACACAGAGCCAAGAGCCTTCATTGCAGTGAGATCCATATGCTTTTCAGCGTCGTCGTATCCATAAAACCTTTATGGCCAAGGCGATCTCCATTCGAAAGAGTCACAGATGTCCTTGATTAATAGGGTTTCCCCATCATCATCAGTCTCGAACAACGCATCAATCAAGGGAGTCAAATTAAGGATGAATTTATGGGGCATATTTGAGCGATCGTGTTTTAGGTAGAAGAGGAGAGAGGGAGATATGGGTTGGGTGGGTGAGAAGAGAGGAACAGTTTGGGACTCAATTCTTAGGGTTTTCTGGGTGAGGAGAGATGAACAGGGAGAATGAGTGATGAAGAGAGATAAAGTAGAAAGTTCGAGAGAGTTGGGGGCGGGGGTTGGATGATTCAATCGGGTGGGGTGAATTTAATCGGGGGTTGAATATGAAAGGTAGTTGAAGTTTAATGATTTTGGTGGGAGTCGTTAAGTTGGGCTGATGTAATTTAGATTTAATTAGTTAGGCTAATGCAGCTTTTTTATTTTAAAGTAAGGGTAACATGGTAATTTTATAGCCCAAAACTTACTAAATAAGGAAAGAAAAAAAGTGTAGCATCTTATTTGAAACATCCCATAAAGAAAAGTGTAGCATCTAAAAAGAACCAGATGAAGTATAAATTATTATGGAATAGAACTTGTAAGTCATACTATTTGGGAGGGAGTATAAGCATACCAATTGAGTAAATGTACGAACAATTATGGCATGGATCTAAGTGCCCCTTTTGTGAATATAACTAGTTATTAGGCCCGGGCTATGCCCGTGTAAGGAAAATTTTATTTATTAATATTATACTTCGAGATGATAACACTAAGTATCACTTGTTCTAGTGGTTAAGACTTTAGCATATAAACTTCAAGTCACGGGATTAAACCCTATACTACACAATTTCTATTCTTTTTTTATTGTATGTGGATTACATGGAGTAATAACAAGGAACACCTTTTAATATATTAGTATAGATAGATTGATTTTAGGAATAAAAGTAACAATCAAGTATCTCAAATTAATGATAAACTAAACCAAACTAAGAATTCAATTACTAGAATACCAACCTCTAACAAGATTATGTTTGACTCAAAAATGCTCAATTGATTTAAAATCTTTCCATGAATGATAAGCCTTATGAGTTGATTGTCAACTAAAGTCAAGTAAAAGTTTATCAACTAGTATCAGATGTACGATTGAAGCTTAAAGTTCTGTTAAGAGTGATTTCACAGATTCAGAATCCCTAAAAATAAGAAAGAGAATAACACATGCTCATATACATTTGCATTACAACAGTAGTATCAAGGGAGAATGACAATATTAGAAGTTGCTAAATCAAGTAGGGACATACTCAACTTCTTCTCTTTTCATTCTTTAAGATAAAATTCCCTTACAAGTAGGCGAAATAGGAGAACACTTTGCATGGGGCAAGAATCGAGCCCCTCCCATAAGGGTGGAAGGAAGACCTCCAACTAAGTAGGCTAATCTTATTCTTTGATGACCACTCAACTTTCTTTGAGAGATAAGATGGAGTTTCCTTGCAAGATGGGTGGGTTTTTTTTTGGGGGGGGGATGAGGACAATACTCAACTTAGTGAGGTTTGTTTCTTATGAGCGAAAATATACTCTTGTGCACCAAGCCAAGATACATTAAACTATACAATTGCATACTAGCTGTGCGATGAGCTCTTTCTAGCATGGAATAATTTAAGTTAAAGAGTATCATTGATAAAAATCATGGAAGTTCAAAAGCTTTGGTGCGAGCTTCAGGGAGATCTAAGGACTATTAACTCGGCGACAACGGCACCAAAATGCTGTTCCTCCACTTCTGCCACGGGCTACGGCTATCTCTTCATCAATATAAAACCATATGAAGAAAGGATTTTTTGTGTCTGGCTCGCTATTTTCTTGAGCTCCTAGGCTTATCTGTAAAGGATTGAAAGGTCCGATTTTTATGCGGATGCACTCAAAAACGAATGCCAGTATTCTCTTCTTCCATAAAAATCTGCCTTCAAAACTCAAACTCCCTAGCTGCCTAAGATACACACCATTTTCAATTCTCTTTCCCTGTCCATTCAAGTCAGATTGATAAGTTTCGAATACAATGAATACAATTATAATGTGCTTCCATTTCTTAAGGGAAGAACAATTGGGGAGGTCAAGCTACTAAACTCTTACTTCCAGTCTCATCATTTTGAGGAGGATAACAAAAAAAGGAGTCACATACTGTTTTCTCATTATGGAACCCTCTCCACATGGTAAAAACTACTCGTCGCTTGATCAAACAGTAAAAACAATTTTTTTTTTTTTTAAACAAAGAGAAGAAAAGAGAGAATGAATGAAGGAAAAATAAAAATTCATTATTTCCTCGAAACTTTTATTTGGGGGGACAAAGTTTGTCACGTACCTCTGCATCAAATCTCTGGACTGCAGTTATTGGAAAATATCGTCCCCCCTTCAAGTTTTTCTACAGATCAATGTTTAAAAATCTGTAAGTAGGACATAATTAGCACATAATGTGATGAAAGGAGGAGTTGTGTTGAGGAGTCCAAGCAGTCAATAGAAAACAGAGAGTACTGCAAACCTCAGCAGTAAATATAAGCATCCAGGTCCTCCCGGGTGATTTACTTCCTCCAAGCGTTTCAAGAAAATTCGAAGGGTCCAGTTTTGCCTTTTCAATAACAGAAAGAGCTGATAAAACTCTCTCTTTGTCAACCTTCCTTGTTTTTGCAGCTTTCTTCAAAATCTGAATACTCTCTTCTACTTTCTACATCAAATATAATCTTATTATTAAACATCCTAAACAAGAATCATGAACCATAGTTAGTAACATCATGACAAGATTGGAACAAAAGGTCATTGATGATTCATTTGGCAAGTTGAAAGAGAAATTTGGAGAATTCAGAAAGTAGCACATGACTATTTTTTGTAACTAGTAGAGGCCCATGAGATTTTACTAGTATAACCAGCCAAGGGCCCGACTCGTTCATCTTTTGACGGGCATGAAAATGTAAAAGGTGTGTAAAAGGCAAAGGTGGAGAACATAAGAACAAGTCATGCAGATATTACAGCCATATCCACAACAAACAACACGAGCAGGAAGCCAGATTGGCCGTGCTTGGAACCCAAGAAAAAATGAGATACTCCACAAAGTAGAGGGAAGAAAAATGTTGATAACTAAACACTGTGTACAAATGCAAATGGGCAATCACCAGCCAAAGTAGCTAAAGAGAAATTTGCCAGCTTCAAGCAAGAGATAAACATAGAAGGGAAAGGCTCAAAGAACTGCAGACGTTTTATGATACTATAATCATAATAGGGTGACACGCAATAGAACTTGACAAAAAGGGGAAGAAAAAGCACACAAGTCAAACAATTCCAAGAAAGAGCGAGAAAACAAAGTAACATGTAAGTGACCCTTTATTTCCCTCCATGCTACTCAAGAGAGAGGTAAATACCATGAAGTCATTAAGAGGTTTACTAACACACACACACACACACACACACCATAACAGATCAAAACACACTAAAATTTAATTGTCAAATTTTAAAAGAGGGAAGCTATGCTATATGGAAGTTAAACTTACTAAAAATCATATATATACAGATATTAACAGATCAAAACACACCATAACAGCAAAAATCAGTATTAATCCAGAAGTTATGCAACCCTATCCTTGCAAGTCGTTAGCCATCATGGACTATATTTAGTAGACCTCATGTAAAAAAAGTTTTTTACGGAAAGAAAGTGCATTTCGAAAAGGTTTAACATAAAGTAAGCATAGATGGAAAAAAAAAAGTACCTCCGAGTGAAGAGCAGAATTCTCAATGAAAACATCAAGTCCAGCAACAAAAGAAAATTAAAAGTAGACAGTATGAGGATAGCAAACCAACAAATTAAATAATCATGACTATATTAAGTAAAAAGAATGGAGAAATAATACAAGAAATGAAATAGTAAAACAGAAAAGCATAGAAAACCTCAGCTTCATGCTATCAAGGTATCATGACAGATAAAAGAAGGTACCGGAAGAGGGGTGAAGGATAGAGGGCAAAAACATATAATCTGCAACCACATTGAATGTATTTACTACCTCCGTTTCACAATAAGTGAAACACTTCTTTTATTTGGACTAGTCACAATAAGTGCAATCAAGCTCTAAATAGTAAAAAAAGTTCACTCTTATTACAAATATGCCACCAAAAAGCAAGAGGGGACCACAACTTTTTTGTTTCATCACTCTACTTTATTGTGGTTCCAACTTTCTCTCTCTACGTTCCTTGGTAACTCCTCACTTTCTCTATGTTTCACTTATTGTGAAACGGAGGAAGTATTATCTTTAAATAGGTAAAATTGACCTCAACACCACAAAATATGGCGCGGGTGCGCCCAACACCACCAACTTTTTGGACTGGGTGCACCAAGTGTCATAAATGACGCCAGAGCTAACTTTTCTTGCCGAAGGTGGGGAATTCGAGTTATTTTTTCCCCATTTTCCCTTTTTTCTTCATTTATCCTATTTTTTAATCGATTAGAAGCCTAAGTCATGTGAACATGTGTCGAGAAAAGTTAGCTTCGGTGTCATTTATGACACTCACTACACCCAACCAATAGTTTGTGGTGTTTTGGCTATAAGTCAAAGTTGGTGGCGCTGGGTGCACCTGAGCCATAGTTTGTGGTGTTGAGGCCAATTTTGTCTTTAATATATGTTTCATCCATTATTCTTCTCATTCAATCTCTCTCTCTCTCATTCTCATCTCAACCACCACTAGCTTCTTAATTTTCTTGGATGGCTAAGACTCACCCTATAGAATATAGGAGGCTTGATAGATGAATGATAGATTGGCCACTAAGTTTATAAAGTATTATCTTGTAACATAGAACTCCTGAGAATTTAAGCAACCCATCACCATGCATGATTCACTACAACATATCAAAAGTCGATGTACAATATCGTCATCAGTCTCACTATTACCAAGCATGATCAACCTCATGCAATCTGCTCTATTTCTGAAAATACCATGTCTAATAATCATATTTCAAATAACCCTCCCCCACCCCCTTACACCCTAATTTACACTCTGTGACTTTTAACACTTAGTTTGGATAGCATTTTGGAGGGGAAGGAAGGGGAGCGGAAAAATGAGAAAAGAAAGGGAGGTGAGAGAAAGAGTGAGCTCCCATTTTCCTTCTAAGTCTTTCGGTCTTTCCAATTGTGGAAGGATGCGATAAATAGATGGGGGAAGGAAAATGGATCCCTCCAATTCTTTTCCTTTCCCTTTGCCTATGTCATATCCAAACAACTACACAAGGGATATGAAAGTCTCACTTCCCCTTCCCTCCCTTCCCCTTCAAATCTTGCTATCGACAGTTTTGAGACATAGTGTAAGGCATCTCTCTGACTCACTATAGTCCTATCTAGACTAGACATAGAAGTCTTCTGTTGTTACATCAATGAAAGGAGCGATCAACAAATAGCACGCACCATGGCACGTTACCATGATTTGTCTTCATAGCTTCATCCATAACCATAGAAATCAGTGTTAAACCAGATGGAAAATGTCACATTGTTCCTCAATCAAAAATAAAATTGATAATAAAAAAGTCACCCCCATAATCTAGGACTGAATCATAAAGTCACCTTTGTCTTACTATACAACCATGTTACACTACAATTCCTGTAATTCCACCTGAAGTAAATGAAAATGTTATAATTCTAACTTTATACTTCCTCATTAGTAACAGAAAGGGGAGAAGAGCAAGGAGCCGCGTCCGTCCATTAGATCTCTGAGATACACCAACCAAAATTACATCTCAAATTACGAAGGTATATTAACTTTCAACTATTAGATAGATAGATTCTAAAACTGTATAACATTAAAGTAACTAGACTTTTTCTCTTCTTTAAGACTCGAGATTTATCTTCTACAACTATATTAGTAGGATTTCATCACAAAAATGCCACTTGATGTACATGTTCTGTACATCTCGGGAAGAAGGGGACATAAAGCGGAGAAATTTTGAACTTCGATTTCATGTTCTACAAGAACGGATAAACCCATATTTAATCGGTATTACGAATTTACGGTTTATTTGAACCCAAAAATCCTCCAACAACAAGTTATTGTACATGGCAACTAAAAGAAACAACGAACGCCAAAAAAAAAAAAAACAGCGAGCACTCAGATATAAACGTTAGTTTTATAGACTGGTATTCTAGTAATCAGATAGTTTTCACACCATAAATACAGTAAAAATAAGAAAAAAAAAGTCAAATGCTCTCAAATCAAATGCTCTCAAATCAAATGCTCTCAAGTCTCAAGTCACCTCCCCCCTAGTTCGTCCCCACATGAACCTTCCACTCAAGAAAGAGACTTAATCAACAGATCCACCAAAAAAACCAAACGAAAGATCACCCATCTCATTTTCAACAACCAATCTGAACAAGATGCCAATTTAGAGATTGAGCCTAGTACAGCCCCTGCTATAAATCAACCTTCATTCAGAGACCTTGTGATGGGTAATTCTGCCCAGGCTATGGATGTTAATCATCTAATTGATGATTCTGATCTGTCAGATGATGATGAGCCTCCCAAAGACATCCCTGATGATCCAAAGTGCCCAGTAATCCTTCTTACAAAAGAGGAAAAGAAAAGGCTACGAGAGCCTTGGAAGAGGGCTATCATTATCAAGATGTTTAATGCTAAAATTGGCTATATGTCATTGATGAAAAGATTGAAACGAAAATGGGATTTGAAAGGAGGACTCATTTTAACTGATATAGGCCATGATTACTTTATTGGGCGCTTCTCTTCTACTGATGACTACAATCATGTGCTCACGCAGGGGCCATGGATGTTAGATGATAATTATCTAACTATTCGGAAATGGGTCCCGAACTTTCTCCCCGACAATGAACCCATGAGATTCCTCACAGCTTGGGTCCGTATACCAAACTTATCAGTAGAATATTTTGATAAGGAGTTCCTCCTTAAAGTTGGCAGTAAAATTGGGAAAGTTACTCGAATCGACCAACACACTGCGAATGCAGAGAGAGGTCAGTTTACGCGTTTAAGTGTTGAGCTGGACCTTAATAAACCTCTTCTATCCAAGTTCTGGTTAAAAGGGAGAGTTTGGAAAATTCAGTATGAAGGGTTGAAACTCATCTGTTTCAAATGTGGCAAAATTGGTCACTCTACCGATAGTTGCAAGGAAAACTGTGATGCAGCTAATAATGTAGATACTCTGATCCAGAACCAAGATAACAATGAACAGTGCGACGGAATGAGTCATGGGGTAGTGAATCCAGAGTTTGAGGATGAATTTGGTTCTTGGATGTTGGTTAATAAACCTCCTCCAAGAAAGCGTGTACCTAGAACCACCACCTCTGGTGGACCAACCACCAAAGGGGGTCAGAAACCCCCAAACCAAAATAGGCAAGCTGAAGCCCATAACGTCAATCAAGGAGGCTCCAGATTTTCAAACCTGCAAAGCCAAATTAGAGGAGAAGATATTGCTAAGGAAATTTCCCCCCAAATTTTAGAAACGGTTGATTTGGGGAAGGAATCCCAATTCCATATCACGCATGATCACAATAATACCTTTAATTTGGGCAGAATTACGGGCAATTTGAACCAAGATAGAGTCAATCAAGGTAAACCTAAACAATGGAAAGAAAAGATAAGACAGGAAGGAACTTTCCAAAGAAATGTGCTAAGAAATAAAACTAATGATTCTGTTTCCCAAGAGTTTCCCACAATTAATTTGGCAAGTGCGGATGGAAAGGAAAACCAATCTATTACTTTCAAAGCCGTTCAAAACAATGAACCGAAACAATCCCCTGTAGTCACAACTTCACAGTCAGAGAACCAAGCCACAAAAAATTCCATCCAACATGCCCAACCCAATGCCACTCCGTATTCCTCTACCAAGCCAGTTGAGCATTCCACCGGAGAAAATCATCTGTGCCGAAGCCCCAATGGCCCAACCTTACATGGGAACAACCGACCCCCTGATCCACAAATTGGAGGTGGAGATACACTCATGGGAGGGGTCGAGGCCGGAGACACCGGAGTTAATTATAACTCTGAAAATTCCCAACAATGTTAATCGTGCTCTACGATTTTTGACTGATGCTTTCAAAGGTAATTTTCCGAACTTGTTGAATTATATGGATAGTTTACGAGCTAATCAACCAAATCTTCCACCCATAACTTGTATGGTGTGGAATGTCCAAGGAGCTGGTAGCAGGGAATTCGTTAATGTGCTAAAAGAAATTGTGAGAATTCACAAACCATCTGTTCTAGCCTTGGTGGAGACCCATATGGGCGGAGCTCATGCTTCCAAAATTGCTGATATAATTGGCTATACTGGACATACGAGGATGGATGCACAAGGGTTTAGTGGTGGAATATGGGTTTACTGGCGCAAGGAGTTTGTCACTATTCACCCTATTCACCAACACAACCAGTACATCACAATGGAGATTACTCGGAATGGGGATGAACCCTGGTTTTTTACGGCCATTTATGCCAGCCCTGACCCGTCGAGACGTCAAGATCTTTGGCGAGAGCTTAAGGACTTCGCTGACACTAACCAACATCCCTGGTTACTAGGGGGGATTTCAATGAAACAAGGTTTGGTTGGGAGAGGAGTTCAAGTTGCGCTGAAACTTCACGGAGAAGTGATCGGTTCAATCAATGGGTTGATGATGCTCAATTAATAGAAGTGGAGTTTTCAGGGCCAGCTCATACCTGCTAGGGGTAATTCGCCGGAAACTCGTCGGAGCGCGAGACTTGACAGGGCCTTGTGTAACTCAAATTGAGGGCTGAAGTTTGACAAAGCCCATGTTAAACATCTCCCTGCACTTCAGTCGGACCATAACCACATCCTTATATCTTCAAATGGTTTTGCGCCTATGGCATCAATGAATCACCCTTTCCGTTTTCAAGCGGTTTGGCTCTCCCATGAAACCTTTTCGGATTTTATCCACGATAAATGGAATAAAACGGAAGCTTTGGTCCCGCATTTAAAGAAATTTTCAGAGGAACTCCAAACGTGGAGTAGAGAGAACTTCTATAACATTTTTCGTCAGAAGAGAACTCTCATGGCAAGAATTGAAGGAATTCAGAAAACACCGACTGGAGAGAGAAATTCGAGCCTCCTCAAACTCGAAGCCAAGCTGAGAAGGGAGCTTGATGAAGTGCTCAGACAGGAAGAAATCTTGTGGAACCAGAAGGCAAGGGTCGATTGGATCAATGATGGAGACAGAAACACCTCCTACTTCCATCTGAGTACTGTTATCCGGAGATGGAAGAACAAAATAGCAGCTTTGAAAAACTCGAATGGAGACTGGATCCACGACCCAGGTATGGTGAAATCGATGGTTATGGAGTATTTTATGACTCTTTTTACAGAGGAAGACGCTGAGAACGAAACTGGGGCCAATGATTTACCTTATGGTATTTGTACCGAATTTTCACCAGAGGACTGTAACTTGTTAAGTAGGCCCTACATCAAGAGTGACATTGACCTTGTTGTACAAAATATGGGCTCTCTTAAGGCCCCTGGGCCAGATGGCTATCAGGCCTTATTTTATCAAAAGCATTGGGACCTGGTGAGTCCAAATGTTTATAAAATGGTGCTTGAGGCTTAAGAGGGTAAAGGGCTGCCCGGCTCAATCAATGAAACTTTTTTAGTGCTTATTCCTAAAACTGAAAAGCCGAAGAATCCAGCTCATTTTAGGTCCATCAGCCTTCGTAACGTGGCATACAAAATTATCACCAAAGCAATAGTTAACAGAATTAAACCAGTCCTTCCTCTCATTACTTCGGCTTCCCAGTCCAGTTTTATACCAGGGAGGCAGATAACGGATAATATTGTCATAGTCCAAGAAGTGATCCACACAATGAAAAGAAAACAAGGTTCGAAGGGGTTTATGGCTATTAAGATCGACTTTGAAAAGGCCTATGATCGCTTGAAGTGGTCTTTCATTCGAGAGACTTTAAGTGAAATGAATTTTCCCATGCTTATGATCGAGGTGATAATGGAATGTGTAACTTCTTCGTCTATGCGAATATTGTGGAATGGGCAGCAGGCGGAGTCATTCCGTCCTACTAGGGGCATTAGACAAGGAGACCCCCTGTCTCCTTATCTTTTTGTCTTGTGTATGGAACGGCTAAATCATATTATTGAAGAAGCGATCATTGGGAAAGCTTGGAAGCCTATCCAAGCTAGCCGTGGAAGGCCTCTTATTTCTAACTTGTTTTTTGCAGATGATATTATGTTATTTGCAGAAGCATCGCATGAACAAGCTTCAGTTATAGGACATTGTTTGGAAAGGTTCTGCAAGGCGTCAGGTCAAAAAGTTAGCTTTACCAAATCTAGAGTTTATTACTCTAACAATGTGCCGCTGCAAGATAGAGTTGATATCAGCAATGCTATGAACATGGAGATGACAGAAGATCTGGGGCTTTACTTGGGAATGCCTACCCTCACAAGTCGAGTAACAAGGGAGACTTTTAGCCACCTTTGTGAAAAAATAGACCGGAAGCTTTCTGGATGGAAATCTCTATCCCTTGCGGGACGCATTACCTTAGCTAAATCAACCATAGCCACGCTTAGCTATTACTCTATGCAGACAGCTAAGATTCCAAGAACGGTGTGTGATGACATTGATCGTAGAACAAGAAGGTTCATTTGGGGAGGTAATGAGAATCAACGGAAAATACACCTTCTTTCTTGGGAAACGGTTCAAAAACCTCGCAACCAAGGGGGTTTAGGGATGCGCTCGGCAAGGCAAGCTAACTCAGCCTTCTTGACAAAGTTGGGGTGGAGGGTTCTTGCAGAACCAAATTCGTTATGGTCGCGAGTTATTAGACACAAATATTGTAAGGGTAGGTGTGATATTGATATGTTCACACCCACCAAAAACATGTCAAATGTGTGGCGCGGCATATCAGAAAATGCGAACTGGCTTCATAAGGGATCTATGGTTGATATAGGAAATGGGAGGTCCACACTTTTCTGGGACCATTGTTGGGTCACAAACTCACCTCTTAGAGAAGCTGTTCTGAGCCCTATTCCTAATGAAATTGAAGGTGCGGTCGTGGAAGAAATGTGGGGCCCAGGATTGGAAATGGGAGAGTTTTGGCTATCTCTTGCCACCTGATATGCTGAAGATGATAGCGTCTCACAAATTAATTGAAGACCCCACAGTGGGGGATTTGAGATATTGGAGGGGTGCAAATAAAAGCGGCTTCTCGATCAAATACGCAATGCAACTGATCCGGAATGAGCAGGATGAAAGTACGAGTGTTACTTGGGATTTAATCTGGAAGCTTCCTGTTCAACAGAGGATTAGAGTTTGTCTTTGGCTAATAATGCATAATAGGCTGCTTTACAATGTAAATAGATTCAAGAGGCAGCTAACTAATGATCCAAGATGTGAAAGGTGTTCATCAGGGAACGAGGAAACTCTCTTGCACCTTCTTCGTGACTGCCACATTGCAAAAAATATATGGAGAAGCATTGGTGGACTTGCTCGCTATCCAGAGTTCTTTAATGGTGACTTACATACCTGGTTGACTGCTAATCTCAAAGCTGAAGGGCTCATTTCATCTGAGAAATGGACTACCCTCTTTGCTACAACCATATGGTGGATTTGGAAGTGGCGGAACTATGCTATTTTTGGGCGCAATGAAGAGATTCCTATTGATACAGGTAGGTTCCTCCACACGAAAGCTGAAGAAATGTGGGATGCTATGAGAAGATCAAATGGAACTGAGCCAAGTGCGATTGCTCGTATTAGGAGGGAGATTTTTGTTAGGTGGCAGTCCCCACCACATCAGTGGTTTTGCCTGAACACCGATGGGGCTTCGAAACAACCTCAGGGATTGGCTGGAGGGGGTGGAGTCATAAGGGATGAGCGTGGCATTTTTGTGAAAGCCTTTATAGCAAACTTTAGAATATGTTCTTCCTACAGAGCTGAATTAAAGCTGCTATCATAGGTCTCCAAATGGCCTTTGATATGGGTATTCAAAAACTCATCCTTCAGATGGATAATGAAAATTGTGTCCACGTGATTAGAAGTGAAGCCATCCACGTGAATGAAGCCTATCATACCACGAATGCATGCAGGAAAATCATTGCGCTAGGAGATTGGAAGGTGCAACTCCAACACTGTTACAGAGAAGGCAACAAGGTTGCAGACAAGTTGGCTAATATGGGCGTTTTTAATTCGGATAGTACAGTTTATTTTGATGTCCCTCCTCTAGAGATATCTAATCTGCTTAGTAATGACATTAAAGGAGTTACTACTCCTAGGTTTGTAATTTGAGCTGTTCTTGGCTCTCCTCTGCATCAAAAAAAAAAAAGATAGTTTTCACACCCACTAAAATTTGCATCAAACAATTCTAATTTATATCCACCTCACTTTCTTTTGTTTAGATTACCACCAATAACGGATTTCATGAGAAAAAAAATGGAATATTCCATGTAAAATTGACGATTGAAATCTGTCAAATGGTGGCAATTTAGGATAAGAATAGTTATTTAAAACAAATGTTTATAATGTGGTTATTTGAAAAAAAAAATTTGATTCTATAAGGTGGTTACAATTAAACAAAAAACCTACAAAAACATTTTTGGTGTGGAGAGCTACAACAATCCGTAGATGGTGTACACATTTGTATGGTTAGAAAGGTGCACACATGCACATGTACAAGGGTAAATGATCTAAACGGAATTTGATCTCACGGCTTTGAGTACCACTCCCAAAACTGTGAGTTGACAAAAAAAATCAATAAAATAATATAGTAAAACTAACTTGATTGGGCTGATCTTTCTGAGCAAGACGAGTAGGTGCTGTGTCATTGGCAATATCTTCGAAAGATGATGCTCTGATTTTCGTGGTTGCGAAAGAAGTATTCGACGGAGGCGAGATTCTGAAGGGGCGACGACGAATATATTGGGCAGACAGATTATATGGGAGGCGAAGCAAGGCGCAGTGATAGCTTTGAGAAACAATGAGACGAGGAGCGACGCTGGTGGTGGCGCGAGAGGAATAGTATGGCATTAGTAGTAAGTGTGTGCACATAATCATTTGCGCCATTCTTTGTGTTTGTTTATCTCTTCATCCTTGTCCTCTCACCTTTGATTCGGGAGCTTACATTCGGGAGCTTACATTCTTTTTAATTAACACATTTTTTTAGTCTGTTTCTTTTTAATCTATCGCGGTTGCTAAACTATCTTTATTATATAAGCCAAGGAAGGAGCTATGGTGTCCTCCTTTGAAAAGACTTTTTAACCCTTCATCCAATAAAAATACTTATCTATTAAGATTTTGAAATTTTCCTCAATCACAGTCCTTCCTAATTTAAAATATGTATATCAAAAGAAGTTCAAAATAGCTAAAATAAACTTTCATAAAAATATGTGTAGTGAAAGAAAAAATTTATGATTGAAGAACAAATTAAAATAAGTAAAGCAGTTTTTAAATCAATTACAAAATCAAAGACAAAAATTTTAATTTTACCTAAACTTTGAAATGCAATAACAATACCAATATCCATTAACAAGTAATAAAAATACCAAGAAAACAACTTCTTCATCAAGTAATTTTTATATTTTGTATTTACACCAAACGATATTCAATTAGAACTAATGATGATTGAAAATTACATTCTTCAAAATTACACTTAAATGAAATTTAATGATAACCGCCAAAATAATCCACGCACGCATCGCGTGCAAAAAAGACTAGTTCAGTTAGTACTATATCTCATCTACTTAATCCTCTTTTTTTTACCCCATATCATCCATTTTTTATATTTGAAGTCACTTTTTAGTTTATGTCTCTAGGTTTTCAGTTTATCTCTCATACTTTTCTACTTATTTTTTTGTCCTCCCCCAAAGTAGGGTGAGTAAACTTAAAAAAAACAAAGGAGGTATTCAAAAGTTGGATTGTTAGGTATGTTGGATTTTATGGGCTTGTTGCATATTACTCACATTTCTAAAAGTTCTTTTATTAATAACTACTAAAATTATATGTTTGCCAACTCACATCATTAAATATCAATATTTTGAATTATGGCAATATGTATAAATAAAAATGGGAAATTGTCATTGGCAAAGGCGGATCCGGCTTGGGTTCAACTGAACCCACGAAAGTCTGGAGAAAAAAGAAGAAAATCAGCGAAAAATCGAAATAAAAAAAATTAGATATAACTTTTATGCACTGTATTATATCATTGTATTGCTCTATGGTTTTGAGGTTTGTTGGAAATCTTGGGCCGGAAATCTTCTATCATAACACGCGGGTTCGACTCTTACTGAGGGGTTTTTGTTTCTTTTTTCTATGTTTTTATTGTCTCCGTTTCCCTTTTTGCTTTTCATCTACCATTTTTGTTTTCTTTCTATACAACTTCCTTTTTTTTTTTTTGATTCAAATAGAACTTTAATTTTTAATTTTGTTTTAGCTTTCTTTGGTTGTAAGAGAGCATATTCTTCATTTTTTTTTGAAATTTTTTCCCAAATAACCTCAACTTTTACCCATCTTATAATAATCTCAATTTTTTATTATTTTGGAAACACCCAAGTTCAAGTACAATCTTATTGAAATAATATGAACTCTTTAATCTCCTATATACAATATATTCAAAATGCATTAGTGACGCTGTGATAGCAAGAAAAATAAGAGTTTTGGATTATTATGAGAACCATCCCAAAACATAAAAATAAAATTAAATTACTCACATCAAGTTTCCTTTTCTTAATTGTTTTTAGATACCAAACTAATGTCTGACAGTGACTCAGCGTATTACTTTCGAACTTTTTGCCTTTCAATTTTTAGTTTGCAATTAGTTAATGCTTATCTACTTGGATTCATATTTCTTCCAAAAAGATGCGGATTTAATTGTCATTTTGTACATCGATATTTTTTTGAATGCTTAAATAAGTGTTATATAATTGCTAATGAATAAACAAATTTAATTTTATTTATCTTACGTTTGTTCGGAGTACTCCGAATCCACGTGGGTCAAATCCTGGATCCGCCACTGGTCATTGGGAGCTCTAGTCCTACATTTTGCGTTTTGCATTTGCTAATCCAGTGTTATTTTTTAATATAATTGGTAGCCCTAACCCCATACTTAGGTTGTTTCCCAAATATGAACATATTGGTGCTTTATGGTTAAAAACATATTAATATAAATGATATACTAACATATATCTAACCTAATAAAATAATAGAGTATCCTTAATGTCATATACACTTTCCTAAAATCATTAGAATCAAACACTATTAATGTCACATATCTTATCCAATATATAAAGCGTAATTATGGTCATGTTTGGGAAACAACATAGAGTATAGGGCTACCTGATATTTCAAAATAAAAGGTTACCTGGTGTAAAATACCAAAACACACGGCTATTAATGAGAATTTCGAATAAAAATTATGAAAAACTGATATTTTAAATGTATATCTCAAGAAGACAAGATTTCAATTACATCTATAATCTATAAAAGTAATGTATCTAGGATATCAATCATATTCTCTTCACTAAGTCTTGTGTAAGATTGTCTTACTATAGAATTATGGTAAGTCCACCACCTCACTTTGTTTTGTAAAAGAGTCACTTTGTAAGGTAAAGGAAAAATTAATGCTATGGGGGCTCAACTATGAGCAGTTTTATTTAATAGGTCCCAACTATTAATAATCCAGTGGTAGACCCAACTATTGCATGATCAATTTTTGTGTGGGCCTAACAGGTCAATTAACCCGCTACTTCAGGTTAATGAGGTCACTGACATATTTAGCCAACACATGACTTTAAAATCAACTTGGACCACCTCCACCTTTTTTGAGCTAGCTTCTCCCTCTGCGCTCTTTGTCCTTCTCCCTCTCTATTATTTCTCTTTTGAAAATCCATGGTTGCCTCCTTAAGTTAACTATTCAAATCCACACCAGGAAAGCCAAAATGTGAATGCGAAGTTGTTGCTTGCCTGCTCTTGCTTCTCCGCTACTTCTGTTTTTTGTAGTGAAGGCCCTATTCTTCTAGTTGCGTAAATCAAGAGACACCATTATTCAATTTTCTATTGTTTCTTGAATTTAAAAATTTTAGAGACTTTAATTGCTACTAAACCAAAAAGAAGAAGTTAGATCTCTTTTTTGTTTCTTTGCTTAAATCAACTCTATGTAAAAATTTTCTTCTAAAGGAATATACCTTATTCCTTATCTAAGGCCCATTTATTATTTATTGTAAATGATCTTTGTACATTGGGCCTGTGGTCCATTTCCTTTCTCTTTCTTTAGGTTTCTCTTATCTTTGTGTATATATAGGAACCTTACTCTATAGCTAGCCGTTAGGTTGTAATATACTCTTAACATATTGCTTCATTTATCACAAACATACAAAACATCATCAAGATGAGCGTCGTCTTCTACATCCATGAGATTGTGAATCAATATTATATCACTTAAAGTTTTCATGGTATCATAGCAAGTTTACCAATAAAGCCTTCATTTTTCCTTTTCTTTTCCCACGAAAAACTTTCTTTTACTTCACCATTGGTCTAAGCTCATCGTTTTCCTACCTACCAAAAAGTCTCTCATCCCTCATCTTCCTACCAGGCCCGTCCCTGACAGTTTGGAGGCCTTGGGCGAACTAAGAAAAATGGGCCCTCCCCAATGTCATATATTTTATATCACATCATCCTCTACATTGAGTTGTCAGTTGGAGTATGGGTTTTGGATTACGAAATTGTGTAATCGCTTTGGCATTTTAGATTACTTTTTTAATATTTTTCTGGGTTTGAATTATGAAAAAAGAAAAAGGAAATAATAGAACCACTCACTTTCTTAACAATTCCACTGTGACATTCGTGTTTTTTTTTTATCAACATCTAATATGTTTGACTATCTTATTACTTTATCGATTCGTACAATTTTTGTAAAATATAATGTTTTGAATGTAATATACATTGAGATAAATTTAATAACATTTCATATTAACATTTGTACTTATATATTAGTAACTTTATAGTCGAATTAGAGTCAAAGAACAATGTAAACATAAAAAGTGACAATTATATAAAACCGAAGGGGATGTGAAATAGCAAAAGCGACATAGTTACTAAAAAAAAACCACTTACTAAAGATTAAGTAGCTATATGAAATCACTTGAAACAAAAGAAAACCAAAAAAAGAAAATATAGGAACTGGAGTTTTTTTTTTGATAAGCAAACTGAAGCCATTTTAAAATCATTGAAAATAAAAGGAAACCAAAAAGGAAAAAAATAGGAAGCAATATTACGTGAGATTCGAACCTGAGTGAACGAATACAATGGAATTGTTATGTCAATTAGTAAACCAAGCAGCTAACACGCTATACTTGGTAAATGTTATGCGTTCAGTTTATTTATTTGTAACTGCAGATTGCAAAACAGCAATTTGGGCTTTTTTCCCTGGGCCCTGGGCGGGCGCCCCTCCTGCCCAGGCTCAGGGACGGGCCTGCTTCCTACATCATGATCGGTGCATCTGAAGAAACCCAGAAAATAGATCCATTACACACTCTTTTCTTACATCACGCATACCACCCAAGTTATATCCTTTCACCTGAGCCTCTCGACGGCAACAACTACAACTAGTGGAAAAGAGCTTGCATTATTTCTCTACAAACCAAAGAACAAACTCGGCCTCATAACCCAAAAATGTCCCAAACCCAGTAGTGCTTCACCTAACCTTAGCCAGTGGGAACGATGCGATAATATGGTCATTTCATGGCTAATCCATTCCATGACCAAAGATATTGCCTCGAGTATTCTGTATTGTGGCTCATCGGCAGAGATTTGGTCCGAACTTGAGGTGCGTTACGCTCATATGAGTGGAACGAAAATCTACAAAATCCAAAATGACATCACCAACTTCTCACAAAACAACCTTTCCATCACAAACTACTTCGCCAAACTCAAATACCTACATGATGAATACATGGAAGCCATTGATTTACCAACTTGCACTTGCGGCTCAGCTTAAGCCTTCTCCCAACTCATTCAAGACCAACATCTTATGCATTTCTTAATGGGTCTCAATGAACCATACAACACAATAAGAGGCAACCTCCTCATGAAATCACCGCTTCCCTCTGTAAACCAAGCTTATCATGCTCTTCTTGAGAAAGAAATGCAAAGCGAAATCACGAGTACTTCTACTGTAGACCCGGAAGCTTCGGCAATTGCTTCTTTCAACAAGAAATTCCAGCAAGGCTTCAACAACAAAACCTATCTAAATGACTACCAAAAGAACTAATAAGCTTTCACAAACTACAGAGGAAACACGGTGAAGAAGAACAACTTCTATTGTGACTATTGTAAGGGCCCACAACACTCCATCGAAAGATGTTATAAGCTAAATGGCTACCCACCAAACCACAAGTCCAACAACAACAACAATGGGCACAATTATGGTAAGGGCAAGAAGATTGCAGCATATTGTCATGCGAACCCCTCTAGAGAGGAAGAGAATGAAGGCGGAAGTGCAAATGGGTAACACATGATCAGTCAAGGCCAATGCAATCATCTCATAGACATGATTAACAAGCAAATTTGAAAAATGGAGCAGCTATCACTCAGGACGCCACCTCCACAGCCGTGCCTGCAGGTAAAGTCCTTTGTTCTATGATAGAGGTGCCACTGACCACATCAGTCCTCACCTTTCTCATTTCATCACCTATAAGAAAGTCATTGGTCCTCACAATCACATAAGCACCGCCAATGGCCACAAAGCCGAAGTTAAACATATAGGTAGCGTTCGTTTGAAAAACGACCTTATCTAGTTATCTTGCACAATGTTCTCCACGTTCCTGAATTTCATTTCAATCTCATCTCAATAAATAAATTCACCTCACATCTAGATTGTTTTCTCCAGGTTCATTCCATGAGCAAGCCTATGTTTCTTGGCAAACACAAAAATGGACTTTACTATGTGGACTCAACCTTAGAGAAAGAAGATGAAGTTCATAATACCAACCTTGCTATAGATAGTATAGTGACACCTTTTCTTGGAGATAGTACTCAAAAATATTGTAATGAGGTTTCTTTTCCTGTTATCTCAGACACTTCTGTTCAAAACTCTTTTTGTAATGTCTCACATGTTCCTAGAAATGAAAAGTTTACTATTTTGATGTGGCACTTATGTTTGGAATACCCCCCTTTTGATAAATTGCATTTAATTCCTGGTATGCCACATGGAACATCAAACACTCACATATGTCATGTTTGCCCACAAGCTCGTAAAACAATAAAACCCTTTCCAACCAGCAGCATTAAAATCCATTCTCCATTTGAATTAATTCACATTGATACTTAGGGCCCGTATAAATATACTACCCATGTCGGCCACAAATATTTTCTAACAATTGTTGACGACTACTCTCGGTGTACATGGACCCATTTAATGCAATCAAAGACTGATGGCATTTCTATCATTAAGTCCATAATCGCCTATGCCCAAACACATTTCAACACCAAGGTTAAGACCATTCCCATCGATAATGCTTTAGAATTGTGTGAAGGCTATGCGAAAGATTTTTATCGAGAAAATGGGATAGAACACCAAACTAGTATATGTGACACCCGTCAACAAAATGGCATCGTTGAACGCAAACACCGTCACCTTTTGGAAATGGCTCGCTTCCTCCAATTTCAATCCAAACTTCCCATTAAATTTTGGGGTGAGTGTATCCTTGATAAGTCATATTTATATATAGTTTTTAGGTGCATTTAGGTTGCATTTTAGAGCATTTAGATTCATATTTAGGTTCATTATTGCATCATATTCTTAAGTTATATTATTCTACTCCTATTCGGTATGTTTTCTTGTTTTTGATGAATTTTAGGTAATGAGAACATATTTGGAGTATGATTAGCTAAGCTTAAGGATTAAGAGCATTTGGAAGGAAGGTGCATTGCATAAGGATCGTTTGGATATCTTTTAGTAGGAGTTTGAGCAAAAATAAAGCGGAAAAGCATTAGAAGAAATGTGGAAAAGGAGTCATGTCTACTCTTCTGACCATAACTTTTGATGTGCTTGATATAATTGAATAATTCCAGCATATTTGGAAACTATACTTGAAGAGCTTTCCAACGAAGGTGGAACGCCCCGAGGAGACTTTTATTCAAGGAGTTATATCTTTCAGAAGTTCGGACTGTTTTTGCTGGAATCTGTGACGCGTACGCGCGGATCACTATTCCGCCCATTTAATGATATTTTGACTTTTCTTATCTTTGTAACTTACTTTCCTAGTTTTATTAGGTTACTTTAATATTATTTAGATTATGAATAACATCTTCTCTTCTCTTCTCCTCCCTTTTCAAGTTAGTTTTATTTTCTAGGTTTAGTTTTAGTCTTCTCTTCTTCTTTTTCTCTCTAATTTTAGTTGCAAACCCTAGTTTATGTTCTTCATTAATTGATGAGTTCTATTTCTTTATTTCATTGATTTCTTTGATCATGTTTTTCTTTGTAGATTTAGTTTCTATTATTTATTCCATGATAGAGTAGTTTTTATTTCTAGGGTTTGGGAATCCATGTTTATATATTATGAATCTTGAGTGATGTTGTTGATGGTTTGATTAGTCAATGATATTTCTGATTGATTAGTGTTTTTATTGTTAATCTTGCAACCTGATCAATTGTTTGATTAAATCTTGCTAATAATAGTTAGAATTGAAAGATCGACTTTTAGAGGCTTGCCTGCAATTAGCAAATCTAATTATATATGTTAGCGAACGTACTGCATATGTTGATTTGAGAGCGTTAAGACCCGACAGTAGGATTAACATGTGCTCTATATATCTGATTAATTGAATTATTGATTCTCCTTTTGATTGATTATAGTTATAAACATGGTGAACCATTGCCCTAGATCTTTTTAGTTTGATTTTCGTAGTTTGATTAGTTTAGAACCTTAATTCTCATATCTCTGATCTTGTTTAGTTTCTCCATACCTTAGAAGCTAGATTAGAACGACCATATCTCTGTGGATTCGACCCTACTTACTCTACTACATTGTTAGAAGGTTTGTTAGGAATTATTTTTGACAGGTGTACGACAACCTATCAATCCTTACCGCCACATATCTCATAAACCGCTTTCCTCTAAAAAGCCTTAGACACAAAACCCCTTTCGTAATCTTTCTCAAACAAAAACCCGAATACCTTCATTTGCGTTCTTTTGGATGCCTATGTTACGTATCCACTCTAAAAAAGGAACGCAACAATTTTTCTCCTCGGGCCAAGCCTTGTGTCTTCATGGGCTATCCTAATGGCCAAAAAGGGTACAAAGTTTTGAACCTTAATTTTGGGGCCTTTTTCACAAGTCGTAATGTCACTTTTTACGAAAATATCTTTCCATTCCACTTACCAAACCCGTCTCCACCTTCCTCCTTGTCTCCTCCTGCTCCATTGGATCCCATTTACATACCCAACTCCTATGACCCACTGCCAACTCACCCCACTCACTTTTCCCACCTTCCAATGACAATGACAATGACACAACATTATCTACCCCCGCCCCCGACCCACCAACGGTCACAGACTCCCCTCTTTCCTCTTTTAAATCACTCGGCTCTATCCTCCTTCATTAATCCTCCAACTTCCAACACTCACTTCATCCCCCCACCTCACCTCTTCACCGCTCTCTCGTTTTACCCGTTCACTCCCCTGACCCCACTCTCCGTCGTTCACCTTGCATTTCCAAACCCCCCTCATATTTACATGACTATGACACAACTCTCCCCAACTCTCCCCAACTCTCTCCTCACTGGTAATTGGTGTAACCTTGTCCACTATTCTGAGTTGCCTAATACATTTCATGCATTGGTCTCTATTGTTACTTCTCACCATGAACTCAGGTCATACAAAGACACTGATCCTTGTCAAGAATGGCAACAAGCCATGCAAGCTGAACTCAACGCCTTATTGAAAAATGATACATGGGATTTGGTGGATCTCCCCAAATGCAAGAAAGCCATCGGTAGTCGATCAGTTTATAAGTTGAAGTTTTGCAATGATGGCACCATTGATCGTTACAAGGCACGATTCGTGGCTTCTTTCTAATTCCCGGAGTTGACTTTGATGAAAAGTTATCTCCGGTTGTTAAGATGACCACCATTCGTTGCCTTATCGCCTTGTTGCTCCCTGATCTTGGCCTCTCCATCAATTGGAAGTGAACAACGCCTTCCTTCACGACGATTTGCACGAAGAGGTATACATGAAAGCCTAAGAAGGATACCACAACTCTCATCACTGGGTTTGCAAGCTCAAAAAATCTATCTATGGCCTCAAACAAGCGAGCCGCCAATGGTTCGCTAAACTCACCGGGGCTCTCCTCTCTCATGGTTTTTGTCAGCCCAAGAATGACTACTCAATGTTCATCCAACGTCATGATTCGAATATTACCATTATCACCGTCTATGTTGACGATCTTGTTATCACCGGGAGCAACTTTTCTCTCATCAACACCATCAAGAAATTTTTGGCCACCACCTTCAGCATCAAAGACCTCGGTCAAGCTCGATACTTCTTTGGTATCGAACTTGCTTACTTCTCCGAAGGCATCTCTCTCACCCAACACAAGTTCACTCAAGAGCTCCTCCAAGAAAGTGGCCTCCCTTCTCCTAAATCCGCTGCTACACCCCTTCCCCTCAACCTCAAGTTAAGCAAGGATGATGGTACCTTACTTAACGATCCTACTTCATATCGTAGCTTCATTGGCAAACTCAACTTCCTCACCCACACTCGTCCCAACATATCTTACGTCGTCCAAACTCTAAGCCAATTCATGCAAACCCCTCGCACTGCCCACTTATTCCCCCTCCATCACCTTCTATCCTACATTCACCATACCCATGGTCAAGGCATCCTTTTTCGACCTTTGCCCAGCCTCACACTTCAGGCCTTTTCCGACTCCGACTAGGGGAGCTGTCCCGATACTCGAAAGTCTTTAACCGATTATGTTCTCTTGCTTGGTGGCTCTCCAATTAGTTGGAAATCTAATAAAGAAAGTACCATATCTAAGTCCTCTTCTGAGGCTGAATATCGCGCCATGGCTCACGCCACGGTCGAGGTTACTTGGGTCGTCCGCTTGTTGACTGAAATGGGACTTTCTCAACTTATACCCTTTACCCTCTATTGCGACAATCAATCCGCCATCCATATAGGCAAAAACCCGATTTTGCTCGAACGGACTAAACACAATGACATCGATTGTCACTTTACTCGGGAGAAATTCCTTGAGGGTCTCCTACAACTCACTTACATTCCTACTCGTTCCCAGGTAGCAGACATTTTTACCAAAATTATCCCTTTGTCCCAGTTTCAACAGTTGATGTCCAAGCTGGGCATGGTTGACTTTCATCCCCCATTCCAGCTTCCGGGGGTAAACAACATACCTTATTCTTTATCTAAGGCCCACTTATTATTTATTGTAAATGATCTTTGTACATTGGGCCTGCGGTCCACTTCCTTTCTCTTTCTTTAGGTTTCTCTTATCTTTGTGTATATATAGGAACCTTACTCTATAGCAAGCCGTTAGGTTGTAATATACTTTTAAAATATTGCTTCATTTATCACAAACATACAAAACCTCATCTAGATGAGCGTCGTCTTCTTCATCCTTGAGATTCTGAATCAATATTATATCACCTAAGTTTTCATCTTCAATATCTTGCCTATATCTATGTCATATTATGGGCTTTGAAATTCTCAAAAACTGGATTTACATTCACTGTCTTGAAGCATACAAAGCAGAGAAAGGATGAAAGGAACTATGATGAGGGGAGTGTTTTTTGGGGGGTTTTACAAAGGACTGAGATATGTGGTTATAGTAGGTGGAAGAATGAACTTTAATTTTTATTTTGGATATCAACTAATTTTATTTCTTAATATGCTTACACCCATTTTGCTTTTCATTTTCAAAAGTGTTTGTGGAACTGGACTTGATGCACTTAATATGAATTGCTTGTGGTATTTTTGTTGACGCAAGAGAATTAGCAAGGGAGGAAACTAGATGAGGTGGAAGAAAACGAAACAAGGTGTCATGACTTTGGGGTTTAATTAACAGAGGAGAAAGAAGAAAAATAATTCCTTTGCTTCGAGTGTCTAGGGTTAAATTAGCAGAGGACAGTGAAATGAGGTGTGAGATGAAGCATCTGGCACCTAATGAGGGGGAAGGAGGAAGACCTGCACTCCATTTTAAATCAGGCCTTTTCCGACTCCGACTAGGGTAGTTGTCCCGATACTCGAAAGTCTTTAACCGATTATGTTCTCCTGCTTGGTGGCTCTCCAATTTGTTCAAAATCGAAGAAAGAAAGTACCATATCTAAGTCCTTTTCCGAGGCCGAATATCGCGCCATGGCTCACGCCACGATCGAGTTTACTTGGGTCGTCCGCTTGATGACTGAAATGGGACTCTCTCAACTTATTCCCTTTACCCTCCATTACGACAATCAATCCGCCATCCATATAGGCAAAAACCCGATTTTGCTCGAACGGACTAAACACAATGACATCGATTGTCACTTTACTAGGGAGAAATTCCTTGAGGGTCTCCTACAGCTCACTTACATTCCTACTCGTTCCCAGGTAGCGGACATTTTTACCAAAATTATCCCTTTGTCCCAGTTTCAACAGTTGATGTCCAAGCTGGGCATGGTTGACTTTCATCCCCCATTCCATCTTTCGGGAGGGGGGGAGGGTAAAATAACATACCTTATTCCTTTTCTAAGGCCCACTTATTATTTATTGTAAATGATCTTTGTACATTGGGCCTGCGGTCCATTTCCTTTTTCTTTCTTTAGGTTTCTCTTATCTTTGTGTATATATAGGAACCTTACTCTATAGCTAGCCGTTAGGTTGTAATATACTTTTAACATATTGCTTCATTTATCACAAACATACAAAACATCATCTAGATGATCAAGATGATCTGCGTCGTCTTCTTCATCCTTGAGATTGTGAATCAATATTATATCAGCTAAGTTTTCATCTTCAATATCTTGCCTATATCTATGTCATATTATGGGCTTTGAAATTCTCAAAAATTGGATTTTACATTCACTGTCTTGAAGCATACAAAGCAGTGAAAGGATGAAAGGAAATATGATGAGGGGATTGTTTTTTTGGGGGTTTTACAAAGGACTGAGATATGTGGTTATAGTAGGTAGAAGAATGAACTTTAATTTTTATTTTGGATATCAACTAATTTTATTTCTTAATATGCTTACACCCATTTTGCTTTTCATTTTCAAAAGTGTTCGTGGAACTGGACTTGATGCACTTAATGTGAGTTGCTTGTGGTATATTTGTTGATGCAAGAGAATTAGCAAGGGAGGAAACTAGATGAGGTGGAAGAAGAAGAAACAAGGTGTCATGACTTTGGGGTTTAATTAGCAGAGGAGAGAGAAGAAAAATAATTCCTTTGCTTCGAGTGTCTAGGGTTAAATTAGCAGAGGACAGTGAAATGAGGTGTGAGATGAAGCATCTGACACCTAATGAGGGGGAAGGAGGAAGACTTGCACGCCATTTTAAATCAGGCCTTTTTCGACTCCGACTAGGGTAGTTGTCCCGATACTCGAAAGTCTTTAACCGATTATGTTCTCCTGCTTGGTGGCTCTCCAATTAGTTCGAAATCGAAGAAAGAAAGTAGCATATCTAAGTCCTTTTCCGAGGCCGAATATCGCGCCATGGCTCACGCCACGGTCGAGGTTACTTGGGTCGTCCGCTTGATGACTGAAATGGGACTCTCTCAACTTATACCCTTTACCCTCCATTACGACAATCAATCCGCCATCCATATAGGCAAAAACCCGATTTTGCTCGAGCGGACTAAACACAATGACATCGTTTGTCACTTTACTAGGGAGAAATTCCTTGAGGGTCTCCTACAGCTCACTTACATTCCTACTCGTTCCCAGGTAGCGGACATTTTTACCAAAATTATCCCTTTGTCCCAGTTTCAACAATTGATGTCCAAGCTGGGCATGGTTAACTTTCATCCCCCATTCCATCTTTCGGGAGGGGGGGAGGGTAAAACAACATACCTTATTCCTTATCTAAGGCCCACTTATTATTTATTGTAAATGATCTTTGTACATTGGGCCTGCGGTCCATTTCCTTTTTCTTTCTTTAGGTTTCTCTTATCTTTGTGTATATATAGGAACCTTACTCTATAGCTAGCCGTTAGGTTGTAATATACTTTTAACATATTGCTTCATTTATCACAAACATACAAAACAACATCTAGATGATCTAGATGATCTGCGTCGTCTTCTTCATCCTTGAGATTGTGATTCAATATTATATCACCTAAGTTTTCATCTTCAATATCTTGCCTATATCTATGTCATATTATGGGCTTTGAAATTCTCAAAAATTGGATTTTACATTCACTGTCTTGAAGCATACAAAGCAGTGAAAGGATGAAAGGAAATATGATGAGGGGATCGGAGTGTTTTTTTGGGGGTTTTACAAAGGACTGAGATATGTGGTTATAGTAGGTGGAAGAATGAACTTTAATTTTTATTTTGGATATCAACTAATTTTATTTCTTAATATGCTTACACCCATTTTGCTTTTCATTTTCAAAAGTGTTCGTGGAACTGGACTTGATGCACTTAATGTGAGTTGCTTGTGGTATATTTGTTGATGCAAGAGAATTAGCAAGGGAGGAAACTAGATGAGGTGGAAGAAGAAGAAACAAGGTGTCATGACTTTGGGGTTTAATTAGCAGAGGAGAGAGAAGAAAAATAATTCCTTTGCTTCGAGTGTCTAGGGTTAAATTAGTAGAGGACAGTGAAATGAGGTGTGAGATGAAGCATCTGGCACCTAATGAGGGGGAAGGAGGAAGATTTGCACTCCATTGTTTTGGAGGTGTTGGTTGATAAATCGATGGATTTTCCAGGGTTGAAGAAGGGAGTGGACCCCACAAAAATGTTTAATTTGTTCAACCAGTTAAAGTTCATATAAGCGCAACGAAAAACTATACCCCCTACTGTTGAAACCTGCACAAAAAAATCAATATTTGACACTTTACAAAAATTGTTGGCCAATAGTTGGGATCTATTGTGTCAATTTTTCTAGGATTTTGCTAAATGTCGCGTTGTTATTTCTTACTAACGCCCTGTAATTTTGTACAAAATTTCATGGGTTTGTTTTCCCCATTCCCTCCTTTCCCCTTTCCCTTTCTTTATAAAAACCCCAACATGTGTCCCATGTGTTTCACGCTAAACCCACCCCACTTTCTTTATTCACTTTCATTTTCTCTTAAGATTCCGGCAATGACCACGGCGTTGACTGGCTTGACCGGCGTTGACTGGCGTTGACCAACTAGAAACAACCAACTCCGGCGTCATGGCAGACAATGTTTCCGCTTGTAAATGTAGTTAGGCGCCTAAAATAGGTGTTTGACCACACGGTCAGGCGCCTGTGGTATCCGATTTTTTACTGTCTTAATTAACGGTCTGAATCCGACGAAAGTCTCTCATTGGACTTTGAGTTTTATAAAACTTGGAAGTCGTCACCCTATTAATATCTGAATATGGACATATTTTCAAGAAAAATCATTCAAAACGATGATGACTTCATATGGATAAGGCTTTTTTGAAAATTGGTCTTTCATACCATGAGATAGGGTTCGGGGTTTAGCTTAAGAGATGCGAACGTCTAGTACTCGTCTCCACTTCCGTTGCGTTACTTTCCATTTTAAAGTAATCATGGCTATTAAAAAGAAAGAAAATCACATAATTTGCACATATACACATTAACCATTTTTATTTAGGACCAATATATCATTTGAAGTTGCACTACGTACCAATCATTGTGGGATTGGAATCCACTCATGGATCAAAACTGTCGTAGTTCGAGCATATGTCTCACCCTAAATGGCCAATTCCACTGGGGAAAGAAGAGGAGGGAATAGATTATGAATAACTCTCCTTTAGAATTAAACAAATCTATTTAAAATGAGGTAATTGTTGTAGCCTAAAATATCTACGGCTGTCTTAGAGACACATGGGTCCATCAGGGCCATACACGTGGCCCCTCATAGAGCCTAAAGGAAAATGATTTAACCATTGGGTTATACTCTGATGGGAGGAAAAGGCATTCCTTTTGGCCTAAAGGTTAGTCATATCCAAAACCCATAAAATGGCTGTAGGTGATTGGTTGATGATCCATCTCCAATCATATCCTGCCAAGTGTCGTGTTTTGATTGCCTAACCAATCAGGTGCTCCTATTCTAGGGCAACCTAAAAGGAGCAGCAACCATACCATAAACACTATAAATACCCCTAAAATCAGGAGAAAAGGCATTCAATGTAAACATTGTAAACTTACTCTGTAAAAATACTCTCTCACTTTCTCTCTCTATCTCTACTTTTTCCTTACAACTCCTGATCTCTGACTTAAGCTTCGGAGGGGGAAGCACCACCTAAACCTCCAGGGTGGGTCCCTTTTTGCAGGTTCGGGAAACGAAGCTTAGGTTTGGACTGGACAGATTCAGACATAATTGCACAAGTCTCAAAGTGAAAAACATCTAAGGAAAACTGGTTTACTTGCCGGACAAGGAGGCTAAACATATAGTTTACTTGCTGGACAAGCATACTAAACATTTGGCGCCGTTTGTGGGGACACGCAACGATGACTGACTGTCAATCGTCCAACGTGGCTAGGAACTGAAGTTTTCAGGTCAATGTCGAAGAGACAGTAGAACATGAGAGACCGCCTCGAGGAAGGGATAGACCTCCGTCCATCGTCAATGTCCCTGGACCAAGCCAACAACCTGACATTTAGGAGAATCTTGAACGTCCAGTGACTGCTGCCCATCTAGAGAACGTCCTGAATGACTTCCTAGACTAAGATGGCAGCAGTCGTCCAGGAGCTGATCAAGAACAACATGTTGTTTTTCCAAATTAATCTGGAGCCAGCAGCTAACAATCAAGTCCCTCTTAGGGGGCGTTTCCAAGAGAATCGTCCAGGTCCGAGTCGATTTGTTCATCAGGAACCCTCTAGGAGAACGGCCAGAGGAAAGCAGCCAGAAGGCAGTGAGTAGCGAAGGAAGATGGACTGGAACCTGGTGGTTAGAACCCAGGATAATGTTCGTCCAAATGGGCACCGAATGGAAACAGATGCCAGGGAATATCTAGAGGCAAAGAAAGCTGTTGCATTACAATGGTCGGCCACATGGTCTACACCGTACTTGAGAGACCATCCTTTGAGGATATCGTCCAGAACGGAATGAGAAGTTTAGGCCCTTCTCTTGTCCGTCCGAGACAAGAGAAGACGGTGGTTCAGCCAATGGTTTATAGACGTCCAACCCCTACAAACACTTCATCTAATCCTGTGTTGAAAGAATACCGTAAGGAGTTCATACCCATTGAGGGACAGCTGGGAGCCCTCCGGAATAACTGGCCCACTCCATTCTCGGCCAGGATCATGGAGGCGCCCCCCTTCCCAAAGGTAAAACTCCCTACTATAGAGCCTTTTGATGGAACAACAGATCCGGATGATCACCTATCCCCTTACAAACATCAGATGTACGTCCAAGGAGTAGATGATGCTACTTGGTGTAAGAACTTCCCAGCAACTCTGATGGGAGTAGCTCAGAAGTGGTTTAACAATCTTCCCCCCAATTCAGTCAATAATTTTACTGAACTCAGTTTCTTATTTGCTAGTCACTTTGTTGCCAATCGGTAAGAGCAAAAAACAAGCATGCACTTGGGTACGGTCGTCCAAGGACCAAAAGAAGCTCTTAGAAGTTTTATTAAGAGATTCAATATAGAAGCCCTTCAGATTAAAGATCTCAATGCTGGTGTGGCCTTTGACGCCTTCTTCAGGGGTTGAAGCCATGAAGTTTTAAGTTTTAAGTTTGACCTTGTGAAGAAGAAAATCACCACTCTTGCTGAAGCCTTAAAAAAAGCCAAAGCGTTTATACACGCCACTAAAGTATGTGCTGAGGCAAAGCACCCTGAGTCTAAGAAGCCTGAAGAGGTAGCTCAACCAAAGAAGAGCAACCCTAAAAAGGCTGAGACTTGGGCTATAACCTCCACAACTACTTCGTCAAGGAGAAGCAAGAGGAAAAAAATCTGAATCTTCAGCCAATCCCATTGAATTTAGTAAGGACCAATACTCAATTCTTATGGAGATAAAGGATCAATACGAGCTAAAGGCTCTGGCTGAAATGTAGACCCCTTACCGGAATAGGGACAAGAGTAAGTACTGCCATTTTCATAAAGATTGTGGTCATGAGACCAATGAATGTAAACATCTTAAGAGGGATTTAGAGGATCTAGCTCGTAAAGGAAAGATGAGCTCATACTTACCCCAAGATGGAAAGATGTTTTAGAAAAGATATGATCGTCAGAGCAAGAAGAAGGAGAGTGAAAGCACTGACGAGGATGTTATCCTTGTTATCTCAGGAGGGTTTGCCGCTGGAGGACCAACCAATAAAGGGCACAAAAACTATCTCAGGGAGCTCGGCCAAGTCTTACTAACTGATCAAACAAAGGCCGAGCCCTTCCCAAAGGTGGTGGTTAGTGAGCAAGATCGGGGGAAGCTGAGGACTCCCCATGATGACCCTTTGGTTATAGAAATGAAGATAGCAAACTTAAGAGTAAAAATAATTCTGATTGACACCGGAAGCTTGACATACATCATAAGTGCAGATTGCTTGTCTAGATTGAAGTTTAAGGAGAAGAACTTGGTCCCCGTCCACCATCCCATCATAGGGTTTGGGGGAGGAATCAATCATCCTATGGGAACAGTTACCTTGCCCGTCCAAGTTGGATAGAAGGATGCCTCATGGACTTTGTTTATCAAGTTCTTGGTCGTCCGAGATTTGACAACCTATAATGTCATACTTGGACGGCCAACTCTGAATCATGTTAAAGCTGTAATAGTAACTCACTTGATGCTTATGAAGTTTGAATGTGATGGTGGCCAAATTGGCTCCTTGTATGGAGATCAGCAGGCGGCTAGGGAATGTTACCTAACTACCCTGAAGCAGTCGTCATGGAAAGCAGACAATGAAGACCAGACGAGGATATCTGGCGGAAGGAATACGTCTGATATTGGGAAAGATAAGACGAAGGTCGCTGGCGAAAGGAAGACGTCCGAGATGGTAAAGGACCAAGTGCCCTCACTGAGAATGAGAATTGAGAATCCTTAGACACCGGTTGTTCCCTCAAGGAAAACGTTTGAGCATCTTCCCAGCAAGAAAAGGAAGTATGAGCCCGTCAAGTAAGAGCCACCCTCGTTTAGAGAAGTGATGGCCATTATTGGGGTGGCACTAGAACGTCCAGAGCCGGTGGAAGATCCAGAAGATGTTTTTTTGGATGAAGTCCGTCCAGAAAGAACCTTGAAGATTGGATCTTCACTCTCTCCTAGTTTGAGGGGCATTTTAATCAACTTGCTAAAAGAATTTCAAGACGTGTTTGCTTATTGTTTTGAAGAAATGCCTGGAATTGATCCAGAAATAGTCGTCCACCGGCTGAATGTTGATCCAAGTTTAAAACCTGTTCGTCAGAAGAAAAGGCACTTGGGGCCGGCAAGGAACCAGACGGTCGACCAAGAAGTTCAGAAATTATTGGAATCACGTTTTATAAGAGAGACGTACTATCCAGATTGGATTGTCAATGTGGTCATGGTGCCAAAGCCCAATGGCACCTGGAGGATGTGTGTGGACTACACTGATCTCAACAAGGCCTGTCCCAAGGACAGTTTCCTCTTGCCTAAGTTGGATCGACTGGTGGACTCCACAGCCGGCCATGCTTTGTTAAGCTTCATGGACGCATATTCAGGCTTTCATAAAATCTCCATGTGGCCAGAGGATAAGGACAAAACGTCCTTCATTACCGAGAAAGGGATGTATGGCTAGTTGAGGATGCCTTTTGGCCTCTGTAAACCGGCCACTTTTCAGAGATTGATTAAAACAGTCTTCCAGCCACAGTTGGGAAGGAACATGGAAGCATATATTGATGATATGATAGTGAAGATTCGGCAAGAGGATGGCCACGTTTGTGATTTGAGAGAAACATTCGAAACTCTCAGAAAGTACAGACTGAAATTGAACCCCAAAAAATGTGTCTTTGGCGTTTTCTGGGAAGTTTTTGGGTTTCTTAGTAGATCAAAGGGGGATAGAAGCAAATCCCGAAAAAATTAAAGCCATCATTGATATGAAGTCTCCGTCCAAAACCAGAGAAGTATAGCGTCTGACAGGTTGCTTAGTGGCCCTTGGACGGTTCTTGTCTAAGTCAGGAGACAATTGTCATCATTTTTTCGCTACTATCAAGAAGAAAGCTAAGTTTGAATGGATAGCAGAAGCTGAGCAAGCGCTTCAGCAAGTTAAAGATTACCTTTGTCAGCTACCTAGACTGGTCAGTCCAGCCGAGGGGGAAAAACTGTTTGTATACTTGGCCGTGTCTCCTCAGGCTGTGAGTGTTGTTCTATTGGCCGAAAGAGAGTCTGTGCAAATCCCAATATACTTCGTGAGTCATGTGCTCAAGGACGCAGAATGTAGGTATACTCCAATCGAGAAGGTTGGATTGGCACTCGTCATGGCCAGCAGGAAATTGAGGCCTTATTTCTTGGGTCACAGTATTAGGGTTGTTCATAGTGATCCGATCCGCGACCCGGTCGGTTCGATCCGAAAAATCGGATATCCGATCCGATTTTTTGAATTTCGGATATTTCGGATCGGATATCCGAAAAATATCGGATCGGATACGGATCGGATTTTTTTTATTTTCGGATATCCGAAATATCCGATTTTTCGTTAAAGTATAATTTCATTTTTACAAAAAAAATAAAATAAAAAGAGAAAACCTAAGTCTAAACATTAAAGGCAAGCAGACTAGTAATGTTGAGTGCATTACTGCCGCCGTATAAGTTCTCAATTCTCAATTCTCAATTCTCAATTCTCAATTCTCAGTTTCTCATTTCTGATCTCTATCTCTTTGACTTTCTTCTTCTCAGTTCTCTGTCCACAATCCTACTTGCAAGAAACCTAGCCTGCTTCTGCGCCGTTAAAGTCGAACTCACCTTCTCACCTCCTCTTCTGCAACTATTTGAGAGAATCACAGAAAGAAGATGACAAAGATGAGTCATCCATGTAAAAGTTTCCCCACTTGATTCTACAAAGACAGACTTTCAAATTTAGAGATCCAAAGCTGCCCAAACATGAACAAGAGAAATGTAAAAAGAAAGATGAGTCTTGCTCTTTTCTCCGTGAGTTTAGGAAGAAAATGAGTTGATATTTGGGAATAGTTTCAAGTTTCAGTATTTTGGGATAAAATGAGATAATTTTGGGGATAAATCTTGGGTTTATGACTTTATGTATCTGAAATGTTGTTGTATTTTGTCAAATCTCGAGTTTATATGGTTGAATTTGGCGAACTTGTTGTGTTGTTACTACACATCAGAATTTTTTATTTTTTTATGTTTTTATTTTTGATTAATTTTATTTTTAAGATATCCGGTTATCCGATCCGAAAAATTCGGATATCCGATTTTCGGATATCCGGTTATTTTCGGATCAGATTCGGATCATAGTTTACCGATCCGGAATTTTCGGATATCCGAACTTTCGGATCGGATCGGATATCCGAAATGAACAGCCCTACACAGTATAATAGTCTATACTGACCAACCTCTGAGGGAAGTTCTACAAAAGATGGAAGCCGCTGGGCGAATGCTAAAGTGGGCTGTTGAGCTAAACATGTTCGACATATCTTTTGAATCAAAAAAGGCTATTGAGGGGCAAGCCTTAGCAGATTTTATATTTGAGCTTACTCGCCCAGCTACATAACCTAAATATGATCCACCTAAAGGAAGGAAGCACTGGACGCTCATGATAGATGGATCATCCACTGTCAATGGATTGGGGCTGGAATCATTTGTCAATTTCCAGAAGGGGACAAGTTTGAATATGTGCTAAGGTTTCAATTACAAGCGTCCAATAACGAAGCTGAATATGAAGCACTTCTGACTGGGATCAAGTTGTGTAAGGCGGCTGGGGCTCTAGAGATTGAGGCCAAATCGGACTCTCTCTTAGTCGTCAGTCAATGGAGACTTCGAATGTAAAGAAGCATCAATGAGCAAATATATGTGTCTGATCAAGGATGAGATTGAGCCTTTGAAACGATTTGTTCTCGACCAAGTACCAAGGTCAGAAAATCATTAAGCAAATGCTTTCTCAAAATTGGCCAGCTCGGCTGAAGGTGATTCGCCAAGAACAGTGTTTTGGGAAGTTAAACCAAAAAAGAGCATTGACCAAGAACGAGTCATGTTTCTTAGCCGAGGGGCAGTTTGGATGGATCCTATAATAGAGTACAAGAAGACAGAATGACTGCCTTCAGACCCTGCTGAGGCAAAGTATGTAAAAGCCCGAGACAAATGGTTTGAACTGTGGGATGAGACCCTTTACAAGAAGTCATTCAATCGTCCTCTTCTCAAGTGCATCAACAGGGAAGATGGTCTAGAGGTACTGAAGGAACTCCATGAAGGAGCTTCTGCATCCCACATTGGGGGAAGAGCATTGGGAGAAATGGCTTTAAGGACTGGGTATTACTGGCCTACCTTAAAGGAGGATGCTCTTGTCTACGCAAAGAAGTGCGACAGTTGTCAGAAGCACGGAACTCTGCATCAGAAGCCGTCCAATTACTTAACTCCTATCTTGTTACCTCTGCCTTTTGCCAAATGGGGCATGGATATTCTAGGACCTTTCCCTATAGCCGCTGGGCAAAAGAAGTTTGTAATTGTAGATGTGGACTACTTCACTAAATGGATAGAGGCTGAAGCCATGCGGGGTATAACAACGAATGACGTCAAAGGCTTTATTTGGAAGAGCATTATAACTCGTTTTGGCATGCCGCAGTCCATCGTCTTTGATAATGGTCCACAGTTTGGAACGCCTAAGCTGAAAGATTGGTTGGCAGAAAGAGAAATCAAAGCCCACTTCTCTGCAGTCGCCCACCCACAAGCCAATGGGCAAGTAGAGTCCTTCAACAAGATTCTATCTAATGGAATCAAAAGAAAGCTGGATAATGCTAAGGGACAATAGGTCGAAGACCTACAGCTGGTGTTATGGTCCATCAGAACCACTGTCAAAAACTCTACAGGAGAGACACCCTTCATGTTAGTCTACGGTACCGAAGCCGTCTTGCCCATTGAGATTGAAGAACCCACCCTGCGAGTCATGCTGTACAGGGAAGATGCCAACTGGGCTACATTACGCACGACTTTGGACCAAGTACCAGAAATCAGGGGCAATGCTTTGCTAAGAATGCAATTGCACAAGTTGCGAATGGCTCGGGACTTCAACAAGAGAGTCGCTAGACGACCACTCAAGGTAGGGACTTGGTTCTAAGGAAGATGGAGGCCGTAGGACGAGCTAAAGAACTGGGAAAACTGACACCAAATTGGGAAGGACCCTATCTGATTGTCCAGGAGGTGCGAAGCGGAACATTTCGTCTCCAAGATATGGATGGACGACCAATACAGCGCACTTGGAACTCATACACTTTGAAGAAGTACCACGTCTGACTCAGTTAATAACCAGGAAACCTGCAAGTAGTTTGTAATCACTCAAAAGTGCCATGGCACAAGCAAGAGAAAAAGAATTGTATACATGTATCTTAACACTTAGTCAAGCAAAATTCATATAATACAATTTCTACTTCCTTCTTATCTTTGTTAATTTTTTTACTAAGTTATTCACTTTGGGGCATTTTTACCACCAGTTAGTAAGTGGTCTAAAAGTGACATTAACTTGGACAAAATTACAGAGAACAATAAAACGTCCAAAATACCCATTTTTCTGACGAACATCACTCCCTCAAAGAGACCGGCCAAAGTGGAATAAACCTAAAGGGTAGATCACATATATGGTCAACCAATTGACAAAAATCTCTAGTAAGAGAAACATCAAGGTCTCTAAAACGAAATTGACCAGAAGTAAGCAAGCCTTATTAAAGGAATCATACTTTCAAATACACGGTCAGCTAAGTAGTAAAGACCCTAGTAAGGGTTCGCTACTTCAAGACGAGCGTTGCTCCCTCAAGGAAGCCGGCCAAAACATGGTTCGTCCATAAATTTAAGCTCGTCCTAAACAATTTCAGATGACTCGGCCAATGTTGGCCGCTTTCTTTCTTGGTGCAAGGCTCGTCCATAATACAAGGATGAGCTTGGCCTAAGAAGGGGGGAATAAGGCTAAAAACCATGAAACTTTTAGGACGAGTCAAGTCTGTAGGACGAGCCACAATTATACTTGGCCTCTTTTGAGGGAAGTCAAAGGTCATCCAAAGGCCAAGACGAACTAAGGAATAAAAGCCCTAGCAAGGGTTCGCTACTTCAACACGCGGGTTGCCTCCTCAACGAAGCCGGCTAAAGCATGGCTTGACCATAAACCGTAATATATAAATCGTCCACCAGAAACTAAGCTCGTCCTAAACAAAGGAGATTAGGTTTTCTCGGCCAATATTGGATGTTTTTCCTTCTTGGGGCAAGGCTCGTCCAGAATACAAGGATTTGCTAAGTCCAAGAAGGGGGGATAACCTTGGAACTTCTAGGACGAGCCAACTTTGAAGGACGAGTAACAATAATACTTGCTTCATTTAGGAAAATCTGACGACCGTCCAAAGACAAGAATGATAATCTTTCCTTAACAAAGCCTGCAGACCGTCCAAAAGTCAGGACGAGTCTCAATTTATACTCGGCTACATTTAGGGAAGTTTGATGATCGTCCAAAGACAAGGATGATAACCCTTTCCGTCACAAAGCTTAAAGTCCACTCAAAAGTCAGGGAAGTCCAAAGACAAGTAGGACGAGTCTCATCTGTACTTGCGCTAATTTGCAGAATGTTTGAAGGTCGTCTAAAGACAAGGACAAGAGGCACCTATTGCTTCATTAAGTTGCAAAAAACGTCCAAGAAGAGATGGACGAGTCTCAGTTATACTTGATGAAAATTTAAGTGCAATAAAAGAAAGAACAAGCAATTGGTAAAAGGTCATTTCATTATATACTGGTCAAAATAACTTACAGCTTAGTAACAAGAAGAAGAGACAAAGCTACGACGGCAAACAAGCCAAGAAACTTAGAAAGATAAACCTAAGACTAGGCATCTCATTCAGCAGGAGTTTCTTGGTCGTCCTCAGGAGTTTCTTCCTCGTCCTCAATCTCTTCATCCAAGTCTAAGAATTCAGGAGGCTCTTGAGCAGTCACCATTGCATTGTGAACGCTCTCCTGGAATTCCAGACGACGAACAAAGCTGGGGACCTCATGAGGCTCTGCCAGCATTTCAAAGGCCTTGACAGCCCAATCTTTGGACGTCTCAATAACTTGATTGAGGCCTTCCTTAGCGTCATCAAAGGCCTGGGCTGCTTCCTTGGCAGACGAGCATTCTTCGCCCTTAAAAGGATATTTTCCCTCCTCAGTTGAACAGCAGCCAAGAGAGCGGTATCTCTCTCACCTTTCAACTCGGCTAAGACGGTGTCCAAGGCCAATTTCAATTGGTCTTGTTCCTTGTACAGCTTGTTGATGGCGACCAGATAGTTCTTGTTGCTGGACTCCAGCTCTGCTGACCTCTTCTCTCAGGTCTCTCTTGATTGGCGGTGGAGAGTGTTAGCCATTTAAAAGTCGTGCATGGCCTTGTCGCTAGCCGTCGTAGCTTGGTGGACGAGTTGCTTTTTTTCTTTCCTAAGCTCCCTCGCCCACTCCTCAGTTAAAATACTGTGAGCCAGAAGCTGGAACAACGAAAATAAAACAAGTCATTAGACGAGTTATAAAGTAAAAAGAATTGTACAAGTACAAAAACAACAGCGGCAATAAACTGTACCTCAGCAGCAAGTTGTGACATGTAGCCCACATGCCCAGCTGATGCTCCCCTCAACCCCTTTATATAGGATTCAGGGTAGCATTTGAACAGTTCCTGCTTGAGCCGATCTCGCTCAGCCTTTGACATCTTGGCAAAAGCAGTAGAAGACTTCTCGTCTGAGTCCACTGTGGGACAGCCGCGGATGAAGCTGGTTCTTTGCCCTTAGGGGGGGCTCAGTTCTCTTGATAGGAATGACTATGGCTTGTCTGTTAGATGGACTCATTGACAGTCTGCCGCCCCGCACCGTCCTAACTCTATTTGAATAATATGACTCACCCGAAGATAAGGATGTCGTCCAAATGGATAACGGCATATGTGAGACCAGCTTCGCCACCGAGCCGCTGAAGCAGGGTATGTTGTCTGCAGCCGACTCTGGAATAACCAGTGCCAGAGCCGAGTTTGGTCTGACCTCAGTTGGATCAACTGGAATCACATCCAACTGAGCAGCAGGAACATAACCCTTCTCCCCCTCGGCTGGGGAATCGGCGGACGGCTCCTCCTTCAGAACCTTGTCCTTTGGAGGATGCATGGTTTTCTCTCCAACTCCCTTGCTGGATGGAGTAGTCTTCTCCGTTTTCTTCTTTGTGAAGCCCTTAGGCTTTTTGGCTGCAGGCTGATCCCCAGCCGATGTGGGCCTCTTCTTGGACGAAGAAGATTTCCCAGGCGGGGCCTTGTTGGTTGGGGCACTTTTCTGCAAAAATGACCAAGTTAATAATCTGATCGTCCAAAGAACAAAAACTATAATTCAACTATTGAGCTCCGGACGAGAATCACCCGAGGAAGGAAGGCGTCCAAGTATGGACGACCTCTTTTTTCCTAAGGGAACCTCGTCCAAAGTATTCTTCATGCCCAGACGAGAGTGGTGCAAAGCAGGAAGCCGTCCAAAATTGGACGGACCAGAATGATCCTCATCCAAGACCATCAAAACCACTCAGACGAGAAAGACCCGGAGAAGGTGGTCGTTCAAGCCTGGACGCCTTCCTTCTTCGGGTGATTTTCGCCCAAGTGTTGGAAATCAATTTGGACGAACCCGAATGGTCCTCGTCGAAGGCCATTAAACATCTCAGACAAGAAAGACCCGGAGAAGGTGGTCGTCCAAGCATGGACGCCTTCCTTCTTCGGGTGATTTTCGTTCAAGTGTTGGAAATCAATTTGGACGAACCCGAATGGTCCTCAACCAAGGCCATTAAACATCTCAGACGAGAAAGACCCGAAGAGATGGTCGTCCAAGCATTTGAAATCAATATTTGACGGGCCAGAACGATCCTCATCAAAAAAAAAAAACTTATTTACCAGGGTTTCAGCCCTTTTCTCAGCACTACTCTTGGCGAACTCCTTCCACAAGTTGTCAGTAAACTTGGACATTTTGATATCGCTGAGTCTGCAAAAGAAATGAAAGGGTTAGTCCGATGCGGGCTATGGACGAGGCATTTTACTTGAAGTTTTGAATGTATACCTCTATCATCGGCTAACAGCAAGCCAGCGGCGACCAAGATGTCATCATTATAAAACATCTCTTTAAAGGGTATCCAGTTAGTTGGCCCTTTAAATGATGCCTGACCCGCCCTGGAATACACGGCTCGATTATAAAAACGATAGCCTTCAGTGGCGATGTCATTGGTCGCTCGTAGGAAGGTGAAGTCGGCTTTCTAGTCGTGCATCTTCGATGGCTTGCCCCAAGCAGTAAGAAAGCCGGGGCGGTTGCAAATGCTGAGCCATAGCCCCTGGAACATTAGCCGCATAATGTATGTGGGTGAAGGCCTGAAGAGAAAGAGCCAGGCCGCGTAGCTCGCAGACAGCTATGAAGGTCAGCATGTTGTACCAGACATTAGGAGCCAACTGATTATGGCTGATGTTATAATACCTTAGCACCTGCTCTATAAAATCATGGAGGGGGAACCTCAATCCTGCGTCCAAGGCTAGCTTGTAAACGGTGAAGTGGTTCTTGGGAGCGCTCAGAATGGTGGCCTCCTTATTAGGAATGACGAAAGAGAATCCCGGCATGGGCATATAAGTGGACACGTAGCTGGGGTCAGAATCTATCTTTTCTAACCATTTACGATTTACTAAGATAAAGGCAGGGTCAGAAAGGGGACCTAAACGTCTCCTAATCTCAGACGAGGTAGTGGAGGGTTCGTCCGACTCTTCGGCAGTGCCAGATTCAGTCCCGTTGTTATCCTCGCCGACTTCCTCCATATCGATGTCCCTACCCGAAGGACTGGCCTCAGGGTTTATTTCAGGATCTTCAACACTGTGGTTAGCGGAAGGAGGCCCCGCCAAAGGTTGAGCACTTTGGGCCTCCCTCGTCATTTTTGAAACTCGTCCAGTGGATTCCTCCATTTCAGAGCTATCGGTCGGAAGTATTATCCTTCGTCTTAGACGGGCCGTTTGCTTGACGCGCGCCAGATTACCTTGCACATGTAAAGACTGGATCGTCTGACTTTGCCGGCCAAAATCATTAAAAAAAAATATAAACTCGGCCCGAATAGGCCCAACTCTAGAATGTGCCGAAGAAGAGGTACTATCGGTTCTAGGGTCAAGACCAACTCTTGGGCGGCTAGGATTATTTGACGACGAAGAGGAATCCATTTTATTGCTTTTCTAAGAAAGAATAAAGAATAAAGAAAAACAAAAATAAAAAAGGAGAAGAAAAGATACCTGACGAAACGCTTGGACGGATCGGTGAAGAAAACGGGAACTAGACGATCTCTCTCTCTCTCTCTCTCTCTCTCTCTCTCTCTAGAACAAAAAACGCAGAGCCTCTCTCTCTAGAAAATTTCTCTCCAAGTCTGAAATGATTAAATGAAGGCAAACTAAGCACTTATATAGGGGGGTGAAAAAACCTGCTGAGCCGGTTAAAAGTGACCGGGAATGATTAAAACGGTCGACGATGACCGGTAAGGCCCAAAAAAAGGCGTGTCTTTGCCTCTTTTTGAATTTGAGGTAACTCCCTCAGGTAAAAGGGCCTTAACCGTCGTATTGGCCAACGGTAAAAACCCTTTTAGGGGCAAATGTTGTAGCCTAAAATATCTACGGCTCTCTTAGAGACACATGGGTCCATCAGGGCCGTACACGTGTCCCCTCATAGAGCCTTAAGGAAAATGATTTAACCATTGGGTTATACTCTGATGGGAGGAACAGGCCCTCCTTTTGTAAAAATAGTAAACTTACTCTGTAAAAATACTCTCTGACTTTCTATCTCTATCTCTACTTTTTCCTTACAACTCCTGATATCTGACTTAAGCTTCGAAGGGGGAAGCACCACCCAAACCTCCAAGGTGGGTCCCTTTTTGCAGGTTCGGGAACGAAGCTCAGGTTCGGACTGGACAGATTTAGACATAGTTGCACAAGTCTCCAAGTGAAGAACATCTAAGGAAAACTGGTTTACTTGCCGGATAAGGAGGCTAAACATATAGTTTACTTGCTGGACAAGCATACTAAATAGTAATCACTCCAATTAGTGATTGAAATGGGGTTATGATAATCACTTTAATTAGTGATTAAATATGAAGGATTAAGATAATCACCTTAATTAGTGATTAATAAGGAAGGAAATAAGTAATCACCCTAATTAGTGATTAAAATGGAAAGATAATTACCTTGATTAGTGATTAACAATGAAGGTTAGGAAATAATCACCGTAATTGATGATTATTGAGGTTTAAGATAATCACTCTAATTAGTGATTAAATATGATGAAAGGTTAAGCTAATCACCCTAATTGGTGGTTAACTAAACTTTAAGATAATCACCCTAATTAGTGATTAAATGAGAAGAAAAATCATCCTAATTAACGATTATTAGGGTTTAAGGTAATCACTCTAATTAGTGATTAAAAGAAATTTGTGTCAACCGCTCTAATTAGCGATTAATCGGGGATTAAAATAACCACCTTAATAGTGATCACGTTTATGATGTTCAAGAGGTCTTAGAAGGTTTGCTTCCTAATTGAAGCCTTTTGAGAAATAATCTTAATTGAAGATTATTAAGTCATTTGGAGAGAAATGATCAATTTGAGATTGAATTTGGAGATTTGTGTTTGGCTAATTGGAATTTGGTCATTTAAAGTGAGACACATGAAACGGCCTAAAATCAATTCGGAGATCATAATTACCAATCTAATTATGTCAAATTATATGATTAATCCATTTGAATATGGAGAACGCATTTTTAAAATGTAAGATGGATCATCATACAATTTAACTTAGTTAGATTTACAGTTTTTCCTCTTAATTGAGATTGGGTCATTTGATTCATATACTATGATATATTGGCCCAACATGCAATATTTGTAACATTGGTTGCTCATTGTATTAAAAAGAGTTGTGGAATTATTTATGAAAATTATGCATAAACATCTCCATGTTTTTTTTATTAATTGAGTGATGCAACAATTATTTACAAAGAAACTATTATTACAACAATATGTACAAAATCTATGATCTATACAAATCTTCAATCTTGGTCTTCACCACGATGCTCCTTGATTTTCACCTTCTTGAATGGTCTTTGGAATTCATATTTATTTGTGAATTTGTGAATTTGTGAATGTTAAAGATTAATTAACTTCTTTGATTTTGATTTTTTATGACAATTTTTATTGAATTTTATTTACATGATAAAATGAATCATTTTAAGATAAACTTAAGGAATTCATGATATTTTATTCACAATTTCGTATGAAAAGAAAACATATTTTTTTCTATGAAAGTTGAGTTAATCACTTTATTTCATTTTCCAGATTGCCTTTTTGTTCTTGTACTGACTTACAAAAATCATAACTTTCTATACAAAATGTTAAATTGAGCATATGATACATCTATAGATATATCAGTGCATTCTTTATGTTGTATTAAAATTTCACAAGTTTTTAGTGACCACTTGAATTATGGTGAATTTTATACTCAAACTAGTCAAAACAGAACCTTTATTCAAATTGTTTTTTGAGACCTAACTTATTGAACTTATTTTGAAGTGAAATTTAGTATGAACATTATAAACACTTTGAAAGACTAGGCTGAAAATTTTTACTTGAATTGAACATTTGTGAGACCATTTTTATTTATTTTCTTAATTGAAGAGAAAATCAGTATTCTGAAATTTAGTGATTTACACGAATGATTTTGTAAAAATAAAGTAAAATTGTATAAAATTCATATGAACATGATTTTTATATTTTTGAAAATCTACTGATGTTTTCTTCAAACTTGATGTTTTTAGTTTTATCTAAATGATTTTATTTTAAACTTTATTGATAGAACAATCCTAGGTGGTACTGGACAAAATCAGTTTTGCACAACAAAGTTGTATGATTTTTAATTATTTCCAAAAACTTCGTTTTTTAGAAATTCCAAAGTCCAATTGCTGAAAAAATCTTACAATTCATAGGAAAAATATTAAATCCTACGAAATAAGCTGATGCAGATGAAAAAATGAAATAAGATAGGAAAGTAAAACTGACTATAATTATAGCATCACATTTTCTTTTTGTGGAGATGTGTATGCACAACTTATCTTGAATTTTTTTATGAAAACATTTTCGGTTATAAATAACAAATTGATTAAGGAAAATCACATAATCACATTGTTTCCTAAGAGTCACCCCAGTAGAGGTGACTATTCTAGGTGGGGTGATTTAAGGTTGGGAACCTATTAGGACTTCCACATACCCAAATCACTCCAAAGATTAAAAAAATGATAAGAAGAAAACAAGGAGAAAGTTAGTAGATGATTCAAAAGATAATAAAAAATAAACAAGAGTTTCCACTTTATCTTGCTAGCTCAATGATGCACTTCCTTTTCGCAAATTTTTCTACCTTTTTTGTGATTTTCTTAATTTCTGAGTAAGTTTCTAAATCCCCTTAATTACTAACTTAAACTCTTTTTTGTGGTTTTTTTTTCTTTTGATGAACTTCTTTACTTACTAATTATCTTACTAACTTTTACCCTTTTTTAAGTGTGATTTCTTTAGAGGAATGGAGTAGAGAAGATGAGAGAAGTAGTGAAATTAAGTTGAACTCTTTTCAACTTCCTTACTTACTAATTATGATTTTTGCTTAGATGGTAAGATTAAGGAGGAGAAGAGTAGTAAAGAAGATGAGAGTGAAGTTGAATTGTGTTTTTTTCAACTTGGTTTTGAAGTGGAAAAAAGGAAGGTATTTATAGAGAAATGAAGGAGGTGAACTAGGGTTTCAAAGAGGTAGAAAATCATATTTTTCACCCAAAAAATCTGATTTTCTTCATCCTTAATCACCCTTATGATATCACTCTAATGACCTCACCCTAATGACATCATCAAATCTCTTTGGAAACACAAATATTCTTATTCTTTTTGGATTTTCTCATGAATGAAGCAAGATCAGATTTTCAGAAAATATTCTTCCCTAAACATCCTAATACGTAAAAAAACTGCATCGAAAAACGTGCAAAACAAACTGATTAGGATGTTGCGCCTAGCGCAATGTCCTGCGCTAGACGCAGGCTTGTGCGCCTATTGTGCTCTGGGCGCATGACCATGCGTCTGGCGCATGGTCATGTGCCTGACGCACAGTTCGAATCATCCGAAAAAATCGGATCCTTGGCTCTTACACTTTGGATTTGATTCTTATTCTCACATCTTTTCATGATTCTTATTATCTAACTAATGGATAAAGGATGTGTTTAGTGAATAAAGAATATATTCTTATTCTTTATCCAATGAACAATGACTTGACCATCAAGAAAACTGATTAATACCGGTTTTGGGATACAACTAAAATCCCGACGCCTAATTGCGACTTATTTTCATTTTTTTGAAAGACTAACTTAAGACAATTAACAAAAACTCGTTAAATTAATAAAGACGAGAATGATTATACTATGAATCATTTTATTAAGACGGTGGTTGTAGTTATTGACTACGACTCACGAAAATTATACTTCTAAACTGAAACTGTATGACTAATACGCAAAAAGGGAAAATCATGCGACGGAATGAAACTCGCGCTCCGGGGCGAGCGCTCCACGATGCATTACCATTTTGTTATTTTTATTTTACAAAACCGTTATTTATCCGAAAAAAGGGGTTCAAAATTTGGTGTCTACAGCGCCCAACTCAGGCGTCTGAACAGTTGGTCAGGCGCCTAACTAAGCCGCCTGATCCTTTGTTCAAGCGCCTAACTTAGACGCCTAACCAACGGATTAGGGGTCTAAATTAGGCGCCTGACCAACGGATCTGAAATTTTTTATTTTTCTTTTGTAAAAGCATTGTTAATATTGTTTAAACTGATAGATTTTTAGCTTAAAATTTTGAATATATGTAGTAGAATAATAGGTTCGCATGATAGGATTTACTATGTTCATATGTAGTAGAATTTATGTAGTAGCTTAAAACTTAAGTATATAGTAGAATATATGTTCACATGATAGGATTTTCTATGTTCATATATAAATAAATTAAATCTACAATGTTTATATCTACTGAATTATATCTCAGTTATATTGTTTATATCTATATTTATTATGTTGTTTACATCTAGATGTATATATAAATTATATCTAGATTTTTAGCTATTTTTTTTGTGAAATGTCTATGTATTTGATCTATTAAATGTAATTTTATTGAATAGCTGAAAAAACTTTTAAATATTTGTAGTATAATGCAACTGAAGTTTGTAACTTTGAAAATTATAGTATAGTAGACATAAATTATTTAAATAGTGAAAACTACAAGTAAATAATAGATTTTGCATATTAGAGTAATTATTAAGTTCGCCTTAAATTAAAAATGCATGGAAATATGGCCATTATATTTTTTCACCTAAAAACATATATAGGGGGCCAAAAAATACGCCTAGCCCACGGGACAGGCGTCTAAGATAGGCGTTTGCTCCACTAGTCAGGTGCCTAAGTTAGACGCCTGACCAATGGAGCAGGCACCTATATTAGACGCATGTCTAATGGATCAGATGTCTTTTTTGGGCGCCTGTCCATGGCCCAGGCCTATTTTTTGGGTGTTTCCTGTTTATCATTTTATCGCTCGATTTACTGTCTAATTTTGATCTACAATATATTTAATAGTTGAAAATATATCTAAATGGTAGATCTTCCTGCATGCTCATTCATAGGTTCCATACTCGAGCAAAAATGGGGACGGGGTTAATTATCATTATAGATTTAGGATAAGTGAAGAATTCGAAATGGTTAAAGAGACGGTTGATCATCTTAACGAAATCACAGTTTCCACAGGGTTTGAATTAGTTATTTACTCGTATAAGCAGAATGAGGGAGCTCCCGCATGTGCTATTTGAGATGTTTTCGGGGGACGAGATACAAGGGGAATTAGGCGGACCCGACAACCGTGAAATGACCTAATACATCGACAAAGTATTGTGGATGTCGATTTATGATGACTTTGATTTGGGAGTCCCGATGGTCTGTGGTGATTCCTAAAATTAAATATGGGTTTTACAACCACGCGTTCATAGTGTATAAGGAGGGCCACATACGGACTAGTGGACTCAATGATGATGCTAGGCGGATGGTTCCACAAATGACTGATGCTGAAACGGCACCGAGAAATATTCAACCTGCTGTAACAGAGGCATACCTGCATTTTCACCAAACGATAAAGCATATATACAACGAGAGGTATTTTTATAAGATGGAAGGGCGTGAGGAGCGAACTTCAGCTGGAAATTTTTTGCACCTTGCTAGCTGAAAAACTACGTGTCATGGACATTACAAGACAATGAGGGAATTATTACTCATGCATTCATGTCTCATCCTCTTGGTACGAACTTATTTCATACATATCCTTGGGTAGTTAGCATCGATTCAACGTATAAGACGAATCAATTCGGTGTGCCTTTCATTGAGCTGGTGGGTGTGGCACCGACAAACATGAACTTCCTCATTGCCTGTGCCATAGTGAAGGATGAGACTCCAGAGAGTTACCGTTGGGTGCTGGATTGCCTACGGAATCTACTTGGCTATCATGTGAGCCCGCAGGTCATATTTACATATTGTGAGTTGGATTTGGTTAGGCTTATTCGTATAGTTTTCCCAGATTCTACCCATCTCCTTTGTACATGGCATATTAACAAAGATGTGGAGGCATGAGTTACCAGAATATATGGGGCCAAGTCATTTGGAGAGCGTTTTCGTGCTGGTCATTGGTGGAAAGTCCTAAATACAAACACAGAGGATGAATATGAACTTGCATTGGCAGAATTGAAGTTTGTTTGGGCGTGGAAGCAATCCATTATTGAATATGTTGAGACAACGTGGTTGAATCCACATAAGACCAAGTCTGTAAAGGCATTGAACAACGACGTGCTTCATTTTGGGAACACAACCACATGTAGAGTAGAGAGTGCACATGCAGCTCTCAAAGCCTGGCTCGAAACTTCCACTTGTTCCTTGGATAATTTGTGGTCACGTGCTAATTTGTTCATAAATAGCCAAATGATCAAGATCAAGGATAGCTTAGAGAAATCTAGGTCCAGAATTAGTAGGCAACATATGGTAGAACCTTTTCGTCATTTGGTTGGCCATGTCTCACATTACTGCCTCTATTTGCTAAAGTTGGAAAATATTAAACGCCTGAACTTAGGAGACGGAGTGTTTGATTACTGTGGTTGTCGGCTTTTGTCTACTTTTGTTATCCCATGCGCATGTGCCATATAGTTGGCTATTAATGAATACGGAGGCTTGTATCTTGAACATATTCACCCTTTGTTCAAGACTTTGGTCATGGGAGATGGTGTAGATGCAGCAGATTATGTTAGTCAGTGTGATCAGGATGTTGAATACCTTCAGGGATTACTTGCTGAACTTTCTGAGTGCGATCCGGCGATTAGGAGAAACATAGAAAACCTTATTCGTCAGCAATTACACCCAGAGGATGAGGGATTTCAGTAGCCTCATGTAGTTACTTCGAGGAGAGATAGACCTCCTGGCTCATCATCTACTAGACGTGACCCGAGCTTGTTCAAACATGTGCAGCGCCAGTTTGGGGATAGATCACGATCTCGTAGTTGTACTCGTACAACTACGACGACTCGATCTACTGTAGATGAAGGTATATATATTTACTGTTTAAGTTCTGTAAAGAGCTATTTGCTGTGTTATTTATCATTTCTAGTGTCAACTGCCTAACTCTTATTTATGTAACAGATTCAAGTGCACCGGATTCAGTTGCACTTTTGAATCACTGGCAGGACCATTTCCTTACATGGAGAACATACCCGATGTCATCATTATCCCATTTATAGTTGGATGGAATGATGTCGTAGCTGATGGGAACTGTAGATTCAGGTGTGTGGTTGATGCTTTCAACGGTGGGCAAGATCGTTGGCCACACGCTCGTCAAAACCTTTACAACGAGATATCTATGAGGTCAGTATATGAGGATGTTTACGGAGGATAAGAGTACATGTACACTATGAGAAATTGTATCATGCAAACCCATGGTCCATGCAATGATAATCATTGGCTAGAGGTCGTTGCTGATTTGTATGCCATTGCTACGTTGTTCAACTGCGCTGTGATGTACTATACAGTGGGGCGAACATGTAGTTTGTGGGGTTGTTGCACTATTCTACCATTGACTGCACCAACAAATGTCGATCGTCCATGTTATGAGTTTGTTATGGTACACCTTGGAGAGCGTTTCATCGACACTTCATCCGCCTACACTTGGCTCCTGATTTCCCGGTACCTCCAATTGTTGCACAATGGTTTCATTTGAGATATGAAGGTGTAATTGCATGGGAGCATCGTTTAGCATTATGGATTCACACATGGAATGTTTATTATGGGAACACGTAAATATTAATGTCAATGTAAATGTTATTATTAATGTAAGTTGTAAATATCAATGTACTACCTCCGTCCCAAAAAGATCTGAACACTTGTTGGGACACGTAGTTTAAGGTGATAAGTTATAATGCGGTTATCAAATGTTATTTTATTTAAAAAAGTAAATGTGATAGGAGTTGGTGGGGTATTTTTTATTAGAGGAGAGAGAAAGTTGGGTAACTTTGATAAAAGGTAGAGTGTGGGCCAAAGATGTGTAAAAGAAATAATATATTAATAGTGGGACCATGCCAAAAATGGAAGTGTTCAAACTAATTTGGGACAAACATAAAAGGAAAGTGTTCAGACTATTCTGGGACGGAGGGAGTAAGTTGTAAATATTGATGTAAGTTATATGTAAATATTAAGTGTAAGTGTAAATATTATTGTCAATGTAAATGTTATTAGCAAACCCAATAAATTCATTTCTTTTGATCTATTATAAGGTGTAAATATTAATGTCAATGTTAAAGTTATTATTAATGTAAGTTGTAAATATTAATGTAATTATGTAGTTGAAATGTCAATGTTAATGTTAGTGTTAATAACTATTTAATTGTGATCTATGATAAACTATATAGTTGAAATGTAATTATGTTTGATATCTGAAAAACAATGATTACCAATCTAATTATCATAGGCATAAATCTAAATAAATAATCCATGTTACATGAAAATTCAAATACAAATCCCATTACATTGAAAATTAGTTCAAATGAAAATACATATATATATATGGACTAGGGGGTGGAAATGGGGGAGGATTGTGGCGTGGGGCCACACCACGTGTATGGTTCCAAATATCATACCACCCGAACAGATTGTCAAATAAGGTCCGAAAATCAAAAGGCAAAACACTGGTGTCCCGTTCCATAAACGGCTCCATCAAATAGAACATCTGAGTCAATACCTTCATATTAAAGTAGTATATAACAACACGGTTAGAATTTAATGTATAATTTATTAACACATAAATTAAAACAACAATAGAATATAATAAACCTGATCTGGCACCAAACCCGACTGATACTAGGCAACTCAGTTGGGTTAATGATGTAAGGATGGGAGTAGGAGTGATACCACTGCATGAAAGCATCTGTCGAGAGTACATGATATGTCGCCTTCTGCAGAGCACCCAACATAAGCTGTGAAGCACGTGGAAATAAATCCCACGTATGTCGTTGCGCTATAAATGAGAAGTCTACCCTGTACCTATCCCCTGCAGAAGGCCTATAACAAGACTAAGGCTCCAAGATCTTATGGAGGACATCCTGAATGAATCCAAGATGGCACAAAGTGCGGTTGCGCATATATGGCTCAATAATATCCAAGTATCGCAGCCACCCGTAGTACGTGCTCTGAGGATAAGCCGATACCAAACAAATACCATATGGTAACCAATCAACTTGCAAGGCATTCATAGAATCCAATGTTTGTCGAATAATCAGTAGATGATCATACCCCCTGCTCTCATGCCGAACATGCCAACAAAGTGCCGAAGCAGATCCTACCGGAACCATCTTTCTAGTACGATTCGGCCGCAACATGGGAAAATACTCGTAAATCCATGCCTGCAAAAGCGTGAGGCAGCCACATATCTGTGCTGAATCAGCACGACTAACTATTCCATGATGCATGTATAGGTACGCTAATGTAGCCGCACCGCGAGAATACCGACCCACATCCTTCTGGGGAGAAGACAAAAACGACAGTGGGCAAGGACGGACTTGGTTACCACTCTTATCAACGAATAGAGTGGCAGCAAGGAGGGTCAGAACAAAACCTCGAAACTGGTGGATCGGACTCCGATCGGCAGCAGCTAGAACATCTATGTAGCAAATAATCAATGAATACACCACCACCGGACCAATGCGCCTTCAAAAAGGCACTCTTCTCCATCCCAAATAGCTCTGCACATGAACTCTTCAGGTCATCCCACGTACCAAAGTCACCTGTATCAATCCATCGGATGGATCCCAAGGATAAAACTCACCTCGTGGAGTAAGATACTCATCTCTCCGAAAGGGAGGTGGAAAGAGTTTGTATCCGGCTGCCACATCTCGATAAACGCACATATCAACGGCTGATCCAAATGATTGAACATAATATCAAGCAAGTGACTCAATCCAGTAGCCTGTATCATCCCCTAAACAGTGGAACTCATACTAGAGTACCACGCTTGGAGCTTCTTGCACGTCTTCTCCCGGTTCTGACACTTCAACAAATTCCTCTCGTCCTCTCCAGCCCAAATGCGTGACGCTATGTGGCCTCCATAACTCGGTATGGCACTACCGTCCAAGGGTCCACCTGGCCTAGCGTCACGTACTAGCCATGAAATGTCATCTTCCTTCACCTTCCTCTTGCCCGACCTACTACTCTCGGTTCATCAGCATTGTACGATGCTCCGTCTGAAGAACGTGCAAAACGACCACGAGAGGTACGTGGTCTGCATCCCCTAGAAGCACGATCATCCTCTAGGCTTGTCGATGGATGCTCCGACTGAGTACCATAATAATCACCCGCCTCTTGCTCGTTCCCCGCGATCGGATCGCCTGTCCAAGTCGAGTGAGGTCTCCACGGCTCAACAGGCATAATGGACGGAGTAGGCAATGCAACGGATAAAGGAGGAATTTCCGAAACTTCCTCTGTTTCTGCACCTGATGAAGACTGAGTGCTCCTCAAAAGCGACTCTCCAGCCTTCCTCGATGAGATCGTCACTCCTATCTCATGAGGATGACGATGCCCAGAATCTGTAGGCAAAGACTTCACTTTGCCCTTGTCTATCCCACTCATCTTTAATTAAAAGTATAAAATTTAATTAATATTAAATGGAATATGAAAACTCACTTATATCCAATAATTGTATGCGTTATCAATTTTCTAATTATTTTTCTAAAGTTCATTAACTATTTTGTCAATTATATTTATTTATTTTTACTCAATTACACAATTTTCTACTATAATACACCATAGTAACTAACTTTTTAAAATATTCTTTTCTAAACTAAACAAATTCAAATATATTTTTTAAAAAAAATAAAAATTTAAAAAGGGTTCAAGCGCCTATAATAGGTGCCTAAACCAATGGTCAGGCGCCTAAAATAGGCGCTTAAACAAAAGGTCCAACGCCTAAATTAGGCGTCTCACCCTAGGTTGGGGCGCCTAGATTAGGCGATTAAATCCTTGGTTAGGCGTCTACTTTAGGCGCCCAAACCTATGGTGAAACACTTAAATTAAGCGTTTGACCTTCGGTTTAAGCGCCTATTTTAGGCGCCTGTATCCAATTCCATATCCTAATTCGACTTTCGAATAAAACATCCAATTATAAATTCAAAATGCAATTCTAGATTCAAAATTTAACATGCAATTCTAGATTCAAAATATAATATGCAATTCTAGATTCAAAATTAAACATTCTATTCTAAATACCAATTATCCAATAAATTTAGAATCTTAATCAAGCTACAATGCAATTCTAGATTCTAACATAGGCAATTCTAAGATTGTTAAACATGTGATTAAAAAAACAAATTTGGTGGTGGGCGCCTGAAATAGACGACCCACCAGTGGCATAGGCGTCTAGGATGGGCGTTCCACTAGCCGTCTTCATCAGGCACTTATGCCACCGTTGGAGCGCCTATATTAGGCGCCTAGTATGCGAGATTTGTGTCAACAACACCAACCTTGGTTATGTCGCCGGTGGAGATTTGTGGTTCCGCAGGAAATAATGTCGAAGGTCCTTGGTGATGAGATAGACTGCCGCCGGAGATAATGTCGCCATAAATGTTGTCGGAATTCCTTGGTGATGAGATAGAGAGTGAGAGTGAGGGGTGATGAGAGAGTAAAAGAGTGAGAGTGAGGGGTGATGAGAGAGTGAGATAGAGAGGTATGAGAGTGGGAGAGTGAGAGAGAGTGAGAGAATATAAATACATAACAAGTATGAATACATGGCGTTAGTAAGAAATAACATGGCGGCATTTAGCAACCCAATTTTTCTATAAGTTAAAGGGGTTACTTTTAGCTAATGACCTTGTATCTTAAATGGACCACTTCTACTATAAGTAGTCTCTTTGAATAGCAAGTTGCCTCCATCTTACCCTAATTATAACCATAATTATAACCAAACGGTCTTATAATTTTTTATATTCTATTAGATATGTTTTCAACAAGATTTGTGATGAAAGACGAAAAATTCCGCAAAAGACAAGAATGTTCGATTAGATTTGTTTCCATTACATCCATAAAAGTAATGTAGGATATCAATCATATTCTATTTAGATGATGTTATTTTTTTTTTTTAAAGGGTTTATATGATGTTATATTATTGTTCGTCAATTTGGGATAATTGCATAAAGCAGCATGTTCTGCCAACTTATTTGACATGAAAACATTTTTTATTATCTACAGATTGGTAAATTGATTATTCAATCATTATTAGTAAAAATATTTAACAATTTAGTTGAAATAAAAAAAATAATCAAAATAATCATTACGAAAGTGTACCTTGAAGGCTAATGCAATACTCCCTCTCTATTTTTACAACGGATAATTATACGGTTTTACTAATGCACTTTCTTAATCTTAAATATTTTTCATTACATATTAGTAAAAATTATAATGATTAAATATTAATAGAGTATTCATTAAGACATATCAAACAAGACCCCACATGACTATATATTGGAAAAAATGTAAAAGATCCTTTCCAAAATAATAGTATAAAGATTCCAAGTGGGTACGTTATAAAAATATAGGGAATAACTACCACCTTAGAGCATCATTATTGGTGAATAAAAAAAAGATCATCCCACTCTCTTTCTAACTTTCTCTCTCTAAAAAATTACATCCCACAATCTTATCCCACTTTCTTCTTAACAATGAACCAAAAAAAAGATCATCCCAACTACTTTTTCCTACCCAACTACCTTTTTACCCCACCCATTTATTTTTTCTCTCTCATCACCCAACCACCATTATACAATATTTTTATTATTTATTTTTTAATATTATAATATTTAATATTTATTACTAATTGATAAAAAAATTAATTAAATAAATACATAATTAGCGTTTTTAGCATTAACTAAATTAAATGTACAAAAATATTGTTTATTTTTTTTAGAGTGTAAAAGTGGAAGATATTTCATATAAAATAAGCAAAATTATAGAAAATTAGTAAATAGCTAGAAAAAAAAAGTTGTCCAAAATATTACAAAATGGGTCTCTATTTGTAGATCTCTGAAAAATAGAGCCATTGGTAATTTTTTTATTTTTTTTGACTTTGTATTTTTTAAGATATTGCATTTTTAAAATTTGTAATTGTATTATTTATCTAACCTGTCAGAATTTGACAAGTGTCAAATTCAGACGCGCGCGTCAGAAATCTAGCAAATTTTTTTTTTTTTTTGCTTTTTTTCAAGCCAAAACGCTGCGTTTTGGCTAATATCCAGCCAAAACGCTGCATTTTGACTGGAAGAAAAGTAAAAAAAATTAATTTTCGCCAGATCAGGCGGTGGGTCCCACTCCCACGCCTGATCATCTTTTCAATCGTCCCATACAAAATTTTTTTGCCAATCAACCCACAATCTTTATTTCATTCACAATTAAGGGAGTTTTTTTAAGATCATGTATGTAATCTTTTTTTTTCAATCACCATATGCTCTTAGGGCCATTTGTGTTAGCACTCTACTTAGCACATGGTCCAATAACTAGTTACTCTATATTTGAAGTTGGGGTAAGAAGTAACTTTATTTTCATAACTATTGTAGTAAGACCTTGGGAAATTCCACCAAGATTTGTCAAGCCCCCAAGATTTACACATCACGGTGTGTTCGCACATGGTCCAAGCATATATCAATCTCTCCTCTGCCACGAGAATAGAAACTTGCATCGCAATATCTCTTGTAAATCAGCAATATCTACACATACAATAACCTAGAGTTCCTGTCTATTACTAAAAGATATAATATTCAATTGAAAACGTGGATCACATAATGTGGAATTAATTTCACAAAAAAGATACAGTAATTCACACCAAGAATTACACGCAGCAGTGCTTTTACACCTAAACTCACATTTTGCAAGAACATATTTGCCTGATATGCATGCATGTCACCAATTCCTGAACCATCACCTTGCTCCACAGTTACAGGGGCACATGCCCGCATCAGAAGCCACATTGAGCACCAACTGAACAAAACTACCACAACATATCAGTTACTAAACCCTAGGACTGTTTATTTGCTCGACAAAATACAAATTCTATATGTGAAATTGGAAAAGAATCAATGACGACAAAGAGAGAGCATAAACCACGTAGAATGCACAGCACATATATTACAGATCTGCTATAACAATTACAGAAATAGAGGCGCCACAAAGAAAGAAAAAAAATAAATTCATCTTGAAATGCTGTGAGATAGGCGGAGGCCAGTGACCATGAGTAAATGAGTAAACTACATTACCTCATTATAATCAATTAGGGAAAAACAAGAGGGGTTCAACATAGATACAAATGGTACGAACCAGTTAATCTTATCCAATATAGTCATAATTATTCGTTTAACTACAAAGATAGAAGACAAACAAAGCAGCTAAAAAGAAAGATCCAAATGAGAGTCAGGCAACCAAACGTTCTCTGCTTTTCTTACAAAGATCCCTTTACCGCAATTATATAAATAGAAGTATATAATAGTCATCAAAAAATTCCATATGATTTCTGCATTATGTATTGCGACATGCCATCTTTAAATTCTAGAAACTATAGGAGTGACCAACCCTTGCCTATCAGCCTTCCTAGACCCTTAGGCATACAAATGCTTCAAAGTTCAAATTGTATCTAAAATTAGAGCTTGTTTAACATCACTGTGCATTGTGCAATCAATTTATTTCATCTAAAAGATATGGCTATTAACACTGTGAACCCACTTATTGCAACTAGGTGCTAATAAATGGTGGCAAGTGTAATAAATTTATAAGTAGTTATGCAAAAAACAAGGTCTCATGTCAATTTCCATGCTAATGCATGTTTCATTCCCAAATACCACTTTTTTTTCATGGTATTGAGTGGCAATGGAAAATTATGAAAGAACGCATGTTTGGAGATCAAGTTCCATTACCACAGGTATTGGCATGAGACTTTCTTCATAAAGTTACACATAAATTCATTACCAGTATTACCATCACCGGCTCTGAATACTGAAAACTTGGAAAACAATTATCCAGCCCTTGTTTATCAGACCAAGCATCTACAAAAACCAACCCCATCAGCTTGTTGGTCCAAGGCTCCAAAGAGATTTATCAACAACAATCCAACGGGTAAGACTGTCCCAATCATCCTTTTCTTTGGCAAATTAGTGTTGCATCCTTCCATTTCAGGAACTTAGCACCTTGGTCCATGTTAAATAGAGTCGAATGAGCCTCAGTAAACTAACTAAGCCAGACATCTCACAAAACTATCCTCCTTGTTCATTCTGATTCTAATAGGTAAGTTAGTTGCCTTTCACATCAAGTCTCCACAGGAACTGCCTCTTGCAAGCGCAGAAATATAACTAAAAGAGCCTCAAAAGTACAAGTGATGCTGCACATACCTAAACCCAGTTAACCAACCATAGGTGAGGCCTCTAAATTGGGGTTATTGTTTTGTGTGGCAAAGCATGGAAGGATTTAGTGATGCCAATTTCACAGCATACTCGGATCAAGAAGAGCCCTGATTTGAGGTATCTTGTATTTTTGCAAACACTAGTACAATAACTGAGTTACAAAAAGCAAGTCAACCAAACACATCAATTTAGTGACAGGAGATTACACGGGATAGCATACCTCACTGTTTGACATGAACCAAAGAACCATTCTCCAAATTTACATCCAAGTTCCAGCCTCTGAACATAAAGCAACCATTTTACAAATTTAAGCCACAAACAAACGGTAGGCTTCATAAGAAAATGAAGGGACCATGTGAGCGGTTTTGTTACCTATCAACAGCTTCTTTCCTTAATTCTTCAAGAAGATTTGCAATTTTAGCACAAGCTTCTTGAATTTCAATATTCTTCAAAGAAAGCTCCCTCCATTGTGCTGATAAAACATGTAACTCATTGCCAGCATTTTGCTGATGAAGTAAATCATTAATAAAGAGTACAATACAACCAAAGAACAGGCAGATACACCAAACAGAGTGACAAAAATTAAACATAAATGTAATGTGATTGCCAAATAAGAGAAGCCTAAAAATAATAAAATGTACTTGTTGATGTTTTCTTTCCCTGTTGACAGTTTCAATCTTCTCACCATGCTCAGCAGCCAGAGCTTGCAATCTAGGGTTCACATGAGTAACAACAATTAATTAGCTTAATAAAAGCACATCCATCAAACACATAGATAACGTCAAGTGAAATGAAGCTATAAAAATAGTGGAGTCCACTGATAAACCAGAAAAACAAGGGCCCAAGTTACAGCCCATAGCAATTTACTGACACAATTCATAACTTCCCTATATTAGTTGCTGTTCAAGGAAACAACTACCTATGTTCACCCAAAGGGTAGTTATTAGATGCCTAAAGGAAAAGAAAATACTAAAACTTGTATCCTCTAAGGCTGCAGAAATAATCTCTCATATTCTGAACAAGAAGGAAGAAAATTATGTAGAAGAGTGAGACAGATCGGAATCACAGATATGTCTCTACGTTCATAAATCATTCTTGTACTTCTATTATATCTCACTATCAATGAAGTTTACTACAAAAATTATATTGATGATTCACACAAAATTGACATCTCTTTTGCTTCTTTCTTATTTCAGGTTCAAATAAGAAGATAAACCTCTCTTTAGATGACAAAATGACAGCCAGCAATCATCCATCTACAAGCAGGGCTCAGATTGGACTCTTTTCATAAGCTGTGATTCATGAAGCATTATGTTCAACATAAACTATGATAAAGCAAAGAGAGAAATGCATCCTCAATATGTGGCACATATTCACTTATGCTCCCACCAAAACCATACATGAAGAACAAACTTAACTGACCCAACATGACGAACCTTAAAAGTCCCCTTGCCCAAATGATAGCCTTTGTGATACATAACAAGTTCAACCTTTTGATGTATTGTGCAGGAACTAGAGATTGCACGATTTCTCATATTAAAGGAACAGCATAGTTACCTGGACTCGGCTAGGAGTGTCGGATATGGGTACGGATCCGAGTGTCGGGTACGGCAATTCCAAAAAATAAAGACACGGGGACTCTGTCCGAAATTTAGACACGGGTACGGGTACGCGAAAATAATATTTAATAATATAAAATTTAATAATTAATCAGCTAATTTATATTTTATAATATATTAATAAAATTAAAGTATTTGTTGAAAAGAGCAACTTAGCCATACTGCCATAGGTTAAGAAGAAAAAAAATGTTTTAAGAAAAAGAAAGCAGAACAGAAGAAGGAAAGGAGAGAAGGAAAATTAAAATGAAAAAAGAAAAGAAAAAGAAACAAGTCACGTGGAGTTGTGACAAAACGAAAAAGAAAAAGAAAAGATGAGAAGGTCTCAGAAGAAACGCAACAGAAGATCGAAGAGAGAGAAGAAGAGAAGGAAGAGAAGTGAAGAAAGACGACACTTACCGACGAGTTCGAAGCTCCGGTCGGCGAGTCAAGGTGAGTTATCCTCTTTTCCTCTTCTCTTCTTCTTCTCTTCTTCTCTTCTCCTCTTCGAACTCTAGGGTTTGAGAATCTAGGGTTTAGAGCCGCCGTGTCCGAGTGAACTTTGCCGGATCTGACACGTATTTCGTACCGGTGTCGGCGTCGTGTCGGCGTCGTGTCGTACCGACACCGGTATATGGCAAAATTTGCCGAGTCCAGGTAACAGAGAGGAACAGGCACTAAATAGTAATACATTGAACTATGTTTTCTGCATTTATCAAAACAAACGTAGAACCACCAACTAAGCATAAAGCCAGGAAGTTGCATTGAAAGAATGAAAGTTTACCAACGAGGTCCACCAGAAATTGAGTTAGCAATTGATACACTTAAGAATCTAACTAACACTTTTCACTTTACTTTTGAATAATTGACAAATACTTATTCCGAGTTCATTAGTGCCTAAGCACCATCTACCAATTTGCATGGTATCTGATTGTGTTAGCATTAGTTCCTGTTCGTAAACATGTTCTTGGTGTAGCCTAACATGGGCATTGCATTAAAATGATCTTTACCTAGCTTAATGGTTGCGAAATACTTTGTACACCACCTTTTGCTCACCCCCAATTTCCTTCTCGGGGTGTCCCCAAATATCTGCCCCATAATAAAAAGGACTACCATTTTATTGTCCCTGTCTCACATATACTTTGTTTAGTCCCACCATTTTTGTCTCTCATGAACTCCACCCAACCAAAAATTTAAGAAGTAGCCCAAACTTAATGGGGGCAACGAACGGGGACGGAGAGAGTAACCAGCAGCGTTTACTCATGCAGCTTTATTGACTTGAAAGTTGAAGAAATGAGGCTTGCGTTATATTTACGTTCTGAATAACTTTCTATATGCATGGGCTTGTTTAAAAATGGGCTGAATTAATTCAGTATACGGAAGCGTATTATGGAGATGTATCTTGTCTTTGCAATAATTCCTCAGCAAGGGGAAGTTTACTTCATGACTAGAGAAAGGAAAGGGATTAAAAAAAAAAAGAAAAGATATATCCCCCACCCCCAAAATCCCCTACTGGTGTGTTTGGTTGGGAGGAAAGTGCTTTCTTGGAAAGTTGTTTTCCATAGTTTTTTTTGTTTGGTCTGGGTCGTATTTGAGAAGGGAAAATATGGGCTGAACTTATTTTCAAAGTGGAAGATAACTTTCCATTGTGAGGCAAGGGAAGCTGCACTTTTCGTCAACATCAAAGGCTCCATCCATCTCATTTACAATAACACTCTTTCTCTCTCTTCTTCCATGTCGTGAAGATCTTACTCATTGTCCAATATTCAACTGATCTGGTTAGATATATCTTCTACTTTCATACTTGCTTTGCAACCAAACAAAGGAAAATTAATCTAGAACTCAGTTTTCCTATGGAAAATAGTTTTCATGGAAAACCACTTTCCATTGAAAGTGTTTTCCATCCAACCAAACACACCCTACATGTATGGTTAGACGGGAGATGGTTTTATTTCCCTTTGTGTTTGGCTACAAAAATTCTTCCCTCTTTCTCCCTCACTCTCTCCCACACACATCAACGGTGCTCTCTCTCTCTCTCTCTCTCTCTAGGTGCCCTCTATCTTAGATTGTGATGTGCTCTTTCTCTCTCATTCAGATCAGTGGCCCTCTTGAGCGGTGCTTCGTTGTCTCTATCTCTCAAATTTGTGGCCCTCTTTCTTTTTAAGGAGGTTTTGGGCTGGTCGGCCGTGAGGTTGGGCTGCTGGGGTAAAGACAGTGATGAATGGTACTATCATTCTTTTTCAAATGTAGGACGATTCTTTTTCAAATGTAGGACGGACTCTCTAGGGTTAAGTTGATGGTAGGATGTTGCCTGGTGGTGGACTGGTGACATCGGGCTTGTGGTGGAGTGGAGGTGCCAGAGGGCTTGGTGATGCAATTCAAATTTTAAGTTTCCTAAACTTTACAATTCACATCGCAAGCTTAAAGATATATAAGGTGATGCAACACTATAGCCTCGTGGTAATTTTTACAGAACTTTATTTTACATTTTGATTTGTTCTTCAGTGACATTCAAAGTCTTCTAATTTATGTAAATATCTCATGACGTAATTGTATGTTTCTATTGTTATACAGGTATATATCCTGATGCATCCTGATAATTTTCTGGCATATCATATTCTTTATTTTTTTCTGGAATGTAAGTGTTATCTTCTAATTATTGTTTACTGGAATGTAGGTGTTGTCCTTTATCCTTCTCTCATTTTATATAGATAAATTTTGCTTCATTTAAAATATTCTTCGTGTCTCTTTCTAACCATATATAAAGAGCCCAATGTTATATACATTGCACAAGGCCCCTATTATCTTTGAACCGCCCCCTATTATCTTTGAGCCACCCCTGGCTGTTGTTTACGGTGGTGGTCAACAGTGGTTATGGTGTATAGAGGACAATAGGGGTATTTGAAATCCTTAAAGGGACGGATATGGTTATGGGGTGAACCTAACTAAAAAATGGAAAAGGGAAACCAAATCAACCAAACAACATATAAGGGAAACATTAGTTTTGATTTCCTTTCCCTTTCTTGAAACCCACTAACCAAACACACCCTAAAATTAGTGGACTTGCTATCTATATTTAGCAATCAGAAGCAGCAACTACTAAATGAAGCAGTGTGTTTGTTCTTTACGAGCAAGCATCAGTTATTTCTCCATGCTTTGTCCATGACTTTATTAGTTAAAGTTGTTAGCTCAGCCAGGTGAATAGGATAATTTTGCTCGTTGGTTAACTAAGATTTGGGTTGTAGTTTTGCTTAAATAAAAACTGAATCATTGTCGATTTACTCAGTTTCATGCACTCATTTGATTTCATGCATTTCAATAAAAGCTACTTTTGCTTCTTGTGTTATTGGTTTTGCCTAGTTTTTCTTTCAAATATACTCCCTCCGGTCTTTATTAGTTTACCCGTATTCCTTTTTGGGATGTCCCTTATTAGTTTACCCATTTCTTTTGTTTCTATTTTTGGAATGGGACCACTAACTTTCCATCACACATACATTCAACTTTAATATAAAATAATAGTTTATCTTTCTTTCTATGTCCCACACATTATTTCTCCTAAAACTCTGTGCAAAAGAAACGGGTAAACTGATAAAGACCGGAGAGAGTATGTAAGAGTCACATTGTTAGATCTTTTTCAATAGCTAATCCAAAGGATTATTATGGGTGATTAAGCTATGCTTGTATGCTAATATATTATTTGAAATCAAGATTCCAGACTTGTCCTTACAAATTTGAGTTGTTTCATTTAATTCATCAGAAGTGTTGTCACGAAATGTTATCTTGGCGAGATTTTCAAATTCTTAGTTTATTTACTCTTCATGGTAAAATGAGCAAAAATTTGTAAAATGAGCAAAAGTTTCCTAAAATGAGCAAAAACATAAAATGGGCAAAAAAATATAAAATGAACAGAAGTTTGCAAAATGAGCAAAAACTTCTTAAAATGAGCGAAAATTACCTAAAATAAGCAAAAGTTCCCTAAAATGAGTAAAAGTTTCTTAAAATGAGCAAAAACATAAAATGAGCATAACCTGAGCAAAAATTTGTGATCAAAATGGCCGGTTTTCAATTTTCAGTTTAAGGTTAGTTTTCAGTGGATCCTACTTCTACATATGGACAGAATCGGGTGAGAATGGGTTCTTATGTGACAACATATATCATATGTGAGAATAGATATAGGCTATTGGATTACGCCAGCTCTAACCATCCAGATTGACCGCGCGCCATTAATGGCACGATAGTAAATAAACAGACTTTCTTATGTAAATTAGAACATGTTATACATTGTTTTAGAACATGATGTACATTGTTTTAGAACATGTTGTACACCATTTTAGAACATGATGTACATTGTTTTAGAACATGATGTACATTGTTTTAGAACATGTTATACATTGTTTTAGAACAACGTCTGCCATTGATGAATTTTGAGTGATGATGTGAGTACCGGAAGAATGGCCAGGTGGTGGAATCATCACGTACAGGAGAGAGAGTTGCCGGAAGGAGACACTTCGGCCACTAAAGGAGAAGAATAAGAGGAGAAAGAATCCGAGTGAGTTCTCTCGAGCGCGAAGAACTCGACTTGCCGCACTTTAGGATTGATTAATACACGAGTACCTCGACGAGGAGGATCAATGGAGGAGAGAGAATTAAGGTTAGGGTTAGAATTTGGAGGTTTTAGGGCAAAATGGAGGAAGAAGATAAGATTGTTGAAGAAGAATTATTGAGGAAAAGGACTGGGTATTCTTTAAGACAGAGAATGAGTTTGTTAGAGGAGAGAAACAAAATAGAATTCGCACCTAGTGAATTCAACCAAAATAAGTCAATTACAAAAAATTTGATGAACAATCTTGTTGAAATTGTTAACAATTCTGTTCAATATGAGCTTCAAGCTTTATTGGAGTCCACTTGAGGAGAGATATTGAGTATTCTTTAGAAGAAAAATGTCAGAAAGAATATTTAGAACAACGCACTTTAGATATCATAACATGTTGTAAAATTTTTAGAACATCCATAATCCAAATGTGTTCTCTAAGTGTTCTCACATAAGGGAGGTGTTCTCACAAGAGCCCTCCCCTATATGGAAAAAATGATAGGAATAATCCCACTTTTTGCCGATATGCTCACAATAGTCTCACCTTTTAAAATATGGCAACAATCCCAACTTTGGGATATGTCTGCCTAATATAGGTCTAATACCTTAATTGTGTAATTAAGAGCTAAATTTTTGTAAAAACTAACTTAATATGTTATAAAACTAAATTCACAATTAAACATCTCAATTTAATTGTTTAATTAACTAAAAAAACTAAAGGATCACCCCATCCCCTTCCACCACCACCCCTCCACACACCAAAAGGCAAAAGCCCCCACCCTCCGAAACCACCACTACCTTCCTCCCTCACCCATGCCACCAGCAACCACCCCTCCCCTATCCCCGAAACATACCTCCCACCCCAGCCATAAGCCCCCTACATAAACCAAATCCTGTACCTAAACCCAAACCCTAACCACCACAACCTTGCTCACTAGTCTCTATGATCTAATTTGACCCCAATACCTCATTTTCTCTCCTCCAAGGCCGAGAAAAATCCACTTCCTGAAAATAGGATATATTGTCCCATTTCCATACTAATAATCTTCTCCCCGACCCACGATTCTCATCTTATACGCCTGCCACTTTCCGTCGCCCAAAGCTTGAAATTGGGGTCAAATTTGAACCCAACAACGTCCCCGTTTCGAATACCCAAACCCCTGATTTAATTTCCACCTCCCCACCTCCTAATGAGTAATGACCCCCAATTTCCTCACCCTTCAACCTTCTCCTTCAACCCACGACAACTCCAATAATGTCTACTCCGGATTTTATTGGATTTCGGAGGTGTTTCCCTCCTGCATTTGCAAATCAAATGCAGCAGCAACCTCAACCTTTGCACTCTGATTCAGGTGCCATTGTCCCAGTCAACCGAAGCTTGGTTGAGGTAGTCTGCAAATGGAGGTTTCGACAGGAGGAAGAAGTTGAAAAGGTTGACCAGCTAGCTTGGTGGGTATCTGTTACAGTTATTAAATTGATTTGGGAGGGAAGTTTGTTTTAATTATGTATATTAACAGGTTCAACAGGTAGCCATAAGTAAAAGTTTAGTTTAAGAAGATAAGGTGAATAGGTGGATTTATTCTCAGATTATGAAAAGGTAGGACCATTTTCAGAAGATCGGATAAAGGTGGGATTATTCCTATCAATTTTTCATATACATATATATATATATATATATGTATATATGTATACATATGTATATATGTATACATATGTATATAGGAATAGGAACACGTGAAAACCACTCCTTATGCTGAAAACTGCAACATAAAATGAGCAAAAAAATTCATAAAATGAGCAAAAACATAAAATGAGCAAAAAGTTCTTAAAATGAGCAAAAACATAAAATGAGCAAAAAACATAAAATGAGCAAAAATTTGTAAAATGAGCAAAAGTTTCTTAAAATGAGCGAAAACATAAAATAAGCAAAAAAAAATAAAATGAACAAAAGTTTGTAAAATGAGCAAAAACATCGTAAAATGAGCGATAGTTTGCTAAAATGAGCAAAACATGAAATGAGCAAAAAACATAAAATGAGCAAAAATCTGCAAAATGAGCAAAAAGGCCGGTTTTCAGCTTAAAGGTTAGTTTTCAGTGGATCCTACCTCTATGTGTGTGTGTGTGTATATATATATATATATATATATATATATATATATATATATATATATATATATATATATATATATATATATATATAAAGTTTCATTCAACTACGAGATAACTGAATCGTGGCTGAACAAGCCTTATCGACTTGCAACCGTTATATGCCCTCTTGATATGAAGTAGTTCAATTGCACATATGTAATGCATACCATAAAAATAATCATAAGAGGTGTTAATAGCATGAAAAACCTAATCAACATCATCAAAGTCTCTAGGACTCGCCAGATCAACTCAGTTCTCACTTCCCAAGGGAATGTGATACCCAAGTGAAAGCATCTCCTAGAATAATCCACAAAAAGTAGGCTTAAAAAAAGCAACCATGTAAGAAATAAGCTGCCAGCCTTCCACTACAGGCGGACAAGTATCCTTTCAAAGCTGTTCTACACTTCTATTACTCTTGATCCAGCTACTACTAGTCCACAAGTAATCTTTCCTAAGGTTAAGTTAGATGAGTAATGACTTATGCTTCCACTTTTCCATCAGATTGGCCTGCATATGAACATCAGAACAGCACTTTAATCTGATATCATGTAGCAGAGCATAGAGCGTACACCAGAGAATAATATAAGTTCTTTTACGCCCAAGGATGCCTCTTAGACAGAACAGCAGCATAGTTAATTAAACAGAGTTCCTTCAAAGATGAATGTGCTACTACTCAATAGAGGATTTCCTTTGCTCACTTGATCGTTGATGTCATAGTTCTCCCAGATATAAGGTAACTGACAGTTCAAGACAGAAATGGTAAACCATTTGAGCAACAGTTGGTTTATAAAGGACATCCTCCCAATAGTGTTTGCAATATGGTGTGACAGGAATGTGATGCTCGGGTGGAAAGACTGATGATAAGGACGAATCCACCCAAAAAAAAGAGTGTGATCGAAAAAATTGGGTGCGAAAGAAAAATGCCAGTTACAGTTCCAGTGGAGCAAGTGTTGATGCTAGGCCAGCTGTTAGAATGTTAATGATGGTAGTCTTCACAAGCTTCTCCATATCTTTAGCCTGCTTTATCTTGAAAGTTATGTTCCCAAAGAAAGTAAAAGCTTTGGCCTCACTTCAAAGGTACCTTCTCCATCTTCATAGCATTTAGCAAACAACTCCAAGAAGTAAAAACAATAAGAGCTATATTCGGACACATCACAACTAGGAAGAGACTATCACACAATTATTTTCTACAAACTAAACTCAATGCTCGACATCTTACGTGAAAGAGTCCATTTCAAGTCTATAAAAAAAAATTAACAAGAAAGAATGCAAAGAACAAGAAAAACAGAAAAACTGACGAAACTCCCTCTATTTCCCAGATCTTCCTCCACCATTGATGCCACCGCCACAAACTTCAAATGCCACCACTAACAGCTGCAAGCTGCTTCTATAGGTTATTAACAACCACTTTTAAGACCCCATCTTCTGACAATGAAAGAGGCAGCATATGCAGCAACTCAATCTGGAACATTAGCTTTCCCCAAAATCCTTAACACTTAAATGATACAAGACATCAAGACAGCCAACAATGATGCTATTCAAGCCTCACCAAACTTGAAAAAGGTCCAAACAAACTTAAAGGGTTAAAAACCAGAAGCTATATGGCTTGACAAACTGAATTCACTTGGAAAATTTTGCCGACCCAAAGGTCCCCACCCAACCCACAATACTATATCTATAAGCTATGTGTGTAAAGGGTAGTTTCAACGCATGCTTTAATTAAGGCTACTCCCTCCATCCCTTTCTTAGATATACAGGCTATAGCTACTAGAAATAGTTGTCCTAAATTTAGGTATACCTTCCCCTTTTAGTAAGTGTTTATTCTCTAAGGTTTCTCTAGAGCTGGGCCCTAGTCAACAACCCAGCCACTTTTTTACTTTCTTTGGGACTATAGCATTCGGCACGTACATTTACCAGCACAAGTAAAACATCTCTTAATTTTATAATTGGAGAACGTACATATGTTAACGTAAACAAACCACATTCACATGTGACTTGACCCCCCCCCAACCTCTTTTTCATTTCAAACTACAACTTTGAACAAATGTACCAGCATTAACAAAAGTTATAACAAGCCAGTCAATATGGCAGATGGTAGAAAAACCCCACGCCTCCCATTCCCCCAAAAGATAACAAAAAGATAGAAATCTAAAAACACCACAGAATCACAAAAGATACCAACCTGGTTAAAGAAGCCTCAAGCCGTTGGTTGTAGTGTTTCCAGACGTCAGGAGCATATTTAGACATCAGATCCAAATTTTCCAGCCTAGGCACAGTATTTTACTCGTCAAAAGAGAATGTGTGACATGAGATAGTAAATAAGCAAGTCTATGCACAACAAAATTGAGCGAGGATAGGGAAAAAGACTTAAAACGGTTTTCACAAACCAAAAATAAAAAATTTAGATATCTTTGTTTTGTGGCTATCATGCAACCAAAAAATTTAAGCAAGCAAAAAGTAAATAGGCACATATATTAGCCTTCATAAAACTCAGCATCAACTAGAGCTGTCAAAAGTTGACACGACACGAACCGGATACGAAATAAATGGGTTAGCGTCAAGCTCTTTCAACAAGTTTATATAAATGGCTCAACACGTGTTTTACCGTTCAATAAATGGGTTGGATGAGTGTTGAAATATTCAACTCGAAACTGACACGACTTTACACGTTTAACTTAAACATGAGGAAAATTTACTATTTTAGTACCATTTAGTGTATAAGTCAGCAAAATATTAATGAATTATTTAAATCTTTCTAATATACTCGCAAGTTATTACCTAACTAAACATGGATCGATAAATATTGGATATAAAATATCAATTTATTGTTAAAATTTTTAAGGGATTTTGAATAAATAGGTTAAATGGGTCGACAGGGCTAACCGCTTAATTAAACGAGTCGGTTAGTGTCAAGAATTTTCGGCACAATTAGTAAGAAGGGTTGGGTTAGTGTCAAGGATTTTTGACATGATTACTAAATGACACGAACACGAAATAGACACGACCTATTTGACAACTCTAGCATCAAAACACAAGCTTCATGAAGCATGATGGTGCTAAAAAATAAAAATCCCACCTAAGCTAAAATAAGTAGAAGAACGCAGCCTATCCTACACTTCCTAGAGTAGAAGAGAAGCAACTTGGGCAAGCTCAATACCAATTACCAAGAAATCATACTGAAGCTTACAACTCAATACAAGATAAAATTCACAAAGGAAACCTAATGTTCATTCCCCCGCCAAAAATATGTAGTAAGAGCCTGAGGGGTGATGCATCGCATAGAAGTCAGGAGGAAGTAGCTCATGCAGATGGCCTTCGTGGAAACCTAAACCTTCCTATTAATTGTAGAAAACATACCAGTCATTGCATGTGTTATACACCCAGTAAAAACTACTTTAAATTCCAACAGCAACAAGGTTTACTCTATTTCATATAGAGAAAATATATAGTTAACCTTATCTCTTGATGCTGTAGCAAGCGCTGAACTTTTTGAAGGGCTTGCCTCCAAGCGGTTTCATCATTCTGTTTAATCACCAGTGGTCCATCTGGTATATATCGAGATGTATCAAGTGAAACTGGAGGCTTCCCAGCCCTGACTCGCTCATATTCTCTAGCAAGCATTGGGTGATCCTGAGACAACCAGATAGTTTATATAAATAAGAAAGTTCGCCACAACAATAGCAATCACAATGTGTGGCCCTCTTTTTTTTTATATGTTACACAGCCAAGTTATGTTGCAAAGGAGGAAAAAAGGCTCTATTGACCATCAGAACTTCATTAATTGATGATTGAACTCTGACCCAGATACCTCAGCTCTAAAATCATATATTTTCTTTGTAGAATTATCAATTTAAACCAAGGTTGCTTACAAAAAATTTGTAGAGACCATGTTCTGCCTCAGTAAGTAAAGAACCATATGACCCAGAAAATTGCCAGCAATAAGCTAGGTTGCACAAAGACGGATGCGGGTACGGGTTCGGATTCGGGTACGGGGACGGAAAACGGCAAGATTTTGAAATTTTAGGAATGGGTACGCGTACCCATACATGATACGTATCGTAACGGGCACGGGTACGGGTACGAGTACGCTACCTAGAAGAAGTACCCATGCTTTATAGGCAATAAGTAGTGTCACTGGTGTTTGCCAACATTCAGCCAAAATTCCCTCCTAACTCAAAGAGACAGCCATCTTATTTATCTATGATGATCCTTCCTTTCTATACCTTGCCAAACATCCTCAACAACTAACCTTAAGAAGTGACTCCTAGTCTCTCCTATATAAATATTCTATACTGTCAAATGTCAATGCACTTTGACACCCTACATAACCACATATGCGCAACAACAGTGGCCTTTAATATTTTCAAGTAAATATTCAAAGAGCTACATAAAATTTTAGTGTGTCATGTAACATCTAAGGTGTTAGCAAATGTAGAGATTTGACAAATAATTCAATGAGAGTGAATAATATTTATATAAATGTCATAGATATATTCATCATTTCAAAAAAAAAAAAAAAAAAAAAAAGATATTCTCTATCGTTATTTAATGGCTGAGTTGTGAGACTCTTTCAATGATAGGTTTAAAACTATTGACGTCAAATTTTTAGTTTAGTAAAGGAAGAAAAAGGTACCTTTATATTGATCCAACGCGCGGATCTTGATTTTTCTTTACTTAAAGAAACAACAATGCTTATCACCAACGTTCCAAGAGTGAGAACCAATCTAAAATTACTTGTATGGATGGAGGAGATGACAAAATGATGAAGAAAGAAGGAAGATCCATCTCATATCCTGAGAAATCAACACAAAAGATCATGGTGGACTTAGATCTAGATCGGTGAGGCAAGCCAATGCTCCTTTTTTACCAAAAAAAATGGGATGGATAGTGCTGACAAAATAAGCAGCTCTTTGGTCCAGGGTTCTTCGAGGGAAGCATTGCAGTGGAAGCTGTGACATAGACGTGTTTGAACCTAAACTAGGCATGTCTTATATTTGGAGTGGGATCACTAAAAAATGCTGTATTTGTGACTGGTGGTCCTCAAGTTGCGGTTGCCAACAGTCTAAATACTCCCTTTTGGGATAATATGTGTATTCCTAATAGACTACTTAGACATTGCAGTATAACTGAAATCTCACAAAGTTGAGCGTGTGCTACGGTTGACAAAATGTCAAATCCCCAGAGGTGGGGTGGAGATTGGATGATTTTTGGGAATTTCTACCAGCGGAGTTACTGAAACAAATAGAAACTCATGAGGTTGTGACCGAACCAGAGATTGGAAATACACTGTCTTGAAGAAATTCACCGAAGGGTCGTTTTATCATCAAATCAGCAATGAAATTTACCAGGAAGGAGGAAGATGGGATGAATAATGATAAGTGGGACGCGCTTCGGCAAGAGCCTGTAATACAGCAGGGTAAGAGTGTTCTTGCGGCTCGCAATGCATTATCAACTCCTGGACAAAGTTAATAGGATGAAAAGGCAGTTCACAGATGCTCTTAGATGCACAATTTGTCAAGCAAATGAAAAACTTGAAATTGCATATTCTCTGTACTTGGATTGCTGCAAGGAAAGTGTGGATGTGTCTTGGAGGACATGCAACTATTGCAGCCTGCCATCTAGTGATTTACAAATCTGGCTAGGCTGGAACTTGACATATGAAGTGCAATTATTTTTTTGCTGTAAGTGTGTGATGGATATGGAGGTGCATGAATGCTTTTGTTTTTGGCAAAAGAGATGGGATTCAAATGATGTAAGGGATTCAAGGCTACATTGCAAAGACTGTTCTCATGGAACCAAAAATTAAGCAGCAGAAGGAGAGTTTTGGCTGCCAGAAAGCTCCAACGTTGTGTTGGTTAAAAACGGTTAGAGCTGCAAAGGTAACACAGGACATGCAGAGCGAGGATTATGCACAACTCAACTCATTAATGTCCCAAGTGGAGTTTTCAACCCAAGCTCACTTAAATCCAGCTTTGAACCAGCCAAACTCAAGCAGCTCATGAGCAGCCTCGAGTCATTACCACCCCCAAACATCGAGTCACATAAGCACGAGCAGGCCAATCAAATTGGAGCTTATAATTCCACGCAGCGTATAAAAGTAACATGAAACACATCCAAAAGTCTAAAAACAAGCCATAAGAAGCAAAAAAACATAGAGCACAACTAGCACAGCTGAAAACGGAAATTCCCGCAATGGACTTCCTATATTCACAATACTCCTTCAACTACCGTAATTTCTTGGAAATAGAGAACAACAAAAAAACTTGATTAATATGGTTTACCGAATTGAAAGAAATCAACTCACGCACACTACAATATATATTATACACACCCGGGTGTAGAGTATACCAAAGATTATTTATTTGCTCATCGTCCAATTTTAGAGCTCCAAGTGAGTAAGAAATGAGCAATGAGCAAGTATAACTGTTATAATTTATAGCAGATAAAACACTCACATTTCTTACTCTTTTCAAAAAAAAAAAAAAAAAAAAAAAAAAACCTACAACAATTAGGAATACATTGTATTAATTGCACCCGAAAAACCCCAAAAAAAAAGTTGGGGAAGTTTGGAGAGAGAACCTCGAAATTGAATTTAGGAAGAGGAGGAAGATCTTTGAGAAAATCGGAGGGTTTTTTGGAGCTTCGGCGCATCTCTTCCTCGACTAAACGGTCGACTTGTTGTTTAACAGCAGGATTTGCATAGTCGTCGTCGATGTAAGGCAGGGCATCGATGGTCTCTGCATTGGAAGCGCTCGCCCATGGTCGCGCTGCGTCGGGTGCTGCCTCCAGCATCATTACGTCGCCATTTCCGGTTTTACTTGCCATTTCTCGATCTGTGCGCATGTTGTGGCAGCTCAGTTTGTTTAGCGTTTAGGGTGTGAAGTGAGAATGTGAACTGTGAGACGTGAGGTACCACTTTCTTTTTACTCCGGGTTTGTTTGGTTTGAACTTTGATGGAACAAAAGGGAATACGAAGGACTTGTATAAAAAAATGGGGTTACTTTTCTCAACAATTGAGATTACTTGTATGATTAAATAGGATAGACGTATGATTAAATAGGATAGACGTATGATTAAATGAGTTTATTCTTATGAACGAATGAGATTAATCTTATGAACGAATGTGGTTACTCGTTTGCATAAATAAGTTTACTAATCAGTTTACTCTTATAAATGGGAAACTAATCAGTTTACTCTTATGAATACAAGAGGTACTTGTTTGAAAAAATGCGGCTACTTTTGTGAACAATTGAGAGTTACTCGTATGATTAAATGAGGTTACTTGTTTGAATAAATGAGGTTACGTTTGTGAACAATTGATACTTACTTGTATGATTAATAAAAGTTACTAGTATGAATAAATGAGGTTACTCATAAGATTAAACGAAGTTACTTATAAGATTAAACGAGGTTACGTATAAATTAAACGTCATTACTTGTACGGCTAAACGAGAAAATGAGGAACTAATTAATTTACACTTATGAATGAATCGGACATATCGTTTGAAAAAATGCGGTTACTTTTGTGCACAATTGAGGTTACTCGTATGATTAGATGATGTTACTCGTATAAATAAATGAGGTTACTAGTATGAATAAATGGGGTTACACATAAGATTAAACGAGGTTACTCATAAGATTAAACGAGGTTACTATAGATTAAACGACATTACTTGTATGACTAAACGAGAAAATGACAAATTAATCAATTTACTCTTATGAATGAAAAGAGTTACTCGTTTGAATAAATGTGGTAACTTTTGTGAACAATTGGGGTTACTCGTATTATTAAATGAGGTTACTCATATAAATAAATAAGGTTATAAATAAATGGGGGTAGGGCTGTGCAAATTAGACCAGGGTCGGGCCGAAATCTGGACCGGACCGGACTGGACTGGAATTTGGACCGGACCGAAGATTCCAGTCCGATCCTCGGTCCACTGAAAATACCGATTCCGGGTTATCGGTCCAGTCCGGTCCAAACCCGTAAAATTCCGGTCCGGACTGGTGGACCGGAATTTCGATTTCTTTTAGTAAAAAAAAATTTATAAGTTAAAAAAAGTATAAAAGATAGAAAGTTAGAAAGTTAAAAACCTACTATTTATTACGTTTAAGATTATTGTTATTATATTTATTAAATTTTAATGTATTTAATTTATGAATATCTTTTAATCATTTAAAAAGATTTTTTTTTTAAAAAAAGAATATAAATTCCAGTCCAACATGTCCAAAATCGGACCGGACCGAAAAAATTCCGGTCCAGTCCGGTCACGGTCCAAAAAAAATTCCAGGATTCCGGTCCAGCCGGTTCCGGTCCGTTCCTGAACCCGTGCACACCCCTAAATGGGGGTATTCATAAGTTTAAACGAGGTTACGCATATATTAAATGACATGACTTGTACGACTATACGAGGTTAACCGTATGATTTAAACGAGGTTACTCATGTAATATTTTTAAGATTAGGATTCCTATAACTCGACGAAAGCAACTCTAAATCCTGTGAAATTTTGACAAGAACTAGATCTAGATGTTATAAGCACTTAATTTCACCCAAAAATTCAATCCCAGTAGATCTCAATTATCATTTTACTCAAACTGATCCAGTTTCTAGCGATTTCATACCAACTTCTAACGTCTGTTTCATAACTGTATCAAATTAACTCGAAACTTTATGAAATTTTACCGCGTGAAACTAAACAGGGAAAAGTACAGTTTAGGCTCAATGAACTCTGAAAAATCGAAGTATGCTAGGAGAACGAAGGTTTCAAAGTTCACCATAATTATGTGCTAAACTCAATAAAAGCAAATCGAAATCATGTGAAATATTGAGACGAAATAAATCCATATGTTATAAGCACTCGGTTAAAATTTTACTTAAGTTATTAATCCCAGTAGATCGTAGTTATCGTTTTACTCCAACGAATCCAGCTTCCAGCTATTTCATACCAACTTTAAACTTCCACTTCAAAACTACATCCAATCAACTCGAAACATTATAAAAATTTAACACGTTAAACTTAATAGGTAGTAGTATAGTTGAGGCTCAAGAAATTTCGACAAAGTCGAATTATGCTAGGAGAACGAAGGTTTCAAAGTTCATTATAATTCTGTGCGAATTTGGGCAACAAATAAGGGGTGTTTTTTCCTTGGATCTTGGGCAAAGTTGTCGATTATGCGAGGGACGAAGAAAATAGAAACCATGACAGAAAGAGAGAGATAAGAAAATCACTAGAAACATAGAGGAAGAAGAGGATGTGCTTTATATATGGGCCGGCCACATATAGGATTTTTGTGTTGATGGAAAACCATTTTTCATGGAAAATGTTTTCCATTGTAAATCTATTTTCCATGGAAAACGTTTTCCACCAATAAATATTAGTTTTTCTTTGTTTGGTTTGATGGAAAACTATTAAGTTAGGAAGGGGAAAATAGAGATGTTGGGAATGAGAGAGTGAAGGTAAAAAAGTTTTTCTTCAAATTTTGGAGGAAAATAAATGTTTGCAAAGGGTTAAAAAACTCTTTTTCACCTTAATTTTCCTTTTTAAATCCCTTTTCCAATCAAACAACGAAAAATGGGGGAAATCGTTTTCCTGCAAAACAAACGGAGCCTCCGTTTCTTAAGCAACGTAGTAGTGACATCACTACCCACCTTGTAATCATGAGTTTTAGGGATCAGACCTCATAGGACTCATTTGAGGAATTCCCCTAATCTCCCTCCAAGTGAGCCCCTTCATCTTACCTTAAAAAAAATACCGCAATAGTATGCACGACGCTATCCTTACAATTTTTGTAAGATATTCCAAATTTATATGGTGTTTGTTATGAAATAAGAAGGAAGAATAAATTCAAAGATTTTTGAAATTGACTGAAATGTGTATTTGAGAGTCTACTTTCTTAATGGGAATTGTAATACAAATCAAATATTTTGGTGTGTATTTGCTAGTTCATAGCTCTTTATAGGTAAAAGTATACTGTATATTTTACCTATTGTCAACACTTGCAACTAATATATATATATATATATATATATATATATATATATATATGTGTGTGTGTGTGTGTGTAGGTTTAATTAAGTTCATATGAGAACCACCCTTATGGTGAGAACCACTTATTTTTCCTCATTTTACGAAGATTTTACTCATTTCACAATGTTTTCTCTCATTATATGTCTTGTTTATTTTATGTTTTTGCTCATTTAACATTTTGATGCTCAATTCACTATGTTTTTGCTCATTTTACGTTTTGCTCATTTTTACGTTTTTGTTCATTCTACTTTTTTATGCTTATTTTACCTTTTTTCATCCTATATTTTGATCATTTTACGTTTTTGCTTATTCAATGTTTTCTATTCATTATATATTTTTGTTAAATTTTATTTTTTTAGCTCATTTTATAAAGTTTTTGCTTATTTTTAGTGATTCTCACGGTTCTCACCATAAGAGGGTTCTCACTAGAACCCAACCCTATATATATATATATAAGGTTTTGCTTAGCTTGGTGGACTTCACTAACAATATCATAACACTCCCCCTTGAAAACTCATAAAATTGCCTCATTAAAAACCTTGCTAGGGAAAATCCTATGGGAAAAGCTCATAGCTAGGGGAAAAGAGTAAACCTTAGTGTAGGCATATTTTTCTTGCCTACGTGGAATGAATGCGTATTTGACTACCTCATTGTAAAGGTTTTGTTTTTTAAATCGTTTTGAAATGAAGAAGTCGCCAACAAGTCTCTAAAGGAAGACTCATAAACCTATTGGATATTGGGAAATCATAGCGACAATATAAGGAATAATCCAATGTAGATTTCCCCGGCATGACTCCATAATTGATCATTGAGTGTGATAACAGAATATAAAAGAAATATAAAAAAGAGAGATTTAGAGAAAATTGTACAAGAAAACATGAATTCTTTTAAGATCTATATTATGACAAGTAAATTATTAGTAAAAAAGAAAATAAATTGGAATTGACCATCAAGAATTATACCCTTGTCACCTGGGTAATCTTGAAGCTTGAAGTACGGAATTTGAATGTAGTTTGAAAGTAAATCAAGGGAGTTTTAATGTGTTTGAATGTTTGTAGTGTGTATGTAAGGATATTGAAAGGTATGAAGTTGTGTTGAAGTATTGAAGGCGTATTTGAAGTATTGAAAACCATATTATTAAGTGCTGACAAACGTTCATCGATACATAAGTATTTATAGGAGAAACGAGGCCGAAAAACACTCTGAAGATAAGAATGAGCCATGCATTAGGCGCACAGCTCGTGCGCTCTGTGCATGGAGCATGTACTCCGCGCACGACCATGCGTGTTGGGTAGGGGCCTTGCGCTTGGCATAGGTTTCGTGCATGCAGCGCACCTGCTTCGCGTTCCTAGTTTTTGTAAACTGCTTTTGTGTTGCGTCAAGGCATCATCGTGCGCTTGACGCAACGCATATCAGTGCGATTTTTTGTCTGTTTTAAGATTTCTTTTGATCTTTGATGAAATTTATCATATTAAATATGAATCAGCTATCTTTAGGAATAAAAATCTAATTTCCGTAATATCCTTTAGAAAATAATTTTCGATAATAATTAATAAGAATATTATAAATACAATTAATTATCAGGAATAATAAATTGTCCCATTAAAATTGGGCTTGTATTTAATAAATAGACTTTATGTTTTCAAAATGCATTTGGGCTTAGCTCGTTGAATTGTTCTTCCTTAGGACTGGACAAATTAGGACGACAATATATTTCATCATTGGGTACTAAATGGGAAGACACAATTTTGTGTCTACAGAAGCCCCCACTTTGACTGAGGTTCATGAAACCAAAAGTCAAAGTAGCCTATTTCGGGATGGAGAACAATTCTTAACGCTCTGCAGTTTTGAACTAATCTATATATTGCCAGTTTCTGCAAAACAATGTTATTATGCAAGACGATAACTACAAGTAATTTGATTACGTGCAAGACATGTATAATATTGCAAAGATGCAAACTTAGACTCTCTAAGGATGCATGAGACGGTATGCAAGGATTAGGGTTATGCAAGGCTAGAAGGTTTGGATAGATAGAGATAGATAGATTGGAGAGAGATAATCGATTTTCAAAATTTTTTTTGATATAAAATCGAGGTCCGTACGTGAGATCCGCATATTACAACTATTTGGGAGTCTAATTTGGGGGAACCACCACATATTGTCTTGAATTACTTACTCTGAGCCTAGATCATAAAGTACTTTACTTGAATTGTGCATGCAAATAGGCCTAATATGAATGCATTGACTCAAATGGGTCTTATTAGCGTCAGACGCAAGTTACTTGCGTGAGAAGCAAGCTTCTTGCGCTTGGCACACTGGTCTGATGACGCGGTTATTTGTTTCGACGATGTATTGGTCATTTTTCAATGATTTGTAGCCTAATTCGCGGCGAAAGCATGTTGAACATAGCAAACAAGCATTCAATAATGTCACATAGGCAATAAATAGTATGTCGTTCTCATCCTAGAGTCAAAATCTATGTTTGTACTATGGTTAGGCTTTGGTTAAGGCTTGAAAGGGTCCATGACTAAGAGATTGATCACATACTTCGTACCTTTGCTTAAAAAGGTGGCCACATGTAAGACGCATTTCAGTTCTCAAGTCAGGAACAAGAGAACAATGCCATGGTTGGGTAGTTTGCTTATGACTAAGATCCAACATTATCGCTCAGCAAGCTTTGGGAAGGACAAAGCACAAACCCCCTGGGGTGGCCTCACGCATAGAACATGCGCTAATGAGGCAGGGACGATTATCCTTATAGTGGCTTAAATCAGTAGCCATGCATATGCAAAACTGTAATTTTATTTAAAACCATAAAACAAGTATGAATCGTATTTTTCGAGTTTCACGCACTCATTTAAAAAATTGATTTTTTTTTTTAAAAAATCCTCCCCATTGAAGTTGCCAAATTGTAGGCGTATTTTATTTGCCTACGCGGGATGAGCGCGTATTTGACTACCTCATTGTAAAGGTTTTATTGAAAATCGTTTTGAATTGAAATAAGTCGCCAACAAGTCTTTAAAGGAAGACTCATAAACCTAATTGGATATTGGGAAATTATAGGGACAAATTAGTGACTTATCCAATGTAGATTTCCCTATCATGACTCCATGAATGGTCATTGAACCAAAGATTGAGTTCGGAGGTGAGGGTACGAATAAGATCAAGAATCAAAGTTTCCCCTAGATGGCCTCTACTTAATATCGATTCATGTCATAATTTATGCAATTAAACAACCACATAATATTTAAATGCAATCTAAAATTAATTTACGTCGGTTCATTAAACAAACAAAAGGCCAATTTTTGGTGTCATTTTATTATAACAATCAAATTACTGGTTTCCAAATCAGATTGTCCAATTATCTTATTAGGCATTAGAACAGTTCTTTAGGTCTTGATTAGCAATAATAAGCATGTGATGTGATGAAAGTATTAAATCATACAACATGCATATGAATAATCACGAATAATATAAAGGAATGTAAAAAGAAGGGATTTAGAGAAGAATGTACATTATAGTGTTAATACCTTTAGGATCTACATCATGACAAGTAGATTGTTAGTAGAATAAGAATTAAATTGGAATTGACCCTCAGGAATTATACCTTTGTCGCCTGGGTCTTATGCAACGATCTTCAGGATGAGCAATCTTGAAGCTTGAAATATGAAATTCGAAAAAAGAATGAGTTTGAATGTGTTTGTAGAGAGTTTTTTGTAGTTGGAAGTATGATGAATTCATAGGGGAAAAGTGTTCTAGAACCATGTGAATAGGGTATGAAGGTGCGTGGAAAATCGCTCGAATAAGTCGGCTATTTATAGGCAAAGGAATCCAAAAACCAAAATAAGAGATAATAAAACTGTGCGGTGAACAGCTCGTGCGTTGCGCGTAGGAACATGCGCTCCGTGCATGACCATGTGCAGCTCGCACGGGCTGTGCGCTTGGCGCACGGTTCATGCATCTCGCGTACTAGTTTTGCGTTTTTGAGAATTCGGTACGGCATCTGCACTGCGTGCGCAATATGTTGCATCAGATGCAATATTAGTCTGACCGGTTTTTTGCTCGTTTTAAGATTCTTTTTATTCTTGAGAAAATCTTATCCTTTAAAATCCGAAATCAGCTATCTTTAGGAATAAAAATTTGAAAAATTAATTTTCGAGAATAATTAATATTAAAAATACAATTAAATATCAAGAATCATTAATTGGGCCTTTAGAATTGGTACTGGATTTAATAATTAGACTTTATATTTTCGAAATGCTTTAGGGATTGGCTCATTCGATTGCTCTTCCTCTGAATCGGACCAATTAGGACGACATTATGTTTCATCATTGGGTACTAAATGGGGAGACACAATTTTGTGTCTACAGAAACTGACTGTAATTTTGGAGGTTAGTGATTTATTGATGGGGTTATTAGATTGTGAAATTGCATTTAGAGGAACTGATCAATTTACACAGGCATTACTGATTAACATATTCTGATGTTACTGTTTGACTTAGTTAGAGTTAATATTGATTTAAGTTTGTTTTTTCAGGTTACTGATTTAGAGAAGTTAGGGGCAACTGATTATAGGTTTTAGAGGTTACTAACTATAATATTTTGAGGCTACTAATTTATTGTTTAACTTATTAGAATGTGAATTTTCAGTTGATGTCTGAGTCGTAAGTGATTTTATTTCTTTCTTGAAATATTTATGAGATAAGTAAGTTCAGAATATGGCATGAGGAAATATATGATAGAGTATTTTTATGCACATGTGATATTTCATTGCATATCTTTAGATGAGTAACCCCTAAAATGAATTATGAGTAACCTAATTTAAGGCATTTGAGTGACTCTGTATATTTTTTTTTGTATTTCAGCTTCTGATGTTGTTCCTCCTCAACTTTCCAATGAGGTTCCTAAGGCTTCGAGTTGTTCTACAATTGTTGCATCGTGTTTGGTTGTGCCGGAACACATAGTGAAATTAGTGTTATTGTATAGGCTTCTGATGGTGATGAAGTTTCTCTGTTAAGATGTGTTGAAGTGCCAGAATCTTCAGTTGTTGCATCTTCCAGTGTTGTTGTAGAGGCTTCAGTTGTTGCATCAGTTCCACCAGCACCTAAGCCGTCATCTGTTTTGAAGAGGCCTTTGAATGCCAAAATCTTGAAGGGTAAAGAGCCTTCATTGGCAGAAGCGTTCGGTAAAAGGACTTCACCACTGAAAAAGGTGAACCTAAAGATGACGCTGATTACCTGGCTATTGAAGAAGTTGACGTTAAACCTGCCAAGAGGGGTGGTATCAAAAGGTGAAGGAGGAAGTTGAAGTGCATGTAGCTTCAAGTAAACGAGGAAGAGCACCAATTAATCCAAGTACAGCTCTTTTAATAAGGCATGAGGAAGTTCTTGATTTGGAATAGGGATCAATGTAAGTACTTTTTTGTTTTTGAGGTGACTTATATTAGTTATACGGGGTACTGATACTGTACAAGAAGAGTCACTGATAGTTTTTTGTTGTTATATTTATGAAAAGGGTTACTTGTTCAAGTTACATGGGGTTACTTATTCAACATGGTGTTACCTGCATTTTGTAATACATTTGCTTATGTTTTTTTAGTCCTTCCATTCCTCAGATCACTGTGAGATTCAGGCCAACTAGCGTCATTAAATTATTTCCAGATCTCCAACCAGCTCAACTTAAAGCAATCAAGGAGATTGGTTTTGGTAGCTTGCTCGAGATTCAGTTGTCTGATGTTCCTAGGGATATGCTTAGGTGGTTGTGCTCTAGATTTCACCCAAATGGGAGGGTTTTTGTTATGGCTCCTGGGAAAGAGGTCCAGTTGACAACTAAAGACGTCCATGATGTATTCAGTATTCCAATTGGACCAATTAAAGTGCCAATATATGGGAAGTTTGATGATAACTATTTGAGGAGGGAATGGAAGCTGAGATATGAAGCTCGGGCAGATTCTGTTAGTATTGTGGAGTTAGAGAGGATGATGTAAAATGATCCGGGCATGAAGACCGGCAATGATGAGTTCAAGAAATGTTTTGTCATGTTTGCTAGGGTCACATTGTTCACTCCAACGCTTAATAGAATTGCTGATTTGAAGCTTGCTAGGGCACTCGAGGATGTTCCAAACTTTTGGAATTATAACTGGTGTCAATATTTGCATGACCAATTGGCATCAAGTTTGTCTGTGTACACGCCTAGGGGTGTAAGTGGACTGCGAAAAGTCCAGAGTCCAATCCAGTCTCGTCCAAACTTGTCGGACTGGAGTGGACTGAAAAATGTTTGAATTGGACTCAGACTCAAAATTTCGAGTCCAATTATTTTCGGACTGGATTTGGAGTCTAATAAGTCCAATCCAGTCCAAAAAATATTTTAGCATATATATATATATATATATGAGTGGGATCTAGTGAGAATACACCCTTATGTGAGAACGCATACTTATATGAGAACTAGGGGTGCTTATCGCACGAGCTGAGCCCAAACTGTACTAGGCTCGGCTCGGCTCGTTTATCGTTTTGCTCGGCTCGGCTCGTGAGCTCGACGAGCTCGATAAGTGAAGCTCGGCTCGATAGCTCGTCTTAGCTTGACTCGAGAGCTCGACTCATCTTGGCTCGGCTCGAGCTCGATTTGAGACAAATTAAAATAAAACAACACAACATTAAACCAAACAAAAAATTCTTATTCGAAATTTAAAAAAAATTGTTGACAGATCTTGTAGAATAATAGACTAAATTCAAAATAACATGAATAAACATATTCTATTTCATTTTTTACATGCTAACCAAATGAATTACTTACAAATATACATAAAAAATCGACAAACTAGATCTAAAAGGATACAAAAAGAAAGACATGAATTGTTCAATGTAATAACTTGTTTAAGTGTTTTAGTCTATAATAAGTTTTTAAAGTGCTTTAAATTATAATAATTTTTTTTATATAAAATAATAACCGAGCCTGTTCACGAGCTTTTCGAGCCGAGCTTGGCCTAGTTGGCTCGACTCGTTAAAAATTAATGTATATATATGTTCACTTGAAATACATGTTTTGAAATTTCAAGCTTATGTTCTAAAATATCTAAAGTGTATTCTGAATCATTTCAAATGTGTTCTAAATTATTTTAAGTGTGTTGTAAATCATTTCAAGTGTGTTCTAAATCATTTCAAGTATGTTCTTGATTTGCAGGCTCATGTTCCAAATTATTTCACGTATGTTCTAAATTATATCAAGTGTGTTCCAAATATTCGATTGTACTCTAAATTACTTCAATTGTGGTTTAATTTATTTCAACCCTAATTTATTTCAAACATGTTATAAATTATTTCAAACATGTTCTAAATTATTTGAAATATGTTATAAATTTATACAAATATGCGCTAAATTTACAAGTATGTTCTTATTTGCCAACAACTCAAAACTTCTTCCACATCACAACCTCAAATCTTAGCTTCTATTGATAAAATCAGCTAAGCTTTAACCGAGCCAAGCCCAAACACTTCGCGAACAGGGCGGGCTCATTATCGCCCCTAATGAGAACACTGTAAAATTTAGAACACAAACATATTTTTTTAAAAAATGAGAACCAAATTAATATATGTATATATTGTAAGTCCCAATTATATAATATGCAAATATGTTCCATGTGTCCAGAAGATTTAAATAAATATACGTGTGCTTTTCAAATGAAATATTATGAATTAGGAACCGAAACACCTGAACAATTAGCTGTATTTCGAAAATTATATTTTGAAAAATTACCAATACCTATAAATACTATGGTACAACAAGCTTATTATACAGAACCTAAAACAGGAACTTTAGGACAACAAATAGCATTTTTACAAACATGGTATAAAAATTATTGTATTGAAGTCAATAACCAAAAGGCATTTAGAAACAAGCTAAAATAAGTGACTGTTGTGAAAAATATGAAATACCCAAATTTGGATGTCACAAATTAAACAAAAGATATAAAGCTAAAAGACCCAAATTAATGCGAAGACGATATAAAAAATTCAAACCGTATGGAAAATATAAAAATAAGAAATGATCAAATAAAAATTACTTTATTAAAAGAAAAATCTATAAATATGCTAAAAATCCAAAAAGATGTAGATGTTATAATTGTGGACAGATAGGTCACATAGCAAAGGAATGTAAGACTGAAGTAAATAGAAATATTAATAAAAATAAAAAAAAAAATGTAAATTTTATTGAACTCCATATAGCAGAATATGAACTAGGTAAAACCAATATACCATCAAATGAAGAAATATATGTGTTCGAATATGAAACAGATAATGATGAAATTAATGAAATAAGAAGTAATGATGAAAGTAGTGAAGAAGAAAATAATACTGAAACTGATAGTAATGAATAAAGAGTTACACGAAGTTGATTACGATGAAGATATTACAGTACAACATAAAAATCAAAGAGCCGTTTTTGATTTACAAAAATATAATGCATTAAAGTATGAAGGATTTACGTTGTCCCCCGAGAAGATAACTGAAAAGAAAAAATTTGACCTAACTAATTTAACTAAGTATTTCAAAAAGAAAAAGGAAGAATATTTAGTTATAGCTGATAGAGAACATGTTATAGATATAACACAAGTACAAGGTAACACTAGAGTCCCATTAATAACACAAGAAGTGGTAAATGAAGAAATAACCAAAATTAATAACGTATTAAAAAATAAACCAATCACATTTAGATTTGTAGAATTAGCAGCCATAGAAATAATAATAAAAGCCTGTTTTAAAGAAGGAATAGATACTCCCTTAGAATTAGAATTAGAATTAGAATTAGAATTAGCTGATGATAGAATCAAAGAACCAGTAGAACAAGCTATTATAACTTAAAGGAAATCTTATTTATCAAAAAGTTAGATTCATAATTAAGCCAAATTATTCTATAAGTTTAACTGACCAAAATATAGAAAAAGCATTAGCCCTATATTGGATGTTAGGAGGAATAAACATGACCAATGGATCAAAAGTCATGACAGTACAATGTAAGAATGCTTATATATTAACCGATCAACATCAGGTTTATACTAAAAATAAATTAAGACCAATTACTATAGATACCCCTTTTACAGATCTTATATTACCTATAGAAAAAGGATTAATATTATATTCTAAACCAAACTATGAAAGACTTAGAAATAGTGAAGAAACGATTAAGTGTTTCTAGATCTAAACGAGATTTAACTGAGAACTTACCTATTCAAATAAAGTCACAAGAATATTATATAATCATACAAATAGGAACTCAAAGTTTAACTGCAAAGCTAGATGTTAATAAAGAAAGTAATTATATTCCCTTAGAAAAATTGACAAACCCAGTATTAAATGAAAAATTTAATAGATTAATAATACTTACAACAAAAATTGCTTTACAAGAAATAAATATTGAATATATTATAACTTTAAACAATGAAATAATATTAGGAAAAGGATTTTTAGAAAAGGTTAAACCTTGGAAAATGGACCAAGACTATTTTGAATTCACTTATAATCAAACTCAGTCTAAAACTAGAATAATATATGAGTAGCACTATACCTAGTTTAATAGAATTAATAAAATTGCAAAAACAGATAGAAATAGCATAGGAAGAAAAGGCCCATATAACTCAAAGAATGCAATACCTAATATTTGCAAGATGTCATGAGATAGTACAAGAATATTATCTGAAAAAGAACAAAAGAAAACAAGAGACATAGAAATATTAGAACAAAATTTACATAAAATGAAAAATGACTTAGCAATTCTTAATAACATGAGTAATTTAACCTATATACTTATAAAAATAATCTTTGAAGGATATAAAAGTCGATATTATACACCAATGGTAGATACAGGAGCACAACCAACAATTATGAAAGAAAACTGTTAACCAGAATAGAAAAGATCAAACACACCATTTAGAATCAATGGGTTTAATAACAATAGTAGTAACATTACCCTATATCAAACAAATGTAAAAATACAAATTTGGAATAAAATATTAATCATACCTAAAGTATACTGTTTCGAATTAATAGGAAAAGACATAGTACTAGGAACCAACTTTCTTAACCAATATAAACCATTTAGTATAGGTAAAGAGTTCATTACATTTTTTATATTTTTATTAATATTTCTATTTACTTCAGTCTTACATTCCTTTGCTATGTGACCTATTTGTCCACAATTATAACATCTACATCTTTTTGGATTTTTAGCATATTTATAGGTTTTTCTTTTAATAAAGTAATTTTTATTTGATCGTTTCTTATGTTTATATTTTCCATACGGTTTGAATTTTTTATATCGTCTTCGCATTAATTTGGGTCTTTTAGGTTTATATCTTTTGTTTAATTTGTGACATCCAAATTTGGGTATTTCATATTTTTCACAACAGTCACTTATTTTAGCTTGTTTTCTAAATGCCTTTTGGTTATTGACTTCAATACAATAATTTTTATACCATGTTTGTAAAAAAACAATTATATATAATTTAGGGATAAATTCTCTAACCTGATTTACTATTCCTAGGAATTCTTGTAACTCTTTATTCATTACTATCAGTTTCAGTATTATCTTCTTCTTCACTACTTTCATGATTACTTCTTATTTCATTAATTTCATCATTATCTGTTTCATATTCGAACACATATATTTCTTCATCTGGTGGTATATTGGTTTTACCTAGTTCGTATTATGCTATATGGAGTTCAATGAAATTTACATTTTTTATATTTTTAATAATAATTTTATTTACTTCAGTCTTACATTCCTTTGCTATGTGACCTCTCTGTCCACAATTATAACATCTACATCTTTTTGGATTTTTAGCATATTTATAGATTTTTCTTTTAATAAAGTAATTTTTATTTGATCGTTTCTTATTTTTATATTTTCCATACGGTTTGAATTTTTTATATCGTCTTCGCATTAATTTTGGGTCTTTTAGCTTTATATCTTTTGTTTAATTTTTGACATCCAAATTTGGGTATTTCATATTTTTCACAACAGTCAATTATTTTAGCTTGTTTCTAAATGCTTTTGGTTATTGACTTCAATACAATAATTTTTATACCATGTTTGTAAAAATGCTATTTGTTGTCCTAAAGTTCCTGCTTTAGGTTCTGTATAATAAGCTTGTTGTACCATAGTATTTATAGGTATTGGTAATTTTTCAAAATATAATTTTCGAAATACAGCTAATTGTTCAGGTTTTTCGGTTCCTAATTCATAATAATTCATTTGAAAAGCACACGTATATTTATTTAAATCTTCTGGACACATGGAACATATTTGCATATTATATAATTGGGACTTACAATATTCTTTTTTAGCTGCTGCATATTTTAAATCTGAATTTGTATTACTAAATTCTCTTCGAATTATTTTTTCGTATTTTTTCAACATTTGTGTTGAGTCTGTCATCTCAGTTCCTTCTATCTTAGTACTTCGCAGTTCTGTTAATTCTTTTATTCCTATATTAATTAAATAGCTTCTTGCTATTCCTGTTATAGTTGCTTCAATATAACTACCGCTGCACTAACTGGTATTTTAGCTTCTATTAATATTGCATTTATTCTAGTTTGTCCAATTTTGTATATCTATTTCAGCATTTGTAGAACAATCTAAATTGAAAGTTTCTCCAGTTTGGTTATCTCTGGGTATGTAATCATTTTCTAATTTTCTTCGATATTTCCATATATAGTCATTATTTTTATGATTATAATCATATTTTTTCTTTTTGAAGGCAGGTTTATAATTTCTATTGGTTTCCATATAATCATAATCGTCATCTGTGTAGACCTTAGTAAGTACGTTAATTTCTTCATCTTTTTATGAATTAAAGTCTGATTCTAAATAATTTGAATATCTAAATTTTTGACTGGATTGTTCAGAATAAACTTCTTCATTATTTTCTTCAAGAGTATTTACCTCTATATTATTTACCTCAAGTCGTTCTATTTCAGTAGTTAAAGCTTCTATGGTAGTATTATTCATTGTTTCGTTATCTGATTCATGGATTTCTGATATTTCAGTGTTGTCTTTGATATTACATATAAGCTGTTCTTCTATTTTATTAAACCTATTATTATATTATATTTTAAGATTTTGTATCTCTTCATTAAAATTGTTTTCTACTCTGTAGACTTTGTTTAATATTTGTTTAGTATTAATATGGATTATTTTAATAGATTCTTCCATTTTTCGCATTCTTTCATCATATTTTCTTTCTAATTTTTCTAATTTCTTGTAGATGTCATTAATTGTTTTATTGTCTTGAAAGCTACTTTCTATATTTGTTATTTGTATGAAATTATTTTCTAGTGCTAGTCTTCTTTCTCTATCAAATTCATTTTCTAGTATCATTTGTTTCCTATCTTTTATTAAATAAAATCAGCCTTCACTAATTTCTGCACATTATCTATTTTGATTAGTCTTGTGTATTTTAAATGGACCATCAGGGTGTCTTATAATTTCTTCTTCAATGATTTTTTCGTTTTCAATTTCTTCATGATTATGATTATCACTTAATGTTGCTTGTTCTATTATTTGTAGTTTATTAATGATAGCTATTTGTTTTTGATTTCTTAATTCTAAATTTTTTATATCATATTGCATAGTTGATATAAAATATTCCCAATTAGCTCTTCTCATAGCCTTTTTTACTTGTGATTTAGTACTCATACGTATAACGAATTTTGTAAATCTCTAAGTTCTTGTTTAGCAGTTAAGTATCTTTTCTTCTTGTTTTGTAGCTTAGTTAAATACTTTCTTAAAGCATTTTTTATTTCATTATCTTTTCTACGATAGGCTTCATATAAATAATTTTCAAATTCATCTATTTTATCTTGTACGATTCGGGTTTGAACATTTAATATGTTATCTCTCATTTCTATATGATCTTTAACGTTTTTTATTTGTGTCTTAATAGTCATAACGAATTTATTAATTGTTCAAGTTCTATTAATAATTTTCTAAGTTCTATTTGTTTTAATAGATCTAGCAATTTTTTAAGTTCTATTTGAATTTTTGAAAGTTTTTCTATCTTATTTTGTTCTTCCTGTATTGATTTAAGTAAAGAATACCTTCTTTCGGTATCTTCTACTTCAGATTCTTGAATATAATAAATAGTTATCTGATCTCTTACTCTATTAATTTTAAATAGTAAAGCATAATATATCCATTCAACACTTAATTTAACAATTTTTATTTGAGAATTCATAATATGATAAGCAAATAATCAAGTAAATATTTAAGCAAATAAACAAGTAAATAGGTAAATAGTCTGTTTCTTTATGAACTTTCTTTTAAGACTCAATCCCATTTGCTCATAATAAACCTTAATCAGTTAATTACAATTCTATCAGCTTTCATATAAGTACTGCTAATCCGCTTTGACAACCCTTAAGCACTTAAGCAGAATTAAATAAATTCATGTTTTTCAACATCACCACATAGGTTTTATGCATCACGCCCTCAACGCCTTCTCATTCTCAATGGCTAAACGGGCTCCTGCTACTAATTATCTCTTGGTTTCTAAACATGATTTTACTTAATCGGGGAAAGCATAATTAAGATAGCATATATCCTATATGAAATTATAGAATTATCTTAACAGATCTCAGTATCATTATAAACTAAGGGATTGAATTTAAATTTAGTTCATAAGAAAAGGGATTACCTTATCTTCTTCCATACTTGTTTGTAAAATATCTTGATGAATTAGCTTTAAGTGAATAGCGGTCTCTTGTGAATAGTAGCTCTGATACCAACTTGGGGTGAAGCGTGTTTTAAAACGTGTTTTATTTTTGAGAGAAGAAAGCTTTAGTGAGAGAAAGAAGAGGGATGGTGAGAAGCTTGATGATGCCCCTTAGCAGCATCAGGCATTTCTTATTTATAGACGAACTTGTTTAAGTGTTCGTACAAAATTACATACTATTACAAACACTATTGCTACAGTGAAAGTGCTACAGTAAAAGTACTGTTCACACTATTCATATATTTATCGTGCGCTAGCCGCCTAACTTTTGTCCTATCTTATTACAGCTAAAATACTTATCTTCTTTAACAGGTATTTCATACTTGTAAGTTGTGCTCTATCTCCATGATAGATGTTGTTGTGCTAGATGATTCAGCTCTGTCTCCACAGCTATGCATATCTTCAATGATTGGTACAGTCATTTGTTTAATTCCACACATTTGACATGAGTGGTTATTATTTTGCTGCATCCAACTGCAATATCTCTTCAAGGTATCTTGAGTCAGAAAATTTCTAGGTATATACCTTGTAACTGGTTCTTGATCTGGATGGAGCAGGCTTCATACCCATGATTTGATAGTTTCGACCGTGTCATGGCCATATGTTTTGCTTTGGGATATAATTAACGTATTTAACTCTCTATGATTTATCCAAACATGAGTCTTGACCATGGTAATCAAGGCTTCATAAATCGCCTTTATCTTGACTGCTCTTTTCTCTCGGAGGAGATGTGGTATCTCATTTCAGTTTAACTCTGGCTGAGACTTAATTTCTTTTAGAAAGATAAAATTTGCTGTACAACCCAATTTGACAACTCTAATACATTGTTTTATTTCAGAGAAAGTAACTTCGCCTGGGGCGGTATAGCATCTTACAAAAATCATATGAGATTTTGTAATTTGCAAGTAACATTTAGCTGCTTTATATAACTGAGGAATAGATGATAGTTCTTCTCCATTCATTGTATAAACTGAATTAAGAAGGCCATAATCATATGCTGCTTTGATTAAGTTTGCATTGCAACCAGGCAAGCTATTAACTCGTTTACCCTTTTTAAGGGGTTAGTAACATAACCTCCTTCTATCTCCCATTGGTGGTCTTTAGTGGTTATTTCTGGGACGGTATTTAGTTTGTTGGCAATAAATAAGAAATTATCTATATATTGGCGAACCAAAGGGGACATAGTTTGTTTGGTTCCTAAGGTTAGCTTTTCTTTGAAAGATGTGGTATCTGGTACTAGGCTGGGAAAATTTATTTCATTGATAACTGGTGTGGGGTTATTGACTTGATTGGGGTAATAAGTTTGTAAGGACATACTCTTCTTGAAAGGAGAATTCACTTTTTTTTGTAATAATTCGACTTTTATATTTTTGGCTAGTGCCAATATCTGCTTGCTCCATATTAGGATTGCTGGAAGTGGCTTCCCTTTTCATAGAAGCGAGTTCTTCCATTAACTTTTTGAGTTGTATCTTGAGCTCCTGATTTTCTAGAATCAATTGTTGAGCTAGTTCTTGAGAGATAGTCTGCAAAACAATTTTCGTTAGTTTTCAATAATTCAATAGAAAATTAATATTGATTGATGTCAGCTATTATTCGATTAATTTCTTTTCTTGTAATGGAATCTTGTAGTTTTTGAGTTAACCAACTTCTAACAGTTCTATTATCTGTCCTAATTATGAATTTACTATAAACTACGTAACATTCAAATTTTTTGATTCCATATTTTACTGCTTTTAACTCTTTTTTATTTATATCCCAATTGATTTCATTTGCCTTAAATGTTCCTGAGTGATATCGACAAACATATTCTTTTCTATCATTTTTATATCTGTATTTTAATACTGCGCTCCATAGCCGTTATTGGTTTCACTAGCATCTGTTTCCACTATCCATGTAAATTCTTTGTCTTCATTGGGAAAACTTAGTTTTGGTAACTTTCTGACTAATTCCTTAATTTTTTCTAAAATCTTTGTGTCAGTATCTTCCCATCTAAAATCGTAATCTTTCTTTAGTTTTTTAGTTAATGGTTCGGTATATTGTGATAATTTAGGGATAAATTCTCTAACCTGATTTACTATTCCTAGGAATTTTTGTAATTCTTTCTTAGTATTAATTTCCTTTTGGAACTCTATGATTTTTTGAGCTATATGATCTTGCATTTTTATTCCAGCTTTATCTATTTCAAATCCTAAGAATTCAATCTGTGTTTTAAATGATTCCATTTTCTTTTTACTTAAAACTATACCACTAGTTTTAATAATTTCTATAAACTGTTCTAATAACTTATAGTGTTCTTCTTGTGTTTTTGAATATATTAGTATATCATCAATATAAACTACACAATTTGATAATTGATTTAAATATTTATCCATAAATGCTTGGAATCTTCCTGGGGCATTTTTATATCCAAAGGGTAAGACGTTCCATTCATAAAATCCATTTGGGACTTTAAATGCTGTTAGTTGTTTGGAATCCTCGATTAACTTTAATTGGTGAAAGCCATTTTTACAATCAAATTTTGAAAAATAATTATATCCTTGTATTTGCCTCGTTTTAAGTATCTTATTTGGTATGGGATAATTATATGTAATTGTTTTTTCATTTAGAATTCTATAATCAATAACCATTCTTGTTTTTCCTCGTTCTATTATTAACTATAAAATCACTGCTACTATGTTTTGAATTACTTGGTCTAATTAGTTTTCCAGCTAATAGTTCTGTTATATGCATTTTAAATTCTTTTTCATCTCTTTGGGTATTATTAAAACGTTTTTGGGATATTATGCTATTTTGATCTTTTAATGTTATTTGTATTTCTGTTTTATGCTTATGCCAATTTTCTAAAGGATTGTCGTTGCATAGTTTTTCTAACTTAGTTTTTAAAGGAGTTAGCTTATCTAGATGGAGTATACCAATTTCTATAATTTCAAAGTTATTAATATCTTCCTTCTTGGTTGTCATTTTTTGGACTAATTGAGCTTCTTCGCCTATTTTACATTTTTCCCATTCTATTTGCATTCGTTCTCTATTTTGGACTATTTTAGCTCTTAACTTATGTTTACAAGGAGTAAATAATGTAACGAACTCTTTACCTATACTAAATGGTTTATATTGGTTAAGAAAGTTGGTTCCTAGTATTATGTCTTTTCCTATTAATTCGAAACAATATACTTTAGGTATGATTAATATTTTATTCCAAATTTGTATTTTTACATTTGTTTGATATAGGGTAATGTCACTACTATTGTTATTAAACCCATTGATTCTAAATGGTGTGTTTAATCTTTTCCATTCTGGTAAACAATTTTCTTTCATAATTGTTGGTTGTGCTCCTGTATCTACCATTGGTGTAAAATATCGACTTTTATATCCTTCAAAGATTATTTTTATAAGTATATAGGTTAAATTACTCATTTTTATTAAGAATTGCTAAATCATTTTTCATTTTATGTAAATTTTGTTCTAATATTTCTATGTCTCTTGTTTTCTTTTGTTCTTTTTCAGATAATGTTCTTGTGCTATCTTTATGACATCCTGCAAATATTAGGTATTGCAGTCTTTGAGTTATATGGGCCTTTTCTTCCTCTGCTATTTCTATCTGTTTTAGCAATTTTATTAATTCTGTTAAACTAGGTATAGTGCTACTCATATATTATTCTAGTTTTAGACTGGGTTTGATTATAAGTGAATTCAAAATAGTCTTGGTCTATTTTCCAAGGTTTAACCTTTTCTAAAAATCCTTTTCCTAATATTATTTCATTGTTTAAAGTTATAATATCACTACTACAAAAAGCGTGTTTTCGCGACGCTTTTTGACCCGTTTGACGACGTCAAAAAGCGTCGCGAAATTTGCTCTCGACGCTGTCAAAAAGTGTCGTGCCAATTGAGTAGGTAAATAACGACGCTTAAAAGCGTCGCCATTCTCGACGCCTAACAGAGTCCCCAATTGTCTTGACGCGTAAAAGCATATCCATTCGCGATGACTTGCAGCACCTTGCCATGTCTAAATCTGGACGCTTTTTAGCGTTGTGAAAAGAGAAGTCAAATTATAATATTTGTTTGGTAAAATTTCTTGGCTATAAATAGTGTTTCGATTTTGGTTGTCCCTTTTTGCTATTTTCCCAACAAATATATATATATATATATATATATATATATATATAAGATAAAAAAAATACTTTGATCAATATATTATAAATGTATACTAATATAATTAAAATCCCTACAAATATTGCATATTCACGAAAATCCTAGCCAATATTTTTCTATAAACATAATTGCAAATCGTATGTTGTAGTTAAGTCTAATAAAAATATCCAAAAGTGAAGTAGCCTTGAAAATAAGATAACTAATAAGATCTAGCTAGCAAAATCGATGATATGATGGTAGCTACTTTGAAGCCATCCGTTCTTGATCTGTTGCACCTTCATTATTTTTGAGTACCTTCCAAAGGAGAAAAAAAAAGATAAAAAATATAATCAGTAATGATAATATGAAAGTTTGGAGTTCGTCAAATCGAGAACTATATAATGTGGCTCATATTCTAAAGTAATCTTGTCCATTATATTTGATAACAAAATTATCCATGTTCATAATTTTACATTTTAATATATAGCACTAACCATTTACACCCAAAAGCATCCAAAACATATACTATAGTATAACGTAAACCTTAAACTTACAAATCTAGCCAATAGAAAATTTTGGGGATTATAGAAGAGAAAAGGATTATGATGAATCCCATAAAAGAGCAGAATAATCCCAAGGAAGTTGACAGCAAGAAGGAAAAAAGAGGAGCACTGAGTTTTCTATTGATCAAACAAGTAACATGCAGTATGCCCAAGAACCATATAGATCCTGTTCTACACAAGTCCAAGAAGTAATATTGAGCGTTTGTGGAGCTCCGATTATTCCTACTGGGGTTTCAACATGGTAATGTAGCCTAAATAACTTATCAAGTGAACCAAAGCTTTTGAGTAAACAGGTGATAGCAGTATCCTCCATCATAAGTATACGCAAAGACTTCAATCTTCCTATGTCATCTAGCAGGCGGCTTAGCTTTCGGCACTTGTTCAGGTTTAACCATGTAAGATTTTCCAACTCCACTATGGGCTTTGGAGTTGTGTTATGGCAGCACCTTCAACAGATAGATTGATAAGATTTGAAATGTTACCCACTAAATTTGGTACTTTTTCAAGTAAAGTGCAATTAAACAGTCGAAGTTCCTCCAGAAACTTCAAGCAACATATCTCGTCTGGTAGTACTTTTATGTCTGTGTTATTTAACTCAAGCTCAACAATGGAAGCTAACCCTCCTACTGAAACGGGCATATTAAGAAGAGAACGGAATCTTCCTAGTAATAAGACTCTAAGACACTTTAGTGAGCATAAATAATAAGCTCTTTCAAAGAAAGTAGAGACCCAATGCATTCAGGTAGGCTTTTTATCTGACGACAATCATTGAGACTGAGCACTTCAAGCTATGTAAGGCTAAATAGATATGCTCAGTTATTGTTGTTCTGTCGAGAAATATAAGCATATGACAATTCTAGACAGCAGCACAACAGCACAATAGGAGCATATACACAACACCACAAATGTCAGTTCTACAATAGCTCATTCATAAGGAAAGGGAATTTAGGTAAAGCTTGAAAATAGGAAGGTACCTTTTGGTTTGTCACTTCCAAAACTGCTTGTGCACAATCTAAAAGGTGCATTGAAGCCTCTCCTTTACGAACTTTACCTACTAGAAAAGTCAATTGATATCTGTAAAAACCTTGACCATAGACATTTTATGATACGTTATTTATTATTACATAAACAACTAAATGTTTTCTTTGTATGTTAGTTATAAGAAAACAGAACTTTCACCATTTTACTATCCGAGCAAGAAAATCAAGGTAATGAGCAACATCACCTAGGCACCAAGTGGAAAACGAGGTAATTAAAGTCTACAAAACAAAATGAGAAGCATTAAGAAAATAAAACTACAAAATTATCTAACAAGATCTATGTCAGCTAGAGACTTTAAAGACAAAAAAATTCCAAAGCGTAAGATTAAAAATTATAACAGAAGTAAAGGATTTCAGATGACCTTAAACTTAAGACAACTTTCGAACAGTTTCTCAAGTCTCATCTTTGATTGAAATGGATGCCCTAAGAAAAACAACTCCAACTTTATGGTCAAGATAAGTAAGTTTTGGAATAATAAGTTATACTTACATCCACAAGGCAAGTGAATTCACATGACTAACTGGAGTACATTGTAAATTAGACTATAACTTGTAACCTTTCATACCTTTACATAGTTCGTTGATTAAAGAAAATATAAAGCAGAGCAAGCAGAAGTTCACATATAACTATATAAGTAATAACTTTGACTTATAACAGTCAAATATAAAGGAAAAGAACTTAATGTCTTAATCAAAGTTTGAAGTCTCAAAGAATTAGCAGTTTAGTTGAAAAAGTTATATTCTAGCAAATTACATCCATATCTCATTATAACTTGAAATGCAGCAGCTCACTGAAGGCATTCTCTGGTCATTATTTAAACTAAGAAAGAAAGGGAAACTGTAAAAATGCATAAGAAACCCTAGAACATCATTGCAATTTTTTCAAGACAAAAACTTGGACTAATGAATTGCAAATCCTTACGAAGTATGCAAATTAAGAGAGCTAATTAGAAAAATGTGAGAGTACCTTCTGGAAACATGTAAAATAAGAGAACTCATCAATCTTATTTTAATTAGAAAAATCTATAAGAACTGAGCTAATAGCTCATATTATTTTTATTGAGTACTTTTAGCCAATACTTATGTTCAAGAGTTCTACTAGAAACAACTAACAAAAAACACAATCTCATGCTCACCAGTAACCTTTTTCGCGAACTTCATTAAAGTAATTGACAAAGCAAATGATCTAATTTAGATCTTATAAGTGTGGGTAATAGTTTAGAGAAATATGAAACATATATTTAGAAACCTTAGTACAACATCATCATTACATATTACATTGAAGAATATATCAACAAAATCAAATGAATTGATTTATTGGAGATTTAACAAGGGTCATTATTAGAGAAATTCAGAAGAAGAAAAAAACACATAAAAACATAATAAGCATCAGTAGCAACACCATTACACTAACGATAGTTACACAAAAGGGCAACAATGCAGATCTAAAAGCACTTTTCTTCACATAATGTAGAATTTCAGTCTCCATAATCAAAGTAAAGCTACTTTACTAAACCCCTAAGACTAATCATCCATCTCAGATTGTTAGAAGCACATCTCCCATTTTCCTAATATAAATTTGAAAATCTACCCACTACATTCCTTAAAAACCCATAAATCAAAAACATTATTATTTCCAAAATAATTTAGAGTTTGCCAGAATTTAAACTTTTGCAAGAACATCATTTGTAGCATGAAGCTTCATCTCATCAGATTCAGTAGGAAGAGCCCTGAAACTGCTCCAGATTGAAAATTTAAAAAATAAATACAAATTATGCAAACTTTCAGGATTTAAATGAAATACCAAAGTTGGATTGAAATGAAGGAGAGGAATGATGAAGAACTAGCCCATTTATGACTAGCAAAATCCCTATATCTCTCTCTTCTCACTCTCTGAAAGGTTTTCGATGGCTTAATACCCAATAAATCAAAAGAAAATTAATCAAAGATAAGGCAGCATCACTAGAATACTATTACATTCTAATTAGGAACTCACTCAACTATTTTGTGGAAACAAAAACCCTAGATCACTTAAAAAAATAAATCAGACTAAAGAAGCCAAATTCACAAGAAACTCTTTGAATTCGAAATATGTTTGTTTTTTATTCGCACAAATCACAACAATCATGCAAATTATAAGAAAGAAATGACAAATTGTAAATTAACTACATACCAGTGAGAAGCGACTATAATTTGAGCAAAGGGACAATGCGAATTAGAGTATAAATTGCAAGCAGGAAAACCTTTTAGCTGATAATCGAAGTTTTTTTTTTTAGTGTCAGGAGATATGATAATCGAAGTTGTGGCAAAGGGATGAGAGAGAATTTTGAGGGTTCCAGTTTTTGAGGGATATGAGAGTGGTGAGGCAGAACTGCAGAAGTAGTGGGTAGATGGGCTGTTTTTTCCTCAAATATTTCGGATTTGCGGGTTATGTGTGGGATAATGCTTGCCACGTGCTTCATTTTCTATCTCAACATATTTCTGCGTCGACATAACACGCAAAGTAAAAGTTGGCCCAACGCTCGCAGGGAGGCGTCGAGGAGAATGCGTCCCGAGAATACTCTTTTTGTAGTAGTGTATATTCAATATTTATTTCTTGTAAAGCAATTTTTGTTGTAAGTATTATTAATCTATTAAATTTTTCATTTATTACTGGGTTTGTCAATTTTTCTAAGGGAATATAATTACTTTCTTTATTAACATCTAGCTTTGCAGTTAAACTTTGAGTTCCTATTTGTATGATTATATAATATTCTTGTGACTTTATTTGAATAGGTAAGTTCTCAGTTAAATCTCGTATAGATCTAGAAACACTTAATCGTTTCTTCACTATTTTTAAGTCTTCATAGTTTGGTTTAGAATATAATTTTAATCCTTTTTCTATAGGTAATATAAGATCTGTAAAAGGGCTATCTATAGTAATTGGTCTTAATTTATTTTTAGTATAAACCTGATGTTGATCGGTTAATATATAAGCATTCTTACATTGTACTGTCATGACTTTTGATCCATTGGTCATGTTTATTCCTCCTAACATCCAATATAGGACTAATGCTTTTTCTATATTTTGGTCAGTTAAACTTATAGAATAATTTGGCTTAATTATGAATCTAACTTTTTGATAAATAAGATTTCCTTTAAGTTGTGCTATAATAGCTTGTTCTACTGGTTCTTTGATTCTATCATCAGCTAATTCTAATTCTAAGGGAGTATCTATTACTTCTTTGAAACAGGCTTTTATTATTATTTCTATGGCTGCTAATTCTACAAATCAAAATGTTATTGGTTTATTTTTTAAAACGTTATTAATTTTGGTTATTTCTTCATTTAACATTTCTTGTGTTATTAATGGGACTGTAGTGTTACCTTGTACTTGTGTTATACCTATAACATGTTCTCTATCAGCTATAACTAAATATTCTTCCTTTTTCTTTTTGAAATACTTAGTTAAATTAGTTAGGTCAAATTTTTTCTTTTCAGTTATCTTCTCGGGGGACAACGTAAATCCTTCATACTTTAATGCATTATATTTTTGTAAGTAAAAAATGGCTCTTTGATTTTTATGTTGTATTGTAATATCTTCATCGTAATCAACTTCTTGTAACTCTTTATTCATTACTATCAGTTTCAGTATTATCTTCTTCTTCACTACTCTCATCATTACTTCTTATTTCATTAATTTCATCATTATCTGTTTCATATTCGAACACAAATATTTCTTAATCTGGTGGTATATTTGTTTTACCTTGTTCATATTCTGCTATATGGAGTTCAATGAAATTTACATTTTTTATATTTTTATTAATATTTCTATTTACTTCAGTCTTACATTCCTTTGCTATGTGACCTATCTGTCCACAATTATAACATCTACATCTTTTTGGATTTTTAGCATATTTATTGATTTTTCTTTTAATAAAGTAATATTTATTTGATCGTTTCTTATTTTTATATTTTCCATACGCTTTGAATTTTTTATATCGTCTTCGCATTAATTTGGGTCTTTTAGCTTTATATCTTTTGTTTAATTTGTGACATCCAAATTTGGGTATTTCTTATTTTTACAACAGTCACTTATTTTAGCTTGTTTTCTATATGCCTTTCGGTTATTGACTTCAATACAATAATTTTTATGCCATGTTTGTAACAATGCTATTTGTTCTCCTAAAGTTCCTGTTTTAGGTTCTGTATAATAAGCTTGTTGTACCATAGTATTTATAGGTATTGGTAATTTTTCAAAATATAATTTTCGAAATACAGCTATTGTTCAGGTGTTTCGGTTCCTAATTCATAATAATTCATTTGAAAAGCACACGTATATTTAGTTAAATCTTCTGGACACATGGAACATATTTGCATATTATATAATTGGGACTTACAATATTCTTTCTCAGCTGCTGCATATTTTAAATCTGAATTTGGATTACCAAATTCTCTTCGAATTATTTTTTCGTATTTTTTCAACATTTGTGTTGAGTCTGTCATCTCAGTTCCTTCTATCTTAGTATTTCGCAGTTCTGTTAAATCTTTTATTCCTATATTAATTAAATAGCTTCTTGCTATTCCTGTTATAGTTGCTTTAATATAACTAGCCACTGCACTAACTGGTATTTTAGCTTCTATTAATTTTGCATTTATTCTAGCTGTCGAGTTTTGTATATCTATTTCAGCATTTGTAGAACAATCTAGATTTAAAGTTTCTCCTATTTGGTTATCTCTGGGTATGTCATCATTTTCTATTTTTCTTCGATATTTCCATATATAGTCATTATTTTTATGATTATAATCATATTTTTTCTTTTTGAAGGTAGATTTATAATTTCTACAGGTTTCCCTATAATCATAATCGTCATCTGTGTAGACCTTAGTAAGTACGTTAATTTCTTCATCTTTTTCTGAATTAAAGTCTGATTCTAAATAATTTGAATATCAAAATTCTTGACTGGATTGTTCGGAATAAACTTCTTCATTATTTTCTTCTAGAGTATTTACCTCTATATTATTTACCTCAAAGTCGTTCTATTTCAGTAGTTAAAGCTTCTATGGTAGTATTATTTATTGTTTCGTTATATGATTCATGGATTTCTGATATTTCAGTGTTGTCTTTGATATTACATATAAGCTGTTCTTCTATTTTATTAAACCAATTATTATATTCTATTTTAAGATTTTGTATCTCTTCATTAAAATTGTTTTCTACTCTGTAGACTTTGTTTAATATTTGTTTAGTATTAATATGGATTATTTTAATAGATTCTTCCATTTTTCGCATCTTTCATCATATTTTCTTTCTAATTTTTCTAATTTCTTGTAGATGTCATTAATTGTTTTATTGTCTTGAAAGCTACTTTCTATATTTGTTATTTGTATGAAATTATTTTCTAGTGCTAGTCTTCTTTCTCTATCAAATTCATTTTCTAGTATTGTTGTAGCCTAACATCTACGGCTCCCTTAACGACACATGGGCTCATCAGAGCCGTACACGTGTCATCCTATTTAAAATAAAAATAAGGCTTAATCTCTGGGCTATACTCAGTTGGGTAAAAGGATTGAATTTCTGGCCCAATAGTCAGAGCCCAGCAGTGCCAAATGGCTGAAGGAGAGTGGTTAATAGACATCCCCCAGTCATGGTCTGCCACGTGTCATGATCTGATTTCTCAGCCAATCAGAGGCCACTATTGTAGGTCAGTTTTTAAGGTTAGCTGTCAACTTGCTATCACTATAAATACCCCTGAAATCAGGAGAAAACACATTCAATGCAAACAGTGTAAAGTTACTCTGATAAAATTCTCTCTCACTTTCTCTTTCTATCTCTACTTTCTCTTACAACTCCCGATAACCGACTTAAGCATCGGAGGGGGAACCACCACCCAAACCTCCCGGGGTGGGTCCCTTTGTGCGGAGTTCGGGAGCGAAGCCAAGGCTAAGGATTAAGCTATAATTCAGGCATTGTTGCACAAGTCTCCATCTGAAGAACACTCAAGATACTAATTTACTTGCTCGACAAGGAAGCTAAGCCTACAGCTTACTTGTTGGACAAGGGGACAAAACATTTGGCGCCGTCTGTGGGGAGACGCAACGATGACTGATTGTCAATCGTCCAACATTGCCCGGAATCGAAGCCTTCAAGTTAATGTCGAAGATACGGTGGAGCATGAAAGACCACCTAGAGGAAGAGATAGACCCCCGTCCATTGTCAATGTTCCTGGACCAAGCCAAAGAACCGGTCATCCAAGTGAATCCGGATCGTCCGGTGGTGACTGCGCCCCACCTGGAGAATGTGCTTGAATAACTTTCAGACTAAGATGGCGGCGGTCGTCCAGGAACAGATTAAAAGCAATATGCTGTTTTTTCATCACAACCCGGAGCCAACTGCTAACAATCCACCTCGTCCTAGAGGACGTTCTCAAGTAGATCGTCCAGGTCCTAGTCGCCATGTTCGCGGGAGCCCTCTAGGAGGACGTCAAGAGGAAAGCGCCGAGAGGATAATGATCAACGAAGAAAGATGGACTGGAACTTGGTGGTGAGGACTCAGGACCATGTTCGTCCAAGCGGGCACCGCATGGAAACAGATGCCAGAGAGTATCTAGAAGCAAAGAAAGCTGCTGCATTACAGCGATCAGCGACAGGATCTACACCATATTTGAGAGACCCTCCTTTGAGGTTGTCGTCCAGAGGGGAGGGACGAAGTTTAAGTCACTCTCTTGTTCATCCGCGACAGGAGAAGACAGTGGCTCAGCCCATGGTCTATAGGCGTCCAGTGCCTGCAAACACTTCATCCAATCCTGTAATGAAAGAATATCGCAAGGAGTTCATACCCATCGAGGGACAGCTGGGAGCCCTCCGGATCAACTGGCCTACCCCATTCTCGGCCAGGATCATGGAGGCGCCCCCCTTCCCAAAGGTAAAACTCCCAACCATTGAGCCTTTTGATGGAACAACTGATCCTGATGATCACCTGTCTGCTTACAAACATCAGATGTACGTCCAAGGAGTGGACGATGCTACTTGGTGTAAGAATTTCCCAGCTACCTTGAAGGGAGTAGCTTAGAAGTGGTTCAATAATCTTCCCCCTAATTCAGTCAACAATTTTACTGAACTCAGTTTCTTATTCACTAGTCACTTTGTTGCCAACAAGCAAGAGCAAAAGACAAGCATGCACCTAGGCAAGGTCGTCCAGGGACCTAAGGAGGCTCTTAGAAGTTTTGTTAAGAGATTTAACCTAGAAGCACTTCAGATCCAAGATCTTAATGCTGGAGTAGCCTTTGACGCCTTCATAAGGGGTCTAAGGCCAGGAAGTTTCAAGTTTGATCTTGTTAAGAAGAAAATCTCTACTCTTGCTGAGGCTTTAAGAGAAGCGGAAGCGTTTATCCACGCTACCGAAGTGTGTGCTGAAGCAAAACATCCCGAGTCTAAGAAGCCTGAAGAGGTTGCTCAGCCAAAGAAGAGCAACCCCAAAAAGGCCGAGACCTGGGCTATAGCCACAACCACCACTTCGTCCAAAAGGAGCAAGAGAAAGGTGGCCGAGCCATCCTCATCCAATCCTATTGAGTTTAACAAAGACCAATACTCCATTCTCATGGAGATCAAGGATCAATATGAGTTGAAGGCCCCAGCTGAGATGAAAACCCCTTATAGAAATAGGGATAAGAGCAAGTATTGCCACTTCCACAAAGACTGTGGTCATGAGACCAATGAATGTAAGCACCTCAAGAGAGCTTTGGAAGAGTTAGCCCGAAAAGGAAAGATGAATTCCTATATGACTCAAGGGGGAAGGAAGTTTCCAAGGAAAGATGATTGGCATAACAAGAAGAAGGAGAGTGCAAGCACAGATGAAGATGTTGTTCTCGTAATCTCAGGTGGGTTTGCTGCTGGGGGACCAACCAATAGAGGGCACAAAAACTACCTTAGGGAGCTCGGCCAAGTTTTATTAGCTGATCAAACAAAGGCTGAGCCCTTCCCAAGGGTGGTAGTTAGTGAGCAAGATCGGGGCAGGTTGAGGACTCCCCATGATGATCCCTTGGTTGTAGAAATGAAAATAGCAAACTTGAGAGTAAAAAGGATCCTGATCGACACCGGAAGTTCGACGGACATCATTAGTGCTGATTGCCTGTCCAGACTAAAGTTTGAGGAAAAGAACTTAGTTCCCGTTTACCATCTCATCATAGGGTTTGGGGGAGGAGTCATCCATCCCATGGGAACTGTGACTTTGCCCGTTCGAGTGGGAGAGAAGGAAGCCTCAAGAACTCTGTTTATCAAGTTCTTGGTGGTCCGAGACTTGACAGCCTACAATGTCATTCTTGGACGACCAACTCTGAATCATATCAAAGCAGTAATAGTAACTCACCTGATGTTGATGAAGTATGAGTGTGATGACGGCAAGATTGGCTCCTTGTATGGAGACCAGCAGGCGGCTAGGGAATGTTACCTAACTACTCTGAAACCATCATCGTGGAAGGCTGACAAGCAAGACCAGACGCAAGTTGCTGGCGGAAGGAAAACGTCTGGAATAGAGAAAGATCAGACGAAGGTTGCTAGCGAAAGGAAAACGTCTAGAATAGAGAAAGATCAGACGAAGATGGCTAGCGAGAGGAAAACGTCTGGATTTGTCAAAGATCAGGTCGCCTCGTTAAAGCTGACCTTTGAGAGCCCTCAGACGCCTCTTGCTCCCTCAAGGAAGGCGTCTGAACATCTCCCCAGCAAGAAGAGGAAATATGAAATCATCAAGGAAGAACCCTCCTCATTTGAAGAGGTCATGGCCATCATGGGGCTAACAGTAGAACGTCCAGAGCCAGTGGAAGCCTCTGAAGAAGTACGTCTGGATGAAGCTCGTCTAGAAAGGACCCTCAAAATTGGATCTTCGCTCAGTCCTGGATTGAAGGGTCATCTAGTCCACTTGTTGAAAGAGTTTCAAGATGTGTTTGCCTATTGCGTCGAGGAAATGCCGGGAATTAATCCGGAAGTAGCCGTCCACCGGTTGAATGTTGATCCAAATTTGAAACCGGTTCGCCAGAAGAAGAGGCATTTGGGACCGGCTAGAAACCAGGCGGTCGACCAAGAAGTTCAGAAGTTGTTGGAATCCAAGTTCATCAAAGAAACCTATTATCCAGACTGGATAGCAAATGTGGTTATGGTGCCAAAGCCTAATGGCACCTGGAGAATGTGTGTGGACTACACGGACCTCAACAAGGCTTGTCCTAAAGACAGTTTCCCTTTGCCTAAGTTGGATCGTCTAGTAGACTCCACGGTGGCCATGCTTTCTTGAGCTTCATGGACGCATATTCGGGTTTTCATCAAATCCCAATGTGGCCGAGAGGATCGGGACAAAACGTCCTTCATTTGCGAAAAAGGGCTGTATGGCTGGGTGAGGATGCCATTCGGCCTACGCAATGCCCCGGCCACTTTTCAAAGATTGATCAATAATGTTTTTCAACTTGAGTTAGGACGAAATATGGAGGCATATATTGACGATATGATAGTCAAGAGCCGTCAAGAAGAAAGCCATGTTGGTGATTTGAGAGAAACTTTTGAAACTCTTAGGAAATACAAGTTGAAGCTGAATCCCAGCAAATGTGTCTTTGGGGTTTTGTCAGGGAAGTTTTTAGGTTTCTTGGTGGATTAGAGGGGAATAGAAGCCAACCCTGAAAAGATTCAAGCTGTTCTAGACATGAAGTCTCCTTCGAAGGTAAAAGAGGTACAGCGGCTGACGGGTTGCTTGGCTGCCCTTGGACGATTTTTGTCTAAGTCAGGCGACAAGTGCTATCACTTCTTTGCCACGATCAAGAAAAAAGCCAAGTTTGAATGGACAGCAGAAGCGGAGGAAGCCCTTCAGCATGTCAAAGATCATCTTCAGCAGCTGCCTAGGTTGGTCAGTCCTGCAGAGGGGGAAAAATTGTTTGTATACTTGGCTGTATCCACTCAAGCTGTGAGTGCCGTCCTATTGGCTGAAAGAGAATCCGTCCAAATCCCAATATACTTCGTGAGTCACGTGCTCAAGGACGCGGAAACCGGGTATACTCCTGTTGAGAAGTTTGGATTGGCCCTTGTCATGGCCAGCAGAAAGTTAAGGCCCTATTTTTTGGCGCACAGTATACTCGTCTATACTGATCAACCTTTGAAGCAAAATCTGCAGAAGATGGAAGCCGCTGGGCGAATGTTAAAATGGGCGGTTGAGCTCAACATGTTTGACATATCATTTGAACCAAGGAAGGCCATTAAGGGGCAAGCCTTGGCTGATTTTATAGTTGAGCTTACTCGGCCAACCATAAAGCCAATATCTGATCCAGCTGAAGGAAGGAAGCATTGGACGCTCATGGTTGATGGATCGTCCACAGTCAATGGGTGTGGGGCAGGAATCATTTGTCAATCTCCCGAAGGGGACAAATTTGAATATGCATTAAGATTCCAATTCAAAGCGTCCAATAACGAAGCTGAATATGAAGCACTCTTGGCTGGAATCAAAATGTGCAAGGCGGCTGGAGCTGTAGAGATTGAGGCAAAATCGGACTCTCTCTTAGTTGTCAGCCAGGTCAACGGAGATTTTGAATGCAAAGAAGCATCAATGGGCAAATATATGCGACTGATCAAGGATGAGATTGAGCCATTAAAACGATTTGTCCTCGACCAAGTACCAAGGTCAGAAAATCATCAAGCAGATGCTCTCTCGAAATTGGCCAGCTCGGCTGAGGGTGATGTGCCGAGAACAGTCTTTTGGGAAGTCAAACCCAAAAAGAGCATCGACCAAGAGGAGATTATGTTTCTCAGCCGAGGGAATGTCTGGATGGAGCCGATCATAGAATACAAGAAGACAGGGCGATTGCCTTCGGATCCTGTAGAGGCCAAGTATGTGAAGGCCAGAGACAAGTGGTTTGAACTATGGGACGAGACACTTTACAAGAAGTCGTTCAACCGGCCTCTGCTCAAGTGCGTCACCAGAAAAGATTGTCTCGAGATTCCGAAAGAACTCCATGAAGGAGCTTGTGCCTCTCACATTGGGGGAAGAGCCTTAGGCGAGAAGGCTTTAAGGACGGGGTACTACTGGCCTACCTTAAAGGAGGATGCTTTAGTCTATGCAAAGAAGTGTGACAGTTGTCAGAAGCATGGAAATGTGCATCAGAAGCCGTCCAACTATTTGACCCCCATCTTGTTTCCTCTGCCTTGCCAAATGGGGCATGGATATCCTAGGACCTTTCCCTGTGGCCGCTGGGCAAAAGAAGTTTGTGATTGTAGCAGTGGACTATTTCACTAAATGGATAGAAGCTGAAGCCATGCGAGGAATAACAACAAACGACGTCAAGGGCTTCATCTGGAAGAACATTATAACTCGATTTGGCATGCCTCAGTCAATCGTCTTTGATAATGGTCCACAGTTCGAAACGCCTAAGCTGAAAGAATGGCTGTCAGAAAGAGAAATCAAAGCTCACTTTGCAGCAGTCGCCCACCCACAAGCTAATGGGCAAGTCGAGTCCTTCAACAAGATTCTATCAAATGGAATCAAGAAGAAGCTGGATAACGCCAAAGGGCAATGGGTTGAAGAACTGCAATTGGTGTTATGGTCCATTAGAACAACTGCTAAGAATTCTACAGGCGAGACGCCTTTCATGCTAGTCTATGGTACTGAAGCCGTCTTGCCCATTGAGATCGAGGAGCTGGGCGGGCCGCGCTTGTCGTGAACGCCGCCCGGCCAAAGATAAAATTTCTCCTACTCTCTTTTACACTAAGGTAGTATAAGGGAAGTAAGGGTCGTATCCACAGGGAAACAGGGACGAGTTTTATATTCAGCGTGATTCAAAACCTAGATTAAGCTAAGGGCCGAGAAACCTAATAATAATTACAAAAGGGGGTTTCAAGTAGATTATAACTAAACTACAACTAACTAGCATATAAACAAAATGAGAAATCAATTATAGGAAGGATCTTGAATCCGATTAACATGCACTTCAATTCATTATCGATCCTTGAACATCCACTCTAATTATTTCCATAATTATCTATTGTCGAGAATTAATCTCGTGTTCTCCTTATTCCTAGTTGAATAGCACGATCAGCGTGACTATAAAACTCTAACTAAAGGATAACCTAGTCGATCTGCGTCTAAATTCAATCCGATAGCGGCACTAAACACGAGAGAACCAATAGACCGCTAACGTCATACAAGCGATAAACATTCAACAGTTGATTCAATTTCCCCAAGAAATAACCAAGATGATCTGCATCTAAGCTACTCCCTAGTTTGCTACCAATTGATAAAAGAATAAAACAATCCGATTCTATTCTTAAATCTAGCATTAGATTAATTACACAATCAAACTAGTAATATTCCTAGCATAATCATGCAAAAACCATAGAAAGCAAGCATGGAAATTAAACCATAATCAAAGGAACTAAATAGAGAAGAAAGATCTCACAATAATGCTTGAAGCTCCATATTAATCTCGTTCAAGAACGGTTCAAGCTACAATCGGCATAGCATAAGCCAATCCCATAATTGAAATCTACAAAAACTAAATTAGAAAATAAAAACTAAAAAGAGAAGACAACAAGAGAGGAGTGGAGTTTTGGAAACTCCATCCCCTTGTGGCTGCTGCCCCCTAGGTCTAAAAAACAAAGTTTAGTATTTATACTAAGGCTCAAAAGTCAGCCGACATTTAGACCGACCTAGGGGTCGCGAGGTGCGATACAGGTCGCACCGTGCGATAAGCTACTGCCTTCGCAACGAGCTGAAGAGCTGGGCCAAAACCACGCAGGTCGCACCGTGCGAGGAATCTCGCGAGGTGCGAGCTTCAGGTCGCGAGGTGCGACAATTGTCGCGAGGTGCGAGCTCCGGTTGGGCGAGCATCTTTGGGCGTCTTCTTGGGCAGGCTGGTTGGATCTTCTTGTCTGCCGGGCGAGCCGGCTGGGCGCTTGGGCGATGATGCTTGCGATGCGGTGGATGGGCGAGGCTGCGGGCGGGCTCGGCGATCTTCTTGGTTGTGCTCGGCGATGATCTTTGGCTTGAGCGATGCTTCGAGCTTGGCTTGGCGAGCTTGTGGCTTGTGATGCTCGGCTCAAATGCATTTTACCTTGGAAGCTCGGAATGCATGACATTAACACAACTTATATCGCAAAACTCCGAACTTCCGCTAAGGATGATTTATATGCAAACCTTAATAATTACGAACAAATCCCTTAGCAATATGCACCTAAAATACCACAAGAACATCGTATAACTTGAGCGCATCAAATACCCCCACACTTGAACTTTACTCGACCTCGAGTAAACTCAAAATGAGGATCACCAAATAAATCATCACCCAAGCTATCGAAACCAACCTACACTCCCCATCAACTACATCATCATCATCACATCTTAACAACATACGCTCAAAACCTAAACGTAAGGGATGATGATTCCCCCCACTTAGATTCAAGCTCACCTGAAATATACAAAGACGCGACAACAATAATAACCAGCAACGCCAACAAGTTTAACCAACAACACCAACGAGAATCAAAATGCCGGCTCACGACACACTAAAGTATCGCTCTCCCAAACCTCAAAATATGACCTACTACTACAACAACTAACTTAAAATAGCAAGCCATGGAACAAAGACAAAAAGGGATAAATTCCATGCTTACTCCCAAAAACAATCAACCAAAAGAATGCGAAAGCCAAAATAAATAGATCTTCACAAAACAAAGGATGAATTCACTAACTTAACCCGAAAACGCTTTCAACCTTATGACACCATCTCCGGCAAATGAGTTTTCAAAGTGTATAATTCTCTCTTAATCTCTCATTTTGCCTAGGAGCCCTTTCGGGTTTTCATCCTAGCTTCTCACATTTTTTTATCTCACCATCTTACCCGCTCAATATAAGCCACTTTTTTGCATAGGTTGCCCTTTCGGGTTTTCAACCTATCCGGGCCCCCATTTTTGCTCGAGTCGCCCACCCTTGTGGGTTTTCAACTCGGCGGGTTTCATTTCATCACTTTTTTTTTTTTTTTTATATTCTTTTTCATTTTTTTTTTTTTTTTTTTTTTTTTTTTTTTATTTTCATTTTTTCAAATTGAAAGTAATATATACAACATAGATACACGAGAATGAGAATACCCTCCCCCTACTTAAACTACACATTGTCCTCAATGTGTCGACAATTAAAAGAAAAGTAAGCTGAAAATGGGGGAGAAAATCGAAAATCGGGTAAATCGAAGATCGAATGCTCAAAACTCATGACCAAACAATCCGTCAAACTCAAATTTCTTAACAACACCAACTCAAATCTCATAAATCAACTCACGGACCTCTCCCTCGAATCACTCAAACAAATGACAAGCTCAAAAGTTTTGAATTTGTGAGATTTGCACCTAGCTTAAGAGATCGAAAAGATACATTAACAATCTCAATCCTCTAGTGTACCAACTCCTAGCTATTGAAGTCCTCCCAACGGATTTTCTTTTGTGGATTTTGGTTCCAAGTGGATTAAGATTGGTTGTGGATCTTTTTAGTGGTTGGGTGGTGGGTGAAAGAAAATTTGTTGTGGTGGTGGAAATTTGATGAAAAATAAAGGAAAAGAAAGAAAATAAAGGGGTCTCGGGGTCTCGGGTTGCCTCCCGAGAAGCGCTGTTGTTTAAAGTCGTGAGCTCGACTTAATACCTTAAGCTTAATCATTGGGTTGTGCTCCATGTGTGACAATGGTGGTTCCATGTCAATCTCCACTTCAAGTACCTGCAAAATTGATTGAGAAGAACTCTTGCAATGCATCGTTAATACCTAGCTTACTACAACATGGTTGAGCATATAACATCTGATTACATCCCAAACCTAGCATTAAGGCAACAACAAACATCAACTAGTAGTACTCCTAGCTAATCCAAGTCATGACCATTAATATAAATGTTTAAAGCTAGACAATAACCAAGATATAAAGTATGAGTCAATCAACCATTCCCAAGAGAGTTTAAGCAACAAGTTCCATGCTTCTTGTCCAAAATACAAAAGTGAAATACATAGAGCTCAATGGAAGATGAAAACTAGAAACTAAAACAAAAAGGGAATTCTTTATATGAGTGGCCAACCAAAAACAAAGAGCACAAGCAATACCATCCAAAAATCACTCTAAATAAAAACAAGTAACACCGTTTCCCCGGCAACGGCGCCAAAATTTGGGCGGGCCGCGCTTGTCGTGAACGCCGCCCGGCCAAAGATAAAATTTCTCCTACTCTCTTTTACACTAAGGTAGTATAAGGGAAGTAAGGGTCGTATCCACAGGGAAACAGGGACGAGTTTTATATTCAGCGTGATTCAAAACCTAGATTAAGCTAAGGGCCGAGAAACCTAATAATAATTACAAAAGGGGGTTTCAAGTAGATTATAACTAAACTACAACTAACTAGCATATAAACAAAATGAGAAATCAATTATAGGAAGGATCTTGAATCCGATTAACATGCACTTCAATTCATTATCGATCCTTGAACATCCACTCTAATTATTTCCATAATTATCTATTGTCGAGAATTAATCTCGTGTTCTCCTTATTCCTAGTTGAATAGCACGATCAGCGTGACTATAAAACTCTAACTAAAGGATAACCTAGTCCGATCTGCGTCTAAATTCAATCCGATAGCAGCACTAAACACAGAGAACCAATAGACCTGCTAACGTCATACAAGCGATAAACATTCAACAGTTGATTCAATTTCCCCAAGAAATAACCAAGATGATCTGCATCTAAGCTACTCCCTAGTTTGCTACCAATTGATAAAAGAATAAAACAATCCGATTCTATTCTTAAATCTAGCATTAGATTAATTACACAATCAAACTAGTAATATTCCTAGCATAATCATGCAAAAACCATAGAAAGCAAGCATGGAAATTAAACCATAATCAAAGGAACTAAATAGAGAAGAAAGATCTCACAATAATGCTTGAAGCTCCATATTAATCTCGTTCAAGAACGGTTCAAGCTACAATCGGCATAGCATAAGCCAATCCCATAATTGAAATCTACAAAAACTAAATTAGAAAATAAAAACTAAAAAGAGAAGACAACAAGAGAGGAGTGGAGTTTTGGAAACTCCATCCCCTTGTGGCTGCTGCCCCCTAGGTCTAAAAACAAAGTTTAGTATTTATACTAAGGCTCAAAAGTCAGCCGACATTTAGACCGACCTAGGGGTCGCGAGGTGCGATACGAGGTCGCACCGTGCGATAAGCTACTGCTTCGCAACGAGTGAAGAGGCCGGGCCAAAACCACGCAGGTCGCACCGTGCGAGGAATCTCGCGAGGTGCGAGCTTCAGGTCGCGAGGTGCGACAATTGTCGCGAGGTGCGAGCTCCAGCGCTGGGCGAGCATGCTGGGCGTGCTGCTGGGCAGGCTGGGCTGGATGCTGCTGTGCGCTGGGCGAGCGCTGGCTGGGCAGCTTGGGCGATGATGCTTGCGATGCGGCTGGATGGGCGAGGCTGCTGGGCAGGCTCGACGATGCTGCTGGTTGTGCTCGACGATGATGCTGGGCTGCTGAGCGATGCTTCGAGCTTGGCTTGGCGAGCTTGTGGCTTGTGATGCTCGGCTCAAATGCATTTTACCTTGGAAGCTCGGAATGCATGACATTAACACAACTTATATCGCAAAACTCCGAACTTCCGCTAAGGATGATTTATATGCAAACCTTAATAATTACGAACAAATCCCTTAGCAATATGCACCTAAAATACCACAAGAACATCGTATAACTTGAGCGCATCAGGAGCCCACCCTACGAGTCATGTTATACACAGAGGAAGCCAACTGGGCCGCATTGCGTACGGCCTTGGACCAAGTCCCAGAAGTCAGGGGCAATGCCTTGCTAAGAATGCAATTGTACAAACTGCGTATGGCTCGGGAGTTTAACAAAAGAGTTGTTAGACGACCGCTAAAGGTGGGGGATCTTGTTCTGAGAAAGATGGAAGCAGTTGGACGAGCTAAAGAGTTGGGAAAGCAAACACCAAATTGGGAAGGACCTTATCTGATTGTCCAGGAGATACACAGTGGGACTTTTCGTCTGCAAGGTCTAGATGGAAGATCTATTTAGCGTACCTGGAATTCAGACAACTTAAAGAAGTACCACGTCTAGCTCAGATCTTCGTCAGATATAAGTAGGGTAATTTATAGTTACTCTAAAGTGCCACGGCACATATTAGTAAGAAAAGAATTGTATACATGCATCTTGGCTTTCAGCCAAGCAAAATCCATATAATACAATTCCTACTATCTTATCTTTTTGTTTATTTTCACCAAGTTACTTCACTTTGGGGCATTAAATCAGTTACTCGTCTAAAAGTGACAATAACCTGGACAAAAATACAAACAATAGCAGAACGTCAGAATTGCTCGCATATACGCCGAACATCACTCCCTCAAAGAGACTGGCCAAATATATAATGCATATATGGCCGTAAAATTGACAAAACCTCTAGTAAGAGTAACGTCAAAGTCTCTGAGAGAAAGCTGGCCTGAAATAAGCCCTTAGTAAAGGATACTTACTTTCAAAAATACGGACAGCTAGATAGTCCAGACCCTAGTAAGGGATCGCTACTTAATGACGAGTGTTGCTCCCTCAAGGAAGCCGGCTAAAACATTATTTGAACATGTATCTCACGCTCGCCCATCAACTTCAGCAGGCTCAGCCAAGGCTGGCCGCTCTCCTTCTTGGACTTCAGCTCCCCCTCAATATACGATTGAGCTAAGCCCAAGAACGGGGGGATAATAGAAGCCTATAGGACGAGCTAAGGAGAGCAGGTCGTCCAAAAACCAGGATGGCCCCAGACGAAGGTGGCCCCAGGAAGGTGACCGTCTAAGAATGGACGCTCTCCTTCATTGGGTGACCCTCGTCCAAAATTGGAGGCCAATTCCAGACGAAGATGGCCCCAGGAAGGTGACCGTCCAAGTATGGACGCTCTCCTTCATTGGGTGACCCACGTCCAAAATTGGAGGCCAATTCCAGACGAAGATGGCCCCAAGAAGGTGACCGTCTAAGAATGGACGCTCTCCTTCATTGGGTGACCCTCGTCCAAAATTGGAGGCCAATTCCAGACGAAGATGGCCCCAGGAAGGTGACCGTCCAAGTATGGACGCTCTCCTTCATTGGGTGACCCACGTCCAAAATTGGAGGCCAATTCCAAGACGAAGATGGCCCCAAGAAGGTGACCGTCCAAGTATGGACGCTCTCCTTCATTGGGTGACCCTCGTCCAAAATTGGAGGCCAATTCCAGACGAAGATGGCCCCAAGAAGGTGACCGTCCAAGTATGGACGCTCTCCTTCATTGGGTGACCCTCGTCCAAAATTGGAGGCCAATTCCGGACGAAGATGGCCCCAAGAAGGTGATCGTCCAAGTATGGACGTTCTCCTTCATTGGGTATCCCTCGTCTAAAAATTGGTAATCGTTCAATCTAAGATGGCAATCCCAGACGAGCCTCTTTTGGTACTTAGATGCATATGCAATTATCAAAGGCTCTAAATGTTGTAGACCGTCCAAATAAAATCAGGACGAGTCACATTTTTACTTCGGACATAATTTTGTAATCTTCAGGAAAAGCAGATCGTCCGATTGTTCAGGACGAAGGTGATATTATACTTGGTCAAAATTAGAATTCAGAAAGATAAAAGGCAGGAAATTGGCAAAAATACTCTTTCATATATAATTGGTAAAGAATTACAACGTAAGAGCTGAAGAGTTAAAGATACAGCAGCGAACAAGCTAAGAAACATGAAAATAAACCTAAGCTTAGGCTTCGTCTTCAGAGCGGGTTTCTTGGTCGTCTTTTGGGGTCTCCACCTCAGCAGCAGCCTCGTCGTCTGACTCTTCAAACTCCGGAGGTTCCTCGGCGCATACCATAGCCCGATGAACGCTCTCTTGATACTCCAAACGACGAACGAAGCTGGGGACCTCAGCTTCCTCAGCTAGCATCCCAAAGGCTTTGACGGCCCAGTCCTTGGTCGTTTTGACGACTTGTTTCAACCCTTCCTTGGCATCGTCGAAGGACTTGGCCGCCTCCCTTTCCAGACGAGCAGTCTTTGCCCTTAGGTGCATGTTCTCTCTTCTCGGCTCAAGAAGAAGAATAAGAGCGACATCCCTTTCGCCTTTCAACTCAGCAGAGAGAGCGTCTATGATCATCTTTAGACGATCCTGCTCGGAATATAGCTGGTTGATTTTAACAAGATGATTCTTGTTCTCAGACTCCAGGATTGCCGATCTCTTCTCCAAGGCCTCCAGCGACTGGCGATGAAGGGTGTTAGCCATCTCGATGTCGTGAATGGCTTTGTCCCCTGCCGTTGTAGCTTGGTGGACGAGGTGCTTATTTTCCTTTCTAAGCTCCCTCGCCCAATCTTCAGTTAGCATGCTGCGAGCCAGAAGCTGGGGCAAGGAAAACAAGTCAAGTTATTAGACGATTTGCAAAGTGAATTTATACAAGTATAAAACAAGGCAGTCATAAAGCACTACCTCGGCAGCAAGCTGAGACATGTAGCCCACATTCCCGGCGGACGCTCCCCTTAATCCCTTGATGTAGGATTTAGGGAAGCATTTGAAGAACTCCTGCTTCAGCCGCTCTTTCTCCAGCCTTGACATTTTGGCGAAGGCAGGAGAGGACTCCTCGTCCGAGTCAGCAGTGGGAGGAGTTGGGGGAATAGCAGGGCCTTTGCCCTTATCTGAAAGAGGGGGAGAGTCAGTTATCTTGATAGGGAAGACGATGGCTTGTCTATTGGACGGACTCATGGACCGTCCACCGACCCGCATCGTCCTAACTATGTTGGGGTAATACGACTCACCAGACGAAATTGATGCCGTCCTAACAGCTAGAGGCATCTGTGTCACCAGCTTTGCCACCGAGCCGCTGAACCCTGGATAGTTCTCGGCAGCAGCATCAGATCCCGGTGCAACCACAGCCAAGGCGGACTCTGGGTTGACCTCGGCAGAGTCGGCCGGCAAAACGCAGAGCGGCACAGCTGCGTGTGCATCCCATCCCTCCTCGGCCGATCCGGCAGTCGAAGGCTCCCTCTTAAGAGCCTTGGCTTGTGGGGGAGGCATTCTTTTCTCCCCACTCTCGGCAGCAGGAGCCGCCTTATCCGCCCTCTTCTTTGTAAAGCCCTTAGGCTTCTTCGCTGAAGGCTGGTCAGCGGCTGTAGTGGGCCTCTTCTTGGACGAGGACGACTTCTCAGGTGGAAGCTTGTTTGTAGGAGCATTTTTCTGCAAAAAGTAAAGGCATCAGATTGATCGTCCAAAAAATAAAAAATAACTACTATTGCAAAAATCCAGACGAGTACGGTCCCAAAGAGGTGACCGTCCAAGTCTGGACTATCTCTTTCCTTGGCTGACCTTCGTCCAAGATTTGGTGCAAAACTCTTGGACGAGTATGGCCCCAAGAAGGTGAACGTCCAAGTCTGGACGTCCTCCTTTTTTGGGTGGCTCTCGTCCAAGAATTGGACACCAACTCTTGGACGAGCATGGCCCCAAGAAGGTGAACGTCCAAGTCTGGACGTCCTCCTTCTTTGGGTGGATCTCGTCCAAGAATTGGACACCAACTCTTGGACGAGCATGGCCCCAAGAAGGTGAACATCCAAGTCTGGACGTCCTCCTTCTTTGGGTGACTCTCGTCCAAGAATTGGACACTATCTCCTAGACGAGCATGGTCGCAAGAAGGTGACCGTCCAAGTCTGGACGTTCTCCTTCTTTGGGAGACTCTCGTCCAAGAATTGGACGCCAATTCTTGGACGAGCAAGACACCAAGAAGGTGACCGTCCAAGTCTGGACGTTCTTCTTCTTCGGGTGACTCTCGTCCAAGAATTGGATACCAATTCTTGGACGAGTATGGTCCCAAAGAGGTGACCGTCCAAGTCTGGACGTTCTCCTTCTTTGGGTAACTCTCGTCCAAGAATTGGACACCAATTCTTGGACGAGCGTGGGGCCAAGGAGGTGACCGTCCAAGTCTGGACGCTCTCCTTCTTGGGGTGACCCACGTCCAAGAATTGGATGCCAATTCCGGTCGAGCTCATATGGTCCTCGTCAAAAAAAAAAAAAAAAAAAAAAAGTTTACCAATGTTTCCGCCCTTTTTTCGGCGCTGCTCTTTGCATACTCCTTCCACAGATTATCTGTAAATTGGGACATGTTGATTTCCCCTGTCCAAGATGGTTTGAGGCGTTGTCTGGCCGAGTCTGAAAATACAAAAAAAAAAAAATATGTGTGTTCGTCATATGAGTTATGGACGAAGAGTTTTACTTGGATGATTTTAAATATACCTTTATCCTCAGCCAACCGCAAGCCGGCAGCGACCAAGAAGTCGTCTTGGTAAAACATTTCCTTAAAGGGTATCCAGTTAGACGGTCCCTTAAAAGATCGGCTGGGCCGGGTCCGGAGTACTCCTTCACTCTGAAGTACTCCACCACCTCCTCGTCATATTCGTCCTCCGGCTCCAGCCCAAGACCGCTTCCGTCCGGTATTAGTGACGGATCTATTATAATATCTGTAGCTCTCTGTGACATAGTCGCTGGGCGCCCGTAAAAAGATGAAATCGGCTTTCCAATCGTGCATCTTTGACGATTTCCCCTAAGCTGTCATGAAGCCTGGACGGTTGCGATCTTTGAGCCATGCTCCGTCCATAGCCCCAGGTACCTTAGACGCATAATGGATATGGGTAAAGGCTTGAAGGGAAAGGGCTAGGCCGCGTAGCTCGCAGACGGCAATAAACGTCAGGATGTTGTGCCAAGCGTTTGGTGCCAGCTGGTTATGGCCGATGTGGTAGTGCTGCAGCACTTGTTCTACGAAGTCGTGAAGAGGAAACCTCAATCCAGCATCTAAGGCCAGTTTATAGACGGCGAAATGGCTCCTGGGAGCACTCAGGATCGTCGCGTCGTTATTAGGAATGACAAAGGAGAAGCCCGGCATGGGCATGAAAGACGACAAGAAATTAGGGTCTGGTCCTAGTTTCTCTAACCACTTACGGTTAACTAAAATGAAGCCAGGATCAGAAAGGGGACCTAAACGTTTTCTAATCTCTGACGAGGTGGTAGAGGCCTCGTCTGATTCTTCGGCAGCCTCAGGATCGCTACCATTATTACCTTCGCCGATCTCCTCCGTATCGGCGTCCCGGCCAGAAGTACTGGTCTCAGTTTTTATTTCTGAAGTCTCTGCATCATGGTCAAACGGAGGCCTGTCCAAAGACTGAGCACTTTGGACCTCTCTTGCCTCATCTGGCACTCGTCCAGTCGATTCCTCCATATCCGAGCTATTTGATGGAATTATTGCTTTTCGTCTTAGACGGGCCGTTTGCTTGACGCGCGCCAGATTACCCTGCACAGGTAAAGACTGGGTCGTCTGACTTTCTCGGCCAAAACTATGAAAAAATATGTACTCGGCCAGAAGAGGCCCAACTCTAGAATGTGCCGAAGAAGAAGTATCGGTTCTAGGGTCAAGACAAGCTCTTGGTCGGCTAGGATTATTTGACGAAGATGATTCCATTTTATTGATTTTCTAAGAAAAAATAAAGAATAAAGAAGAATAAAAGGATCAAAGAAACGATACCTGCTAAGAACGTCTGGGAAATTCGGTGAAGGATGCTGAAGCTGGACGATCTCTCTCTCTCTCTAGAAAATTGCAGAGCCTCTCTCTCTAGAAAAATTTGTTCGAGGTGTTAAATGATTGAATGTTTTCACACCAAGGATATTTATAGAGGAATAAGAAACCTGCGCAGCCGGTCAAGAATGACCGAAAAGGGAGTCCCACGGTCTAATATGACCGGTATAACACAAGAAAGGGCGCGTCATTTCCTTCATTTTGAATACACTACCTTCTGTATAACGGGCCTTAACCGTCAGACGGGCCAACAAAAAGCTACCTTGGGTAAAAGGGCATTAACCGTCAGATGGGCCAACAGTGAAAGCCCTTTTAGGGGCAAATGTTGTAGCCTAACATCTACGGCTCCCTTAACGACACATGGGCTCATCAGAGCCGTACACGTGTCATCCTATTTAAAATAAAAATAAGGCTTAATCTCTGGGCTATACTCAGTTGGGTAAAAGGATTGAATTTCTGGCCCAATAGTCAGAGCCCAGCAGTGCCAAATGGCTGAAGGAGAGTGGTTAATAGACATCCCCCAGTCATGGTCTGCCACGTGTCATGATCTGATTTCTCAGCCAATCAGAGGCCACTATTGTAGGTCAGTTTTTAAGGTTAGCTGTCAACTTGCTATCACTATAAATACCCCTGAAATCAGGAGAAAACACATTCAATGCAAACAATGTAAAGTTACTCTGATAAAATTCTCTCTCACTTTCTCTTTCTATCTCTACTTTCTCTTACAACTCCTGATAACTGACTTAAGCATCGGAGGGGGAACCACCACCCAAACCTCCAGGGTGGGTCCCTTTGTGCAGGTTCGGGAGCGAAGCCAAGGCTAAGGATTAAGCTATAATTCAGGCATTGTTGCACAAGTCTCCATCTGAAGAACACTCAAGATACTAACTTACTTGCTCGACAAGGAAGCTAAGCCTACAGCTTACTTGTTGGACAAGGGGACAAAACAAGTATCATTTGTTTCCTATCTTTTATTAAAAAAAATCTGCCTTCACTAATTTCTGCACATTATCTATTTTGATTAGTCTTGTGTATTTTAAATGGACCATCAGGGTGTCTTATAATTTCTTCTTCAACGATTTTTTCGTTTTTATTCATTATTCTGATTGTCAATTATTCTTTCATATTCTAAATCTATTATTTTTCTTAAAAGTAATTCTGGAAATAACTGTGAATATTCTTTAGTTATCTTCTTTTCTAAAATTTCATAACCTTGTTCTTCTAGTTCTATTAGTATTCTAGTATTACTAGACTCTGGTTCATCTGGATCTTTCTTACTTTCTTTTAGTAATTGTATAATTAATAAAATATTTGTATTTATTATCTTTAGATTAGTTCATAATTATTTTTTCTTTTTCTAGTTCACTCATAAGTATAAAGTTGGTTTTCTATCTAAAGTATAATTAATATAATCCTCTGTTATTTTCTTAGCCATATCCTCCCGTTTTTTAATTTGTATATTTAGCAGTTCTATTTGATCATCAAAAGGTTTGAACTATTTTTCAATTTCTTCATGATTATGATTATCACTTAATGTTGCTTGTTCTATTATTTGTAGTTTATTAATGATAGCTATTTGTTTTTGATTTCTTAATTCTAAATTTTTTATATCATATTGCATAGTTGATATAAAATATTCCCAATTAGCTCTTCTCATAGCCTTTTTTACTTGTGATTTAGTACTCATACGTATAACGAATTTTGTAAATCTCTAAGTTCTTGTTTAGCTGTTAAGTATCTATTTTTCTTGTTTTGTAGCTTAGTTAAATACATTCTTAAATCATTTTTTATTTCATTATCTTTTCTACGATAGGCTTCATATAAATAATTTTCAAATTCATCTATTTTATCTTGTACGATTCGGATTTGAACATTTAATATGTTATCTCTCATTTCTATATGATCTTTAACGTTTTTTATTTGTGTCTTAATAGTCATAACGAATTTATTAATTGTTCAAGTTCTATTAATAATTGTCTTAGTTCTATTTGTTTTAATAGATCTAGCAATTTTTAAGTTCTATTTGAATTTTTGAAAGTTTTTCTATCTTATTTTGTTCTTCCTGTATTAATTTAAGTAATGAATACCTTCTTTCAGTATCTTCTGCTTCAAATGCTTGAATATTATAAATAGCTATCAGATCTCTTACTCTATTAATTTTAAATAGTAAAGCATAATTTATCCATTCAACACTTAATTTAACAGTTTTTATTTGAGAATTCATAATATGATAAGCAAATAATCAAGTAAATATTTAAGCAAATAAACAAGTAAATAGGTAAATAGTCTGTTTCTTTATGAACTTTCTTTTAAGACTCAATCTCTTTTGCTCATAATAAACCTTAATCAGTTAATAACAATTCTATCAGCTTTCATATAAGTACTGCTAATCGCCTTTGACAACCCTTAAGCACTTAAGCAGAATTAAATAAATTCATGTTTTTCAACCTCACCACATAGGTTTTATGCATCACGCCCTCAACGCCTTCTCATTCTCAACGGCTAAACGGGTTCCTGCTACTAATTGTCTCTTGGTTTCTAAACATGATTTTGCTTAATCGGGGAAAGCATAATTAAGATAGCATACATCCTATATGAAATTATAGAATTATCTTAACAGATCTTAGTATTATTATAAACTAGGGGATTGAATTTAAATTTAGTTCATAAGAAAAGGGATTACCTTATCTTCTTCCATACTTGCTTGTAAAATATCTTGAGGAATTAGCTTTAAGTGAATAGCTCCGGTCTCTTGTGAATAGTAGCTCTGATACTAACTTGGGGTGAAGCGTGTTTTAAAACGTATTTTATTTTTGAGAGAAGAAATCTTTAGTCAGAGAAAGAAGAGGGATGGTGAGAAGCTTGATGATGCCCCTTAGCAGCATCAGGCATTTCTTATTTATAGACGAACTTGTTTAAGTGTTCGTACAAAATTACATACTATTACAAACACTATTGCTACAGTGAAAGTGCTACAGTAAAAGTACTGTTCACACTATTCACTATTCATATATTTATCGTGCGCTAGCCGCCTAACTTTTGTCCTATCTTATTACAGCTGTAATACTTATCTTCTTTAACAGGTATTTCATACTTGTAAGTTGTGCTCTATCTCCGTGGTAGATGCTGCTGTGCTAGATGATTCAGCTCTGTCTCCACAGCTATCCATATCTTCAATTATTGGTACAGTCATTTGTTTAATTCCACACATTTGACATGAGTGGTTATTATTTTGCTGCATCCAACTGCAATATCTTTTCAAGGTATCTTGAGTCTGAAAATTTCTAGGTATATACCTTGTAACTGGTTCTTGATTTGGATGGAGCAGGCTCCATACCCATGATTTGATAGTTTCGACCGTGTCATGGCCATATGTTTTGCTTTGTGATATAATTAACGTATTTAACTCTCAATGATTTATCTAAACATGAGTCTTGACCATGGTAATCAAGGCTTCATAAATCGCCTTTATCTTGACTGCTCTTTTCTCTCGGAGGAGATCTGGTATCTCATTTCGGTTTAACTCGGGCTGAGCCTTAATTTCTTCTAGAAAGATAAAATTTGCTGTACAACCCATTTTGACAACTCTAATACATTGTTTTATTTAAGAGAAAGTAACTTCGCCTGGGGCGTATAGCATCCTACAAAAATCATAGGAGATTTTGTAATTTGCAAGTAACTTTTTGCTGCTTTATATAATTGAGGAATAGATGATAGCTCTTCTCCATTCATTGTATAAACTGAATTAAGAAGGCCATAATCATATGCTACTTTGATTAAGTTTGCATTGCAACCAGGCAACGCTATTAACTCGTTTACCCTTTTTAAGGGGTTAGTAACATAACCTCCTTCTATCTCCCCTTGGTGGTCTTTAATGGTTATTTCTGGGACGGTATTTAGTTTGTTGGCAATAAATAAGAAATTATCTATATATTGGCGAACCAAAGGGGACATAGTTTGTTTGGTTCCTAAGGTTAGCTTTTCTTTGAAAGATGTGGTATCTGGTACTAGGCTGGGAAAATTTATTTCATTGATAACTGGTGTGGGGTTATTGGCTTGATTGGGGTAACAAGTTTGTAAGGACATACTCTTCTTGAAAGGAGAATTCACTTTTTTTGTAATAATTCGGCTTTTATATTTTTGGCTAGTGCCAATATCTGCTTGCTCCATATTAGGATTGCTGGAAGTGGCTTACCTTTTCATGGAAGCGAGTTCTTCCATTAACTTTTTGAGTTGTATCTTGAGCTCCTGATTTTCTAGAATCAGTTGTTGAGCTAGTTCTTAAGAGATAGTCTGCAAAACAATTTTTGTTAGTTTTCAATAATTCAATAGAAAATTCATATTGATTGATGTCTGCTATTATTCGATTAATTTCTTTTCTTGTAATGGAATCTTTTAGTTTTTAAGTTAACCAACTTCTAACAATTCTATTATCTGTCCTAATTATGAATTTACTATAAACTATGTAACATTCAAATTTTTTGATTCCATATTTTACTGCTTTTAACTCTTTTTTATTTATATCCCAATTGATTTCATTTGCCTTATACATTCCTGAGTGATATCGACAAATATATTCTTGTCTATTATTTTTTATATCTGTATTTTAATACTGCTCCATAACCGTTATTGGTTTCACTAGCATCTGTTTCCACTATCCATGTAAATTCTTTGTCTTCATCGGGAAAACTTAGTTTTGGTAACGTTCTGACTAATTCCTTAAATTTTTTCTAAAATCTTTGTGTCAGTATCTTCCCATCTAAAATCGTAATCTTTCTTTAGTTTTTTAGTTAATGGTTCGGTATATTGTGATAATTTAGGGATAAATTATCTAACCTGATTTACTATTCCTAGGAATTTTTGTAATTCTTTCTTAGTATTAATTTCCTTTTGGAACTCTATGATTTTTTGAGCTATATGATCTTGCATTTTTATGCCAGCTTTATCTATTTCAAATCCTAAGAATTCAATCTGTGTTTTAAATAATTCCATTTTCTTTTTACTTAAAACTATACCTAGTTTTAATAATTTCTATAAACTGTTCTAATAACTTATAGTGTTCTTCTTGTGTTTTTGAATATATTAGTATATCATCAATATAAACTACACAATTTGATAATTGATTTAAATATTTATCCATAAATGCTTGGAATCTTCCTGGGGCATTTTTATATCCAAAGGGTAAGACGTTCCATTCATAAAATCCATTTGGAACTTTAAATGCTGTTAGTTGTTTGGAATCATCGGTTAACTTTAATTGGTGAAAGCCACTTTTACAATCAAATTTTGAAAAATAATTATATCCTTGTATTTGCCTCATTTTAAGCATCTTATTTGGTATGGGATAATTATATGTAATTATTTTTTCATTTAGAATTCTATAATCAATAACCATTCTTGTGTTTTCCTCGTTTTTGTTCTAAAAGAATTATTAACTATTAAAGCACTGCTACTATGTTTCGAATTACTTGGTCTAATTAGTTTTCCAGCTAATAATTCTGTTATATGCATTTTGAATTCCTTTTCATCTCTTTGGGTATTATTAAAAGGTTTTTGAGATATTATGCTATTTTGGTCTTTTAATGTTATTTGTATTTTTGTTTTATGCTTATGCCAATTTTCTAAAGGGTTGTCGTTGCATAGTTTTTCTAACTTAGTTTTTAAAGGAGTTAATTTATCTAGATGGAGTATACCAATTTCTATAATTTCAAAGTTATTAATATCTTCCTTCTTGGTTGTCATTTTTTGGACTAATTGAACTTCTTCGCCTATTTTACATTTTTCCCATTCTATTGGCATTCGTTCTCTATTTTTGACTATTTTAGCTCTTAACTTATGTTTACAAGGAGTAAATAATGTAACGAACTCTTTACCTATACTAAATGGTTTATATTGGTTAAGAAAGTTGGTTCCTAGTATTATGTCTTTTCCTATTAATTCGAAACAATATACTTTAGGTATGATTAATATTTTATTCCAAATTTGTATTTTTACATTTGTTTGATATAGGGTAATGTTACTACTATTGTTATTAAACCCATTGATTCTAAATGGTGTGTTTAATCTTCTCAATTCTGGTAAACAATTTTCTTTCATAATTGTTGGTTGTGCTCTTGTATCTACCATTGGTGTATAATATCGACTTTTATATCCTTCAAATATTATTTTTATAAGTATATAGGTTAAATTACTCGTTTTTATTAAGAATTGCTAAGTCATTTTCTTTTTATGTAAATTTTGTTATAATATTTCTATGTCTCTTGTTTTCTTTTGTTCTTTTTCTGATAATGTTCTTGTACTATCTTTATGACATCCTGCAAATATTAGGTATTGCAGTCTTTGAGTTATATGGGCCTTTTCTTCCTCTGCTATTTCTATCTATTTTTGCAATTTTATTAATTCTATTAAACTAGGTATAGTGCTACTCATATATTATTCTAGTTTTAGACTGGGTTTGATTATAAGTGAATTCAAAATAGTCTTGGTCTATTTTCCAAGGTTTAACCTTTTCTAAAAATCCTTTTCCTAATATTATTTCATTGTTTCAAGTTATAATATATTCAATATTTATTTCTTGTAAAGCAATTTTTGTTGTAAGTATTATTAATCTATTAAAATTTTTCATTTATTACTGGGTTTGTCAATTTTTCTAAGGGAATATAATTACTTTCTTTATTAACATCTAGCTTTGCAGTTAAACTTTGAGTTCCTATTTGTATGATTATATAATATTCTTGTGACTTTATTTGAATAGGTAAGTTCTCAGTTAAATCTCGTTTAGATCTAGAAACACTTAATCGTTTCTTCACTATTTCTAAATCTTCATAGTTTGGTTTAGAATATAATTTTAATCCTTTTTCTTTAGGTAATATAAGATCTGTAAGGGGGTATCTATAGTAATTGGTCTTAATTTATTTTTAGTATAAACCTGATGTTGATCGGTTAATATATAAGCATTCTTACATTGTACTGTCATGACTTTTGATCCATTGGTCATGTTTATTCCTCCTAACATCCAATATAGGACTAATGCTTTTTCTATATTTTGGTCAGTTAAACTTATAGAATAATTTGGCTTAATTATGAATCTAACTTTTTGATGAATACGATTTCCTTTAAGTTGTGTTATAATAGCTTGTTCTACTGGTTCTTTGATTCTATCATTAGCTAATTCTAATTCTAAGGGAGTATCTATTCCTTCTTTAAAACATGCTTTTATTATTATTTCTATGGCTGCTAATTCTACAAATACAAATGTGATTGGTATATTTTTTAATACGTTATTAATTTTGGTTATTTCTTCATTTAACACTTCTTGTGTTATTAATGGGACTCTAGTGTTACCTTGTACTTGTGTTATATCTATAACATGTTCTCTATCAGGTATAACTAAATATTCTTCCTTTTTCTTTTTGAAATACTTAGTTAAATTAGTTAGGTCAAATTTTTTCTTTTCAGTTATCTTCTCGGGGGACAATGTAAATCCTTCATACTTTAATGCATTATATTTTTGTAAGTCAAAAATGGCTCTTTGATTTTTATGTTGTACTGTAATATCTTCATCGTAATCAACTTCTTGTAACTCTTTATTCATTACTATCAGTTTCAGTATTATCTTCTTCTTCACTACTTTCATCATTACTTCTTATTTCATTAATTTCATCATTATCTGTTTCATATTCGAACACATATATTTCTTCATCTGGTGGTATATTGGTTTTACCTAGTTCATATTCTGCTATATGGAGTTCAATGAAATTTACATTTTTTATATTTTTATTAATATTTCTATTTACTTCAGTCTTACATTCCTTTGCTATGTGACCTATCTGTCCACAATTATAACATCTACATCTTTTTGGATTTTTAGCATATTTATAGATTTTTCTTTTAATAAAGTAATTTTTATTTGATCGTTTCTTATTTTTATATTTTCCATACGCTTTGAATTTTTTATATCGTCTTCGCATTAATTTGGGTCTTTTAGCTTTATATCTTTTGTTTAATTTGTGACATCCAAATTTGGGTATTTCATATTTTTCACAACAGTCACTTATTTTAGCTTGTTTTGCTAAATGCCTTTTGGTTATTGACTTCAATACAATGATTTTTATACTATGTTTGTAACAATGCTATTTTTTCTCCTAAAGTTCCTTTTTTAGGTTCTGTATAATAAGCTTGTTGTACCATAGTATTTATAGGTATTGGTAATTTTTCAAAATATAATTTTCGAAATACAGCTAATTATTCAGGTTTTTCGGTTCCTAATTCATAATAATTCATTTGAAAAGCACACGTATATTTATTTAAATATTCTAGACACATGGAACATATTTGCATATTATATAATTGGGACTTACAATATTCTTTCTTAGCTGCTGCATATTTTATATCTGAATTTGGATTACCAAATTCTTTTCGAATTATTTTTTCAAATTTTTTCAACATTTGTGTTGAGTCTGTCATCTCGGTTCCTTCTATCTTAGTACTTCGCAATTCTAATAATTCTTTTATTCCTATATTAATTAAATAGCTTCTTGCTATTCCTGTTATAGTTGCTTCAATATAACTAGCAGTTGCACTAACTGGTATTTTAGCTTATATTAATTTTGCATTTATTCTAGCTGTCCAGTTTTGTATATCTATTTCAGAATTTGTAGAACAATCTAGATTTTAAGTTTCTCCTGTTTGGTTATCTCTGGGTATGTAATCATTTTCTAATTTTCTTCGATATTTCCATATATAGTCATTATTTTTATGATTATAATCATATTTTTTCTTTTTGAAGGTACGTTTATAATTTCTACTGGTTTCCATATAATCATAATCGTTATCTGTGTAGACCTTAGTAAGTACGTTAATTTCTTCATCTTTTTCTGAATTAAAGTCTGATTCTAAATAATTTGAATATCTAAATTCTTGACTGGATTGTTCAGAATAAACTTGTTTCATTATTTTCTTGTAGAGTATTTACCTCTATATTATTTACCTCAAGTCGTTCTATTTCAGTAGTTAAAGCTTCTATGGTAGTATTATTTATTGTTTCGTTATCTAATTCATGGATTTCTGATATTTCAGTGTTGTCTTTGATATTACATATAAGTTGTTCTTCTATTTTATTAAACCTATTATTATATTATATTTTAAGATTTTGTATCTCTTCATTAAAATTGTTTTCTACTCTGTAGACTTTGTTTAATATTTGTTTATTATTAATATGGTTTATTTTAATAGATTCTTCCATTTTTCGTATTCTTTCATCATATTTTCTTTCTAGTTTTTCTAATTTCTTGTAGATGCCATTAATTGTTTTATTGTCTTGATAGCTACTTTCTATATTTGTTATTTGTACGAAATTATTTCTAGTGCTACTCTTCTTTCTATCAAATTCATTTTCTAGTATCATTTGTTTCCTATCTTTTATTAAATAAAATCTGCCTTCACTAATTTCTGCAAATTGTCTATTTTGATTAGTCTTGTGTATTTTAATTGACCATCAGGGTATCTTATAATTTCTTCTTCAATGATTTTTTCGTTTTTATTCATTATTCTGATTGTCAATTATTATTTCATATTCTATTTCTATTCTTTTTCTTAAAAGTAATTCTGGAAACAACTGTGAATATTCTTTTGTTATCTTCTTTTCTAAAATTTCATAACCTTGTTCTTCTAGTTCTATTGGTATTTTAGTATTACTAGACTCTGGTTTATCTGGATCTTTCTTACTTTCTTTTAGTAATTGTATAATCAATAAAATATTTGTATTTATTATCTTTAGATTAGTTCCTAAATTTTCTTCTTTTTCTAGTTCACTCATAAGTATAAAGTTGGTTTTCTATCTAAAGTATAATTAATATAATCCTCTGTTATTTTCTTAGCCATATCCTCCTGTTTTTCAATTTGTATATTTAGCAGTTCTATTTTATCATCAAAAGGTTTTAACTCTTTTTCAATTTCTTCATGATTATGATCATCACTTAATGTGTTGTTCCAATATTTGTAGTTTATTAATGATAGCTATTTGTTTTTGATTTCTTAATTCTAAATTTTTTATATCAGATTGCATAGTTGATATAAAATATTCCCAATTAGCTCTTCTCATAGCCTTTTTTACTTGTGATTTAGTACTCATACGTATAACGAATTTTGTAAATCTCTAAGTTCTTGTTTAGCTGTTAAGTATCTTTTTTTCTTGTTTTGTAGCTTAGTTAAATACTTTCTTCAAGCATTTTTTATTTCATTATCTTTTCTACGATAGGCTTCATATAAATAATTTTCAAATTTATCTATTTTATCTTGTACGATTCGGATTTGAACATTTAATATGTTATCTCTCATTTCTATATGATCTTTAACGTTTTTTATTTGTGTCTCAATAGTCATAACGAATTTATTAATTGTTCAAGTTCTATTAATAATTGTCTAAGTTCTATTTGTTTTAATAGATTTAGCAATATTTTAAGTTCTATTTGAATTTTTGAAAGTTTTTCTATCTTATTTTGTTCTTCCTGTATTGATTTAAGTACAGAATACCTTCTTTCAGTATCTTCTGCTTCAGATGCTTGAATATTATAAATAGTTATCTGATCTCTTGCTCTATTAATTTTAAATAGTAAAGCATAATTTATCCACTCAACACTTAATTTAACAGTTTTTATTTGAGAATTCATAATATGATAAGCAAATAATCAAGTAAATATTTAAGCAAATAAACAAGTAAATAGGTAAATAGTTTATTTCTTCATGAACTTTCTTTTAAGACTCAATCCCTTTTGCTCATAATAAACCTTAATCAGTTAATAACAATTCTATCAGCTTTCATATAAGTACTGCTAATCGCCTTTGACAACCCTTAAGCACTTAAGCAGAATTAAATAAATTCATGTTTTTCAACCTCACCACATAGGTTTTATGCATCACGCCCTCAACGCCTTCTCATTCTCAACGGCTAAACGGGCTCCTGCTACCAATTGTCTCTTGGTTTCTAAACATGATTTTACTTAATCCGGGAAAGCATAATTAAGATAGCATACATCCTATATGAAATTATAGAATTATCTTAACAGATCTTAGTATTATTATAAACTAGGGGATTGAATTTAAATTTAGTTCATAAGAAAAGTGATTACCTTATCTTCTTCCATACTTGCTTGTAAAATATCTTGAGGAATTAGCTTTAAGTGAATAGCTCCGGTCTCTTGTGAATAGTAGCTCTGATACTAACTTGGGGTGAAGCGTGTTTTAAAACGTATTTTATTTTTGAGAGAAGAAATCTTTAGTCAGAGAAAGAAGAGGGATGGTGAGAAGCTTGATGATGCCCCGTAGCAGCATCAGGCATTTCTTATTTATAGACGAACTTGTTTAAGTGTTCGTACAAAATTACATACTATTACAAACACTATTGCTACAGTGAAAGTGCTACAGTAAAAGTACTGTTCACACTATTCACTATTCATATATTTATCGTGCGCTAGCCGCCTAACTTTTGTCCTATCTTATTACAGCTGTAATACTTATCTTCTTTAACAGGTATTTCATACTTGTAAGTTGTGCTCTATCTCCGTGGTAGATGCTGCTGTGCTAGATGATTCAGCTCTATCTCCACAGCTATCCATATCTTCAATTATTGGTACATTCATTTGTTTAATTCCACACATTTGACATGAGTGGTTATTATTTTGCTGCATCCAACTGCAATATCTTTTCAAGGTATCTTGAGTCTGAAAATTTCTAGGTATATACCTTGTAACTGGTTCTTGATCTGGATGGAGCAGGCTCCATACCCATGATTTGATAGTTTCGACCGTGTCATGGCCATATGTTTTGCTTTGTGATATAATTAACGTATTTAACTCTCTATGATTTATCCAAACATGAGTCTTGACCATGGTAATCAAGGCTTCATAAATAGCCTTTATCTTGACTGCTCTTTTCTCTCGGAGGAGATCTGGTATCTCATTTCGGTTTAACTCTGGCTGAGCCAACAACTCAAAAATTCTTCCACATCACAACCTTAAATCTTAGCTTCTATTGATAAAATCAGCTAAGCTTTGACGGAGCCGAGCCCAAACAATTTGCGAACAGGGCGGGCTCATTATCGCCCCTAATGAGAACACTGTAAAAATTTAGAACACAAACATATTTTTTTAGAACATGAGAACCAAATTAATATATGTATATATGTATATACATATATATGTATATATACATACATGGAAATGATAATGGAAACATGGAATTGTATTGATAACTTTGAAGTATTACAACTTATTTTGTTTTTCACTCTGTTAACTCTTAAGCTATCTTGGAGAATGCTAAATTTTTTGAATTCTAAATTTTTGGATATCAAATTTTTGGATGTCTTACAATCGAAATAAGTGAGTCTATTTATAGACCCAAGGGAAGGGATACAAACAAAAAGTACAATTATTGGAGTAATCTAAAAAATATAATACTATTTGTTTTAGACAACTGGATACATTTTCACCGTTGCTTTTGTAGTGCTCTGCAAACAAACTTGGAGTGCTTTTGTACTGCTCTGCAAACAAAATGGGAGTGCGCTTGAAACCATGTGACAATTTTGAAAATTTTCCAAAAGTACTACTTATATTACTGTTCATCAGTTACTTTTTACTGTTCACTATTCACTTTTTGGAAGAAATGGGAAATTTGTCGCTGTTATATCTTTGCTGTTCTGGAGTGCTGGACAGCTGGAACAAATTTGTGACACCTGTAAACTGGAATATTGTCCCTAACTTTTGCCTAAGTGTAAAACATTTACACTTAGCGGGATCTTTCTTTTAATTTAAAAATCAAATGGATCTTGGGCACAAGGGCCACCATACAAATCTAGGCTAGAGGCCTCAGAAGAACTAGAACTATTGGATGATTGGCCTTTTTTAGTTTGACTAATAAACTAAAGGAACTGATCAAAGAGTTCAATCCTATCTATTTGAGCCTTCTTTTTGGTTTTGGATTTTGTGGATGAAGATGGAGAATGTAATGTTTTTTGTGGAGGGGCTGTTTGGATTTGTTTGTACTGCTGGAAACTCTGCTTAGTCTATTCATTATAATCATGGAGGGCAGATAATCCATGCTGGAGATATTGAGAAACACAATCCTACATATTTGGATAAATCTTCAAAATTTTCCACCATTTGACCCGATATTCGTGAATCAGGAAATAAGGTATAGATTCTATCATTCTACAAAGAGAATAATTCCAGCACATAATCCATGAAATGCGGAATATTTGACAAAAATAAATAATACTAGAGAATTCAAATCCTTCTAGAATTTTAGCTTTTGATGAATAAAGCTGGAAAGGATTTTGAAGTTCCTTTGGGAAGATATCTAAAATTGCTCCATATCTGTCCCACCATTTAATGAACCAAGCTGGAAATATTTTATTTTTCAGGAGACAGGCAGGATGGAAACTGAAGAACCAAGAATGATCATAACTTTGGAGTAAAAATGCACAATACCATGCTTGTACATAATCATAAAAGTTATAAGTCTGTGGAAGTTTTGGATCAAGAAGATTGGAAGAGAATGTTTTGGAGTTGGAAAGAGAAGAATGGGATGTCTTCCATTCAGCACTGGAAATAACATGAAAAACAGGCATTTGAAATAATTTGTTGTGGTGTTAGTATTATCCTTAATGTGACAAGAATTTGTGTCTCGAATGATATTTCGATAATATTGAATTGGTTTAGTGATTTCAAAAGGAAACCAATTAAAACCATCTGGAAGTATTTTTCGGCCATAATCAAATATTTTGTTGTTAAATTCTTATGGGAAGAAAATCTGTAGGAGGTAAAAATGGTTAAAAACAAAGTATTATATTGGGTTTTTTGATAATATGAAATATCAGTGGCATTTGGATGGGTTAAATGAGGAGCTATTTGTGATAGTGTTTGAGCGTAGGAAATTTGAGGGAAATCTGATAAATTGGAAAAATTGGTTTGGGGAAACAAGAATTCGTCCTGTAGGATGTCTTTCTGTTGTCTGGAAGCAGGAGCCGTAGAACCTTTCATCCTGTTCGTCCCTCCAGAAATCATATTAATTTGTTTGTAAATACAGTTAGTTTGAAGATTATGGACATCACTATGTTGTAATTTAGCAGAAAACTTGAAAGAAATTGGTTTTTCATCTATAAAAACATGAATTCCAACTTCATTAATGGATACATTTGAGTTAAAGATGGAGTACCGAGAATAATGTTATAATTAAGATTCTTAACAAGAGTAAATGGAGTGTGAAAATAATAATCATTGTTGAAAATAGAAGCTTTATAAAGTTTATATCTAATTTGAAGTTTTTGACCATTAGCAATAGTCAAGTGTTCAGTGGCGTTTTCATAATACTGACGAGGGATTAATCCTTCCTTAATGCAATTAAGATCAGCACCACTATCAAATAATGCTACATCATTAATTTGGAAGTCATTATCAATAACTACTTTAATTGGACAAAACCATTTAAAAAAATTGAATCGGTGAATAATTTGAAGAAATTTTTCGGTATCAATTGGAGTGTCCGAAGTCTGGATAGAATCAATTGGTATAGGAGAACGTTATGAACTTTCTCCTATCTCAAAATTAGAATTTTGAAGAAGTGTAATTTTGGCTTCAAGTTCTAAATCTTTTGTTTAGAGATTTAAAATATTTTGCTCAAGATCTTTAATATGAGATTGTATTTGAATCACCTCACATTGAAGATCATGAGTATTAACTGGAGAAATAAATGTTTGATGATATGGAGAGAATGATTAGAATTAAAATCATCGGAATCAGAATGATCAGACTCTTCTGGCTCACTCTGATTTAATTGGAAAACATTTAAGAGTTTATCTCTTAAATCTGGATTATCCTGGAAAATATCATTAATCTTATTTTTGAAATTACAATTATTTGCTTTGTGACCACGCTTACCACATTTTTAACTAATAATCTTTTGAAAATCCTTTTTTGGAAATTCTTTTGAAAATGTTTTCTTTTCATAAAAATTTTCAGAAGATGGAACTTTCCTTTGATGAAAATTTTGGGCTTGTTTGAGTCACTGTTTGCGAACAATTGAAGGGGCATGGATATTCTCAAAGCCAAAAGTTTCACAGAAAGATCAAAGTTCTCTTCGTTGCTGAGCTTTTTCATTTCCATACTTAGATTGGATCTTTAGCTCATTGCAAAGAGATAATCCTTCCTTTTTGACAAAAGCAAACAATTGGCCACAGGTTAATTCATCATATGAAATTGTTTCTTTGTTGGTTGCTTCTTTCAATTTCTAGAAAATCCTTTGAGCAAATAAATTTGAAATTCCTGAAATAAATTTTTCTTTCCAGAATGACTGTTGAGCATCAGTTCTGACAAGAACATTGGATAAAAATGTATCTTTATACCAACAATAATCATTTAACGTTGGACATCGAAGATTTGATAAAACCAAAGTGTTGGATTTTAGAGAATCTTTTTTGGAACCAAGACAATGAAGACAAATGGTTTGAACTAAAAGAATAAATCCATCTTTTTCTTTTTTCTCATTTTCATGATAACAAATATTGTTTTGTTCTTCTGCTGTAAAATTATGATCCCGTCAGTTTTTCAATAGTCCTAAAAAACCGTTTACAATAGTTTCAGCAATTTACTCAATTGTAAAATCATTAGAAGAATATGCATTAGCAGCAATGCACATTTCGTGTAAAACCTTAGCAATTTCAGATTCTGATCTACCATCTATATTCCAATCATATAGTTGGTCACAAGAATAAACATTTTGAGAACCATAGGTTCCTCGTTCTTCAAATTGAAGATCCGGAGGAGTAGGTCTGGAATAATAATTTCGCATTGGATTATTGTTCCAGTTTTTGTGATAAATCCGATTAATTTGAAATGGAGCCGCATCATCTGAAGAAAAGTTTTCAGCAATTTATTTTGCTTTCTTATTCTTTTCTAAACATGTGATGTTTTTGTCTAATTTTTCAGAAATTCTTTTCAAAAGTGCTTTGTTACTATTTCCAAAACCTTTTGAAACTGAAAAATTATTTGGAACATGAATAAGAGGTCTGGAAATCTCATTTGGAAAAGTTGCTGAACGTCCTTCGTCAAGAGAAATTCAATTTAACTTTTTTGATAAATCATAAATCTCAATTGAAGACTCATATTCAGAATTTTTTGAAGATATAAAATCAATTTGAGTGGATATTTGATCAACTTGTTTGGAAAGCGTATGTAAAGTTGTATTTGAAAAATTATTTTGTTCATAAATCTTTTTGATATCTCCTAAAGTAGATCCTGACTTATCATCAGTATCTCTTCCTACTTTATAAGGAGCAGCTTCACAAGTTCTACCATCGAAACAAGGAACTCGTAAACCTGTTAATGAAGGATGAGTGGATGAAACTAATTCACCATTTTGAAGAATCCATTTTTGAGCAATATTTGACTTAACACATAAATCAGAAAATGGATAAGGAATTTTCAAATTACTTAAGTAAATTGGAAGCCATGTGAAAAATGGAATATTTGCTGATAACTCAGTTAATTTTGCATAGTATTTTTCACGGATATACTCTGTAGCAGGTTTATCAAAATTGGAGAAAAACCAAAGTCTTTTTTCATGATTTATTGGAGCTTCAAAATCATTTGAAAGCATTGGTTTATCAATTTGAAATCCACCTTTTATAAGAACATTCAAACTGGAGTAATTTGGGGGTCTCATGTCAAACTTAGTTGGTGATGGAGAATCATTTTCATCAACTATTTCTGGAATGGAAGATTTTTCAAAAACTTTATAATTTTGAGAAGTAGATGGAAGATCATCTGTATTTGGAAGAGTACTTGACCTTTCAAAAGAACAATAAGATCTTGCACTTTGAAAGTCATAGTTGGAAGAAGAAGATGGAAACTCCCAACTCGAATGAAATCGAATAAGAACTCGGCCATCTGGTTCTTCAACTATTTGTTCAACCTTTGATTCCTTCAAAATTTTGGAATTGGTGGGGTTTAAAGTCGCCATTCATAAGGAATAGTAACTTTATCCCATGGAAGAGCTTCTGGAGTATGTGTAGTTGCTTTGCCATGTTCAACTTTGAAAATCATAGTTTGACCAGGAGCAAAACGTATTCTACACCTTGGATTCATTTGAGTATTTAAAAGTTTGTAATAAACACGATAAATAATGGAAAAGTTTCTAGCACCTTGTTTTTGAAGATCTTTGGAAATATTGATATCTAGAGTTAAAGATTGAAGGATATGAGGATCCTCAAGATCTTTACTCAAATTTGGAAAACAGTTGAAATAAATTGGACCTTGAGAAATATTAGTATTTGCTAAAGCTAGTAAAGATTCTTTAAAATGGATAAGAGATTTGTCTCTTAAAGCAAGCATAATTGGACAATCAAGACCTAATCTGACCATAGGTTTGATAGCTATTTGAACACAACCAAAATGGATATATCTAAAACCTTGCTCTATATGCTTTTTAACAGATTCATTATCAAACAATTAGATAGTCATTTGACGCTGATTGACACTAGTAGTCAATTCTTCTATATGGATTCCTCTACCAAAATTGAATTCCCAACTATATTGTTTAGGAAAAATTGATTTAAACATTCCCAACTATGGGCGTCCTGACAAAAACAGTCCCAACTATCGTTTTTTATTGTTCAGTCCCAATTTTAACCCCCCTTTACACTGGTGGTCCAAGTCGACTGATGACTTGCTAAATCGGTAAAAAACCCTATTTTTCTTTTTTCTTTTTTTCTTGACCTGTTTCTTCCACCTCTTCCTTCAGTCTTGCTCTCTCCTCCCTCCTTCCTCCCCTTCCCCTACCACCCCTCCTCTTCCCTCTCCCTTCCACCCAAATGACAACCACTCTCTCACACTCGAAACCTGAAGCCCGTGAAATACGAAGCCCGTGAAGCGCAAAATTGAATTCCCAACTATATTGTTTATCATAAATATCAGTTTTAGAAAGTATTGGCATTTCCCAAACAAATGGATCATTCTTTTGAGTAATCTGCTTCTTCTAGACTGGATGCTTACTGTCACCAAAAACCTTTGAAAAAATACTACTAAACTCACTCTTTACCATTTGTACCGATAAACACTACAACAATAGTTATATCATGAGGGACCACTTGGACCACCTGAGGGACCGCGAGGACCACGTAACCACGGCTGACGAAACCGCCTAACAGGCTGACCAAACCCAGGCTGACCAAACAGCTGACCAAACCCAAACAATAACCACCACTACAATGGCGTCTCAGTAGGGAACGATAAATAGTAACCTTAGAGCACTTCGACAATGGCTCTGATACCGGGTTTTTTAATTGTGTATTTTATAAAATGGATAGTGGTAAGTGGAAATTCATGGTGGTCTTGATGGTTACTGATAATATGTGTCAAATTATCACAAATAGAGGCAAACCCTTGAGCTCTGGCTTGAACGGGGTTTGTTTGAGATGGAATAAGGAGAGGAAAACATCGTGGAGTATTGATGAAAATTAAATAATGGGCTGGTCTTATTTTCCCATTATCCATTTCAACATTGGCACAAACAATTTCACCATAAATCCATTCGTACCATCTAATGGAATATATAGTGGAAAAGATGTACTGTTGGAATTTGGTAAATTCTTGGAAAAATTCAGTCTAAGGATTTGGAATATCATAGAATTTTTTAACTAACCCATATCGCCATGTGAGGAATTATGGATTATCTCTTGTGAGGTCATTGGAATATAGATAAAATCCTTTATCAAATATGCCTGATAAACCCCCAAAAATGCCAAAGATAATGGCGGAGAATGGCATGTTTTGTTAGAAATTCGGTAAAGCATTGATTGAAACGAGCTAATTTAACTTTATTGAGGATGATGAGTTGTAAATCATTTGGAAGTCGGTCAATGTTTTTGAAGAGTTTCCTAGAAAATGGTAAATGTTTTATGGAATGGAAATCGCATGTAGATAAAGGAATATGGGATTTGGGTATGAATTTGTTTTTTGAGGTAGAAGGTATATTGTGGAGTAAATTAGGAAATTTCTAGAGGTGGTATTTTGGAAGTTGTTTCTAATATGGAGAGGTCTTTGGATTTTTCATCCTGGATGTCCCTGCAAAAATTTACGAGTTAGGAAATCAGGAAGAGAATTATTTTCTCCTCTTATAAGTTCTATATCAAAATCAAAGGCAGACATAATTGCTTGCCATCTTGCAAAATTTTGTTTGGAAACAATATTTTGAACATCTTTTTGAAGATTCTCATTAGCAGATTTACAATCTACACGTAAAAGAAATTTTTTACAGTAAAGATCATCTTGGAGTTTGGAAATACAAAGAACTATGGATAAAACTTCTTTTCTAACAGTGGAGTAGCCCTTTTGAGCTCCTAACCATAAACTAGAATGGAACCGAACTAATTGTTCTGCTTTGGGCTCTAATCTCTGTTTATGAATACCTCCATAACCCTCATCAGAGGCATCAGTTTATATAATCATAAAAGCATTTGGATGTGGTAATCCTAAACATGGAAGTGTTTTGACTCTGGACTTAAGCATACTAACAATCTTAGTATGTTCTTCTGTCCATGTGCATGGATTATTTTGTAAACGTTTGTATAATGGAGCACAATACTGTCTCAGATTTGGAAAAAAATCAGAAATATAATTTAAACACCCAAGAAACCTTTGTAATTGTGTTTTGTCTTTGATTTCGTCTGGAAATTTATCAACAAACTCAATGGCTCTAGCAATTGGTTTTATTGTTCCTTGATAAATATCATGACCAAGAAATCCAATTTTTGTTTGGAAAAGTTTTATTTTTGGAACAGAAACAACTAAACCGTTTTTCTTAATTATTAGGAGAAATATATGCAAATGTTTAAAATGTTGATCAATAGATTTGGAGAAAACAAGAATATAATCAATATAAACAATAGTAAATGTAGTATAGGGAGTAAAATTATCATTCATAATATTTTGAAATTATGATGGAGTATTTTTTAAACTAAAAGGCATTACATTCCATTCATAATGACCAAATTGAACTGTAAAAGCCGTTTTATAACGATCTTTTTCAGCAATTTGAATATGCCAAAATCCACTTTTCATATCAAATTTGGAAAATATTTTTGAATCATAAAGCCAATTAAGAAGATCATTTTCGTTAGGAATTGGATAACAAATCCATTGAAGAACCTTATTAAGAGGTTTATAATTAATAACTAGTCTTGGAACACCTATTTCCTTTTCTGCCTGATTCATGACATAGAAAGCGGCACAAGACCAAGGAGATTTAGAAGGTCTGATCAACTTCTTATCAAGAAGTACTTGAATTTCCTTTTTACAAGTTTCAAGTAATTCTTGGTTCATTTGAATTGGTCGAGCCTTAGTAGGAATTTGTCTTTCTGAAAAATCATTTTCATAGGGAAGATAAACGAAATGTTTCTTTCTTTCCCAAAAAGCATTTGGAATATATGCACAAACGTCCTTCTGAAGTATCTCTTGGAAATCCTTTATTTTATTTTGAATATTAGGATTTTGCAGTTGCTGCTCAATCCTTTGAGAAGAAATTTCTTCTTTTAAAGAGGAAATCTGCTTCTTTTTTGAAGAAATTAAACTAGTTTGGAGAGAATGGATTTCTTTATTTTGTAATGGAGTAGCAAATTTGAAAGAAATCTGTTTTCCGAAAATAGAAGTATGTATACCAATTTTATTTACTGAAAATGGATAAATTTGAGTTAAAAATGGAGTGCCAAGGATAATATTATTATTAATATCCTTAACAAGAGTAAAAGAAGTTTTAAAACAATAATCATTATTACAAACATAAGCTTTGGAAAGTTTATACCTAATCAGGAGTATTTGTCCATTAGCACTGGACAAGTGTTCAGTGGTTTTCTCATAATATTTAGAAGGTATTAATCCTTCCTTAATACAATTGAGATTAGCACCACTTTCAAATAATGCAACACATTTTCTTTGGAAATTATAATCAATAATTAATTTAATTGGACAATACCATCTCTGGTAATTGACCTTTTGAATCGTTTGAGTAACTGTTGGTTCTGAAATATCTGGAAAATCATTTTGCTCAAGATCTTTAATTTGAGACTTAATTTGATTTATCTCTCGTTGAAGATCATGGGTTTTTGTTGAAGAAGCAATCTCGTTTGGAGATGCAACACCTGAAGAAAAGTTTTCAGCAATTTTTTTTATCCTGTTCTAGACACGTGATATTTTTGTCTAATTTTTTAGAAATTCTTTTCAAAAGTGCTTTGTTACTATTTCCAAGGCCTTTTAAAATTGTAAAATGATTTGGAACATGAATAAGGGGTCTGGAAATCTCATTTGGAAAAGTTGATGAACGTCCTTCATCAAGAGAAATTCCATTTAACTTTTTTGATAAATCATCAATTTCGTTTGATGACTCAAAATCAGAATTTTTGGAAGATAAAGAATCAATTTGAGTAGATATTTGATCGACCTGTTTGGAAATCTTATGTAAAATCGTATTTGAAAAATTACTTTGTTCATAAACCTTTTTGATGTCTCCTAAAGTAGATCCTGACTTCTCATCAGTATCTCTTCCTACTTTATAAGGAGCAGCTTCACAAGTTCTACCTTCGAAACAAGGAACTCGTAAACCTGTTAATGGAGGATGAGTGGATAGAACTAATTCACCATTTTGAAGAATCCATTTTTAAGCAATATTTGACTTAACACATAAATCAGAAAATGGATAAGGAATTTTCAAATTACTTAAGTAAATTGGAAGCCATGTGAAAAATGGAATATTTGCTGATAACTCAGTCAATTTTGCATAGTATTTTTAACGGATATACTCTGTAGCAGGTTTATCAAAATTGGAGAAAAACCAAAGTCTTTTTTCATGATTTATTGGCTTCAAAATCGTTTGAAAGCATTGGTTTATCAATTTGAAATCCACCTTTTGAAAGAACATTCAAATTGGAGTACTTTGGAGGTCTCATGTTAGACTTAGTTGCTGATGGAGAATCATCTTCATCAACTATTTCTGGAATGGGAGATTTTTCAAAAACTTTATTATTTTGAGAAGTAGATGGAAAATCATCTGTATTTGGAAGACTACTTGACCTTTCAAAAGAACAATAAGATCTTGCACTTTGAAAGTCATAGTTGGAAGAAGGATATGGAAACTCCCTACTCGAATAAAATCGAACAAGAACCCGACCATCTGGTTCTTCAACTATTTGTTCAACCATTGATTCCTTCAAAAATTTTGGAATTGGTGGGGTTTGAAGTCGCCATTCATAAGGAATAGTAACTTTATCCCATGGAAGAGCTTCTGGAGTATGTGTAGTTGCTTTGCCATGTTCAACTTTGAAAATCATAGTTTGACTAGGAGCAAAATGTATTCTAGACCTTTGATTCATTTGAGTATTTAAAAGTTTGTAATAAACACGATAAATAATGGAAAAGTTTCTAGCACCTTCTTTTTGAAGATCTTTGGAAATATTGATATCTAGAGTTAAAGATTGAAGGATATGAGGATCCTCAAGATCTTTACTCAAATTTTGAAAACAGTTGAAATAAATTGGACCTTGACAAATATTAGTATTTGCTAAAGCTAGTAAAGAATCTTTGAAATGGATAAGAGATTTATCTCTTAAAACAAGCATAATTGGACAATCAAGACCTAATCTGACCATAGGTTTGACAGCTATTTGAACGCAACCAAAATGGATATATCTAAAACCTTGATCTATGTGCTTTTTAACAGACTCATTATCAAACAATTGGATAGTCATTTGACGCTGATTGACACTAGAAGTAAATTCTTCTATATAGATTCCTCTACCAAAATTGAATTCCCAACTATATTGTTTGTCATAAATATCAGTTTTGGAAAGTATTGGCATTTCCCAAACAAATGGATCATCCCTTTGAGTAAACTGTTTCTTCTGGACTGGATGCTTACTGTCACCAAAATCCTTTGAAAAAAATACTACTAAACTTACTCATTATCATTTTTACCGATAAACACTACAACAATAGTTATAGCTTGAGGGACCACTGGGACCACCTAAGGGACTACCACGCGGGGACCATCTAACCACGGCTGACGAAACCGCCTAACAGGATGACCAAACCCAGGCTGACCAAACAGCTGACCAAACCCAAACAATAACCACCACTACAGTGGCGTCTCAGTAGAAAACGATAAACAGTAACCTTAGAGCACTTCGACAATGGCTCTGATACCAGGAAAGGACCTAGGACAGGGGAAGGACAGGTTAACTTTAAGAACTGAACCAGTTTAAATGGGGAAGGATAGGTTAACTCTTAGAACTGAACCAGTTTAAATGGAAAAAACACAATTAAAACTAAAACTAAAATGGAAATTAATCATTCGAATAAGAACTTACATAAGCAAAAGAGGAAATGATAATGGAAACTTGGAATTGTATTAATAACTTTGAAGTATTACAACATCTTTTGTTTTTCACTCTCTTAACTCTTAAGCTCTCTTGGAGAATGCTAAATTTTTTGAATTCTAAATTTTTGGATGTCTTACAATGGAAATAAGTGAGTCTATTTATAGACCCAGGGGAAGGGATACAAACAAAAGTATAATTATTGGAGTAATCTAGAAAATACAATACTATTTGTTTTGGACAGCTGTATACATTTTCACCGTATCTTTTGTAGTGTTCTGCAAACAAACTTGGAGTGATTTTGTAGTGTTTTCAAACAAAATGGGAGTGCGCTTGAAACTATGTGACAATTTTTTTGAATTTTTTTCGAAAGTACTAGTCATAGTATTTACTTTTTACTGTTCACTATTCACTTTTTGGAAGAAATTGGAAATTTGTTGCTGTAATTCTTATTCTTGCTGGTCTTGAGTGTGACAACTGGAACAGATTGTTGACACCTGTAAACTGGAATATTGTCCCTAACTTTTGCCTAAGTGTAAAACATTTACACTTAGCGGGATCTTTCTTTTCATTTTTCTTTTTCTTTTTTGCCCTAACTTTTGCGTGGATGAATCCACCAGGCTATTATAAATTTTTGAACATTCGTAAATACTGAGGAAAATAGACCTTGCCTTCATCAGATAAATATTTCCCATCGTATATGTTGGATAAATATGGAGACATAGATTCAGAATGTTGGATTCCTGTTAGAAAATACTGGTTGAAACAATAAGGAAAAACAACAGTGGTATTTCCATAATGGATAGTGGTAAGTGGAAATTCATGGTGGTCTTGATGGTTACTGATAATATGTGTTGAGTAGGGTATCTTGGAAAATTAATAAGGATGAAATAATGGGCAGATTTGATTCCGCCAATTTCCATTTCGATAGGGGCACAAATGAATTCTTCATAAATCCATTCGAGACTTCTAATGGAATATAACACTAGTAGAATAATTGTTTATTGCTGCGGTGGTATTGCTGCGGTTTTACCCATACGCAGCAATATATCACGTAAAAAACAAAGGTGAAATATAAAATAACCATATTGCTGCGGCTTTGGCCGAAATCCGCAACAATATGGTTTCAACAGAAAAAAGTTGACTATTTGACCAGATATATTGCTGCGGTTTCTGGCAAGAACCGCTGCAATATATTAAAATAATATTAAAAAATAATATTTGAACCTATTGCTGCGGTTCTTATATAAAACCGAAGCAATAGATTTTTAAAATTAAAAATAAAACGGCCCAGCTAGGGTTGGCACACGTCACTACTCCTCCTTCCTCATTTCACCAGCCGTTCTCACTCATTTCACTCGTTTCTCTCTCGTCCTTCATCTTCTTCAGATCTGCTCCTCTCTCACGCACGATCCTTTCTCACTTCACTCTTCTTCCCTCTCTAACCGCCGCGAAGTCTTCCTCCCTCTCTAACCGCCGCGAAGTCTTCCTGCTCTCTCATTTCAGATGGCGCACGCAAGGAGCTTGCCTTCGCTAGGAGATCGTGTGCGTTATTTCAAACGAAGTTTTCAGATCTCAGTTCGCCGCCTTCAGCGAAGTTTTCAGCCTCCACATTCACCGCCTTCAGCCGCCTTCGCCATAGAACAACCTACGCGAAGAGAGAGAGAAAGGGGTCCGAAGGTTCGTCGGCGTCGCGCGAAGGTTCATCAGCGTAGCGCGAAGGTTCGTCGGCGTCGCGCGAAGGTTCGTCGGCGTCCAAAACGTAACGGTGGTGGCTCCTTGGTTTTGTTTAAACGTGATTGTAAATCGAGTTTTTTTGTTCAATTAATTTCGAGTTTTAGGTTTCTATTTTTTCTGGTTTAATACTGTTCCTGCCATTTACTTATATCGATTTTCATCCTTTTCCGTTTATTTTCGGGTTCACAAATTCATTTGTTATTTTCAGTTGCATTAATTGTCTCTTGTAATGAAGTGTTGATTGAGAAATTTGTTGAGAAATGTTTAACATCAACGTGATTTCGTTGGTTTTATTTCGTCTTTTTTAACTTTTTTTTTACTTTTATTTTCTAAATGTCAGTTTTGGAGAATGAATTTGAAACCAGATTTGATTTTTTATTTTTCCCCTATTTTTTTGTGTGGTATGATATATTTTAGTGGTAAGTATGTCATCAATTCCGCGTATATTTGCCGTTTTTGATTTTTTGGAGAAACTAAAGAGGTGTTTGGTGAAAGTGGCAAAAAATGGCGTCGAGAGATTCTAGAAGATAGAATCAACAACATGATCTTATACCACTTGCTGCTTTAATTAGTAGAGAATTGAAGAATGAGAAGATAAAGAAACCAACTGTTAGTTATGGTCATGCCGCACAATCTAAGAAAGGGGAAGATTATTAATTGGTTAAGACAGCTTTAATTATTACCTCACAATTGCACCGCCAGATCTGTTTTTATTTTTATTTTTATTTTTTTGGAATGAATTTGATGTTAGGGTTCATGAATTAGTAATTTCGATTTTGATATGAATGTGGTGAATGAATTTGCTTTAGCATTTAGTGGATTGTTGTAGCTATGTTTATGTTATAATTGTACTATAACTACACAAATTTTACACTTTGAAAAATGAAAAAAAAAATTTTATTTTTACCCGGCTATGCATCTATTGCTGCGGTTTTGGGAAGAAACCGCAGCAATAGACCTATATATTTAATATTAAAAAAGAACCTATTGCTGCGGTTTTGGCTAGAAACCGCAGTAATAGGTTACACCTATTGCTGCGGTTTTTGCCAGGAACCGTAGCAATAGCTTGTCCTATAGCAGCGGTAAAAAACCGCAGCAATAGGTTAATTACCTATTGATGCGCGATCAAAACCGCCAAAATAGGCCACTTAATGACCGCAGCAGTAAGCGTTTATTCTACTAGTGTAATGTGGAGAATATGTACCGCTGAAATTTTGAAAATTCCTAGAAAAATTCTGATTGAGTTTCTGGAATGTCATAAAATTTTCGAATAAATCCATATCAGGATCCAGGACAGGGGAAGGACAGGTTAACTCTAAGAACTGAACCAGTTTAAATAGAAAATACAAAATTAAAACTAAAACTAATATGGAAATTAAACGTTGGAATAAAAACTTACAGAAGTAAAAGAGAGGAAATGATAATGGAAACTTGGAATTGTATTGATAACTTTGAAGTATTACAACTTCTTTTGTTTTTCACTCTGTTAACTCTTAAGCTATCTTGGAGAATGCTAAATTTTTTCAATTCTAAATTTTTGGATATCAAATTTTTTGGATGTCTTACAATGGAAATAAGTGAGTCTATTTATTGACGCAGGGGAAGGGATACAAACAAAAAGTACAATTATTGGAGTAATCTAGAAAATATAATACTATTTGTTTTGGACAGCTGGATATATTTTCACCGTTGCTTTTGTAGTGCTCTGCAAATAAACTTGGAGTGCTTTTGTACAGCTCTGCAAACAAATGGGAGTGCGCTTGAAACCATGGGGAAATTTTGAAATTTTTCCAAAAGTACTATTCATATTGCTGTTCATCGGTTACTTTTTACTATTCACTATTCACTTTTTGGAAGAAATGGGAAATTTGTCGCTGTAATTCTTATCTTTGCTGTTCTGGAGTGCTGGACAGCTGGAACGAATTTGTGACACCTGTAAACTGGAATAGTGTCCCTAACTTTTGCCTAAGTGTAAAACATTTACACTTAGCGGGATCTTTCTTTTAATTTAAAAATCAAATGGATCTTGGGCACAAGGGCCACCATACAAATCTGGGCTGGAGGCCTCAGAAGAACTAGAACTATTAGATGATTGGGCTTTTTTAGTTTGACTAATAAACTAAAGGAACTGATCAAAGAGTTCAGTCCTATCTATTTGAGCCTTCTTTTTGGTTTTGGATTTTGTGGATGAAGATGGAGAATGTAATGTTTTTGGTGGAGGGGCTGTTTGGAATTGTTTGTACTGCTGAAAACTCTGCTTAGTCCATTCATTATAATCATGGAGGGCAGATAATTCATGCTGGAGATATTGAGAAACACAATCCTGCATATTTGGATAAATCTTGAAATTTTTCCACCATTTGACCCGATATTCTTGAATCACAAAATAAGGTATGGATTCTATCATTCTAGAAAGAGAATAATTCCAGCACATAATCCATGAATTGCGGAATATTTGACAAAAATAAATAATACTGGAGAATTCAAATCCTTCTGGAATTTTAGCTTTTGATGAATAAAGCTGGAAAGGATTTTGAAGTTCCTCTGGGAAGATATCTGGAATTGCTCCATATATGTCCTACCATTCAACGAACCAAACTGGAAATATTTTATTTTTCTCGAGACAATCAGGATGGAAACTGAAGAACCAAGAATGATCATCACTTTGGAGTAAAATAATACCATGCTTGTACATAATCATAAAAGTTATAAGTCTGTGGAAGTTTTGGATCGAGAAGATTGGAAGAGAATGTTTTGGAGTCGAAAAGAGAAGAATGGGATGTCTTCCATTCCGCACTAGAAATAACATGAAAATCAGGCATTTGGAATAATTTGTTGTGGTGTTAATATTATCCTTAATGTGACAAGAATTTGTGTCTCGAAGGATATTTCGATAATATTGAATTGGTTTAGTGATTTAAAAAGGAAACCAATTAAAACTGTCTGGAAGTACCTTTTTGACATAATCGGATATTTTGTGGTTAAATTCGTCATGGGAAGAAAATCTGTTCGAAGTAAAATTGGTTAAAAACAGAGTATAGTATTGGGTTTTTTTATAATATGAAATATCAGTGGCATTTGGATGGGTTATTTGAGGAGCTGTTTGTGATAGTGTTTGAGCGTAGGAAATTTGAGGGAAATCTGATAAATTGGAAAATTGGTTTGGGGAAACAGGAATTCGTCCTGTAGGATGGATTACTATACCTTTCTCTTTCTGTTGTCTGGAAGCATTAGCCGTAGAACCTTTCATCATGTTTGTCCCTGCAGAAATCATATTAATTTGTTTGTAAATAGAGTTAGTTTGAATATTATGGACATCACTATGTTGTAATTTAGCAGAAAACTTGAAAGAAATTGGTTTTTCATCTATAAAAGCATGAATTCCAACTTCATTTACTGAAAATGGATACATTTGAGTTAAAAATGGAGTGCCAAGAATAATGTTATAATTAAGATTCTTAACAAGAGTAAATGGAGTTTGAAAATAATAATCATTGTTGAAAATAGAAGCTTTAGAAAGTTTATATCTAATTTGAAGTTTTTGACCATTAGCAATAGTCAAGTGTTTAGTGGCGTTTTCATAATACTGAGGAAGGATTAATCCTTCCTTAATGCAATTAAGATCAGCACCACTATCAAATAATGCTACATCATTAATTTGGAAGTCATTATCAATAACTCATTTAATTGGACAAAACCATTTTTGATAATTGAATCGGTGAATAATTTGAAGACATTCTTCAGTACAATTGGAGTGTCCGAAGTCTGGATAGAATCAGTTGGTATAGGAGAACGTTCTGAACTTTCTCCTATCTCAAAATTAGAATTTTTAAGAAGAGTAATTTTGGCTTCAAGTTCTAAATCTTTTGTTTGGAGATTTAAATTTTTTTGCTCCAGATCTTTACTATGAGATTGTATTGGAATCACCTCACTTTGAAGATCATGAGTATTAACTGGAGAAATAAATGTTTGATGATATGGAGAAAATGATCATAGAAAGATCCAAGTTCCCTTCATTGCTGAGCTTTTTCATTTCCATACTTAGATTGGATCTTTTGCTCATTGCAAAGAGATAATCCTTCCTTTTTGACAAAAGCAAACAATTGGCGATATGTTAATTCATCATATGAAATTGTTTCCTTATTGGTAGCTTCTTTCAAAATCTGGAAAATCCTTTGAGCAAATAAATTTGGAAGTCCGGAAATAAATTTTTCTTTCCAGAATGACTGTTGAGCATCAGTTCTGACAAGAACATTGGATAAAAATGTATCTTTGTACCAACGATAATCATTTAACATTGGACATCGAAGATTTGATAAAACCAAAGTGTTGGATTTTAGAGAATCTTTTGTGGAACCAAGAAAATGAAGACAAATGGTTTGAACTAAAAGAATAAATCCATCTTTTTCTCTTTTCTCATTTTCATGATAAAAAATATCTTTTTTGTTGTTCTACTGTAAAAGTATGATCCCACCAGTTTTTCAATTTTCTTGAAAAACCGTTTACAATAGTTTCAGCAATTTGATCATTTGTAAAATCATTGGAAGAATATGCATGAGCAGCAATGCACATTTCGTGTAAAACCTTAGCAATTCCAGATTCTGATCTACTATCTATATTCCAATCATATAGTTGGTCACCAGAATAAACATTTTGAGAACCATAGGTTCCTCGTTCTTCAAATTGAAGATCCAGAGGAGTAGGTTTGGAATAATAATTTCGCATTGGATTATTGTTCCAGTTTTTGTGATAAATTCGATTAATTTGAAATGGAGCCGCATCATCCAAAGAAAAGTTTTCAACAATTTCTTTTGTTCTCATCATTTTCTAAACAAGTGATGTTTTTGTCTAATTTTTCAAAAATACTTTTCAAAAGTCCTTTGTTACTATTTCCAAAACCTTTTGAAACTGAAAAATGATTTGGAACATGAATAAGAGGTCAGGAAATCTCATTTGGAAAAGTTGCTGGACTCGATGCGTACTGTCACCAAAAACCTTTGAAAAAATACTACTAAACTTACTCTTTACCATTTTTATTGATAAACACTACAATAATAGTTATAGCTTGAGGGACCACTTGGACCACCTGAGGGACAACCAGGCGGGGACCACCTAACAACGGCTGACCAAACCGCCTAACAGGCTGACCAAACCCAGGCTGACCAAACAGCTGACCAAACGCAAACAATAACCACCACTACAGTGGCATCTCAGTAGGGAACGATAATAACCTTAGAGCACTTCGACAATGGCTCAGATACCAGGAAAGGACTCAGGACAGGGGAAGGACAGGTTAACTCTAAGAACTGAACCAGTTTAAATTTAGAATTCAAAAAATTTAGCATTCTCCAAGAGAGCTTAAGAGTTAAGAGAGTGAAAAACAAAAGAAGTTGTAATACTTCAAAGTTATCAATACAATTCCAAGTTTCCATTATCATTTCCTCTCTTTTACTTATGTAAGTTCTTATTCCAATGTTTAATTATCATATTAGTTTTAGTTTTAATTGTGCATTTTCCATTTAAACCTGTTCAGTTCTTAGAGTTAACCTGTCCTTCCCCTGTCCTGGTATCAAAGCCATTGTCGAAGTGCTCTAAGGTTACTGTTTATCGTTCCCTACTGAGACGCCACTGTAGTGGTGGTTATTGTTTGGGTTTGGTCAGCCTGGGTTTGGTCAGCTTGTTAGGCGGTTTAGTCAGCCGTGGTTAGGTGGTCCCCGCGCGGTGGTCCCTCAAGTGGTCCCTGTGGTCCCTCAAGCTATACCTATTGTTGTAGTGTTTATCGTTAAAAATGGTAAAGAGTAAGTTTAGTCGTATTTCTTCAAAGGTTTTTGGTGACAGTAAGCATCCAGTCCAGAAAAAACAGATTATTTAAAAGGATGATCCATTTGTTTGGGAAATGCCAATACTTTCTAAAACTGATATTTATGATAAACAATGATATAGTTGGGAATTCAATTTTGGTAGAGGAATCCTTTTAAAAGAATTTACTACTAGTGTCAATCAGCGTCAAATGACTATCCAATTGTTTGATAATGAGTCTCTTAAGAAGCATATAGATCAAGGTTTTAGATATATCCATTTTGGTTGTGTTCAAATAGCTGTCAAACCTATGGTTAGATTAGGTCTTAATTGTCCAATTATGCTTGCTTTAAGAGATAAATCTCTTATCCATTTCAAAGATTCTTTACTAGCTTTAGCAAATACTAATATTTGTAAAGGCCCAATTTATTTCAACTGTTTTCAAAATTTGAGTAAAGATCTTGAGGATCCTCATATCCTTCAATCTTTAACTCTAGATATCAATATTTCCAAAGATCTTCGAAAAGAATTGCTCTTGGTCAAACTATGATTTTCAAAGTTGAACATGGCAAAGCAACTACTTATACTCCATAAGCTCTTCCAAATGACAACTTCAAACCCCACCAATTCCAAAATCTTTGAAGGAATCAAAGGTTGAACAAATAGTTGAAGAACCAGATGGCCGAGTTCTTATTCGATTTCATTCAAGTAGGGAGTTTCCATCTTCTTCTTCCAACTATGACTTTCAAAGTGCAAGCTCTTCTTGTTCTTTTGAAAGGTCAAGTACTTTTTCAAATACGGATGATTTTCCATCTACTTCTCAAAATTATAAAGTTTTTGAAAAATCTCCCATTCTAGAAATAGTTGATGAACATGATTTTCCATCACCAACTATGTCTGAAATGGGACCTCCAAATATCTCCCGTTTGAATGTTTTGACAAAAGGTCGATTCCAAATTAACAAACCAGTACTTTCACATGATTTTGAAGCTCCAATAAATCATAAAAAAAGACTTTGGTTTTTCTCCAATTTTGATAAACCTGCTACGGAATTTATCCGTGAAAAATACTATGCAAAATTGAATGAATTATCTGCTAATATTCTATTTTTTACATGGCTTCCAATTACTTAAGTAATTTGAAAATTCCTTAATCATTTTCTGATTTATATGTTAAGTCAAATATTGCTCAAAAATGGGTTCTCAAAAATGGTGAATTAGTTTCATCCATTCATCCTCCATTAACAAGTTTACGAGTTCCTTCTTTCGAAGTTGGAACTTGTGAAGCTGCTCCATATAAAGTGGGAAGAAATGCTAATGAACAATCAGGTCCTACTTTAGGAGATATCAAAAAGATTTATGAACAAAATAATTTTTCAAATACAATTTTACATACGATTTCCAAACAAGTTGATCAACTAGCCACACAAATTGATTCTATATCTTCAAAAAATTATGAATATGAGTCTTCAAAAGAGATTGATGATTTATCAAAAAAGTTAAATGGAATTCCTCTTGATAAAGTACGTCCAACAACTTTTCCAAATGAGATTTCCAGACCTTTTATTCATGTTCCAAATCAATTTTCAGTTTCAAAAGGTTTTGGAAATAGTAACAAGGCACTTTTGAAAAGAATTTCTGAAAAATCATACAAAAACATCACGTGTTTAGAAAAGGATAAGAAAGCAAAAGAAATTGCTAAAAAATTTTTTTCGGATGATGCGGCTCCATTTCAAATTAATCGGATTTATCACAAAAACTGGAACAATAATTCAATGCGAAATTATTATTCCAGACCTACTCCTTCGGATCTTCAATTTGAAGAACGAGGAACCTATGGTTCTCAAAATGTTTATTCTGGTGACCAACTATATGATTGGAATATAGATGGTAGATCATAATCTGAAATTGCTAAGGTTTTACACGAAATGTACATTGCTGCTAATGCATATTCTTCCAATGATTTTACAAATGATCAAATTGCTGAAACTATTGTAAACGGTTTTTCAGGACGATTGAAAAACTAGTGGGATCATACTTTTACAGCAGGACAACAAAAAAATATTTGTTATCATGAAAATGAGAAAAAATAAAAAGATGGATTTATTCTTTTAGTTCAAACCATTTGTCTTCATTTTCTTGGTTCCACAAAAGATTCTCTAAAATCCAACACTTTGGTTTTATCAAATCTTCGATGTTCAACGTTAAATGATTATCGTTGGTACAAAGATACATTTTTATCCAATGTTCTTGTCAGAACTGATGCTCAACAGTCATTCTGGAAAGAAAAATTTATTTCAGGACTTCCAAATTTATTTGCTCAAAGGATTTTCCACAAATTGAAAGAAGCTATCAACAAGGAAATAATTATCATTATTACAAACATAAGCTTTGGAAAGTTTATACCTAATCTGGAGTCTTTGTCCATTAGCACTGGACAAGTGTTCTGTGGTTTTCTCATAGTATTTAGAAGGTATTAATCATTCCTTAATATAATTGAGATCAGCACCACTATCAAATAATGCAATACATTTGATTTGGAAATTATGATCGATATTTAATTTAATTGGACAATACCATCTCTGGTAATTGACCTTTTGAATCGTTTGAGTAACTCCTGGTTCTGAAATATCTGGAAAATCATTTTGCTCAATATCTTTAATTTGAGACTTAATTTGATTTATCTCTCGTTGAAGATCATGGGTTTTTGTTGAAGAAGCAATCTCGTTTGGAGATGCAACACCTGAAGAAAAGTTTTCAGCAATTTTTTTTATCCTGTTCTAGACACGTGATATTTTTGTCTAATTTTTTAGAAATTCTTTTCAAAAGTGCTTTGTTACTATTTCCAAAACCTTTTGAAACTGAAAAATGATTTGGAACATGAATAAGAGGTCTGGAAATCTCATTTGGAAAAGTTGCTGGACTGGATGCGTACTGTCACCAAAAACCTTTGAAAAAATACTACTAAACTTACTTTTTACCATTTTTATTGATAAACACTACAATAATAGTTATAGCTTGAGGGACCACTTGGACCACCTGAGGGACAACCAGGCAGGGACCACCTAACGACGGCTGACCAAACCGCCTAACAGGCTGACCAAACCCAGGCTGACCAAACAGCTGACCAAACGCAAACAATAACCACCACTACAGTGGCACCTCAGTAGGGAACGATAATAACTTAGAGCACTTCGACAATGGCTCAGATACCAGGAAAGGACTCAGGACAGGGGAAGGACAGGTTAACTCTAAGAACTGAACCAGTTTAAATTTAGAATTCAAAAAATTTAGCATTCTCCAAGAGAGCTTAAGAGTTAAGAGAGTGAAAAACAAAAGAAGTTGTAATACTTCAAAGTTATCAATACAATTCCAAGTTTCCATTATCATTTCCTCTCTTTTACTTATGTAAGTTCTTATTCCAATGTTTAATTATCATATTAGTTTTAGTTTTAATTGTGCATTTTCCATTTAAACCTGTTCAGTTCTTAGAGTTAACCTGTCCTTCCCCTGTCCTGGTATCAAAGCCATTGTCGAAGTGCTCTAAGGTTACTGTTTATCGTTCCCTACTGAGACGCCACTGTAGTGGTGGTTATTGTTTGGGTTTGGTCAGCCTGGGTTTGGTCAGCTTGTTAGGCGGTTTAGTCAGCCGTGGTTAGGTGGTCCCCGCGCGGTGGTCCCTCAAGTGGTCCCTGTGGTCCCTCAAGCTATACCTATTGTTGTAGTGTTTATCGTTAAAAATGGTAAAGAGTAAGTTTAGTCGTATTTCTTCAAAGGTTTTTGGTGACAGTAAGCATCCAGTCCAGAAAAAGCAGATTATTTAAAAGGATGATCCATTCGTTTGGGAAATGCCAATACTTTCTAAAACTGATATTTATGATAAACAATGATATAGTTGGGAATTCAATTTTGGTAGAGGAATCCTTTTAAAAGAATTTACTACTAGTGTCAATCAGCGTCAAATGACTATCCAATTGTTTGATAATGAGTCTCTTAAGAAGCATATAGATCAAGGTTTTAGATATATCCATTTTGGTTGTGTTCAAATAGCTGTCAAACCTATGGTTAGATTAGGTCTTGATTGTCCAATTATGCTTGCTTTAAGAGATAAATCTCTTATCCATTTCAAAGATTCTTTACTAGCTTTAGCAAATACTAATATTTGTAAAGGCCCAATTTATTTCAACTGTTTTCAAAATTTGAGTAAAGATCTTGAGGATCCTCATATCCTTCAATCTTTAACTCTAGATATCAATATTTCCAAAGATCTTCGAAAAGAATTGCTCTTGGTCAAACTATGATTTTCAAAGTTGAACATGGCAAAGCAACTACTTATACTCCATAAGCTCTTCCAAATGACAACTTCAAACCCCACCAATTCCAAAATCTTTGAAGGAATCAAAGGTTGAACAAATAGTTGAAGAACCAGATGGCCGAGTTCTTATTCGATTTCATTCGAGTAGGGAGTTTCCATCTTCTTCTTCCAACTATGACTTTCAAAGTGCAAGATCTTCTTGTTCTTTTGAAAGGTCAAGTACTTTTCCAAATACGGATGATTTTCCATCTACTTCTCAAAATTTTAAAGTTTTTGAAAAATCTCCCATTCTAGAAATAGTTGATGAACATGATTTTCCATCACCAACTATGTCTGAAATGGGACCTCCAAATATCTCCCGTTTGAATGTTTTGACAAAAGGTCGATTCCAAATTAACAAACCAGTACTTTCACATGATTTTGAAGCTCCAATAAATAATAAAAAAAGACTTTGGTTTTTCTCCAATTTTGATAAACCTGCTACGGAATTTATCCGTGAAAAATACTATGCAAAATTGAATGAATTATCTGCTAATATTCTATTTTTTACATGGCTTCCAATTACTTAAGTAATTTGAAAATTCCTTATCCATTTTCTGATTTATATGTTAAGTCAAATATTGCTCAAAAATGGGTTCTCAAAAATGGTGAATTAGTTTCATCCATTCATCCTCCATTAACAAGTTTACGAGTTCCTTCTTTCGAAGTTGGAACTTGTGAAGCTACTCCATATAAAGTGGGAAGAAATGCTAATGAACAATCAGGTCCTACTTTAAGAGATATCAAAAAGATTTATGAACAAAATAATTTTTCAAATACAATTTTACATACGATTTCCAAACAAGTTGATCAACTAGCCACACAAATTGATTCTATATCTTCAAAAAATTATGAATATGAGTTTTCAAAAGAGATTGATGATTTATCAAAAAAGTTAAATGGAGTTCCTCTTGATAAAGTACGTCCAACAACTTTTCCAAATGAGATTTCCAGACCTTTTATTCATGTTCCAAATAATTTTTCAGTTTCAAAAGGTTTTGGAAATAGTAACAAGGCACTTTTGAAAAGAATTTCTAAAAAATTATACAAAAACATCACGTGTTTAGAAAAGGATAAGAAAGCAAAAGAAATTGCTAAAAAATTTTTTTCGGATGATGCGGCTCCATTTCAAATTAATCGGATTTATCACAAAAACTGGAACAATAATTCAATGCGAAATTATTATTCCAGACCTACTCCTTCGGATCTTCAATTTGAAGAACGAGGAATCTATGGTTCTCAAAATGTATATTCTGGTGACCAACTATATGATTGGAATATAGATGGTAGATCATAATCTGAAATTGCTAAGGTTTTACACGAAATGTACATTGCTGCTAATGCATATTCTTCCAATGATTTTACAAATGATCAAATTGCTGAAACTATTGTAAACGGTTTTTCAGGACGATTGAAAAACTAGTGGGATCATACTTTTACAGCAGGACAACAAAAAAATATTTGTTATCATGAAAATGAGAAAAAATAAAAAGATGGATTTATTCTTTTAGTTCAAACCATTTGTCTTCATTTTCTTGGTTCCACAAAAGATTCTCTAAAATCCAACACTTTGGTTTTATCAAATCTTCGATGTTCAACGTTAAATGATTATCGTTGGTACAAAGATACATTTTTATCCAATGTTCTTGTCAGAACTGATGCTCAACAGTCATTCTGGAAAGAAAAATTTATTTCAGGACTTCCAAATTTATTTGCTCAAAGGATTTTCAACAAATTGAAAGAAGCTATCAACAAGGAAATAATTATCATTATTACAAACATAAGCTTTGGAAAGTTTATACCTAATCTGGAGTCTTTGTCCATTAGCACTGGACAAGTGTTCTGTGGTTTTCTCATAGTATTTAGAAGGTATTAATCATTCCTTAATACAATTGAGATCAGCACCACTATCAAATAATGCAATACATTTCATTTGGAAATTATGATCAATAATTAATTTAATTGGACAATACTATCTCTGGTAATTGACCTTTTGAATCGTTTGAGTAACTCTTGGTTCTGAAATATCTGGAAAATCATTTCGCTCAAGATCTTTAATATGAGATTGTATTTGAATCACCTCACTTGGAAGATCATGAGTATTGACTGGAGAAATAAATGTTTGATGATATGGAGAATCATCAAGTATTCTGTGAAGACTAAAAGAAACTTGTTTTTGCTTCTCTTCAAGTGGAGAAGATTTCAAAACAATTTCTCTTAATCTTTCAAGATACTGTTTTAATAAACCAATGCGAAATTATTATTCCTGACCTACTCCTCCGGATCTTCAATTTGAAGAACGAGGAACCTATGGTTCTTAAAATGTTTATTCTGGTGACCAACTATATGATTGGAACCAATAAAACTTCTTCGCGCCTATTGTCTCTCGGTGCACGTTAAGAATACCCTCTTCTTAACCTGCACCGTCGCCATGGCAAGAAGATCGAAGGCAAAATCGAAGAAGTCTTATGCTAAAAATAACACTAAAGAGAAGAGGAAGGTCTTGTGAGTCCAATTTCTGGTCAGAAACACAAATCGATTACTGAACTTCATGGAGTTAAAGCACTTTCAATTCAAACCCCTGAATTCGATGAACCAATTTCACCAAGAAGTTCATTGGATCAATTGCAGCAGTAGCAAAGGTATAAGGTACACTTATCAGAATGGTTGACAATCATGAAGAAGACGCAAAGTAGATTGGAATCCATTGAAAAAGGAATCCATTGAAAAATGTATTCCTCAATCTCGTCAATTACTTCCTGAATTTGAGAAAGTTTAAACACATTCACCTGCAAAATCAACCATTAAAATTGACATTGAAGATGTGCAAGATGAAATTAGCTATTGGGAGTCATCTGTAATATGTTATGTGCTGGGTGCCAATCCTCCATTTCCAGTAGTGGAAGGATACTTGCGTAGAATTTGGGGAAAGAAAGGGTTTGATAAAATTGTGGCAGTTTCTAAAGGGATATTCATTGTGCGATTCATTAATGTGGAATCTGGGGATAATATCTTGAATGATTTCAATTTTTTGATTGGAAACCTTTGATTATCAAGAAATGGCTCCCTGATATGGACATGAAAAAAGAGGAATTAAAAACCATCCCAATTTGGCTTCAATTACCTGGATTGGATCTAAAATACCGGGGAGAACGTTGTTTGTTCAAGTTGGTTGCAGTCATAGGGAAACCTTTGAAATTAGACCCATCTACTAGCAATAAGGACAGGTTGATGTATGCTAGAATCATGGTAGAAGCAACTTTGAACCAAGAATTACCAAAGAAGATAGAATTTGAGAATGAAAAGGGCAACATCATGACTCAGCAGGTGGTGTATGAGTGGCGTCCTGTAGAATGCTCACAATGTCAAGGGATAGGACATAATGTGTCAGAATGCAAGCAGAAGAAACAATTGATTCAAGCACAGAAGAAATGGGTGCCCAAAAAGAAGAAACAAACAGATGCAGATGGGTTTCAAAAGGTGGCAGGACCATCTATTACCCTTCAGCAGAATCATGTTCTAGTGGTTGTAGGGAATGCTTTTGATGCTCTACAAGATGAGGAAGAAACAACACATGAGAAGGAGCTTGGTGAGAAGGTTCAGGAAATGGGAATTCATGGTGAGGAGGGGGAGCCTCCTACCATGAATGGATAATATCCTTTCATGGGATGTTAGGGGACTAAACAGCAAAAACAAGCAAATTGAGGTGAGAAATTTCCTTATTTCTCATAATATTAGGCTGTTTAGTCTCCTAGAGACTAAGGTAAAAGCTCCTAATCTGGGAGACTTTTACCTTACTGTTTGTCCAAGCTGGTGTATTACCACTAACATGTCGCATGGCAATGGCGGAATCATTTTGGGGTGGTTACCCACTGCAATGACTATAAATGTCTTATTTTGTTCTAGTCAGATCATTCATACTAAGATCCAGATAGTAAATGGAGGGAAGAAGTTTTTTTGCTCTTTTTGCTATGGATTAAATGACAGACAAGAAGAGAGAGTATGTGGCAGGACTTGAAAAACCTTAATATCCATGATGTTCCATGGATTATCTTAGGAGATTTTAATGCCATTATGAATATGGAGGAGAGAATTGGGCAACCAGTTAGACTCAGAGAGCTCATTGATATGCAGGAATGCATAAATCATTGTAAACTAACTAAGTTGAAATCTTCAGGGCAGTTCTATACATGGAATAACAAACAAGAAGGGGTCGCTAGAGTGTTCTGTAAACTTGACAGAATGCTAGGAACAACTGAATGGATTGATGAATGGTCCATGACTGAAGTCATCATATATCCTGAAGGGGATTATGAACATTGCTATGATTCTTCAATCTTTCCCTGATGAAAACAAGAAAAAACCTTTTAGGTTTTTTAATATGTGGTGCCAGGCCCCACATTTCGTAGGAATTGTACTACAAAATTGGCAACAACCAGTGGAGGGTAGCAAAATGTACAAAGTTGTCACTAAACTCAAAAGGCTGAAAAAAGATCTAAAGCAATTGAATATCACTCAGTTTGGTGATGTTTCAGTTGTCCACTCTCAGGCTCATCAGAAACTCCTTGAAGCCCAGAAAACTTTGCATATTAATCCTGACTGCTTGGTGTTGAGAGAACAGGAGAAGGAAGCAAGAACAAGATACAAAGAAGCACACTTGAATTATACAAATTTTCTTAGCCAGAAAGCTAAGATTAGGTGGCTTACAGAGGGAGATGATAATACCAAGGTGTTTCACCAGAGCATCAAAATGAGAAGATTTCAGAACAAGATCAACACTATAAAGAAGATGATGGTACATGGGCTTACTCCTCCACTGAAGTAGTTAATGCTTTCTTGGATTTTTATCATAATCTCTTAGGAAGCAGCAGTACTACTAGACATGTTGAAGCTGCAATTGTTGCTCAAGGCAAGGTTCTATCTGAAAATCAACAGCAGATGCTGGAGCTCACTTTCAATGCTGAAGAGATCAAAGAGGTCATTTTTTCCATACCAGATGATAAATCACCTGACATTGATGGATTTTCTAGTTGTTTCTTCAAGAAAAGCTGGAACATTGTGGGGGCAGGATGTGGTGAATGCCATTCAGGACTTCTTTAGTTGTGGCAGATTGTTAAAGGAAATTAATATAACTGCCATCACATTAATTCCTAAAATCAAGAGTCCTTCAGCAATAGGTGATTACACACCAAATGCATGTTGTTCTGTTGTGTATAAAGCTATTACCAAACTGATTTGCATAAGATTAAACAGAGTTCTCCCTAACATTGTGTCTCAAACACAAGGTGCATTCATTAGTGGAACAAGCATCATCAGTAATATTCTACTTTGCTAAGATCTTGTTAAAAGATTTGTAAAAGTAGGAATCAGGTAAAAGGCTTACTTATGAAAGTAGACCTCAGAAAGGCCTATGATTCCTTGGAGCGGGATTTATTCATGAACTTTTACAAGCTTTAAACTTTCCTAGCCACTTTATTAAGTGTATTATGGCTTGTATAACAACTCCCAGATTCACTTTGCTCATAAATGGCAACATAGAGGGCTTTTTTTGAAGCAAAGAGAGGAGTGAGACAGGGAGATCCCATGTCTCCACTCATTAGTCGAAAAAAACGCAAGGGCTGTGATGCAAGGGCTGCGGTTTATTGCAAAACGCAGCCCTTATTAATGAAGGGCTGCAGTTAGCCCAAAAACCGTAGCCCTTTAGTAATAAAGGGCTGCGGTTATGGGCTTTACCGCAACCCTTTAGTTAAGGGTTGCGGTCCATATTAAAACCGCAGGCCTTAGTTCTCCTTCAGTTACACGCGAAAGTTTCCCGCAAACACTATTATACACACAAAACCCTAACTTTTCCCCATCTCTCTCTCTCTCCCCAGTCCCCGATTTTCCCTCTCTCACCTCATCAAACCCGCATCTCCCTCTCTCTCTCTTAGCATCTCTGCTCACCCTCCGCTGCCGTTCTCTCGCCAGAGTTTCTCTCACGTGCCGTCGCACGCTTCAGTCACTCGTTTTGTTCTGCGATATTCCGCCATTTTCACCATTACCGAAGAAAAAGAAAAGGAAGAAGGAGAAAGAGAAGAGATTGAAACAAGGTTATCAAATTAGAAAGAAGAAACATAATTTTGTAAATTGCTGGTTATGAAGAGGATATTGGAGTTCGGGAGGAAAGCTATATGTAAGAGTTCTTTCTGGTTATGATGAACGTCGCATTTGATCTTATAGGTTGCAGCTTGAGCAGGTGCTTCGATCTGTACATTTCTTTCCTCTCTCCTCTCAATTTGTGTTTTTCTCTTTAATTTTGAATTCCTGCTTCTTGATTGTGGCTGATATTTTTGGAAATTGAAGGTTATTCAAAGGAGATTGTATGGCTATATTGTATCTTGAGTTTTAATTTTAGTCAATTTAATCTGATTCTATACTAGGGTTTTTGTTTGATTTTCAATGGAAGATTGAATTAGGATTTCTAACTAAAATTTGGGTAATTTGATCTTAGTGAATACCTAATAAACCTAAACAAAAACATGCATCCTCCTCTCTCTCTTCGCATCTCATTCCTTGCGTGCGATAATCATCACTTTGTCCTGTTCTGTTCCACTCATATTCTGCTCCCGTTAGGCAATAATTATTCGTCTTCTTCTTCGTCCTCCGCTGCCGATTCTTCTGGTAAAATTATTTTTCTTTTTTGATCTTTTTCGAAAGTTTTGTGTCATTTGTCATTTTGATGATTATTTGAGAATTAATGGAAACGGAGGTAAGAATGGGGAATTTTTTGTTCTTATTGATCTCATTTGTGCGTTTTTTCATGGGAAATAATGGAAGAATTTGTAAATCTTAATTTATTGATGAATTGCACATCTCAAATGTGAGTAGAATGATTGTGTTGATGATATTTTGAGAGTTTAAGATTATGTTGAATATTGGTTGAATTTGTTGTTGCTGTTATATAAATGAATAAACGAGGATCTTTTAGTTATTGTATCGTATTGTATTGTGATTGGATGTAGTTATAATTCTTACTGATATAGGGACTTTTTTTGCAAGAATTTAATTTGACTTAAACAGGAAGCCCAAATAAGTGTGATTCTTACAAGGCAAGTTTGATTAATAAATTAGGTGTTTTGAGAATGTCTTATACCAATAAGTCAGGAATTGGCTATCCTCTGTTAGTTTGTGGCGAAATCTGTCTACACAATGTCGTTTATCGTAGTTCGGGGAGTGGTTCAGAGGCTGTAAGGTTACAATTAAGGTTATTTCAACATGGTTTCTCTTGCATGATGCATCATTTTCTTGCCTTGCAGAATGTGAAGTAGTACATATACTTAATAAAACTGCTTATTACTATGACATGCTACACAGATTGGCTTCTACAAGAAGAGGGGGCATGACTGTCTTGGGCAAGGTTATTGTTCCGAAGCCTATAAATTTACCTAGTCAAAGTGCTTGCTTTAAGAGATAAATCTCTTATCCATTTCAAAGATTCTTTACTAGCTTTAGCATATACTAATATTTGTCAAGGTCCAATTTATTTCAACTGTTTTCCAAATTTGAGTAAAGATCTTGAGGATCCTCATATCCTTCAATCTTTAACTCTAGATATCAATATTTCCAAATATCTTCAAAAACAAGGTGCTAGAAACTTTTCCATTATTTATCATGTTTATTACAAACTTTTAAATACTCAAATAAATTCAAGGTGTAGAATACGGTTTGCTCCTGGTCAAACTATGATTTTCAAAGTTGAACATGGCAAAGCAACTACTCATACTCCAGAAGCTCTTCCATGGGATAAAGTTACTATTCCTGATGATTGGCGACTTCAAATCCCACCAATTCCAAAATCTTTGAAGGAATCAAAGGTTGAACAAATAGTTGAGGAACCAGATGGCAGAATTCTTATTCCATTTCATCCGAGTAGGGAGTTTCCATCTTCTTCTTCCAACTATGACTTTCAAAGTGCAAGATCTTCTTGTTCTTTTGAAAGGTCAAGTACTTTTCCAAATACAGATGATTTTCCATCTATTTCTCAAAATTACAAAGTTTTTGAAAAATCTCCCATTCCAGAATTAGTTGATGAAAATGATTTTTCATTACTAACTAATTCTGAAATGAGACCTCCAAATTACTCCAGTTTGAATGTTTTCAAATGATTTTGAAGCTCCAGTAAATCGTGAAAAATGACTTTGGTTTTTCTCCGATTTTGATAAACCTGCTACAGAGTTTATCCGTGAAAATCACTATGCAAAATTAACTGAATTATCTGCAAATATTCCATTTTTCACATGGCTTCAATTTACTTAAGTAATTTGAAAATTCCTTATCCATTTTTTAATTTATGTGTAAAGTCAAATATTGCTCAAAAATGGATTCTTCAGAATGGTGAATAATTTCTTCCATTCACCCTCCATTAACAGGTTTACGAGTTCCTTCTTTAGAAGGTAAAACTTATGAAGCTGCTCCTTATAAAGTAGGAAGAGATATTGATGATAAGTCAGGATCTACTTTAAGAGACATCAAAAAGGCTTACGAAAAAAAAAAAAATTTCAAATACAATTTTACATACGATTTCCAAACAGGTTGATCAAATATCCACTCAAATTGATTCTCTATCTTCAAAAAATTCTGATTATGAGTCTTCAAAAGATATTGATGATTCATCAAAAAAGTTAAATGGAATTTGTCTTGATGAAGCACGAGCAGCAACTTTTCCAAATGAGATTTGCAGACCCCTTATTCATGTTCCAAATCATTTTTCAGTTTCAAAAGGTTTTGCAAATAGTAACAAAGCACTTTTGAAAAGAATTTCTGAAAAATTAGACAAAAACATCACGGGTTTAGAAAAGGATAAGAAAGCAAAAGAATTTGCTGAAAACTTTTCTTTGGGTGATGATGCTCCATTTCAAATTAATCGAATTTATCACCAAAACTGGAACAATAATCCAATGCGAAATTATTATTCCAGACCTACTCCTCCGAATCTTCAATTTGAAGAACGAGGAACCTATGGTTCTCAAAATGTTTATTCTGGCGACCAACTATATGATTGGAATATAGATGGTAGATCATAATCTGAAATTGCTAAGGTTTTACATGAAATGTGCATTGCAGCTAATGCATATTCTTCCAATGATTTTACAAATAATCAAATTGCTGAAACTATTGTAAACGGTTTTTCAGGACAATTGAAAAACTGGTGGGATCATACTTTTACAGCAGAACAACAAAAAAATATTTGTTATCATTAAAATGAGAAAAAAGAAAAAAATGGATTTATTCTTTTAGTTCAAACCTTTTGTCTTCATTTTCTTGGTTCCACAAAAGATTCTCTAAAATCCAACACTTTGGTTTTATCAAATCTTCGATATCCAACGTTAAATGATTATCGTTGGTACAAAGATATATTTTTATCCAATGTTCTTGTTAGAACTGACGCTCAACAGTCATTCTGGAAAGAAAAATTTATTTCAGGACTTTCAAATTTATTTGCTCAAAGGATTTTCCAGAGATTGAAAGAAGCTACCAACAAGGAAACAATTTCATATGATGAATTAACATATGGCCAATTGTTTGCTTTTTTCAAAAAGGAAGGATTATCTCTTTGCAATGAGGTAAAGATCCAATCTAAGTATGGAAATGAAAAAGCTCGGCAATGATGGGAACTTGAATCTTTCTATGAAGCTTTTGGCTTTGAGAAAATCCAAGACCCTTCAACTGTTCGCAAACAACGACTCAAACAAGCTCAATATTTTCGTCCAAGGAAAGTTCCATCTTCTGAAAATTTTTATCAAAAGAAAAATAAAATTTTCAAAAGAATTTCTAAAAAAGGATTTTCGAAAGATTATTTGTTATAAATGTTGTAAGCCTGGTCACAAAGCAAATAATTATAATATCAAAAATAAGATTAATGAGATTTTCCAGGATAATCCAGATTTAAGAGATAAACTCTTAAATGTGTTCCAATTAGATCAGAGTGAACCAACAGAGTCTGATCATTCTGATTCTGATCACGTTATTTATCAATTAGATTATGATCAGGATTTCGATGATTTTAATTCTGATCATTCTCTCCAATTTTGTTCTAAAGGACTTTGTGTTATTTCCAAAAAAGAAAAAGAGAAGGAGTTACTTCTCGATATTATTGAGAAAATTCCAGATAGCAATCTTCAACAACATTATCTTGAAAGATTAAGAGAAATTGTTTGAAATCTTCTCCACTTGAAGAGAAGCAAAAACAAGTTTCTTTTAGTCTTCACAAAATACTTGATGATTCTCCATTTCATCAAACTTTTATTTCTCCAGTCAATACTCATGATCTTCAAAGTGAGGTGCTTCAAATAAAATATTTTAAATCTCCATACAAATGATTTCGAACTTGAAGCCAAAATTACTCTTCTTCAAAATTCTAATTTTAAGTTAGGAGAAACTTCATAACTTCTCCTATACCTACTGATTCTATCCAGACTTCGGACACTCCAATTGATACCGAAAAATTTCTTCAAATTATTCACCGATTCAATTATCAAAACTGGTTTTGTCCAATTAAATTAGTTATTGATAATGACTTCCAAATTAATGATGTAGCATTATTTGATAGTGGTGCTGATGTTAATTGCATTAAGGAAGGATTAATCCATCCTCATTATTATGAAAACGCCACTGAACACTTGACTATTGCTAATGGTCAAAAACTTCAAATTAGATATAAACTTTCTAAAGCTTCTATTTTCAACAATGATTATTATTTTCAAACTCCATTTACTCTTGTTAAGAATCTTAATTATAACATTATTCTGGGTACTCCATTTTTAACTCAAATGTATCCACTTTCAGTAAATGAAGTTGGAATTCATGCTTTTATATGAAAAACCAATTTCTTTCAAGTTTTCTGCTAAATTACAACATATTGATGTCCATAATCTTCAAACTAACTCTATTTACAAAACAATTATTATGATTTCTGCATGGACAAACAGGATGAAAGGTTCTACGGCTCCTACTTCCAGACAACAGAAAGAGAAATGTATAGTAATCCATCCTACAGGATGAATTCCTGTTTCCCCAAACCAATTTTCCAATTTATCTGATTTCCCTTAAATTTCCTACACTCAAACACTATCTCAAACAACTCCTCAAATAACCCATCCAAATGCCACTGATAATTCATATTATAAAAAAACCCAATACAATACTCTATTTTTTAACCAATTTTACTTCCAACAGATTTTCTTCCCATGACGAATTTAACCACAAAATATCCGATTATGTCAAAAAGGTACTTCCAGACGGGTTTAATAGGTTTCCTTTTGAAATCACTAAACCAATTGAATATTAACAAAATATCCTTCGAGACACAAAATCTTGTCACATTAAGGATAATATTAACACCACAACAAATTATTCCAAATGCCTGATTTTTCATGTTATTTCCAGTGCTGAATGGAAGACATTCCATTCTTCTCTTTCCAACTCCAAAACATTCTCTTCCAATCTTCTTGATCCAAAACTTCCGCAGACTTATAACTTTTATGATTATGTACAAGCATGGTATAGTGCATTTTTACTCCAAAGTTATGATCATTCTTGGTTCTTCAGTTTCCATCCTAATTGTCTCGAGAAAAATAAAATATTTCCATTTTGGTTCATTGAACGGTGGGACAGATGTGGAGCAATTCCAGATATCTTCCTAGAGGAACTTCAAAATCCTTTCCAGCTTTATTCATCAAAAGCTAAAATTCCAAAAGGATTTGAATTTTCCAGTATTATTTATTATTGTCAAATATTCTGCATTTCATGGATTATGTGCTGGAATTATTGTCTTTGTAGAATGATAGAATCCATACCTTATTTCCTGATTCGAGAATATTGGGTCAAATGGTGGAAGATTTTCAAGATTTATCCAAATATGCAGGATTGTGTTTCTCAATATCTCCAGCATGGATTATCTGCCCTCTATGATTATAATGAATGGATTAAGCAGAGTTTCCAGCAGTACGAACAAATCCAAACAACCCCTCCACTAAAAACATTACATTCTCCATCTTCATCCACAAAATCCAAAACCAAAAAGAAGGCTCAAATAGATAGGCATGAACTCTTTGATCAGTTCCTTCAGTTTATTAGTAAAACTAAAAAAGCCCAATCATCCAATAGTTCTAGTTCTTCTGAGGCCTCCAGCCCAGATTTGTATGGTGGCCCTTGTGCCCAAGATCCATTTGATTTTTAAATTAAAAGAAAGATCCCGCTAAGTGTAAATGTTTTACACTTAGGCAAAAGTTAGGGACAATATTCCAGTTTACAGGTGTCACAGTCCAGCGACAAATTTCCCATTTCTTCCAAAAAGTGAATAGTGAACAGTAAAAAGTAACCGATGAACAGTACTATGAATATTACTTTCGGAAAAATTTCAAAATTGTCACATGGTTTCAAGCGCACTCCCATTTTGTTTGCAGAGCACTACAAAAGCACTCTAAGTTTGTTAACAGAGCAGTACAAAAGCAAAGGTGAAAATGTATCCAGTTGTCCAAAACAAATAGTATTATATTTTCTAGATTACTCCAATAATTGTACTTTTTGTTTGTATCCCTTCCCTTAGGTCTATAAATAGACTCACTTATTTCCATTGTAAGACATCCAAAAAATTTGATATCCAAAAATTTAGAATTCAAATAATTTAGCATTCTCCAAGAGAGCTTAAGAGTTAAGAGAGTGAAAAACAAAAGAAGTTGTAATACTTCAAAGTTATCAATAAAATTCCAAGTTTTATTCATCCTTTACTCCCTTTTACTTCTGTAAGTTCTTATTCCAATATTTATTATTTAATTTCCATATTAATTGTAGTTTTAATTGTGTATTTTCCATTTAAACTGGTTCTGTTCTTAGAGTTAACTTGTCCTTCTACTGTCCTTGGTCCTTTCCTGGTATCAGAGCCTTAGCTAATACTAATATTTGTCAAGGTCCGGTTTATTTCAACTGTTTTCCAGATTCGAGTAAAGATCTTGAGTATCCTCATATCCTTGAATCTTTAACTCTTGATATTAATATTTCCAAAGATCTTCAAAAAGAAGGTGCTAGAAACTTTTCCATTATTTATTGTGTTTATTACAAACTATTAAATACTCAAATGAATCCAAGGTGTAGAATACGTTTTGCTCCTGGTCAAATTATGATTTTCAAAGTTGAACATGGCAAAGCAACTACTCATACTCCAGAAGCTCTTCCACGGAATAAAGTTATTATTCCTGATGAATGGTGACTTCAAACCCCACCAATTCCAAATCTTTGAAGGAATCAAAGGTTGACCAAATAGTTGACGAACCAGATGGCAGAGTTCTTATTCGATTTCATTCGAGTAGGGAGTTTCCATCTTCTTCTTCCAACTATGACTTTTAAAGTGCAAGATCTTCTTGTTCTTTTGAAAGGTCAAGTACTTTTCCAAATACAGATGCTTTTCCATCTATTTCTCAAAATTACAAAGTTTTTGAAAAATCTCCCATTCCAAAAATAGTTGATGAAAATGATTTTCCATCACCAACTAAGTCTGAAATAAGACCTCCAAATTACTCCAGTTTGAATGTTCTTACTAAAGGAGGATTCCAAATTAATAAACCAATACTTTCAAACGATTTTGAAGCTCCAGTAAATCGTGAAAAACGACTTTGGTTTTTCTCCAAGTTTGATAAACCTGCTACAGAGTTTATCCATGAAAAATACTATGCAAAATTAACTGAATTATCTGCAAATATTCCATTTTTCACATGGCTTCTAATTTACTTAAGTAATTTGAAAATTCCTTATCCATTTTCTTATATATGTGTAAAGTCAAATATTGCTCAAAAATGGATTCTTCAGAATGGTGAATTAGTTTCTTCAATTCACCCTCCATTAACAGGTTTACGAGTTCCTTCTTTAGAAGGTAAAACTTGTGAAGCTAATGATAAAGTAGGAAGAGATACTAATGATAAGTCAGGATCTACTTTAGGAGACATAAAAAAGGTTTACGAATAAAATAATTTTCCAAATACAATTTTACATACGATTTCCAAACAGGCTGATCATATATCCACTCAAATTGATTCTCTATCTTCAAAAAATTCTGATTATGAGTCTTCAAAAGAGATTGATGATTTATCAAAAAAGTTAAATGGCATTTCTCTTGATGAAGAACGACCAGCAACTTTTCCAAATGAGATTTCCAGACCCCTTATTCACGTTCCAAATCATTTTTCAGTTTCAAAAGGTTTTGGAAATAGTAACAAAGCACTTTTGAAAAGAATTTCTTAAAAGTTAGACAAAAACATCACGTGTTTAGAAAAGGAACAATAATCGGATTTATCACAAAAACTGGAACAATAATCCAATGCGGAATTATTATTCCAGACCTACTCCTCCGGATCTTCAATTTGAAGAACGAAGAACCTATGGTTCTCAAAATGTTTATTCTGGTGATCAACTATATGATTGGAATATAGATGGTAGATCAGAATCTGAAATTGCTAATGTTTTACACGAAATGTGCATTGCTGCTAATGCATATTCTTCCAATGATTTTACAAATGATCAAATTGCTGCAACTACAGTAAACGGGTTTTCAAGACAATTGAAAAACTGTTGGGATCATACTTTTACAGCAGAACAACAAAAAAATATTTGTTATCATGAAAATGAGAAAAATGAAAAAGATGGATTTATTCTTTTAGTTCAAACTATTTGTCTTCATTTTCTTGGTTCCACAAAAGCTTCTCTAAAATTCAACACTTTGGTTTTATCAAATCTTCGATGTCCAACATTAAATGATTATTGGTGGTACAAAGATATATTTTTATCCAATGTTCTTGTCAGAACTGATGCTCAACAGTCATTCGGGGATGAAAAATTTATTTCAGGACTTCCAAATTTATTTGCTCAAAGGATTTTCCAGAAAATGAAAGAAGCTACCAACAAGGAAACAATTTCATATGATGTATTAACATATGGCCAATTGTTTGCTTTTGTCCAAAAGGAAGGATTATCTCTTTGCAATGAGCTAAAGATCCAATCTAAGTACGGAAATGAAAAAGCTAAGCAACGAAGAGAACTTGGATCTTTCTGTGAAGCTTTTGGCTTTGAGAAAATCCAAGCCCCTTCAACTGTTCGCAAACAACGACTCAAACAAGCTCAAAATTTTCGTCAAAGGAAAGTTCCATCTTCTGAAACTTTTTATCAAAAGAAATAGAAAACATTTTCAAAAGAATTTCCAAAAGAATTTCCAAAAAAGTATTTTCAAAAGATTATTTGTTATAAATGTGGCAAGTTTGGTCACAAAGTAAATAATTGTAATTTCAAAAATAAGATTAATGAGATTTTCCAGGAGAATCCAATTTTAAGAGATAAACTCTTAAATGTTTTCCAATTAAATCAGAGTGAGCCAAAAGAGTCTGATCATTCTGATTCTGTTCACGTTATTAATCAATTAGATTATGATCACGATTCCGATGATTTTAATTCTAATCGTTCTCTCCAATTTTGTTCCAAATGACTTTGTGTTATTTCCAAAAACGAAAAAGAGAAGGAGTTACTTCTCGATATTATTGAAAAAATTCCAGATAGCAATCTTCAAAAACAGTATCTTGAAATATTAAGAGAAATTGTTTTGAAATCTTCTCCATCTGAAGAGAAGCAAAACCAAGTTTCTTTTAGTCTTCACAAAATACTTGATGATTCTCCATATCATCAAACATTTATTTCTCCAATCAATACTCATGATCTTCAAAGTGAGGTGATTCCAATACAATCTCATAGTAAAGATCTTGAGCAAATTATTTTAGATCTAAAAAAAAAGTTCTAGAACATGAAGCCGAAATTACTCTTCTTCAAAATTCTAATTTTGAGATTGGAGAACCTTCAGAACGTTCTCCTATACCAACTGATTCTATCCAAACTCCGGACACTCCAATTGATACCGAAAAATTTCTTCAAATTCTTCACCGATTCAATTATCAAAAATGGTTTTGTCCAATTAAATTAGTTATTTATAATGACTTCCAAATTAATGATGTAGCATTATTTGATAGTGGTGCTGATCTTAATCGCGTTAAGGAAGGATTAATCCCTCCTCTCGTATTATGAAAACGCCACTAAACACTTGACTATTGCTAACGGTCAAAAACTTCAAATTAGATATAAACTTTCTAAAGCTTCTATTTTCAACAATAATTATTATTTTTAAACTCCATTTACTCTTGTTAAGAATCTTAATTATAACATTATTGTTGGTACTTAACTCAAATGTATCCATTTTTAGTAAATGAAGTTGGAATTCATGCTTTTATAGATGAAAAACCAATATCTTTCAAATTTTCTGCTAAATTACAACATAGTGATGTTCATAATCTTCAAACTAACTCTATTTATTTATCAAATTAATATGATTTCTGCAGGGACGAACAGAATGAGAAGTCCAAGGACCTTTAAATTTTGGAAACAACTTCCAACATACCACCTGTAGAAATTTCCTGATTTACTCCACAATTTTCCTTCGACTCCAAGACAAAAATTAAAACTCCACCAAAATACTCACATCCAGTCCATAAACTACTCCTCAATTCCCCAAAATTTTCACTTACAACCCATTCACAACATTGACAGACTTCCCGAAGATATCAAACAGATTATTCTTAACAAAATCAAACTAGCCAGATTCAATAAAAGATATGCAGAGTTTCTCAAAAAACATGCTATTTTCCGTTATTATCTTTGGCGGTTATGCGGACAATCCGGAATCTTTGATAATGGATTTTTCCTTTATTCCAATGATCTCCAGGAAAATGATCCCTATTTTCTAGCATGGAGATATGGATTGATTCGAAAATTTTATGACATTCCGGAACCTCAATCGAATTTTTCCAGGAATTTTCGAAATTTCAGTGGTACATATTCTCCACATTATATTCCATTAGAAGTCTCGAATGGATTTATGAAGAATTTCTTTGTGCCCCTATCGAAATGGAAAATGGTAGAATTAAATCTGCCCATTATTTCATCCTTATTAATATTCCAAGATACCCTACTCCAAAAAGGCTTCCTCTTCTTCTTGATCCATCTCAAGCCAGAGCCCATGGTTTTCTCTCCATTCTCCACAATATCCAACATTTAATCAAACACAACGATGATATTACCTCATCCGTTATGGTTACACTACTGTTGCCTTTCCTAATCATCTCCACGGATACTTTCTCACAGGAATTAATCATTTTGATCCATTATCACCATATTTGTCCAACATTTACCAAGGAATTTATATGTCTCTTGATGGAAAACCCTATTTCCATCACATACTACAAGATGAAAATTTAGATCCATTTGTTTTCAAAAATTAAATAGCCTGGTGGATTCATCCACGCAAAAGTTAGGGCAAAAAGACATAGAAAAATAAAAAGAAAGATCCCGCTAAGTGTAAATATTTACACTTAGGCAAAAGTTAGGGACATTATTCCAGTTTACAGGTGTCCAAATTTTGTTCCAGCTATCCAGCACTCAAGATCAGCAAAGATAAGAATTACAGCAACAAATTTCCAATTTCTTCTAAAAAGTGAATAGTGAACAGTAAAAAGTAACCGATGAATAGTACTTACGGAAAATTTTCAAAAAATTGTCAAATGGTTTCAAGCGCACTCCAAGTTTGTTTGCAGAGCACTACAAAAGCAACGATGAAAATGTATCCAGCTGTCCAAAACAGATAGTATTGTATTTTCTAGATTACTCCAATAATTGTACTTTTTGTTTGTATCCCTTCCCCTAGGTCTATAAAGAGACTCACTTATTTCCATTGTAAGACATCCAAAAATTTGATATCCAAAAATTTAGAGTGTTTATCCAATTCTCCAAGAGAGCTGAAGAGTTCGTAAGAAAGTTGTAATACTTCAAAGTTATCAATAAAATTCCAAGTTTCAATCATCCTTTCCTCTCTTTTACTTCTGTATGTTCTTATTCCAAAATTTATTATTTAATTTTCCATATTAATTTTAGTTTTAATTGTGTATTTTCCATTTAAACCGGTTCAGTTCTTAGAGTTAACCTGTCCTTCCCCTGTCCTGGGTTCTTTCCGGTCAAAATCCTTTCCTGGTATCGACAAACTAACTAGGAAAGGACCCAGGATAGGGGAAGGACAGGTTAACTCTAAGAATTGAACTAGTTTAAATGGAAAATACACAATTAAAACGAAAACTAATATGGAAATTAAATATTGGAATAAGAACTTACATAATTAAAAGAGAGGAAATGATAATGGAAACTTGGAATTGTATTGATAACTTTGAAGATTACAAGTTCTTTTGTTTTTTCACTCTCTTAACTCTTAAGCTCTCTTGGAGAATGCTAAATTTTTTGAATTCTAAATTTTTGGATATCAAATTTTTTTGGATCTCAAATTTTTGGATCTCAAATTTTTGGATCTCAAGTTTTTGGATGGATTACAATGAAAATAAGTGAGTCTATTTATAGACCCTAGGCAAGGGATACAAACAAAAAGTACAATTATTGGAGTAATTTAGAAAATACAATACTATTTGTTTTGGACAGCTGGATAAATTTTCACCGTTGCTTTTGAAGTGCTCGGCAAACAAACTTGGAGTGCGCTTGTAACCATGTGACAATTTTTTGAAAATTTTCCGAAAGTACTATTCATAGTAATGTTCATCGGTTACTTTTTACTGTTCACTATTCACTTTTTGGAAGAAATTGGAAATTTGTTGCTGTAATTCTTATCTTTGCTGTTCTTGAGTGCTGGACAGCTGGAACAAATTTTTGACACTTGTAAACTAGAATATTGTCCCTAACTTTTGCCTAAGTGTAAAACATTTACACTTAGCGGGATCTTTCTTTCTTTTAATTTAAAAATCAAATGGATCTTGGGCACAAGGCCACCATACAAATCTGGGCTGAAGGCCTCAGAAGAACTAGAATTATTGGATGATTGGGCTTTTTTTAGTTTGGCTAATAAACTGAAGGAACTGATCAAAGATTTCAGTCCTATCTATTTGAGCCTTCTTTTTGGTTTTGGATTTTGTGGGTGAAGATGGAGAATGTAATGTTTTTTGTGGAGGGGCTGCTTGGATTTGTTTGTACTACTAGAAACTCTGCTTAGTCCATTCAATATAATCATGGAGGGCAGATAATCCATGCTGGAGATATTGAGAAACACAATCCTGCATATTTGGATAAATCTAGAAAATTTTCCACCATTTGACCCGATATTCTTGAATCAAGAAATAAGGTCTGGATTCTATCATTCTACAAAGAGAATAATTCCAGCACATAATCTATGAAATTCATAATATTTGGCAAAAATAAATAATACTAGAGAATTCAAATCCTTCTGGAAGTTTGGCTTTGGAAGAATAAAGCTGGAAAGGATTTTGAAGTTCCTCTGGGAAGAAATCTGGAATTGCCCCATATCTGTCCCACCATTCAATAAACCAAACTGGAAATATTTTTATTTTTCTGGAGATAGTCATGATGGAAACTGAAGAACCAAGAATGATCATAACTTTGGAGTAAAAATGCACAATATCATGCTTGTACATAATCATAAAAGTTATAAGTCTGTGGAAGTTTTGGATCAAGAAGTTTAGAAGATAATGTTTTGGAGTTTGAAAGAGAAGAATGGAATGTCTTCCATTCGGCACTAGAAATAACATGGCAAATCAGGCATTTGGAATAATTTGTTGTCGTGTTAATATTATCCTAAATGTGACAAGAATTTGTGTCACGAAGGATATTTCGATAATATTGAATTGTTTTAGTGATTTCAAAAGGAAACCAATTAAAACCATCTGGAAGTATTTTTCGGACATAATCAGACTTCATGGGAAGAAAATCTGTTGGAGGTAAAATTGGTTAAAAACAAAGTATACGTGGTGTGTCCCTAGTAAAAGGGCTTAGATCCCCAAGTTCGATCAATTTGGAGTTCAATAAACGGGCCTCCAAGATTGGATTTGCTATCCATCATACTTCGCAGAAGCTCACTAGGTATGAGTTCTTTATGCATTTTCGTTTTGATGATATTGATGAATTGTCACTAGTGATTGATTTTCTTGATGTAATTATGTTGCTGAGCTTTTTGTGGTAATCAATGTTGAATCTAGAGGATTCATAGTTACATTTTAGATATTTTTTATTAGAATTGGGGATTGTGAGTAATCTGATTCAATGATTTGGATGAGTGGAAAATTATATGTGGTGAAATTATATGTTGAATCTAGGGGATTGGTTGTCGATGAAATTGAATGCACCCAGGACTGTTATTAGGATTCTACAAAGTGAAGGTTAGACATTTGCTTCTACAGAATTTATTTGTTTGTCTTAAATGAATTAAATTAGGTGTCACTATTGGAACTTAGGGAGGTTGCATTTTAATCAAGTGGGTATGTTAATCAAGCTATAGTTTGACTTCCTGCTATTATTGTTCTTCTTTCTTGCAACTGTGAGGAGGACATGAAGTCATTGAGGGGAAGTCACGAGTGAGTTCTAAAAACTATATATAATTTCAGTGAGTGAGGGTTCCATGATCCAAATACAACCATGTGATGTTGTTCAGACTTTTCATTATTTGGACTAAATTCTAGCTGCTTCTCAATATTGTCATCTACGTACTATAATCTTACAGCGAATTCATCTGTCTTAGAAGCTTGTTGCCTTACCCCGTGCCTCCATGAAAGTTCTTTCTTTGGTTATTGATATTCTTTATTGTTGCTACATATAATTTATTTGAAGGAGTACAGTGGACACCCCCTCCTCTATTATCCTTAATATTATTTGATTGTGACCTGAGTCGAAAATTTAGATGTGGTATGGATCCCATCTATATGTATTTCATAACTTCTTTATTTTATTTCAAAATAGGTGAACATTTTAAAAATAGGTGAACATAAACTTCTTTATTTTATTTAAAAATAGGTATGGATCCATCTCACATCCAACCAAATGTTCACCTATTTTTAGATAAAATAAATGGGATCCATAACTTCTTTATTTTATCTAAAAATGGAGGTAATATGTGAGGTCTGTTATACAAAAAAAATGTACCTGGTCAGTGTAAGCTTTGCAGACAATTGCTACCGCTATTTCTTTGCTAAATATGCCACGTGAGCTTTTTGTTCATTACTTCTGAATAAGAAATTAAATCAGTAGAGTCATGATGATTATTTGTTAATTTGATTCTTGAACCTTTTTAGTTCTTACTGATCATGGATATTGTTAAAGAACATGAATTTGCTGAACACTACATAATTGTAGGAGCAAGATGATGATGCCATGCAATTAGGAGCTCAATTTTGCAGAGTCCTTTTCCTCTGTTTCTCTGGATGGTGCAAATGAAGGGGTATCCTTATCATTATACGCAAGGTAAAGGAACATTCTTGGCTTTTGTAGTTGAAATATTTTCTAATAATGGGTATGTCATCATTTCTTCTCCTGACGTCTTTCGGCAAAATATGGCTTTGGTTGGCAGTAAGTTCTTTACTAAGATTATCATTCTCTATTTAGGATTGAATCCATAGGGCCTCTGGAATTTATGGAGAAGTTTGGTGGTGCACAGGTACGTCCTTTCTTCTTTTAAACCATAATTAAGTTGCACCAGTCCAGACACAAGCAGTCATATTTCACAGCACTCGGGTATGTGTAGGATTGACGCCAAATCCATTACGAGGATCCAAGCTTAGAACAGCTTCTATCCTACTCAAGCTCCTAAAGCCTCTCAAATGACCCTACCGTGTGATTCGCAAGGCTCTGTTGATTGTAGTAATTCACCTTTCCAGGTGAAATGTCTCTACATTTTGAAGTTATGGGAATAATATGTGACATGATGCTACTGCTTGCCCTTCACTTATGTGACTCACAGATAACTAAAACTAATTTTTTTTAATGAGACGTCATGTTTCATATAGTTCATGCTCTATGGATACTTATCTGTACATATTGTAAGACTATTAATATGTGTACCCTTGGTGCCCTGTCCACCTAGCCATGATACACTCAATCACAAATTGATAGGCCTTTTCGTATAGATAAGAGTCAATATACATGTCTCTTCCTTCAATGAAAGCGTATTACATATAACAACCATAAAATTTCATTATCCTCATACATTATTATAATCGCCTCTATTGTGTAATATGTTGTAGATGATATATTATTTCAACGCAGTTTTACTCTCTTAGTCTTCATCAATGTCTTACTTGTTTCGTCCTGGAGTATTTTATGATTGATCTGCATGAGAAGATGACTGGCATTAGCATCTACGGTGTTATGGACATGTCCAGAGAAGCAAATACTACGAAATTTATCTTTAGCATGAGACTTCAAGATCCAACTAGAACTATCATTAGCATTTTTTTTCTTCCCCCTAGATTCTTTATACATGTGTAGTTTAAACATATCCTTTGACTATTCGCTTCTTTGATTGGTACTTGTAATCTGGTTTGAAACTGTATTCTTCTTTACGTAAGTTTGTAATATTCCTAGTTAATTTTGCAGTTTAGAAGCACAATGGTTTGACGATGATCCTGGAACTTCCTTGGTCAACCTAAGTTGCTTGCTTGCAAACCTGAACTCATCTTGTCTTCACAAGCCATCCAAACTCATTGATATGTCAAGAGAGAACAGTGGTACACATGTATTGCTTCCTCCGAGTTGCCATTCTTTATATCGCCTGGCTAGTTAGGTGCTTTTTAAACATTTTCTACTGGATTATCATTCATCAATTTGATAAACTTTCTCATATGTAAATAGTATATAGGATAGAGAATGTATCTATATTTCTTGTCTTTCTCACTGTGATACTTTATCATTGTTTTTGTTTAAAACTGAGCTTTGGACTAACTTTTTGTATGCCTGCCAATCTTGTTGCTGCTGTATGCTTGCTGTTTTACAGCAACAACTGTGATTTTTTTTTTAAAAAAAAAAAATGTCAAGTGCTCCGTTTGTTAGGAAAAAACCGGAGCACTTGACTCTCAAGTGCTCCGGTTTTCTCTTATCAACCGGAGCACTTGACGAATTTCGAGCATATAAAATTCAAAAGTGCTCCGGTTTTTAAGACAACCGGAGCACTTGTAAATCTAAGTGCTCCGGTTTTCAGCCGGAGCACTTGATAAATACTCAAGTGCTCGTATAGCGTCTGCTACGGGTCAAATACGGAGCACTTGTACGGGTTTTAACCGGAGCACAAGCAGTTTTTTCTAGGAACTCTAGGAGAACAAATTGCATTTTTACAAACATTGTATAGAAATTATTGTATCGAAGTTAATAACCAAAAGGCATTTAGAAAACAAGCTAAAATAAGTGATTGTTGTGAAAAATACGAAATACCAAAATTTGGGTGTTATAAATTACATAAAAAATATAAAACTAAGAGACCCAAACTAAAGAAAAGAAGATATAAAAGATTCAAACCCTATGGAAAATATAGAAACAAGAAAAATAAAATATGAATTACTTTGTTAAAAGAAAAGTTTATAAGTATGCAAATAACCCAAAAAGATGTAGATGTTATAATTGTGGTCAAATAGGACATATAGAAAAAGAATGTAAAACTAAAACAAATAAAAACGCTAATAAAAATATAAAAAATATAAATTTTATTGAATTGCATATAGCTGAATATGAAATAGGAAAAACTAATATACCGCCAGATGAAGAAATATATGTTTTAGAATATGAAACAGATAATAATGAAATTAATGAAATAATGAGTAGTGAAGAAGAAGATAATACTGAAACTGATAGTAATGGATAAAGAATTACAGGAAGTTGATTATGATGAAGATATTACTGTACAACATAAAAATCAAAGATCCATTTTTGATTTACAAAAATATAATGAATTGAAGTATTGAGGATTTACTTTTTCTAAAGATTCTTTTCCTACTACTATCCTATTGTTTAGGTTAATAACATATTTGATATTTATTTCTTGTGTTGCAATTTTTGTTGTAAGAATTATTAATCTATTGAAATTTTCATTAATGTTCACTATTTGGGTTGACAAATTTTCTAATGGAATAGAATTACTTTCAGCATTAATATCTAGCTTTGCTATTAGATCTTTTGTTCCTATTTGTATGATTATATAATACTCTTGTGATTTTATTTGATTGTTTAAATTCTCGTTTCGTTCTTCTTTAGATCTAGAAACACTTAATCGTCTTTTTACTATATCTAAGTCTTCATAACTTGGTTTAGAATATAATTTTAATCCTTTATCTATAGGTAATATAAGATCAGTGAAAGGGGTATCTATAGTAATTGGTCCTAATTTGTTTTTAGTATAAACTTGATGTTGATTGGTTAATATATACATAAGCATTTTTGCATTGTACTGTCATAACTTTTGATCCATTTGTCATGTTTATTCCATCTAATTTCCAATATAGGACTAATGCCTTTTCTATATTCTGGTTAGTTAGACTTATTGAATGATTTGGTTTAATTATGAATCTTACCTTTTGATAAATAAAATTTCCTTTAAGTTGTGCTATAATAGCTTTTTCTATAGGTTCTTTAATTCTGTCATCAACTAATTCTAATTCTAATTCTAAATGAGTATCTATTCCATCTTTAAAACAGGCTTTTATTATTATTTCTATAGCTGCTAATTTTTACATATCTAAATGTGAACATCTGTTGGCAGATGTTCACAAATGGAATGAGAGAGTGCTTCCACAAAAGTTTGTTGTGAGTGGTGATTAACCCCTTCCTAACCCTGCTTGGTTCTCCTCCTGGGCAAGTCATGTAGACTGGTTGCAATTGCCTACAATGTTTGATAATATAGGGCTTTGATTCTTGCTGTAAATGTCTCTTAGGCAATGCTGAAACTTTGAAATCATGTTGCACATTTATTCAAGTCCGTGGCTTCTGAATTGGATGGATTCTTCCATATTTCCTCACAAGTCATCTGATCACAGAGTGACTAGTTTGTCCACAATATTTAAGCATTTATTGTAATAGGACACTGGATTTTTTGCAACATCCAGATATGACAGTAACATCAGAGGAGAGATTTTTGAACGCCATTTTGTTATTGTATAGCTCTATTTTGGAGCAATTTGTTGCTGTAAGTATAGGATGTAAGTATAGGATGCTGCTTGTATACTTTGTACCAGTGTAACAACCTAAATTTTTAAGCAGGTTCAATTGTTTTGTTAGCTATATTAAGTCTTCATCAGGCTTTGGTCCTTTAAGTAGTTAGAATTCTCTCCAACATCATACTAGGAAAAAAGTGGATAAGAACCATCATTCTTAATTGTTGAGGAAGCAAGTGGATAAGCTCTAACATTCTTAGTGGTTAAGAAAGCAAGTGGATAAGTTCTAACATTCTTAGTGGTTAAGAAAGCTTGTGGATAAGCACTATCATTATTAATGGTTAAGAAAGGTCAAAGAGGATAAGCACTATCATTCTTAGTGGTTAAGAAAGCCGTGAGAACCAATAGATAAGCTAAAAAGCATTGGAGAGCCTTATTCCTTAAGATTATGAAAATCGCATAGAGATCGTTTTATCGGGTAGCAATGAACCTCCAGTTAAAGAGCCTTTTAGGGTTGAATCTGAGCTCAGAACCTAATCAAACTCGATATATGTTATGTTTGGGATGTCTTAAGGTTAAAATGGTCATTTGTTCCCCAAATATACGTGGCTTAATATGGTAAGTTCCTTACATAGTAAAATCTGGCTAGCTAAAATATCAGTTCGTACCTATCGTAAAAGAAAGCTTCTAAGCAGCTACTTAAGTGTCGATCTCCCAAAGATCTTTGCCTGCATGAAAGCCAACACATTAAGCTAACACCTCCAACAAGAATTACCCATAAACTCCAAGAAACCGACCTCACCCAAAAGAGGTTTCCCTCCCCCATGGGTACCGCCAGAACAGGCCCTATAAAAGGGTATCATGGTTTTCGTCCTTTTCTCCTAAATCTTCTTCTTCAACACCTACTTCTCTTTACATACAACTCTTCTAGACATAATTCCTTAGTGTTTCAAGCTTTTGGTATAGTTTTCAAGCCTTGGAAAGTTGTAGAGAACTCCATAGAAACATCAAGCAACTGCTGTAGTACAACTTTGCATGTCTCTTGTACTTAGCTTAGTTTTTTATGTTCTAGAACTTGTGTAAACTAATCCCTAGTACTTTACATACTTAGGGGAACCTGTAGGAAGGGTAAACCACTTGGAATAAGGAGTATAAGTGCATTAAGCAGCCTAAGTGAAGGTACACACTTAGTTTGGATTGTAACCTAGAGATTTTCCTACCTATGGTTAGAGTTAATAGCATTGCCTGGTTGTAATGCAAACAAGATAAGGGAAATAGAAGTATTAAAACAGCAGTTAGAAGATAAGAAAAATAAATAAGCAGCCTTATGTAACAAAAATGAGTAAAATAAAATATATACTTATAAAAATAATCTTTGAAGGATGTAAAAGTAGATATTATACACCAATGGTAGATACAGGAGCACAAACAACAATTATGAAAGAAATTTGTTTACCATAGTGGAAAAGGTTAGATACACCATTTAAGATAAATGGCTTTGATAATAATAGTAGTAAAATTACTCTTTATCAAACAAATGTACAAATACAAATTTGGAATAAAATACTTATTATACCTAAGGTATATTGCTTTGAATTAGTAGGAAAATATATTATATTAGGAACTAATTTCTTAAACCAATATAAACCATTTAGTATAGATAAAGATTTTCTTACATTATTTACTCCATGTAGACATAAATTGAAAGCTAAAGTAGTTAAAAACAAAGAACGAATACCTCTAGGATGGGAAAATGTAAAAAAAAAGGTGAAGAACAAAAATTAGTCCAACGAATGACAACAAAAAAGGAAAATAACAATTTAGAAATAATAGAAATTGGCTTAGATAAAATTACTCCGTTAAGAAATAAATTAGAATAACAATGTAATGGAAATCCTTTAGCAAATTGGCATAAACATCAAACTGAAATACAAATTACATCAAAAGACCAAAATAGTATTATATCTCAAAAACCTTTTAATAATACTCAAATTGATGAAAAAGAAATTAGAATGCATATCACCGAATTATTAGCAGGAAAATTAATTAGACCAAGTCATTCAAAACATAGTAGTAGTGCTTTTATAGTTAATAATCATGGGGAACAAAAAAGAGGAAAAACGAGAATGGTTGTTGATTATAGAATTTTAAATGAAAAAACAGTTACCTATAATTATCCTATACCAAATAAAATATTAAAAATGAGACATATACAAGGATATAATTATTTTTCGAAATTTGATAGTAAAAGTGGTTTTCACCAGCTAAAATTAACCGAAGAATCTAAAACAACATTTAAGGTACCTAATGATTTTATGAATGGAATGTTTTGCCCTTTGGATATAAAAATGCCACTGGAAGATTCCAAGCATTTATGGATAGATATCTAAACCAATTATCAAATTGTGTAGTATATATAGACGATATACTAATATATTCCAAAACACAAGAAGAACACAACAAATTGTTAGAACAATTTATAGAAATAATAAAGATCAGTGGTATAGTTTTAAGCAAAAAGAAAATGGAACTATTTAAAACACAAATTGGATTCTTAGGATTTGAAATAGATAAAGCCGGAATAAAAATGCAAGATCATATAGCCCAGAAAATTATAGAATTTCAAAAGGAAATCAATACTAAGAAAGAATTTCAAAAATTCTTAGGTATAGTAAATCAAGTTAGAGAATTTGTACCAAAGCTATCACAATACACTGAACCACTTACTAAAAAATTAAAGAAAGATTATGATTTTAGATGGGAAGCTACTGATACAAAAATTTTAGCGAAAATTAAAGACTTAGTTAGCAAACTACCAAAATTAAGTTTCCCAGATGAAGATAAAGAATATATTTGGATATTAGAAACAGATGCTAGTGAAACTAACAATGGTTATGGAGCAGTACTAAAATACAGGTAAAAAGATGATAAAAAAGAATATATATGTCGATACCACTCAGGAACTTTTAAAGCAAATGAAATCAATTGGGACATAAATAAAAAGGAATTAAAAGCACTAAAATATGTACTTGAGAAATTTGAACCTTATGTTGTTTATAGCAAATTTATACTTTGAACAGATAATAAAACAGTCAGAAGTTGGTTAACTCAAAAATTACAAGATTCTATTACAAGAAAAGAAATAAATAGAATTATAGCTGACATTAACCAATATGAGTTTTCTGTCAAATTACTAAAAACTAATGAAAATTACTATGCAGACTATCAATCAAGAACTAGCTCAGCAATTGATTCAAGAGAATCGAGAGCAAAAGTTACAAATAAAAAAGTTAATGGAAGAAATCGCTCTTATGAAAAGAGAAGCAGCTTCCAATCCAGCTAAGAAGCGAGCAGATATTGGCAGTAGCCAAAGCTATAGAAGCAGAGCTATTACGAAAAGAGTTAATACTCCAATGAATAAAAGAAATATGTTTTTACAAAGATATTCTCCAAACACAGTAAGCCCTAAACCAATTATAAACGAGATTGAATTTCCAACACTTGTGCGAGATACCACATCTTTTAAAGAAAAGCTAACTCTTGGAAAAAGCAAACTGTGAACCGTCTGGTTCGTTAGTATATTACAAATTTTTTAATCATTGCTAATAAATTAAATACCGTTCCTGAGGTTACTGTTAAAGATAGTCAAGAGGACATAGAAAGAGATTATGTTACTAACCCCTTGAAGAAGATAAATGAGTTAATAGCATTGCCTGGTCGTAATGCAAACAAGATAAGGGAAATAGAAGTATTAAAACAGCAGTTAGAAGATAAGAAAAATAAATAAGCAGCCTTATGTAACAAAAATGAGTAATTTAATTTATATACTTATAAAAATAATCTTTGAAGGATGTAAATGTAGATATTATACACCAATGGTAGATACAGGAGCACAAACAACAATTATGAAAGAAATTTGTTTACCAGAGTGGAAAGGGTTAAATACACCATTTAAGATAAATGGCTTTGATAATAATAGTAGTAAAATTACTCTTTATCAAACAAATGTACAAATACAAATTTCGAATAAAATACTTATTATACCTAAGGTATATTGCTTTGAATTAGTAGGAAAATATATTATATTAGGAACTAATTTCTTAAACCAATATAAACCATTTAGTATAGATAAAGATTTTCTTACATTATTTACTCCATGTAGACATAAATTTAAAGCTAAAGTAGTTAAAAACAAAGAACGAATACCTCTAGGATGGGAAAAATGTAAAAAAAAAAAAGGTGAAGAACAAAAAATAGTCCAACGAATGACAACAAAAAAGGAAAATAACAATTTAGAAATAATAGAAATTGGCTTAGATAAAATTACTCCGTTAAGAAATAAATTAGAAGAACTATGTAATGAAAATCCTTTAGCAAATTGGCATAAACATCAAACTGAAATACAAATTGCATCAAAAGACCAAAATAGTATTATATCTCAAAAACCTTTTAATAATACTGAAAGAGATGAAAAAGAAATTAGAATGCATATCACCGAATTATTAGCAGGAAAATTAATTAGACCAAGTTATTCAAAACATAGTAGTAGTGCACTAGTGCTTTTATAGTTAATAATCATTGGGAACAAAAAAGAGGAAAAACGAGAATGGTTATTGATTATAGAATTTTAAATGAAAAAACAGTTACCTATAATTATCCTATACCAAACAAAATATTAAAAATGAGACATATACAAGGATATAATTATTTTTCGAAATTTGATAGTAAAAGTGGTTTTCACCAGCTAAAATTAACCGAAGAATTTAAAACAACATTTAAGGTACCTAATAGATTTTATGAATGGAATGTTTTGCCCTTTGGATATAAAAATGCCACTGGAAGATTCCAAGCATTTATGGATAGATATCTAAACCAATTATCAAATTGTGTAGTATATAGAGACGATATACTTATATATTCCAAAACACAAGAAGAACACTACAAATTGTTAGAACAATTTATAGAAATAATAAAGATCAGTGGTATAGTTTTAAGCAAAAAGAAAATGGAACTATTTAAAACACAAATTGAATTCTTAGGATTTGAAATAGATAAAGCCGGAATAAAAATGCAAGATCATATAGCCCAGAAAATTATAGAATTTCAAAAGGAAATCAATAATAAGAAAGAATTACAAAAATTCTTAGGTATAGTAAATCAAGTTAGAGAATTTGTACGAAAGCTATCACAATACACTGAACCACTTACTAAAAAATTAAAGAAAGATTATGATTTTAGATGGGAAGCTACTGCTACAAAATTTTTAGAGAAAATTAAAGACTTAGTTAGAAAAATACCAAAATTAAGTTTCCCAGATGAAGATAAAGGAGATATTTGGATATTAGAAACATATGCTAGTGAAACTAACAATGGTTATGGAGCAGTACTAAAATACAGGTAAAAAAATGATCAAAAAGAATATATATGTTGATACCACTCAGGAACTTTTAAAGCAAAAAAATTCAATTGGGACATAAATAAAAAAGAATTAAAAGCACTAAAATATGGACTTAAGAAATTTGAACCTTATGTTGTTTATAGCAAATTTATACTTTGAACAGATAATAAAACGATCAGAAGTTGGTTAACTCATAAATTACAAGATTCTATTACAAGAAAAGAAATAAATAGAATTATAGCTGACATTAACCAATATGAGTTTTCTGTCGAATTACTAAAAACTAATGAAAATTACTATGCAGACTATCTATCAAGAACTAGCTCAGCAATTGATTCAAGAGAATCGAGAGCAAAAGATACAAATAAAAAAGTTAATGGAAGAAATCGCTCTTATGAAAAGAGAAGCAGCTTCCAATCCAGCTAAGAAGCAAGCAGATATTGGCAGTAGCCAAAGCTATAGAAGCAGAGCTATTACGAAAAGAGTTAATACTCCTATGAATAAAAGAAATATGTTTTTACAAAGATATTCTCCAAACCCGGTAAGCCCTAAAGTAATTATAAACGAGATTGAATTTCCAACCCTTGTGCTAGATACCACATCTTTTAAAGAAAAGCTAATTCTTGGAAACAAGCAAACTGTGAACCGTCTGGTTCATTAGTATAGCCATGTTCTTTTGGACTTATTTTCAGCAAAAATAAGTTCAGTTCAGCAAAAATAAGTTCAGTATTACTATTAATGTTGTAATTATTATTTTAGTCCTCAATATTACTATTAAAATTGTTATTATTATTAATATTATAATTATAATAACGATGAAATTGTAATTTTTTATTTTTTTATTTTTAATTTTATTTTTATTTTTTTATTTTTATTATTTATTATTTACTATTTATTTTAATTATTTTTAAGTATTTATTATTTAATATTTAATATTTATTATTATTATTATTATTATTTATTATTATTATTATTAATATTACTTTTATTATTATTATTATTATTTATAATTAATATTATTATTTATTATTAATTATTTATTATTATTAATTATTATTTATTATTATTATTTATTATTTATTATTTATTATTTATTATTTATTATTATTATTTATTATTATTATTTATTATTATAAATATTATTATTATTTATTATTTATTATTATTATTTATTATTTATTATTATTTATTATTATATTATTATTTATTATTCATTATTTATTATTATTATTTATTTCTTACTATTGTTATTAATTATTATTATTATTTTTTATTATTAATTATTATTATTATTATTATTTGTTATTATTAATAATTATTTATTATTATTATTATTTACTATTATTATTTATTATTTATTATTTATTATTATTATTATTTAGCAAAAATAAGTTCGGTTCGGCAAAAAATAAAATAAGTTCAGTTCAGTTCAACCTAAATAAGTTCAAAAGAACAGGGCCTAATAGTAATACTGACCTTATTTTTGTTGAACCGAACTTATTTTTTGACTTATTTTTACTTATTTTTTTTTACTTATTTTTTGCTGAACTGAACTTATTTTTACTTATTTTTGCTGAAAATAAGTCCAAAAGAACAGGGCTATACTAATGAACCAGACGGTTCACAGTTTGCTTGTTTCCAAGAGTTAGCTTTTCTCTAAGAGATGTAGTATCTAGCACAAGGGTTGGAAATTCAATCTCGTTTATAATTGCTTTAGGCCTTACTGGGTTTGGAGAATATCTTTGTAAAAACATATTTCTTTTATTCATAGGAGTATTAACTCTTTTCGTAATAGCTCTGCTTCTATAGCTTTGGCTACTGCCAATATCTGCTTGCTTCTTAGCTGGATTGGAAGCTGCTTCTCTTTTCATAAGAGCGATTTCTTCCATTAACTTTTTTATTTGTATCTTTTGCTCTCGATTCTCTTAAATCAATTGCTGAGCTAGTTCTTGATAGATAGTCTGCATAGTAATTTTCATTAGTTTTTAGTAATTCGACAGAAAACTCATATTGGTTAATGTCAGCTATAATTCTATTTATTTCTTTTCTTGTAATAGAATCTTGTAATTTATGAGTTAACCAACTTCTGAGCGTTTTATTATCTGTTCAAAGTATAAATTTGCTATAAACAACATAAGGTTCAAATTTCTTAAGTCCATATTTTAGTGCTTTTAATTCCTTTTTATTTATGTCCCAATTGATTTCATTTGCTTTAAAAGTTCCTGAGTGGTATCGACATATATATTCTTTTTTATCATTTATTTACCTGTATTTTAGTACTGCTCCATAACCATTGTTAGTTTCACTAGCATCCGTTTCTAATATCCAAATATATTCTTTATCTTCATCTGGGAAACTTAATTTTGGTAGTTTTCTAACTAAGTCTTTAATTTTCTCTAAAATTTTTGTATCAGTAGCTTCCCATCTAAAATCATATTCTTTCTTTAATTTTTTAGTTAGTGGTTCAGTGTATTGTGATAGCTTTGGTACAAATTCTCTAACTTGATTTACTATACCTAAGTATTTTTGTAATTCTTTCTTATTATTGATTTCCTTTTGAAATTCTATAATTTTATGGGCTATATGATCTTACATTTTTATTCCGGCTTTATCTATTTCAAATCCTAAGAATTCAATTTGTGTTTTAAATAGTTCCACTTTCTTTTTGCTTAAAACTATACCACTGATCTTTATTATTTCTATAAATTGTTCTAACAATTTGTAGTGTTCTTCTTGTGTTTTGGAATATATTAGTATATCGTCTATATATACTACAGAATTTGATAATTGGTTTAGATATCTATCCATAAATGCTTGGAATCTTCCACTGGCATTTTTATATCCAAAGGGCAAAACATTCCATTCATAAAATCTATTAGGTACCTTAAGCGTTGTTTTAAATTCTTCGGTTAATTTTAGCTGGTGAAAACCACTTTTACTATCAAATTTCGAAAAATAATTATATCCTTGTATATGTCTCATTTTTAATATTTTATTTGGTATAGGATAATTATAGGTAACTGTTTTTTCATTTAAAATTCTATAATCAATAACCATTCTCGTTTTTCCTCTTTTTTGTTCCCAATGATTATTTACTATAAAAGCACTAGTGCACTACTACTATGTTTTGAATAACTTGGTCTAATTAATTTTCCTGCTAATAATTCGGTGATATGCATTCTAATTTCTTTTTCATCTCTTTTAGTATTATTAAAAGGTTTTTGAGATAATATACTATTTTGCTCTTTCGATGTAATTTGTATTTCAGTTTGATGTTTATGCCAATTTGCTAAAGGATTCTCATTACATAGTTCTTCTAATTTATTTCTTAACGAAGTAATTTTATCTAAGCCAATTTCTATTATTTCTAAATTGCTATTTTCCTTTTTTGTTGTCATTCGTTGGACTAATTTTTGTTCTTCACCTTTTTTTTACATTTTTCCCATCCTACAGGTATTCGTTCTTTGTTTTTAACTACTTTAGCTTTAAATTTATGTCTACATGGAGTAAATAATGTAAGAAAATCTTTATCTATACTAAATGGTTTATATTGGTTTAAGAAATTAGTTCCTAATATAATATATTTTCCTACTAATTCAAAGCAATATACCTTAGGTATAATAAGTATTTTATTCCAAATTTGTATTTGTACATTTGTTTGATAAAGATTAATTTTACTACTATTATTATCAAAGCCATTTATCTTAAATGGTGTATTTAACCTTTTCCACTCTGGTAAACAAATTTCTTTCATAATTGTTGTTACGGGAGCACAAACAACAATTATGAAAGAAATTTGTTTACCAGAGTGGAAAAGGTTAAATACACCATTTAAGATAAATGGCTTTGATAATAATAGTAGTAAAATTACTCTTTATCAAACAAATGTACAAATACAAATTTGGAATAAAATACTTATTATACCTAAGGTATATTGCTTTGAATTAGTAGGAAAATATATTATATTAGGAACTAATTTCTTAAACCAATATAAACCGTTTAGTATAGATAAAAGATTTTCTTACATTATTTACTCCATGTAGACATAAATTGAAAGCTAAAGTAGTTAAAAACAAAGAACGAATACCTCTAGGATGGGCAAAATGTAAAAAAAGGTGAAGAACAAAAATTAGTCCAACGAATGACAACAAAAAAGGAAAATAACAATTTAGAAATAATAGAAATTGGCTTAGATAAAATTACTCCGTTAAGAAATAAATTAGAAGAACTATGTAATGAAAATCCTTTAGCAAATTGGCATAAACATCAAACTGAAATACAAATTACATCAAAAGACCAAAATAGTATTATTATCTCAAAAACCTTTTAATAATACTCAAAGAGATCAAAAAGAAATTAGAATGCATATCACCGAATTATTAGCAGGAAAATTAATTAGACCAAGTTATTCAAAACATAGTAGTAGTGCACTAGTGCTTTTATAGTTAATAATCACTGGGAACAAAAAAGAGGAAAAACGAGAATGGTTATTGATTATAGAATTTTAAATGAAAAAACAGTTACCTATAATTATCCAATACCAAATAAAATATTAAAAATGAGACAAATACAAGGATATAATTATTTTTCGAAATTTGATAGTAAAAGTGGTTTTCACCAGTTAAAATTAACCGAAGAATCTAAAACAACATTTAAGGTACCTAATAGATTTTATGAATGGAATGTTTTGCCCTTTGGATATAAAAATGCCACTGGAAGATTCCAAGCATTTATGGATAGATATCTAAACCAATTATCAAATTGTGTAGTATATATAGACGATATACTAATATATTCCAAAACACAAGAAGAACACTACAAATTGTTAGAACAATTTATAGAAATAATAAAGATCAGTGGTATAGTTTTAAGCAAAAAGAAAATGGAACTATTTAAAACACAAATTGAATTCTTAGGATTTGAAGTAGATGAAGTCGGAATAAAAATGCAAGATCATATAGCCCAGAAAATTATAGAATTTCAAAAGGAAATCAATACTAAGAATGAATTACAAAAATTCTTAGGTATAGTAAATCAAGTTAGAGAATTTGTACCAAAGCTATCACAATACACTGAACCACTTACTAAAAAATTAAAGAAAGATTATGATTTTAGATGGGAAGCAACTGATACAAAATTTTTAGAGAAAATTAAAGACTTAGTTAGCAAACTACCAAAATTAAGTTTCCCAGATGAAGATAAAGAATATATTTGGATATTAGAAACAGATGCTAGTGAAACTAAAAATGGTTATGGAGCAGTACTAAAATACAGGTACAAAAATGATAAAAAAGAATATATATGTCGATACCACTCAGGAACTTTTAAAGCAAATGAAATCAAGTGGGACATAAATAAAATGGAATTAAAAGCAGTAAAATATGGACTTAAGAAATTGAACCTTATATTGTTTATAGCAAAATTGTACTTAGAACAGATAATAAAACGGTGAGAAGTTGGTTAACTCAAAAATTACAAGATTCTATTACAAGAAAAGAAATAAATAGAATTATAGCTGACAATAACCAATATGAGTTTTCTGTTGAATTACTTGGTAAAAATAATAAAAATATAAATTTTATCGAATTACTTATAGCTGAATATGAAATAGGGAAAACAAATATACCACCAGATGAAGAAATATATGTTTTTAGAATATGAAACAGATAGCAATAAAATTAATGATATACAAAATAGTGAAGAAGAAGATATCACCGAAACTGATAGTAATGGATAAAGAATTACAAGAAGTAGATTAGGATGAAGATATCACTTCTCAACATAAAATTCAAAGAGCTATTTTTTATTTACTAAAATTTAATGAATTGAAATATGAAGGATTTACTTTATCTCCAAATAAGATATTTGAGAAGAATTATGATATAATTAGAGAACTTTTTAATAAGAAAAAGAAAGAATATTTAGTAATAGCAGATAGAGAACATGTTATCGACATAACACAAGTACAAGGAAATACAAAAGTCCCATTACTTACACAATAAGTATTGAATGAAGAAATAGCAAAAATTAATAACGCATTAAAATAAACCAATAACATATACATTTGTTGAATTAATAGCTACAAAAATAATAATAAAAGCCTGTTTTAAAGAAGGAATAGACATTCCATTAGAATTAGAACTAGCAGATGATAGAATTAAAGAACCTATAGAAAATGCGATTATAGCACAACTCAAAGGTAACCTCATTTATCAAAAAGTAAGATTTATTATTAAACCAAATTATTCAATAAGCTTAACTGATATGAATATAGAAAAAGTATTAGTTTTATATTAGAAATTAGATGGAATTGAAATGATAAATGGGTCTGAAGTTATGACAGTATAATCTAAAAGTGCTTACATATTAACCAACCAACATTAAGTTTATACTAAAAATAAACTAGGTCCTATAACAATAGACAACCCTTTTACTGATTTACTTTTACCAATAGATAAAAGGAGTAAAACTATACTCTAAACCTAGGTTTGAGAAGCTAGATATAGTAAAAAGAAGATTAAGTGTTTCTAAATCTAGAAAAGAACATCAAGATTTTCTTAAAATTAAATCGCAAGAATGTTATGTAATAATACAAATTGGAGACGAAACTCTAAAAGCAAAAATAGACATTAACTTAGAAAATAATCTAATTACATTAGGAACCTTATCAGATAAAATAATAACTAATGGAAAATTTAAAGAAAAAATAACTTTAAAAACAAGTACATTAATTTCTTTATCTTTTTCTGAATTAAAATCTGATTCGAAATGGTTTGAATATCTAAACTCTTGACTAGATTGATCAGAATTAAATTCTCCATTATTATCTTCCTCTATATTATTTACTTCAAGTCGTTCTATTTCAGTATTTAGGACTTCTGATGTAGTGTTATTTATTGTTTCTTCATTTGATATATTGGTTGTATCTTTTATGTTAAGAATAATATGTTCTTCGATTTTGTCAAATTTTATCATTATATTCTATTTTGAGATTTTGTAACTCTTAATTAAAATTGTTTTCTACTATGTAGACTTTATCTAATATTTTTTAGTATTAATATGTATATTTTTATAGATTCTTCCATTTTTCTCATTCATTCATCATATTTTCGTTCTAATTTTTCTAATTTTTTATATATGTTATTAATTGTTTTAGTTTCTTGATCACTACTTTCTATATTTTATATTTGTACTAAATCACTTTCTTTTGCTAATCTTTATTCTCTATCAAACTCAGTTTCTAATATCAGCTGTTTTCGATCTTTTATCAAATATAATTGTCCTTCCATTATCTCTGCAAATTGTCTATCTTGATTTGTTTTATATATTTTAAATGGACCATCAGGATATCTGATAATTTCTTCATCAATGATTTTTTCATTTTTATTCATTATTCAGGTTGTTCAATTCTTCTTTGATATTCAACCTGTATCCTTTTTCTTAAAAGTAATTCTGGAAATAACTAGGAATATTCTTTAATTATTTTCTTATCTAAGATTTTATAACCTTGTTCTTCTAATTCAATTGGTACTTTAGTATTACTAAACTCGATTGTATTTTCTTTAGTCTTGCTATCCTTTAATAATTTTACGATTAACAAGATGTTTGTATTTATTACTTTTAGATTAGTTACTAGATTTTCTTCTTGCTCTAATTCACTCATATGTATAGGCTTGACCTATTTATCGTATAGTCAATATATTCTTCTTGTATTTTATCACCTATATCTTCATGTTCTTTAATTTTGCATGTTTTGTAGTTTTATTTGATCATCAAAGTGTTTTATTTGTCTTTTTATATCAATTTCATCATATTCTCCACTTAATTTTGCCTTTTCTAGTATTTGTATTTTATTTAAGATAGTTATGCTCTTTTGATGTCTGAGTCAAAGATTTTTAAAATCTGATTGTATAGTTGACAGTAAGAATTTTATTATCATCTTTTCTTATATCTTGTCAAATTTGTGATTTAGTTGTCATATATATAACGAATTTAGTAAATGTTTAAGTTCTATTTTCTTTGACAAAAGTTTATTCCTCTTAATCTGGTTTCTTTGTATTAATTTAATTAATTAAAGCATCTCTTGTTTCAATATCGTTCCTTTCACATGCTTCATATAAATATATATCAAAAACACTTATTTGATCTTGAACATTCATAATTTTAACTTGTAAAACATATTGTCTAATTTCAATATTTCTTTTTACGTTACTAATTTGTGATTTCATCTACTAAATAAATAGGATTTTTGAGATTTTCTTACGAACGTTGTTTGAACTCAATCCCCTTTATTTATCACAAACATCAATCAGTTAATAACAATTCTATCAGCCTTCATATAAGTATTACTAATCCGCTTTTCAACCCTTAAGCATTTAAGCAGAATTAAATAAGATCATACTTTTCCGCCTCACCACATAGGTTTTATGCATCATGTCCTTAACGCCTTTTCATTTTCAATGGCTAAACAGACTCTTGCTACCAATTGTCTCTTGGTTTCTAAGCATGATTTTACTTAATCGAGGAGAGCATAATTAAGATAGTACACATCCTATATGAAGTTATAGAATCATTTTAACAGATCTCAATATTATTTTAAACTAAAGTATTGAATTTAAATTTAGTTCATAAGACAGAAATATACCTTAGCTTCTTCCATAGTTTATAATAAGATATCTTAACTTATGCAAACTTTAAGAATCCTTGCTCTGATACCAACTTAGGATTTTTATGCGGAATTTAAATATTTCGTGGAAGAGAATAATGGAAGTGTTAGAGAATAATGGAGAGAGAAAGATGTGGTGAAAGATGCGATGATGCCAAAGCTGCATCAAGGCTTTCTTATTTATAGGCAAACATTTACAATGTTTGTACAAATTTACATTACTATTCACACTACTATTTGCTACAGTAAAACTACTATTTGCTACTATTCATGCTTTCCAGCTGTTAAGCTTTCAGATGAATATCTTTCGTTCAACTTATCTTTTCAACTGTTACAATACTAGTAGCTTTTCACTGTTACGCGTTTTTCTCTTATTTTGTATTTCTAACTTTCTAATTATTTTCTTGTCACTCTATTACTTCTTGCAGGCTTCCAGATAACTCTGCCTTATCTTCGCCATCCATATCTTCTATTATGGGCACAATTATTTGTCGGCTCTTGCTTACTTGGCACTTATGATTATTCTCCTGCTGCATCCAGCTACAATACTTTTTAAATGTTTCTGGAGTCATAAAACTTCTTTGAAGATATCTTGTAATTGGCTCCTCATCCGGATGAAGCAAACTCCATATCCAGGATTTTATAGTTTCCACAGCTTCATAGCCATAGTCTCTGCTTTGGGAAGTAACTAGAGTATTTCACTCTTTATGATTTATCCAAATAGGGGTTTTAACTATATTAACTAGAATTTCATAAATTGTTTTTATCTTGACAGCTCTCTTCTCCTTGAGAATATCTGGTACATCATTAAGGTTTATTTCTGGTTGGGCCATCACTTTTTCTGGGATAACTCATTTATCTTCTTCAAGGGGTTAGTAACATAACCTCTTTCTATCTCCTCTTGACTATCTTTAACAGTAACCTCAGGAACAGTATTTAATTTATTAACTATAATTAAAAAATTTGTAATATACTGACGAACCAGAGAGTTCATAGTTTGCTTGTTTCCAAGAGTTAGCTTTTCTTTAAAAGATGTGGTATCTGGCACAAAGGTAGGAAATTCAATCTCGTTTATAATTGCTTTAGGGCTTAATGGGTTTGGAGAATATCTTTGTAGAGACATATTTCTTTTATTCATAGTAGTATTAACTCTTTTCGTAATAGCTCTGCTTTTATAGCTTTGGCTACTGCCAATATCTGCTTGCTCCTTAGCTAGATTGGAAGTTGCTTCTCTTTTCATAAGAGCGATTTCTTCCATTAACTTCTCTATTTGTATCTTTTGCTCTCGATTCTCTTGAATTAATTAATGAGCTAGTTCTTGAGAGATAGTTTGCATAGCAATTTTCATTAGTTTTTAGTAATTCAACAGAAAACTCATATTGGTTAATGTCAACTATAATTCTATTTATTTATTTTCTTGTAATATAATCTTGTACTTTTTGAGTTAACCAACTTCTGACCGTTTTATTATCTGTTCTAAGTATAAATTTGCTATAAACAACATAAGGTTCAAATTTCTTAAGTCCATATTTTAGTGCTTTTAATTCCTTTTTATTTATGTCCCAATTGATTTCATTTGCTTTAAAAGTTCCTGAGTGGTATCAACATATATATTCTTTTTTATCATTTTTGTACCTGTATTTTAGTACTGCTCCATAACCATTGTTGGTTTCACTAGCATCTATTTTTACTATCCACATAAATTCTTTATCTTCATCTGGGAAACTTAATTTTGGTAGTTTGCTAACTAAGTCTTTAATTTTCTCAAAAGTTTTTGTATCAGTAGCTTCCCATCTAAAATCTTAATCTTTCTTTAATTTTTTAGTAAGTGGTTCAGTGTATTGTAATAGCTTTGGTACAAATTCTCTAACTTGATTTACTATACCTAAGAATATTTGTAATTCTTTCTTAGTATTGATTTCCTTTTGAAATTCTATAATTTTCTGGGCTATATGATCTTGCATTTTTATTCCAGCTTTATCTTTTTCAAATCCTAAGAATTCAATTTGTGTTTTAAATAGTTCCAGTTTCTTTTTGCTTAAAGCTATACCACTGATCTTTATTATTTCTATAAATTGTTCTAACAATTTGTAGTGTTCTTCTTGTGTTTTGGAATATATTAGTATATCGTATATATATACTACACAATTTGATAATTGGTTTAGATATCTATCCAAAAATGCTTGGAATCTTCCAGGGGCATTTTTATATCCAAAGGGCAATACATTCCATTCATAAAATCCATTAGGTACTTTAAATGCTGTTAATTGTTTAGATTCTTCGGTTAATTTTAGCTGGTGAAACCACCTTTACAATCAAATTTCGAAAAATAATTATATCCTTGTATTTGTCTCATTTTTAATATTTTATTTGGTATAGGATAATTATAGGTAATCGTCTTTTCATTAAAAATTCTATAATCAATAACCATTCTCGTTTTTCCTCTTTTTTGTTCCGAATGATTATTAACTATAAAGCACTACTACTATTTCAAAATCACTTTCCATTTTCATTTCCCATTTTCATTTCCATTTCCACTTCCATCTCCCATTTCTCATCTCCATTTCTCATTTTGAAAGCGTCGTTTCTACAAATTCACGAGATCCATTCTATTTCTGTTTAGGACGGATCGTGAGATTATAACTTGGGAACGTCCAATTGCGAGGCAACAAGGTCGACCTACTCCCAGACTCGTCAACCGCATCCTGACTTTTTCAGACGAATCCTCTAACTCTTCTGAATCATCATCCGAAATGGGGGACACTAATGAACAGCTTAGTGCCATTATGGCTCAACTCACACTAATGAACTCTCGTCTTGAGGAAGAAGACAAAGACATGAAGGCACTAAGGGAGAAGCTCACTGAGGAAGACGAGCAAGGCGACACTCCACCACCAAACAAAACCAACACAGAACTGAGGTTTGAAAAACTTGAGCAATTGATCTTGTCAATTCCTGCACTCGAGAGTCAGGCTCATGGCCACGACATCATTGATCCTGAACTAAGGGAGAAACTCCCTAAAAATGTAACATTGGGTGACCTCCCGAAATTCAAGGGGGTCGAAGACCCAGATGACCACTTGAGAGCGTTTTCCATCTCTATGGCTCTCAAGGGCATGAGCAAGGACCTGTTTGCTTATGTGTTTCCTTTAACCTTGGATGCACATCCATCCAAGTGGTTCAGGTCACTGAATAAGGCCAAGCTGAATGACTGGGACTATATCAGAGAAGAGTTCCATAAACAATACATCTATAATACTCAGCTTCCCATCGGCCTTCGTGAGTTGGAGTTAACTAAAAACAACTCCAACGAAGACTTCGTCACTTTCCTTAACAGATGGAGGGACAAAGCTGTACAAATGATCAACATGCCATCATAGGAGGATCAAGTCCGACTGGTGATCCACAACCTGCAGCCGAAGTACGGGGATCATATCAAGTTCCAACCTATAGAGTCTTTCACGAAGCTCTAAAAGGTAGGCCTGCTGATTGAAGAAGAGATACATGCCAACAAGAATAAGGGTTCCAACAACAATAACAACTCTTTCAAGAAGAGTAATAATGACCCTTCTAGCTCCAAAAGCAATGAGGTCAATGCCATAGCTGCTGAAAAGAGAGGCTATCAAAAACCTCAAAGAACATTCGCATCTTTAGGCATATCTTTAGAAGAAGCCTTCACTAGACTTCATGCAAAGGGGGCACTTCAGCCTATTGGCCCTACTCCGGATCCTGCTTCCGAGAAGAGACCCAAGAGGTGGGATCCTAATGCTTACTGCAAGTACCACCAAGGGAATGGACACCCAACATCTGCGTGTTGGACCTTAAAGAATCACCTACAGGATATGGTTGAAGACGGTAGATTGCCAATTCCACCTGCAGCAAAAGTCAACAACAACATCAACCCCTTGGGCAGCACCTAAACAACTTCGCGGCTTAGTCATTTAACGCTAGTTTTCTAGGTTGAGTCGGAGAGTCCCTCCCCTAGCTCCTTCATTTCCTTTCCTGTCAAGTCTATGTCATTAAGGTTTTTATTTCTAATAAGCCTTGTTCTATTTATTTCTGATTAATAAAAGAATTTCATTTTCATTTTCATTGGCCTTCCACCATTTTATTTATGCTTCTAATTCAATGATGAAACTCAAATCACCAAATGAACTTGACTAATAATAATAAAAAAGATCTGAAATAAAAAAGATAAAAATAAAAAAGAGGACATACTTTGGATCAGGAGTTATTCCCCTCTCCCTTCCATTACCTTTCATAAGCCATCATTAGCCAAATAACCTTTCAAAATCAAAGCTCCGCAAACAACCTTCAAACATTCCACTACCCTAAACTAATAGCTTGCTTGTGTGCAAGCCTTACTACATCAAAATATATCAATGCTAGGCCAAAATATAAAAAAAGTGAATAAAAAAATCAAAGTGCGAAAGAAAAAAAAAAAAGCAAAAGGAAACGCACAGGATAAAAAGAAAAGATTTAGAAAAAAGAGCTAAAGACAAAATAAAAGATTAAGCTAGGGGGCTTGCACACAAGTTCTACCCCTCATTCCAATCCTTCAATCCATCAAAACCCTTAACCTTTAATCCAAATCCATGACTCTTCATTCCCCAAACCAATTAAACCTTCATCAAAACTTCAAGCTTTAAACCTTTCAACCTTTCATCAACCCTAACTCCTTTTTCATGGTATGTCCAAGCCCGCTAGGCTGAAAACCCGAAAGGGCGGCCTAGGCAAAAGTTAGGGCTAAAAAAAATGACAAATAAAAAAGAAATCAGATTCAGAACTACGAATGGTCTGATTCCGTAAGGATACGTAGGAATCCTCATCTCGAGGTCCGACCGCTTCAATAAAATAAATTAGTCATGGTCTAATGGTTTGACTTTCTAGAATTTAGGAGCATAATATCTTTCTAGATCCCGACATAGACTCGAGTCTACACCTAGCCTCGTTAAAGCCTTTTCCTACCTACATTCATTTAAGTCACAACTTTCAACCTTTTTATTTTTCAATCCAAGCTCTCCTTGTCCCTGAAGGACTCTCCGACAATTCCATGATTTCTAGCGATACTTGATTTTGCCTATATCAACTTCCCAAACCAGAATCCCCAGTACAATCCCCAGTGACAACTTCCAACATTTTAATATCAAATCAACTACGTTTCAGTATCAGATCAAGTACATTTCAATTATGGCTCATCCCTAATTCAAGGGAAGCTCACCCAAAGTGGGGGCTTCCTATGTGTGGTGGTGCCTCCAAGTCGAATCAAACTCCCGAAAAGTTGTAATCCGCAGACCTCGTTCCCCGATCATTTACTAAAATCGATTTTCTAAAATCATTCTATCTATTTCTAATCAGTCTATCATTCTATCATGCTATCCATCTTCTAGCTTTGCAAAATCCTGACCTTGCATTGCAGCTTTGCAAAACCCTAATCTTCCATTTCCTACATTCTAGTCTTGCATAACCCTAATCATGCATGACGTGTCATCCCTTAGCTTTGCATAACCTTGATCCTTGCATAGCGTCTCATGCATCCTTAAAGAGTTTAAGTTTGCATTATTGCATCATTATGGGCTTTATCTGAGTTGTTTGCACCTGTCTGCTGACATCTTTTTCTGCAGATATTCAGATTGCTTGTAGTTATTGTTCTGCATACTAACTTTGTTTTACAGAGACCGGCGGTTATAGACCAGTTCTAAACTGCAGAGCGTTTAGAATCGTTCTTCGTCCCGACACCGTATACTTTGACTTTCGGTTTTCTTAACCTCAGTCAAAGTGGGGGCTTCTGTAGACACATAATCGTGTCTCCCTATTTAACGATCCGATGATGAAACATACCGTGGTCTTAATTGGTCTGATCCAAGGGCAAATCAGTCCGAAGAGCCATTCAAAACCATTTTGAAAAGTGTGAAAGTCCTATTTTAAAGCCCAATTAATTATTCATGATAATTAATTGTATTTGAGCCCAATTCTTTGAAAAGCCCAATTAATTGATAATTAATTGATTTATTTTAATAAATAAATATTTTCAAAAGGTATTTTTTATAAGTCAAAATCAGTTTTTATTCCGTAAAATAAGATATCCGTAATCAAAGGATAAAAGAGATATTTTAAAATGCGTTTTAAATAAAGCTGTCAAAAGGCATGGCAGGAGCCAGGTCTGTGCGTTAGGCGCAGCTCTGTCTACATGTGTCAGGTGCACTAATCTGCACTTGACACGTGGATTTCTAACTCATTCAGAGTCCTGCGTCAAGCGCGGCTCTCTGCTTGAGACGCGGATTTTCTTTCTTATCTTTTTTAAAAGCGCGTACCACGTGTACACTTTTTACTGGTCATGTCGCGTCATGCGCTTGCCATGTCAGCTGCGCCAGACGCAGCTAGCGCGTGCGGCGCAGTACCGTTTTCCCTATAAATAGGCATGATTTCCGTACAGATTTAAGGACGAATTTTCACACATAACACTCGACGAATACTTTACTAATCTCTCTACAAACTACAAAATTCCCTACAAAACTCATACCTTGCAAACACAAATACATTCAATCTACATACTCTCAGACATTCATATTTTCAGGCTTCACGATAGCTCGTCCCGAAGGTTGTCAATCTCGCAGACCCAAGCCACGGTATAATCCTGAGGGTCCTTAAATAAATTATTTTTATATTGAAGTTGCTAACAGTTTTCTTTCCTGATGTAGATCTTTAATGTAAAATCGATATACAGTATATTCTAACCATTTTTCTATACTTTATTTTATTTTATTATTATTCAATGCCTTTGTATATTATATGCCTGCCTGATCATTATATGCATATTATATGACTGTCCTGCTTTATTGCTTTTATCACCCACATGTTATTTTTACTAATCAAAGACCTAAAGAATTGTTCTAATATTAATGAGATTAATTAGGACAACCTGCTAGGTTCCCTGTAATATTGATTGCATAATAACTTGCACTAAAAACAGTCTTTTTATGTGTTTCCTGAACCAATTTAGACTAAATATTTTTTATGGTGTATAAAACATTATTTGATTATTCTTTGGCATAAAATCTGTAATGAATCGATATTTAGTAGATGCCAACTTTGGGCGAATGTGGTTCATTATGACTATATTCGTACCCTCACCCCCGAACTCAATCTTTGGTTCACTTTGACCATCTATGGAGTCATGACAGGGAAATCTACATTGGATAATTTTCCCCTATGATTTTCCCTTATCCAATTAGGTTTATGATTCTTCCTAAAAAGAAATATTGGCGACTTCTTACAATACAAAACAATTTTCAATAAAACCTTAACAGTGGGGTAGTCAAATCTAATAAATGCGCTCACACCGCGTAGGCGAAATAAAAACACGCCTATAGTTATGCCTTATTATTTTCATGGATTTTTTATGGATATGAAACTCTGTTCATCTCTGTATTGTTTTTGTTGCATCTCTATGGAGAAGTTATATGTCCACGTTTCTTGTGAGGAAGCACCATGATTATGGATATGATGTGAGGAACTACAAGATTAGGCCTATCCCTTTTAAATGGCAGACACTACGTTCTAATGTTGACTGTAGTGTATTCATGTTGTATCATTACTGCATGTATCAAGGTCAGACCTTTGAAAGTGAGGGATTGCAGAAGGTAAGTAATTATTGTGTTTTCATGAGTTCTTATATCTTACTGAAGTGGTTTGCATGTATGGAGTCATGTATATTAGGTAGGAGGTTGTAGATAGGAATTTTTAGAGTTTGGTCCTGGTCTTTGGAGTTACTAACTGTTGGTATATAGGACATTGACTATTTGTATTTGGAGTTACTAACTATTGGTATAGGTTACTTATTGTTTGTATTTGGGGTTACAGACTATTCGTATATGGTGTTACTAATTGTTAGTATACGGGTTTTAAAGGGGTTACTGATTTTTTGTGTATGGGTTACTGATTCAGTATATTACTGGATTGTTTTATTATATTGTAGGCAATGCAATGACGTCTTTACCGAGCAAAAATATGTGCATCTCTTGTTCTGTGTGATATTTATTTTAAAAGTAGCCATGTTATGGGTCGTGTCAAAAATTTCAATGAGCAAAGGGGTGAAATACTTCGAAAGGTTGTGCAGCGGGAAAATGAGAAGGCAGAAAAATAAAAGGCGGAGAAAAAAGAATTGAATCGTTTAGCTCGGTTAGCTAAGAGTAAAAAACCGCCAAATATGTTGTTCCTAGTGTTATAGAATGACCATTAGTTTTTTATTCTAAGTATTCTTCAAATTACTATCTTTTACAACATGTTTGATAGATGGACTACCTTCTTTACTAGGTTATTGAACAAGTACTCTAATTTTTATAAAGAAGGAATTTTTTTACATATGCTTTTATGTCTTACATGTAAGTGGTTACTTATTATGTTTTTATGGGCTTAATTATGATCATTGTGATAATTTATGGAGTTACTTTTTTCTTTAATATATAGGGTCAGATACCGTTAATGTATATATAGGGTTACTCATTAGGATTATATTGGATTACTATGTACTTAGTTGGGTGGTTACCTCTAATGATTATATGGGGTTACTTTTTATCTATTGTTGGGGTTACTTATTATAACTCGTAGCACCTATTTAGTTTTGTAGGGTCTTTTCTAGGATGATTATTGTGTTGATGATGTTACTCCTTATGGTAAACGTGATTACTTATTGTGAATAATAGGGTTACATCTTAGGATTCTATGGGGGTTACTAACTACATATCTTTGGGGTTACTGGTTCGAATATGAGCTGGATACTTGTAGGGATTACCTATTAACTATTTCTAGTGTTACTTATTGTAACTCGTAATATATTTTCATTGTTGTAGTTGTTAGTTTTTTAGAATATGTTAGGGTCATAATAGTATGAGAAAACTGAATCACTTATTGTGAATAATGGGTTTACTGGTTAGGACTATATGGGTTACTGAGTACATATTCTTGGAGTTAGCTGTATATTATATAAGCTGGATGATTCCAAATTGTTGTAAACCGAATATAAATGTAAATTTTGCAACAATACTATTCTAACACTTTATAAATCAGAAGAACTTTGGATTTGGTGCTGGGGTTACTATTCCAAAGTCTTTGTGCAGGCCCTTTTTCTTCTTTCTAGTGCTGCTCTTTGACTTCTCAAAATGACCTTTAATGCGCTTTGTTTAGTCTCCTTGGCTGGCAAGTAAACTATTATCCCTCAACATGTTCTTAAATGGAGACTTGTGCAACGATGTCCAAATCTGGTAATCCGAACCCGAGCTGCGTTCCCAAACCTACAGAAAAAGGGACCCACCTTGGAGGTTTGGGTGGTGGTTCCTCCTCCGAAACTTAAGTCAGGTATCAGGAGTGAAAAGGGAAAAGTAGAGATAGAGAGAGAAAGTGGGAGAGTGTGGTATCCGATTTTTTAATGTCTTAAGTAACGGTCTGAATCCCACGAAAGTCTCTCATTGGACTATGAGTTTTAGAAAACTTGGAAGTCGTCACCCTATTAATATGTGAATAGGGACAGATTTATTTAATAGATCGTTTTAAAATCAATTTCAAGAAAAATCACTTAACTTCATGTTCGGGGTTTAGTTTAAGAGGTGCGAACGTCTGGAACTCGTCTCCTCTTCCGTTCTAAAGAACGGGCTGTTACTAAATGCGTTATTTTCCATTTTAAAGTAATCATGGCTATTAAAAAGAAAGAAAATCACATAATTTGCACATATACACATCAACCATTTTTATTTAGGACCAATATATCATTTGTACATGGTAGGTTTGAGCACTGAAGTTGCACTACGTACCAATCATTGTGGGATTGGAATTCACTCATGAATCAAAACCGTTGTAGTTCTAGCATATGTCTCACCCTAAATGGTCAATTCCATTCCATTGGGAAAAGAAAAGGAAAAAATATATTATGCATAACTCACCTTTAGAATTAAACAAATCTATTAGGAAAATGAAGTAATCACTCAAATTAGTGATTAAAATGGGGTAAGATAATCACTCTAGTCAGTGACTAAATATAAAGTAGGATCAAGATAATCACCTTAATTAGCGATTTAAAAATGGAGGTTAAGATAATCACCCTAATTAGTGATTATTCAAGGCTTAAGATAATCACTCTAATTAGTGATTAAATGAGAAGAATAATCGTCCTAATTAACGATTATTAGGGTTTGAGATAATCACTCTAATTAATGATTAAATGAGAAGAATAATCGTCCTAATTAACAATTATTAGGGTTTGAGATAATCACTCTAATTAGTAATTAAATGAGAAGAATAATCGTCCTAATTAACGATTATTAGGGTTTAAGATAATCACTCTAATTAGTGATTAAATGAGAAGAATAATCGTCCAAATTAACGATTATTAGGGCTTAAGATAATCACTCTAATTAATGATTAAATGAGAAGAATAATCGTCCTAATTAACGATTATTAGGGTTTAAGATAATCACTCTAATTAGTGATTAAATAATGATTGGAGATAATCACCCCAATTAGTGATTAAAATAAGTTTGAGTTAACCGCTCTAATTAGCGATTAATCGAGGATTGAAATAACTACCTTAATAGTGATCACGTTTATGATTTTCGAGTGGCCTCAGAAGGTTTGCTTCCTAATTGAAGGGTTTTGAGAAATAATCTTAATTGAGGATTATTAAGTCTTTTGGAGAGAAATGATCAACTTGAGATCGAATTTGGAAATTGTGTTTGGCTTAATTGGAATTTGGCCATTTAAAGCGAGACACGTTAAACAGTCTAAAATCAATTCGGAAATCATAATTACCAATCTAATTATGTCAAATTATATGATTAATCCATCTGAATATGGAGAACACATTTTTAAAAATGTAAGATGGATCATCATACAATTTAATTTAGTTAGATTTGCAATTTTTCCTCTTAATTGAGATTGGGTCATTTAATTCATATACTATGATATATTGGCCCAACATACAATATTTTTAACAATGGTTGCTCATTTTATTAAAAAGAGTTGTGGAATTATTTATGAAAATTATGCATAAACATCTCCATGTTTTTTCATTAATTGAGTGATGTAATAACTATTTACAAAGAATCATTATTACAGCAAAATGTACAAAACCTATGATCTATACAAATCTTCAATGTTGATCTTCACCATGATGCTCCTTGATCTTCATTTCCTTGAATGGGCTTTGGAATTCATGTTTATTTATAAACTTGTGAAAATTAGAGATTAATTAACCTCTTTGATTTTGATTTTTTATGACAATTTTTATTGATTTTTATTTACATGATAAAATGATTCATTTTAAGATAAACTTAAGATTTAATGACTTTTAATTCACATTTTCATATGAAAAGAAATTTTTTTTTTTATAAAAGTTGAATTAATCACTTTATTTCATTTTCCAGATTACCTTTTTGTTCTTGTACTGACTTACAAAATTCTTAACTTTTTGTACAAAGCGTTAAAACAAGCATGTGATACATCTATGGATAGATCAGTGAGTTCTTTATGTTGTATCAAAATTTTGACAAGTTTTTAGTGATAACTCAAATTATGGTGAATTTTATGTCAAAACTGGTCAAAACAAAGACTTTATTCAATTTGTTCTTTTAAAACCTAACTTATTGAACTTATTCTTAAGTGAATTTTGATATAAATATTGTAGACACCTTGAAAGACTAGACTGGAAATTTTTACTTGAATTGGTCATTTTTAAGACCATTTCTTTATCTATTTTCTTAACTGGAAAGAAAATCAGTCTTCTCGAATTTAGTGATTTACATGAACGGTATTACGAAAATGATGTAAAATTGTATAAAATGTATATAAACATGATTTGTATATTTTTGAAAAGCTACTGATGTTTTCTTCAAACTTTATGTTTTTAGTTTTATCTAAACGATTTTATTTCGAACGTTATTAACAGAACAAGCTTAGGTGGTACTAGACAAAATCAGTTTTGCACAACAAAGTTGTATGATTTTTAATTATTTAAATAAAATTTTTTTTTGAGAAATTCTAAATCCCAATTGCTGGAAATATGTTTCACCTCATAGGAAAAATATTAAATCCTACACAAGATTCTGATAATACAGACGAAAAAATGAAATGAAGTACAAAATTGAAACTGATTATAATTACAGCATCACATTTTCTATTTATGGAAAAGTTTATGTACAACTTATCTTGAATTTTTTTATGAAAACATTTTTTGTGATGAACAACAACTTGATTAAGGAAAATCGCATAATTACATTGTTTCCTAAGAGTCTCCCCATTAGAGTTGACTATTCTAGGTGGGGTGATTTAAGGTTAAGAACCTATTAGGACTTCCACATACCCATATCACTCCAAAGATTAAAAAAAATGATAAGAAGAAAACAAGGAGAAAGTTAGTAGATGATTAAGAAGATAATCAAAATAAACAAGAATTTAAACTTTGCCTTGCTAGCTCAATGATGCACTTCCTTTTTGCCAATTTTTCTACCTTTTTTTTTGTGATTTTCCTAATTTCTAAGTGAGTTTAATTTCCAAATCCTCTTAATTACTAACTTAAACTCTTTTTTGTGTTTTTCTTCTTTTGATGAACTTCTTTACTTACTAATTAAGACTTTTGCTTAGATGAAAAGATTAAGGAGGAGAAGAGTAGTAGAGAAGATGAGAGTGAAGTTGAATTGTGTTTTTTTCAACTTCCTTACTTACTAATCAAGACTTATGCTTAGATGAAAAAATTAAGGAGGAGAAGAGTAGTAGAGAAGATGAGACTGAAGTTGAATTGTGTTTTTTTCAACTTGGTTTTGAAGTGAAAATAGGAGGGTATTTATAGAGAAATGAGGGAGGTGAACTAGGGTTTCAAAGAGGGAGAAAATCAGATTTTTCATCTAAAAAATCTGATTTTATTCATCCTTAATCACCTTAATGACATTCACTCTAATGACCTCACCCTAATGACATCATCAAATCTCTTTGGAAACACAAATATTCTATTCTTTATGGATTTTCTCATTAATGAGGCAAAATCAGATTTTTAGAAAATATTATTCCCTAAACATCCTAATACGTAAAAAAATGCTTCGAAAAAACGTGCAAAACAAAACTAATCAGGACGCTGCGCCTAACGCAAGAAGAGGCGCAAGGCTCTACGTCTGGCGCAGAGCATGCTTGTGTGTTTGGCACACACTTGATTCTTCCGGAAAAAATCTGGATTTCCCCCTCTTACACATGGGATTTGATTCTTATTTTCATATATTTTCATGATTCTTATTCTCTAACTAATGGATAAAGGATGTGATTAGTGGATAAAGAATATATTCTTATTCTTTATCCAACGAACAATGACTTGACCATCAAGAAAACTGATTATTACCGATTTTGGGAAACGACTAAAATCCCAACGCCTAATCACGACACTTTTTTTTTTCCGAAAGACTAACTTAAAACAATTAACGAAAACTCATCAAATTAATAAAGACGAGCACGATTATACTACAAATCACTTTATTAAAACGGTGGTTGTAGTTATCGACTACGACTCACGAAAAATATATTTCTAAACCGAAACCACAAAAAAGGAAAATCGTACGACGGAATAAAACTCGCGCTCCGGGGCGAAACATGCATTTTGACGGGGCACTTGCTCCACGATGCATGACGGTTTTCATTATTTTATTTTTTTTCAAAAAAATTTATTTATCCGAAAGAGGGGTTCAAAATTTGGTGTCTACAGAATGCCCCACATCGGTCGAATTTTGGAGGAAATTATGGCCAATGTTTGAAAAGACACAAAATCTTGACAAATTTTTTTTTTTTTTGAGATAACATATTCTCCATAGAAAAAAGTTATCATCAGTGCTATAATTCGCGTTGCTTTCTGTAGAAAATCCCAATTAATTTTCTATAAATTTAAAGCGATTTTATTATCGTCTTAGATAGAAAATCCCAATTAATTTTCTAAACACTTGAAAATGCGACTTTATTGTCGTCTTAACTAGAAAATCCCAATCAACTTTCTAAAAAAATAAAAAATTTAAACGCAAATTAATTGTCGTCTTAGATAGAAAATCTCAATTTATTTTATAAAATTTTGAAAATGCGACTTTATTGTCGTCTTAGATAGAAAATCTCAATTAATTTCCTAAAATTTTGAAAACGCGACTTTATTGTCGTCTTTTTTTTCCAGTCTTATGAATTTGTCTTTTGTTAATGCGAGGGGCTCCGACAATTAACAGGTTAACTCCAGTCTTTTCTTTTTAACAGTTTTCATGGTCTTGATGACAAACAAATTGCCAAATTACCATCACGTACTTTTTATGACTCCATGTGTTATCATGTCACCTGAAATTAGGACATTGTTAGGTCATGTCACCTTAAAGCGATGTATTGTTAAATCATGTCACCTAAAAGGGCTGACCAAAGGTTATTACCCTCTATGATGGACCAAACCTCATATTGGAAAAATTTTATCTGTTTTTCCCGAAATCTTTCAGACAATTTTTCATGCATTTGCTTTTTTGGAAAATGATGATCACTATATAAAACATACTGATAATGGTCATTATTTTGGATGATTATTAGGAAAGGATTGTATCAACGTTCTTGATTCATCATTGACACTGTTTTTTTTATGCTCGGCTTTAGCAAAAATTGCCATATCACAAATGCTTGGTAATTAATCATTGTGAAGGATGCTCTCTATTATCCTATGGACAATACTCAAACCTATTGTCCATGGCATGAATCATGGATGATCATCCTTTCCATCTATAAAAGGGGAATGGCTCTTTATTTCCAAATGCACCACTTCCACTACTCCAATCTTCTCTCTACAAATTTTTTTCTTTCACCAAAATGGTTCTTACTTATAAAGAAGCTAATGAAATGCGGAGTCGGGAGAAAATTCAACTCTTGGGGGTCACAAGAAACTTGGAGCAACCAAGGCAATCCTTTTCCTCTTCCCGCTTCACTAAGGTGCTTATGCCTTTGCTTTCACTTTCTATTTGTTACGACATGATTCATGCTGCTTCCAAATTTTGGGATCAAACTCGTCATGTCTTCCGCTTTGGAGACCGGGAGATTGTGCCTCTTGTTGAAGAGGTCGAAGGTTTGCTAGACTTATCATCTAATGGTCCAATTATCACACCTAGATCTCCTACCAGGATCTCGGGAGATTTATCAACGAATTTATACCTTCCCGAAAATCTTCATGGAAACTACCTACAATATGGTGAGGTATTTCGTCTCAACTTATTGTTGACTTTCCAATTTGGCACTTGGCAATTTTCTAACAATGTCAACTATAGGATTGCTGGAGAAAATGCTTGCACTCTTATGATTTTGGGGAGTACCCTCACTAAATTGTCTTTAAACACATGCCATGTTCGGTGTCTTTCACTTATTCCTCAAATTATTAGTGAGGGTCGTCTTGGACCACTTATTTTGGGGGAAATGTTCCTTGGCTTAGATGAACTCAAAAGAAACCCTCAAAACTTTGTGAAGGGATGTCCATTAGCCCTTCATTTATGGCTACTAGAAAAAAATTCTCTCATGAAACCCCACAAGAGTCTTACTTACAAAACTAGTCATGTCCGGAAGAGAGTTCTTCTTCCTTTCTTCTATCAGTTTAGCAAAAATGGTGGGTGGGAGGAATTTTTTCTACATCAAGACATAAAGTGGGTCACAAGCCACCTTGGCATTAGTGCAATTGTATATTGCAATTCTGGTCGCAGAGGTGTACAATTACCCGGGCTTTGCCAAGTCACTTTCTACCTTCCATGGAGATGTCTAAGGCAAATTAGTTGGAAGCAAGAGCACATTTCTGCCCTCCAGGTTCTCCCATCTTGTACCACTTATGAGGCTGATATGAGTGGTATTCAGAGAATACCTACTATATGGTTGGGGGCTGAAATTATATCAGCGCTACCAGAACCTTCCTTTCCACTGATTGATGAAGATTACCTTCAATGGCTTCTAGCGGATATTGGTGAAGACAAAGATTCAGACGGGCCTACCATGAAGAGGAGAAGGGTTTAAGAGAATTGTCATGTTTACTTTCTATGTTGTTTTTTTAATATTTTTTTTAAGTTTGTAGGAAATGAAGGCTTTATGTCTTTTTATGTATGAATGTATGAAATGAAGTACCCCAGTTGGGATGAATAAAAGATTTGTTTGTGAGAATTATCTGCTTGTGAGAAATTCAATGTGAACACAATTCTAAACACGTGCACACTTTAACATTAAATATGACATGCAAATCATAATTAACTAATCATATGACACATAAAAGCATAACATATAAACCTTAACAATCAAAGACATGTTTCATCATTTTTCCTTTTTCCTTTTTTCCTATTTTCCGTTTTTCCTCTTTTCATTTTTTCGTTTTTATTTTTATTTTTTTTCCTTTTTTTTCATACATCATAGGAACATCTAGAAACTCATGGCATGTTTATTAAGAATAACCAGATAGGATACAAAACACACAAACTGCTTGGTTACTTGATCATGACAATTACAATTTGATGCCTAAGCGTAATATTTCTTCAACTGCTCAAGATTAGTGAAATGGGTGAACTCATCTCTATCAAAATCCATTAGCTTCACTGCTCCAGCCGTGGTGACATGCTTGACCAGGAATGGTCCAGACCAGTTAGGCTTGAATTTTTCCTCGAGGATCATGCAACGTATCTCTATTTTCTTTTAAAACTAGATTACCTTCTTGAATGTCTTTATCTCGAACCCTTTTGTTAAATGCACGAGCAATTCTCCGTTGATAGAGTTGTATCTTATGCAATGCTTGTAGTCGGCGCTCATCTGCGAATGCAAGCTCATCATAGCGAGTTTTGTGCCACTGGTGTTCCGAGATTTCACTTTCTGCTATGTCCCTGAGATTGTATCCCCACCTCAACTGGTAGAATTGGCTCTATCCCATAAACCAAAGAATAAGGGGTTGTTCCTGTTGGAGTCCTTATTGATATATTATATCCCCAAAAGGCATATGGTAGTTTGTCATGCCATTCCCTTGTCTTTTCAGTCATCTTGGCAACAATACTCTTGATTGTCTTATTGGCTGCTTCCACCGCTCCATTTGTTTGGGGACGATAAGGTGAGGACTGATGATGCTTGATTGCATAATTTGCGAGAGTGGTCTTCAAATGACCCTCAAATTGTGATCCATTATCAGAGATGATTTCAAAAGGTATGCTATACCGAGAGATGATGTTGTTAATGAAAAATTTCGAGAGTTGCTTTGCCCCTAGCTTTTAAAATGATGCAGCTTCAACCCACTTCGAAAAGTAATCAATTGCTACAAGAATATACTTATGCCCATTTGAAGCCTTTGGATGAATATGCGGTCCTTCTTGCCACTTCCCTCTGGATATTGCATAGTTTCCAGAAAATTCTTGATATCCTTATATCATACATCATCATCATCTTGTTGAATCAGCGCGGAGACAATTTGTGCTACCGTCACTATTGGTCCCTTCCTTTCTTCAATTAAAACTGACTAGATCTTTGTACCATTTTCCCATATTAAATTAACTGCGAGATTGGCTAAAGCATCAATGAAACTATTTTGTTCTCGAGGAAGATGTTTGAAGCTGATATCATCAAAATAAGGGATCAATTCTTTAAGGTACTCTGTGTAGAGATGAAGTCTCTCATCTCTAATACTCCAAATTCCTATTGTTTGAGATATGATGAGATTAGAATCTCCATACACAGTGAGATGTCTTGCCCCTGCTACCAAGGCGGCCTTTACTCCATATATGCAGGCTTCATACTCGGCTGTATTGTTTGTTGTTAGGAAATCCAGCTAGACAGCAAATGGAATATGGACTCCTGCTCCATTACCTCTCCTATTAGAAGCTCCATCAAAGTACATGCACCATTGTGGATTGTTAATGAATAATAAGTACTCATCAGGGAATGCATCATCATATTCATCTCCTGACACTGGTCCTTCTGCTAGGGCTTCAGATATGGCTCTTCCTTTAACAGATTTCTGGCTACCACATTGAATATCAAACTCAGAAAGCATAGCATGCCATCTTGCCAATCTTTCACAAAGAATGGGTTTTTGAAACAGATACTTGATTGGATCAAGTCTTGAGATCAGACAGGTAGTATGAGCTTGAAGGTGATGCCTCAACTTCTTCGTGGCATAGACCAAGGAGATACATGCTTTTTCCAGTGGGGTATATCTTGTTCCCTCTTGACATTGGGCAAAGAGAGCTCCCATAGACGTTTCTGTGATAGTGAGGTACAGAATCACGGGTTCTCCTGGTCTAGGTGGCATTAGAACAGGTGGATTTGAAAGGTATTCTTTCATAGAATCAAAAGCTTCCTAACATTCTTCATTACACTCATGGGATGCCCCTTTGCTGAGTAGCTTAAATATAGGTTCACATCTCATAGTGAGTTGTGAGATTAACCTGCTGATATATTGAATTCTGCCGAGAAATCCTCTTACTTCTTTTTCTGTTTTTGGAGGAGGTAATTCCTGAATAGCCTTCACCTTTTCATAGTCCACTTTGATGCCGTCTTGACTGGCAATGAATCCCAACAACTTTCCCGAATTGACGCCAAACTCACATTTTTGAGGGTTTAGCTTTAAATTATATTTCCTGATTATTTCAAAGAAGGGACTTAATGCAGGAATATGCCCCTCACGATCTTCACTTTTCACAATCATGTCATCTGCATAAACCTCCACAATGTCGTGGATGAGGTCATGAAGGATAGTGGTTGCAGCCATTTGATATGTGGCTCCGGCATTCTGGAGACTAAAAGGCATAACTCGGTAGCAAAAAGTGCCCCATGGAGTGATGAGAGATGTCTTTGTCATGTCTTCTTGAGCCATGAGTATTTGATTATACCATGAGAATCCATCCATGAAGGAAAACAATGCATGACCAGCCATACTATCAACAAGAACATCGATGTGGGGGTAGAGGAAAGCAATCTTTTGGTGACGCAGCATTCAAATCTCGAAAATCAATGCATACTCGAACTCCCCCATTCTTTTTGGGTACAATCACTATATTGGCGAGCTGTTTTTGGATGTTTTACAGCTTCGTTGAATTTGGCATCAAGCTGTTTTTAGATTTCTTCTTTCACTTTCAAACAAACCTCTGGCTTCATTTGGCGGAGCTTTTGCTGCTTAGGCTTGCTTTCAGGATGTAACGGAATGCGATGTTCCGCAATTTCTTTATTAACACCAGGCATATTAGCATAAGACCATGCGAACACATCTACATACTCTTTTAATAATGCAATAATCATAGATTGTTCAGTTGGGGAGAGGGGTGATCCTATTTTGACTTCTTTTACAGCATTTTCGATACCAATATTAATTACAATGGATTCTTCCAGGGGTTTTATGCATGTTTCAGTTGTATCAAGTGATTCATCATTATTAAATTCACTGTCAAAAATAACATCTTGCATGCAAATGTATTTAGATAAAGGTTCACATTCAATTTCCTCACTATCAGAGTCTTCTGACTGGGTATGCAAGGTAGATTGGCTGGAATATGAGCTATCGGTATGATATCGATCTGAAGGGGGTGAAAAGGTATTTTCATGAGATGGATGTGGAGGATGGTTAACTAAAAACATTTTAAATTCTATAGGCCCGTCTTTTGCCTGACACTCAATACTCCACTTATGTTCAATGCTTTCGCCAAAAGGTATCATCAAAGACACCAAGTCAAAATCCCCTTCCCTAGATGACTCAGAAGCGAAAAGCTTCTTAAGGACTCCATGTTCCAGATTATCCACCCGGTCATTTTCTTTTTCATGCTTTGTTGTTGGACAAACCAACTTTTGATTAAGTCCAACATCCTAGCTTCATTGAAGAATATCTCCAATCCCGGTAAAATCTTCAGCTCTTTCCTACTAAGCCAAAGTTATAGTATGGTTGAGTATCTCCTTGCAGGATGAATTAACCATTTAGGGTAGAAGAAAGATTTTTGTTGTTTTGAGAAGTGCTTCGCGGATCATATCCTAATCCATGTTGGTTTTGCTTGTCTACTACGGGGATTGGTTGCTTCATTCCCCTACCATTAAGCCCTAATCCGACTCCTTGAGTATAACCCATCTTCATCATAATTTGAAATCCTTTGGACAGAGGTTGCATGGCAATCCCTACAGGCCCTTTGACCGCATTCGTGGATAGGGCTGAGGTGTTTGCTGACGGTAATTGGTCATCCTTAGAGAAGGGACAAATTTCTTCTTTTTGGACCTAAAGGTAGATAAAAAGAATTAAAAGAAGGCTACATATTGCAGAATGCATTGCAGAGTAAAGAAAATTTTTGAAAACAACTTTGCCATATTTTGACTAGAATGGTCCACCTTCGCAATTTTGCTTTTTTTATTTTTATTTGTTTTGGACTTTATTTTGACCTTTTTAAATGATTTTACTGTCATTGGGGTTGAAAACATATTTTTTTCATTCTTCCATTTCCTACTTAATATTTGAACAAAGAATAAAATATAGAGATTAGGGCCTGTAACCCCATTGATGCGTCAATTTAGCATTCTGAAATTGCTTTTGTGATCACTGGCATCTTGAATTCTAATCACACTGCCTGAAATACAATGGTTAATATATTTGAGTGGAACCCGAAGGTTGCCTACATATCCCCATTGCTCCAAGTGCATTTTATGGGGAATCAGACTCCGCGTAGTTCGTTTTTTTTAGAAAGAACTATAGTTTTTTATTTAATAAAGCAGCTGCACTCATATTGAGCTACCTACGTACCCCAGGTGTTACATAGGTGGAGTGATCTCGCAGTGCAAGTGTAAGTGATAATGGGGATTCAAGCTGCACGTAGTTCTTTGATACTAACGGGCTGAAAGTTTTTTTTTGATGGGCTAACCCCCCCTACAGGACTTTTACCGAAGACTTTTCTCTTTCTGGGAGATGATCAAGTAGCTTTGCGGTAGACAAGAGCTATGTTGGCGATTTGCTTGATGCGATAGCTGAGAGCATGACATTGGTTTGTGCCGTGACCATGCATCTGACGATATTGGCAGTACTTGTGGAGATCTGACCCTACGGGACTTGCCCCTGGGCGTCTAGGAAGTGGATGTATCCGACCTTGCTCGACTAATTTGCGGTAGATATCAACTTGGGATCGAGGTTTGGGCGCGCCAACACCATCTTTGCAAGTACTTCTTTGTAGGTTGGACTAATGATGCCTCGATCAATCAGGCTTTGCACTTTGTAGTAAAGGTCATGGCATCGATTAGTTTCATATAAATTATATATTACTAGTTTATATAAAACATGAGTAGCATGGGATAACCTAATGGTGTTGTCATCACGTTCAAAATTTTCCCTACAAAGGATTTCAACTTATCTTTAAAAACAAAGTTTATATAGAACAAGACAACGATATAAGAAGAATATTTAACCATTTTGTTCAAGATCATATGATTACATATATTTATAGGTTTATTTATAATAAAAAAGAACAATTTATTGATATAACAAAGAACATGTTGTTAGTCTTTTTTTTTTTTTTTTGAAAGAGAAAATTAATTAATTGAAGGTCAAACGGCATCTACAATAGGTATTAAAGAAAAACAAGATACAATTAAACAAGGCTAAATCAAATTCGTCTTCGACCTAATGATACGGACATGTTGTTAGTTAAATCCAAACATGTCATCAATATAAAAATAACATCTATCTTTTATTTTTAAAATGTGTTCTTTATGTAGATCTTGTATGCTCTTTTAGTATATGTTCTTTTTTTAATATCATTATATGTTCTTTTCATTACTATCTAAATTCTTATTATTAACAGACCTTGAACATGAGTGTTCTTTTATTTTTAATTTTTTTGGGCCCCTTTCGGGAATCCCGTGGTAAGATGAATTATTATTATTATTATTATATTATTATTATTATTATTATTATTATTATTATTATTATTATTATTATTGTTATTGTTATTATTATTATAATATTATTTATATTATTATTATTATAAAATTATTATTATTATTATTATTGAAAGTTGTGCATAGTAATAAAATGATAGTAATAGTAATACTAGTAATGAAATACAAAGTAATAATAATATTAGTAATAATATGTTTTTTAAAAGATAAGTTCAGATCAGATCAGATCAGAAAAAATAAGTTCAGATCAGAAAAAATAAGTTCAGATCAGATAAGTTCAGATCAGAAAATTTCAGGTGAACTAAACATAGTCTTAAGATAACAACAAAGGGCCTACTATTTTAAGGGTGTTAAATAAATATATTATTAACTTGGTCAACATAAAAATAAGGATGAGTAAAATAGAATATTGGGTCTAGTTTAAAGATTCAGATTGGATATTAGTGCGAAAGGAAAAGATATGGGCAGGATATTCGGGGGAAAAATAGGGGGATCTTTGGGAAAGAAAATACAAGCCTTTGATTTCTTAATCAACGACTGATATTTAATGAACTCTACCGTGTGGAGTTATTTTGAAACTCTAGAGGATCTCAACACAAATGGGATTCCTACGCACAGTAATTTGATTATACGATTTTCCAAATATCCGATGAAACCAGATTTGAAATGATATATCCATTTTTAATTTTATATCTATTCTTGGATAATACTACCTCTGTTTCTTTTTAATAGTTACACTTTCACTTTCGACACTATTCACAAATTTCCCTTTGACTATCATTTGTGAATTATGGTTAAGAGAAAATATAGTCATGTAGGATCTTGTTTGATTCGTCTCGATATGAAGTTTTAGAATATCGACTTTTTATATTTTTTACAAATACAAAACTAAATATATAAAGGCTCAAATTAGTGCATCGGCATGCGTGAAAAGTGTAAGTGTAACTATTAAAAAGAAACAGAGGTAGTAGTCATTTATTTGTTGCAAATTTTTCCACTGCTTGTTAGGTTTCAGATTCAAATCTATGTCGATCGAGGAATAGAAAGAGATTATTTTTGAGATCTGAAAATTCAAAACTACCTCAGTGATACTTTGATTGATTTTTCTTATATTTGAAGTGGCGGACCTCGAGTTGAGGATTTCTACTTATACTTGCGGATCATACCATTCATAATTCTTGGAATTGAAATATTTTTTGTGTTCTAACTTTTGCCTGTGTTACCCTTTCGGGTTCCAACCTAGCTGGCTTGGACTTTCCTTGGATAAGAATTTAATATTGAAATGGAGTGTTAAAAGAGGTCGGAAATTTGGAAGTTGAGGGTTGAAAAGGTTATGAATTGGATGGTATAGCATTTGAAATTGTAAATGTCAAGATATGATTTATGACCTTTGATTATGCATGTTGGAGGTTGATTTTGGAGTTCAAATATGAAGTGATGAAGGTTTATGGATTGGATAAGGGATTAAAATTTGTGTGTAAGCCCCTAAACTTGCCTTTGGCTTTTTTGTCTTCTTTTGTTTTTCGTTTTGAATTTTGTTTTTTCTTTCGTTTTACCCGTAATTGATTTTAACTTTCTTCTTATGCATCGAGATTTACACACAAGTTTTTTGCGGTTAGAGGTATTGGAAAGGTTTAATTTGAAGGTCATTCGTGGAGATTTTACGAACTAAAACCGTTTTGACGGGCTTAAGTAAAGTTCTTGAGCTTTCCGCTCACATTAAATTTTTTTTGTTTTGTATTTTCCTCTGTAATTTGCAGGTTTGTGTTGTAAGTTTAGAGTGGATCAAAGCGAAATTTTGCTTATTAAGTTGTAGTTAAATTGATTCAGAAGTTGTATATGGAGTATTAAATTTTTAGTATTCAAATGCTTCTTTGAGAATTAGATATTCTATTGCTTTGGGAATCGAGTAAAGTGTCTCTATAATATGATATTTTGCTTTAAGATTATTGTAATGTGGGCCCTGCCCCACTTGTAACAGGCTGTCATTCCCGACTAGCTTATAGGGGATTAATGCACAGCGGAATTAAATAAAGAATATGGTCGAACTGACCAACTGTTACCATCACACTCACTGAACTATATCAGAGAATGTGAAAACTAAAAATACAAATCTAATTTAATTAGAATTCACTATTACAACGCCTTGATTATAAGACACTATCATAATAAATTCCTCTACAAAATCAGATAGAGTTTCCTTTGGAAATAGAACAATGCTAAAGCGGGAAATCATTTAAACCTGTCCACAATCTTAATCAAGTAAAGTATTCCCAATTCTAATACCCAACAGTCTCAACGCTTTCACGGAGCAACACCAAGAGAGAATCAAGCGCATTAACGCCTCTTAAATGTAAAAATGGAAAACAACTAATTAACGACTAATTATTACAAGATTGAGCGACCTCGCTTCGAAATACAAATTAATTCTACTATTGGTACTTCTAGTACTCCGAACCCTTCAACGTTAGCGTACATCAAATCTTAAACTGTAACAGATAGAACACTGCCACCCACCAAGAAATGACAAAACAAAATGTACACACATCAGCATTTGCTGAGTACTAACCCATCAAATATATTTAAAACATGCTTTGGTGCTCCTTTACTTGAAAATGATTTAATCACAATTACAACAACAATAACAACAACAATAACAATATCATTAACAATAACAACAACTACACATGCTTTAAACTTGTCAACCAATAACCTTGGTGACTTCACGGTTTCTTACGAAACAATCTTTACAGCAAACATGCTTTATACTTGTCATCCAATACTCTTGGAGACATCATAATTCTTTCACAATAGCATCATATGCTTTAAAGTTGCCATCCAATACCCTTGGAGACCTCATAGTTCCCGCGGAACAATCTTTATTCCCTCCATCAGTTCTTTTACAGATATTCATATACTTTACGTTACTTTAACACAATCATTTGGCAATAGGTAAGGTAACGACGCGAAGGTAGCAACACCAGATTGCAGACACATCACTTATCCGGGAACGTCTTCCCATCTTATAAAAAGGTCTACCGTAGTCTTCAGTGTATACACCCCTTGAAGCAACCCACAAGAGGTAATACTTCTAAGGCGACTCTTATAATACCCCACCAGAGGGTTTCCCCTTAAGACACTCCACCAGAGAGTAATCCTTAAGGTCCTTAGGGTCGACCACCAGAGAAGCCCTAAGCCTTTCGTCATGTGCTCATAACCTATGAGGGGCCCACCTGAAGCGATCCTCATTGACTCCTTCTAACCTTTGCCATTCTTTCACTTTACATGATTAGTTCTTTAATCACTTTTCAATTCTAACAATTTAACTCGAAATCAACTTAACAAATGAAACCATGAACCACAAGACAAATACACAATCCATATCCAATAAAACAAGGTTCATGCTATAACATAGGTTAGATTCCAATTTATTAGAGTTAACAAACCACTCCACCAAAGAACTGAGGCTTAGAATCAACTTATACTTACTTACATATCTCGTGATTACTTACTTTAGAAAACACTAATCGAACCACCAGATTTTATTATATTAATCCACCTATAAGTATTAAACTCAAACCCCTTTCTAATCACGGCCTCAATAATTTATTCCACACTTAATTAAACTATCTCCATATCTTTAGCAATGATTACTTAATCGTGTTTCTGAGCTCATGTAAGGCAACTAGTTAAGCTATTTCACTTTTAAAGTCTACTCAAATAATTATTCTTCAGAACACCATTGAATAATTCGATTCATATACTATGCTGTTTTAGAAACTAATTCTTTTAATCCATTAATACATCTTAGTATATACTTTCATCAAACTGAACCTCTTCTTAGAACTTTACTGAACCAATTTTAGAAAACCACCTATCGATGTAACTGGGTCCCCTTTAGAATAATTTGTAATCTTACATTCAACTTAGTGATTGAAACGGATATATTAACGTCTTTCATTGAACATTAACCACCAATCCAACATTATTATACGTTATTATACAGGAACCATATGTTGCTACGCTAGCTAGAATCAATCTCCAAATTATGATAATATTACTCCGATGTATGAATGATTAGTCTAGCCTTTTAATCACTTGATCCTGTACTTAATTATAAATCTCCAAGATAAATGAAACTTGATTCTCAACTTTAACTTATACTCCATAACTACTTTTCTAAAATCACCTCAAATACAATACAACAATAATTAATAGCTATTAGCATAATTAAAACAAAGAGACCTATCGAACCATAGTTTCTTAGCTAGCATTCCTTGATTGATCTCATATATGAGTTATTCTTGCGTGGACCTGGTCCACATTAACATTATTGTGGACCAAAGCCACTTAGTTAACATAGTGACCCTTTTTTTCCATATAGTAACCTTTAAAAAATCTTAAGTTATACTATACAGTTACTTTCTATCATAGTGACCGTTTTTTTTAATATAGTCACTCTTTCTTACATTAGTTTATCATGATTAAATTTTCAGTTTGTGACATAATAACCTTTTTTTTCACATAGTCAAACTTTATAGAATCTATATCTACTCATTTTTTATATCTACTTTTTTATATAGTGACCTTTTTTTTCATAAATCACATGAATTAGCATTAGGTCCATACTAATTTAGTGTGGATCAGGTTCATATAAACCACCCACTAGATAAACTCATAATAACACCATTACATAAGATAACACTATTATAATTTAGTTAATGAACCAATTGCTAATTAACATATAATGAGAACTCTTTTAGCAAATTGATAATAGAATAATATAAACTTCTGAAGTAAAGATAATTAAATTATACTATTATGACCCTACAAATGATTTTAGACTCAACAATATCTTTTAAACAGCAAAAACCAAGAACCACAACAGCCAAGAGGAGCAACTACTACAGTAGTAACAACAACCACAATAGAACAACAACCACAACTAACAACAACAACCAAGAACAACAACCAACAGCAACAACAATATAACACCGCAACAATAACCCCAACAACTACAACTCATTAACAAGGGTAGCAATAACAACAAGAGAACAACAACGACAACAACTCTCAACACAAGGGAAAGTACCTCCGGTACTTTGCGAACCACCAACCAAGGCGGCAGAATGGTGGCAACACCATCAAAGGAGAGAGAGGGGACGAGCAGCGTCGACAGAGGACAGAGAGAAGCAGACGCAGCAACAACAACGACGAATCAGCATCGAAGAGAGAAGAGAGAACCGAGCAGCAACAGCAGCACACGGCGGCGAGCACGGCTTCGCCAGAGTACTGACAGTAGCACCCGCGTTCGGTGGCAGCAACCGCACAACCACACCGACACGAACGAAGGAGAGAAAACATGGGCAGCAGCACCACACACTAACCATGAACAGAGGAAGGAGAATCCGAGTAGCTCGCGCAGCTCCGCCGAGCAGAGAGACGGCAGCGGCGCCGAAGGAGAGGAAGATATACTCGCGGGAGAGAGAAATCAAAATGGGGGTGTTGGGATTCTTGAAAGGGAACTTCAATTGCTCACTTGATGTAATCAGATAACAAAGGAATTGTGAGAATTTGACACACAACACATCTAAGCAATGCTCTGGCTTCTAGGCTAGAAGACAAGAAGTAAGGAAGAAGATGAAGCAGGACTTTGGCTCCAAAAGAAGGATGAACGAGGAGAGAGAAAAATTAGAATTTCTTCCTCCAGTCTTGGGTATAACACCTATTTCAAATAGACTCATATAATTAAAGACTAAAATAAATTTGACTTAGTAAGTTAGCAAATTATTTTGTAAATAACTTTCATATATGATAATATAACAAACAATATAAGAACTCTAAATTATTCAAACTCATCTCGAAAATATAATATTACTCCCTCCGTCTCATATTATAATGCTTCTTTCCTTTTAAAGTATCCCAAAATATAATTTTTGTTTCAATTTTTATTTCGCACCTTTTCATGATTTTCCTAGAAAAATTGTGCCACCATTATTTATTTGCTTCTTGAAAATAGTATTTTGCTTTGTTTATTCAACCTAAGGGTTAAATTAGTCATGTATTTAATTCTCTTTCACCAATTATTATCATTCTCTCTCCTAAAATCAGCTTTTTCCCCATAACATTTATTTTCAATACACAAACACTCTTTACATTTTTCTTAGATTCTATTTACCTTAATACCCGTGAAAAAACAGAATCAAGCACTATAATATGGGACGGAGGGAGTATTGTTAAGCCATCAAAATATTAGCTTGTGCATAATCGCACATTAAAATATTACTTACTACATATAAAATATAATATATAATATTAGCACCAATAAAATAATAGAAGATTGTTAGTAAATATAATATTCATATTTTACCTCAAATAAATAAGAGTATTTAATATATAATCTGGCTAATAATTATAATTAACAATAAATAAGACAGTTTAGAATTCAGGGCTATTACACTCTACCACCCTTATAAGAAGTTTCGTCCTCGAAACTTGCAAACAGTTACTTGAAAACAACAAACTACAATTTATTAAAATAAATGTTCAAGAGAAACTTCACACTCATTTAAACAAAACAAAAATCTCAAACTCTCAAGATATTAGTTATCCAGCCTCCATTCTACCATCATCTTTTGTATCTCTACTTCAACTTGACTCGCGAAATCAAGGAGCAAAGAACACAAAAGGGGCAAACTTGTTGGCAATGGATTCCAATAATCTCATTTGCAAAGATCTCATTTGAAATTCTTTTAAAATATTCGAACTATAATGGTTCCATGAAATTCACATTTCAATCGAATAAATAAAAGTCAACACACTTACAACACACTAGATGAAACACAACACACTTTGACGTCTGAAGATCATAAAAACATGCGGATCACACCACCCTTGAAAGAATACTCGTCCACAAACATTGAAATGAACAAACATGAATTGAAGTTGTGCCACAAGAATAAAAGAGTTTGGGATCGAAGGCCAATCACGGAATCAAATCAAAACAAAGATAAGGCGTTTCCCACTGTAGGTGTGTTTTTATTTCGCCTACACAGTGTGAGCGCGTATTGACTACCCCACTATTATGGTTTTATTGAAAATTGTTTTGTATTGAAAAAAGTCGCCAACAATTCTTTTTAGGAAGAATTATAAACCTAATTGGATATAGGAAAATCATAGGGACAAATTATCCAATGTAGATTTCCCCGTCATGACTCCATAGATGGTCAAAATGAACCAAAGATCGAGTTCGGGGGTGAGGGTACGAATATAGTCATAATGAACCACATTCGCCCAAAGTTGGCCTCTACTAAATATCGATTCATTGCAGGTTTTATGCCAAAGGATAATCATATAATGTTTTAAACACTCTAAAAATATTTAGTCTAAATTGGTTCAGAAAACACATAAAAAGACTAATTTTTAGTGACAAGTTATTATGCAATCAATATTACAGGGAACCTAGCAAGTTGTCCAAATTAATCTGATTAATATTAGAACAGTTCTTAAGGTCTTTGATTAGCAAAAATAACATGTGGGGTGATAAAAGCAATAAAGCAGGGACAATCATATAATATGCATAAAACAATCAGGCAAGCATATAATATACAAAGGCATTGAATAATAATAAAATAAAATAAAAGAAAGTATAGAAAAAGGGTCAGAATATACAATATAGCGATTTTACATTAAAGATCTGCATCAGGAAAGAAAACTGTTAGTAACTTCATTATAAAAATAATTTATTTAAGGACCCTCAGGATTATACCATTGCTTGGGTCTGCGAGATTGACAACCTTCGGGACGAGCAATCGTGAGGCCTGAAAATCTGAATGTATGAAAGTATGTAGATTGAATGTGTTTTGTGTTTGAAAGTATGACATTTTGTAGGGAAGTTTTGTAGTTCGTCGAGAGGTTCGTAAAGTATTCGTCGAGTGTTATGTGAAAAATCCGTTCTTCAATCTGTTCGGAAATCTGGCCTATTTATAGGAAAAACGGCACTGCGCCTCACGCGCTGTCTGCATCTGGTGCAGCTGACGTGGCAAGCGTGTGACGCGACATGCCCAGTAAAAGCGTACACGTGGTACGCGCTTTGAAAAAGATAAGAAAGAAACCTGCGCTTCACGCAGAGCTGTGCGCCAAGCGCATGTGGAACAATGCGTGGCACAGTGCCACGTGTCAGGAAAAGCTGGGCCTGGCGCAGTGCGCTAGGCGCACCCGCCTGACTTTTAACACGCCTTTGCCAGCCTTTTTAAAACGCGTTTTAAAAGATTTTCTTTTATCCTTTAATTTCGGAATCTGATTTTACGGGATAAAATCTGATTTTGACTTAAAAAATATATATGTTTTGAAAATATTTATTTATTAAAATAAATCAATTAATTGTCAATTAATTGGGCTTTTCAAAGAATTGAGCTCAATTACAATTAATTATCATGAATAATTAATTGGGCTTTAAAATAGGAATTTAACACTTTTCGAAATAGTTTTGAATGGCTCTTCGGACTGCTCTGCCCTTGGATCGGACCAATTAAGACCACGGTATGTTTCATCATCAGATCCTTAAATGGGGAGACACAATTATGGGTCTACAAAAGCCCCCACTTTGACTGAGGTTCAGAAACCGATAGTCAAAGTATACGGTGTCGGGACGGAGAACGATTCTAAACGCTCTGCAGTTTAGAACTGATCTATATATGCCGGTCTCTGCAAAACAAAGTTAGTATGCAGGACAATAACTACAAGCAATCTGATTACCTGCAGGAGAAGATGTCAGTAGACGGGTGCAAACAACTCTGATAAAGCACATAGTGATGCAAATGATAGAAACATAGACTCTCTAAGGATGCACAAGACGCTATGCAAGGATTAAGGTTATGCAAAGCTAAGGGATAACACGTCATGCAAGGTCAGGGCTATGCAAGACTAGAATGTATGAAATGCAATGCAAGGTTAGGATTTTACAAGGCTACAATGCAAGGTTAGGATTTTGCAAGGCTAGAAGATGTTGATATGTAGAATGATATACTGATTAGAAATGCATAGAATGATTTTCGAAAATCATTTTCAGTAAATGATTGGGGTCCGTAAACGAGGTCCGCGGATTACAACTCTTCGGGAGTTTGATTTGAATCGGAGGAACCACCACACGTAGGAAGCCCCCACTTTGGGTGAGCTTGTCTTGAGTTTGTCATGTACTTGATTTGATACTGCAATGCAGTTGCTATGTCTTGAACATTGAAAGTTATCGTTGGGGATTGTACTGGGGATTCTTCTTTGGGAAGATGATTAGGCAAAGTCAAATATCGCCAGAATCCATGGAATTGTCGAACAGTCCTTCAGGGAAAAGGAGAGCTTGGATTGAAAGAAACAAAAAGTTAAAATTTGTGACTCAAATGAATGTAGGTGGGAAAAGGCTTTGACGAGGCTAGGTGCAGACTCGAGTCTATGTCGGGATCTAGAAAGTGTATGCTCCTAAATTCTAGAAAGTCAAATCATTAGACCATGACTAATTTTATTTTGTTCAAGCGGTCGGACCTCGAGATGAGGATACCTACATATCCTTGTGGAATCAGACCATTCGTAGTTCTGGATCTGATTTTTTTTTTGTGCCCTAACTTTTGCCTAGGCCGCCCTTTCGTGTTTTCAACCTAGCGGGCTTGGACATACCTTGAAAAAGGAGTTAGGGTTGATGAAAGGTTGAAAGGTTGAAAGGTTTAAGGCTTGAGGTTTAGATGAAGGCTGAATTAGTTAGGATAAGGTAAGGATTGTGGATTAAAGGTTAAGGTCTGATGGATCGAAGGGATTTGCATGAGGGATGGGACTTGTGTGCAAGCCCCCTAGCTTGACTTTTTATTTTGTCTTTGGCTTTTTCTTTTTTTTATTTTTTTCCTTTTTGTCTTGTGCGTTTTCTTTTGCTTTTTTCATTTTTTTCGAACTTTGGATTTTTTCACTCTTTGCTTTTGCCTGGCATTGATATATTTTGATGTAGTAAGGCTTGCACAAAAGTTTGGTTTAGGGTAATGAAAGGTTTGAAGGTTATTTGTGCAGTTTTGATGTTGAAGGGATTATTTGGCTAATGATGGTTTATGAAAGGATGGTTTGTGAAAGGTAATGGAAGGGAGAGGGGAATAACTCCTGATCCAATGTATGTCCTCTTTTTTTTTTTTTTTTCTTCTTCAGATCTTCTTTATTATTATTGTTAGTCAAGTTCATTATGTGATTTGAGTTTCATCATTGAATTAGAAGCATAAATAAGATGATGGAAGGCCAATGAAAATGAAAATGAAAATGCAATTATTTTATTAATCAGAGATAAATAGAACAAGGCTTATTGGAAATAAAAACCTAAATGACAAAAACTTGACAAGGAAGGAAATGAAGGAGCTAGGGGAGGGACTCTCTGACTCAACCTAGAAAACTAGCGTTAAATGCCTAAGCCTTAGCGTTGTTTAGGTGCTACCCCAGGGGTTGCTGCTATTGCTAATTTTTTGCTGCAGGCCGTGGAATTGGCAATATACCGTCTTCAACCATATCCTACAGGTGATTCTTTAAGATCCAACAAGCAGATGTTGGGTGTCCATTCCCTTGGTGGTACTTGCAGTAGGCATTTGGATCCCATCTCTTGGATCTATTCTCGAGAGCAAGATCTGGAGTAGGGCCAATAGGCTGAAGTGCCCCCCTTGCAAGAAGTCTAGTGAAGGCTTCTTGTAAGGACATGCCTAAAGGTGCGAATGTTCTTTGAGGCTTTTGATAGCCTCTCTTTTCAGCAGCTATGGCATTGACCTCATTGCTTTTGGAGCTAAAAGGGCCATTGTTACTCTTCTTGAAAGAGTTGTTGTTGTTGTTGGAACCCTTGTTTTTGTTGGCATGTACCTCTTCTTCAATCAGCAGGCCTACCTTATAGAGCTTCGTGAAAGACTCTATAGGTTGGAACTTGATATGATCCCTATACTTCGGCTGCAGGTTACAGATCACCAGTCGGACTTGATCTTCGTGAGATGGCCTGTTAATCATTTGTGCAGCTTTATCCCTCCATCTGTTAAGGAAGGTGACTAAGTCCTCGTTGGAGTTTTGTTTAGTTAACTCCAACTCACGAAGACCAACGGGAAGCTGAGTATTGTAGATATATTGTTTATGGAACTCTTCTCTGATGTAGTCCCAGTCATTCAACTTGGCCTTGTTCAGTGACCTGAACCACTTGGATGGATGTGCATCCACGGTAAAAGGAAAGACATAAGCAAACAGGTCCTTGCTCATACCCTTGAGAGCCATAGAGATGGAAAACGCTCTCAAGTGGTCATCTGGGTCTTCGACCCCCTTGAATTTTGGGAGGTCACCCAATGTTACCTTTTCAGGGAGTTTCTCTCTTACTTCAGGATCAATGATGTCGTGGCTATGAGCCTGACTCTCGAGTGCAGGAATTGACTGGATTAATTGCTCGAGTTTTTCAAACCTCAGTTCTGTGTTGGTTTTGATCGGTGGCGGAGTGTCGCCTTGCTCGTCTTCCTCAGTGAGCTTCTCCCTTAGTGCCTTGATCTCTTTGTCTTGTTCTTCAAGACGAGAGTTCATCAGTGTGAGTTGAGCCATAATGGCACTAAGTTGTTCATTGGTATCTCCCATTTCGTAAGATGATTCAGAAGAGTCGGGGGATTCGTCTGAAAAAGTTAGGGTGCGCTTGACGAGTCTGGGAGTAGGTCGATCTTGTTGCCTCGCTGTTTTGGACGTTCCCAAGTTATAATCTCATGACTTGTCCTGAACAGAAATCGAATGGACCTCGTGAATTTTAAGAAATAATGTTTTCGAAATGAGAAATGGAGATGAGAAATGGGAAATGGAAGTGGAAGTGGAAATGGAAATGAAATTGAGAAATGAAAATGAAAAGTGATTTTGAAATGGAAATGGCTATGGGTTTTGGGCTAGTATAGACTTGACCATGATGGAGACACGGGCCTAACTATATGCAAATGCAGACATGGACTGGACTGGACTATGCAAGCAGACTGGACTCCACGATTGGGTTTAGGAGAGACTAGCCTTTGAACTTACGGGTGAGCAAGCAGGCTAAACTTTAAGGAAGGTTGCACAATAAGGGACACTATGCTCTTAACTTAAGGCAAGCAGGCTAGACAATTAGACTTTGAACTTACGGGTGAGCAAGTAGGCTAGACAACTAGACTTCAGAGCTTACATTAGACTAAGCGGGCGAGACTCAAATATTGCCTCTGGATTTATGGGATGCTAGACTTTGAACTTACGGGTGAGCAAGCAAGCTAGACAACTAGGAAGGCTAAACTCTTAACTTAAGGTAAGCAGGCTAGACAACTAGACTTTGAACTTACGGGTGAGCAAGCAAGCTAGACGACTAGACTTCGAAACTTACATTAAACTAAGCAGGCTAGACTCAAAAATTGCCTATGGACTTAAGGAATGATATACCTTGAACTTACGGGTGAGCAAGCAGGCTAGACAAAACAATTGCCTATGGACTTAAGGAATGTTTTAAGGGATGAACTTTTATAGTCTGAAGAATAACTAGGGCCTACATGGAGATGCAAACTAGACCTAGGATATGAATTGACATATAGGTTGACTTGGACTGAGAGATGCATTTAGGCTTGATATTGGAGATGGACTAGGATTGGACTTAGAATAGGATAGACTGGGACCAGACTTCACATAAAGATGCAGATGGGCCTAGATTTTGAGATGAACTAGATTTACGTGGGCCTAAGATCCCCTCAATGCTAGTGAATGTATGGACTCAAAATTAGAAGGACCTAATATGAATGCAAAATGGACTCTAATGCATATGGGCCTAGAATGAATGCAAGGAATTGGATTGATTGGATTAAATTGAAGGTGTTTAGAACGGGCTTAGAATTTTCGAAATTCATTTTTGAAAGGAATCCCTTGTTTTATCTTTTGTTAGGAAAAGATGATGGATTGATTTGATTTTTTTTTTTTTGAAATGTCGTGGTATGATGATGATTAGTAAATGCTTTTGAAAAAGAGTAGAATAGAATATGGTGCGGCCGTGCGGGATTGATTTTGAAAAATGTAAGTTTTTGGACTTGATTGAATATGGTAAGGTAGGATTGACAGGGAAGATTAGTTGAACAGTAAGGAGGAAATGGGAAGAGGTAGACATGCATGACAACTCTAACTCTACAATGACCCGTTAGATGCATTTTTTTTAGGACAGACTTGACCTTGCATGAAAAGACTAACCCTTTTTTGAATATTATACTGATGCAAACTTGCTATCTTAGACTCGAACAAAGGTCAAAAGATCAATTAGCATGGGATGAATAGGCTGCGTGGCACGCAACTGGTGCGCGCGGCGCACAACCTATGCGTCTGGCGCGGGATCATCGCGCCAGGCGCAACATAATGCGTTTGGCACAATGCTCTGTGACACGCGTATTGATAAATTGACGAAGGTTCGGGCGAAAACGACGATTTGTTTTAGACGCGATTTGCAATAATTTCGGGCGTAAAGCATATTAGAAGGCAAAAATTGCAATCGCAGGCAAATGTCATATAACATGGATGCAAAAGTTCTCAACCTAAAGTCTAGTTCTACATTCAACTATTGGTCAGGTTTAGGTTAAGGCTTAAAAGGTCCATGACTAAGAGATTGATCCCACGCTTTGTACCCCTGCTTAAAGAGGTGGCCACGTGTAAGACGCACTCCAGTCTCAAGTTAGAAACAAGAGAACAATGCCATGGTTGGGTAGGTTTGCTTATAACTAAGATCCAACACTATCGCTCAGGAAGCTTTTTGGAAGGACAAAGCGCAAACCCCCCAAATGCATAAACCTAATCGGATATAGGAAAATTATAGGCGTGTTTTTATTTCGCCTACGTGGTGTGAGTGCGTATTAGATTTGACTACCCCACTGTTAAAGTTTTATTGAAAATTGTTTTGAAAGAAGTCGCCAACAATTCTTTTTAGGAAGAATCATAAACCTAATTGGATATAGGAAAATCATAGGGACAAATTATCCAATGTAGATTTCCCCGTCCTGACTCCATAGATGGTCAAAATGAACCAAAGATTGAGTTCGGGGGTGACCTCACACATAACACATGTGCTAATGAGGCAATATAAATTGTCCTTATGGTGGCTGAACATTAGCCATGCATATGCAAACCTGTATATTATTGTAAGGCATAAAAATAAGAATGAATCGTATTTTTCAAGTTTCACCCACTCATTTAAAAAATTAATTTTTTAAAATCCTCCCCAGTGAAGTCGCCAAATTGTAGGCGTGTTTTTATTTCGCCTACGCGGTGTGATCGCGTATTAGATTTGACTACCCCATCGTTAAGATTTTATTGTAAATTGTTTTGTATTGAAAGAAGTCGCCAACAATTCTTTTTAGGAAGAATCATAAGCCTAATTGGATATAGGAAAATCATAGGGACAAATTATCCAATGTAGATTTCCCCGTCATGACTCCATAGATGGTCAAAATAAACCAAAGATCGAGTTCGGGGGTGAGGGTACGAATATAGTCATAATGAACCACATTCGCCCAAAGTTGGCCTCTACTAAATATCGATTCATTGCAGGTTTTATTGTAGGAACATATAGATGCATATAGCGGAATTTCAGGAAACAAATTTCCTAACATCTATCACAAGATCGCATGCATAACATAAATATGAATCATATTATAAGGAAAAGAATGTACAACCTTTGTAGCGTGTTTTCCACTGGATTGCAAGTGCTAGAGATCAAAGAACATCAATTGATGTCCCTCTATGTAGTCCACGAGCACCAATGAATTCCCACGTTTGCTAGAACGGAAGAGGATGAACAGATTTCACTCTCTTGCTTTTTAGGGAGGGTGGCCGGATTTTCCAAGGGGAAATAATAGGGTTTTTCTCTCTCTTTTCAGTTTGAAAGTTACTGTCAAATTGAACATTCTATTCCTCTCTCCTATTATAACCTTTTATAATAGTAGGAGAATAAAATAAGAGAGAGACCTAACCTAACCCTAATTTCTCCTATTGGCCGGTTTCCTTACTTTAATTAGTTACTACAATGTGTGACCTCATAGGATTAGGTTAACTTAGTTGTAGGTTCAATCAATATTGTTCTACTAACCAACATTTATTCTCTAGCAAGTAAATGTGATTACTAAACTAACGTAATTAATTATCTCTATATTAATTCCTTTTATATTTAGTAATTGCCGGGATGTCTAAGGACATATTCCTTCAATCTCCCACTTGTTCGAAGACAAGAGCGCAATGCTAAATTCCTTAAGTCACTTAATGCCAAATTTGATAACACCATGTTATTCTCAAATTTATGTTCCTTGATCGCTGAGTTCGAATTGCTCAAATAAGGATTAACTCTTTAATCCTATTCCGCATGGCCATGCAATTTTCGAGTTCTCGCTCATCAAGAGGCCCAGACACCATTCCTATTTAATAGGAGGACTTATCCACTCTTGTATGACCATAACTCCCACTCAATTCTTAGCCCACCTGATCACTGCCTTTATACCCTCCTTTTACGGCGCGACGTTTAACAGTGTCAAAGTTAAACTAATTATGTTGTGGTTTTTAAGACATACTCATGTCTAAGGAATCCACTAAATATAGTAGTTCGATTCTACTTTTATAATCTAATTAGGTCAAGTCTCAATGTATCAACTATACATCCATATAATCAATTAGACATCTCTATGTCTCCATAGCCCATGGAACTGCGCTATCAATTAATTATATAATAGTCTTTTAAATAAATCACTTATGTCCAATTTAGTGATTTAGACTAGGGACTTTAAATAAATTGTGATTTTCAGTTCACTTTATAGGGTTCCAATATCAAAACGTTTTCGATAATCCTATTTGAAAACACAAATTATTTGGACATTTTATTTAATACTAAACCAAATAATTAAATAAGAACGGAATTTTATTGATAAACATTACAAAGCATAATAAATGTCTTTACAATTGTAAACATGAAGTAAACAACCTAAAGCCATTCTCCCATATGCTTAAGCCCCATAGACCTAGTATGACACTCATGCTTAGGTTGAGCAAGCGGTTTAGTCAGAGGATCTGCTACGTTATCCTCAGTATGAACCTTGCTTACTTTCACATCCTCTCTACCAACGATTTCTCGAATGAGATGGAATTTCCTGAGCACATGTTTAGACCTTTGATGCGATCTGGGTTCCTTAGACTGAGCAATGGCACCATTGTTGTCACAATACAACTCAATGCCACTCTCAATGCTAGGAACTACACCAAGCTCACCAATGAACTTTTTGGTCCAAACAGCTTCCTTTGCTGCATCAGCTGCTGCAATATACTCAGCCTCTGTTGTAGAATCCGCGATGGTACTCTGCTTAGAGCTCTTCCAGCTCACAACTCCTCCATTGAGACAAAATATGAAACCAGATTGAGATCGGAAATCATCTTTGTTACTCTGGAAGCTTGCATCGGTGTATCCAGTAACAACCAACACATCATCTCCACCTTAAACCAAAAAGTTATCCTTAGTCTTTTGCAAGTACTTAAGGATGTTTTTCGCTGCAATCCAGTGCACATCTCCTGGATTTGACTGGTATCTGCTGCATATACTCAAAGCATATGCAACATCCGGTCGAGTGCATATCATGGCATACATAATGGATCCTACAGAAGAAGCATAGGGAACATTACTCATACGCTTGACCTCATCAGGACTCGAAGGACACTGAGTCTTGCCAAGTGCAATGCCATGTTGCATGGGAATAAAACCTCTCTTGGAGTTTTCCAGCTTGAACCTTGCAAGAACCTTATCAATATAAGTCTCTTGACTAAGTCCAATCAGCCTTTTCGACCTATCTCTATAGATCTTTATTCCCAATATGTACTTAGCCTCTCCTAGGTCTTTCATAAAGAAACAATTTTTAAGCCATTCCATGACTGACTCAAGCATGGTCTTATCATTTCCTATGAGAAGTATGTCGTCCACATACAAGACTAGAAAAGTAATACTACTCCCACTTAACTTCTTGTATACACAAGATTCCTCTTCATTTCTGAGAAAGCCAAATTTCTTGACTGCCTCATCAAATCTGAGATTCCAACTCCTTGATGCTTGCTTTAGTCCATAAATGGACTTCTTAAGCTTGTATACCCTCCCTGGATTTTCTGGATCTTCAAAACCTTGAGGTTGTGTCATGTACACATCCTCTTTCAAGAACCCATTCAAGAAAGCGGTTTTGACATCCATCTGCCATATTTCATAGTCATGAAAGGCAGCAATCACAAGGATTATCCTAATGGACTTCAGCATGGCTACTGGTGAGAAGGTTTCATCATAGTCAATACCATGAATTTGTTTGAAACCTTTCGCCACCAACCTTGCTTTGAAAACACTAATATTTCCATCCTTGTCTGTTTTCAACTTGAAAATCCATTTGCATCCAATGGGTTTTACCCCATCAGGCAAATCAACCAAGTCCCATACTTGATTTTCAGACATGGAATCCATTTCAGATTTCATGGCCTCAAGCCATCTTTCGGAGTATTGGCTCTCCAAAGCATCTTTGTAGCTAGTAGGTTCTTCTGATTCTAAAATCGTTATTTCAGAACTTTCAGTCAAAAGGAAATCAATATATCTCTTTGACGGAATGATGGTCCTACTAGACCAACGTTGGGGAACAACAGAAGAAGTTTCTACCTCACTAGGTTGAGTGACTTCGCATGGAGTATCTCCAAGTGGGACGGTAGGAGGTACGTGAATCGAATGCACCACCTCCTGAGCATTTTCATGCCGGGCCGCCTCTGATGAGGTGTTAACCTCATCCATTTGTTGCTCATCTCGAACTTCTTCGAGATATACATTTCTCCCACTTGTTTTTCTGGAAATAAACTCCTTTTCCAGAAAGACACCATTACGTGCAACAAACACTTTGTTTTTGCTTTGGTTGTAGAAGTAGTATCCCTTAGTCTCTTTTGGGTAACCCATAAAAAGACATTTATTGGATATGGGTGAAAGCTTATCAGAAAGTAAACATTTTACATAAGCTTCAGAACCCCATATCCTAAGAAAAGACAATTTTGGAACGTTTCCTGTCCACATTTCATATGGTGTCTTTTCCACTACTTTGGATGGTGCTTTGTTATGTATGAACGCCGCTGTTTCAAGCGCAAATCCCCATAATGAAATAGAAAGATCAGCAAGACTCATCATGGATCGAACCATATCAAATAGAGTTCGATTCCTTCTTTCAGAAACGCCATTTAATTGTGGTGTTCCTGGTGGAGTCCATTGTGAAAGTATTCCACAATCCTTCAAATGATCACCAAATTCTTGAGATAAATATTCATCACCACGATCGGATTGTAATACCTTAATTTTCTTCCCAAGTTGGTTTTGTACTTCATTCTGGAATTCCTTAATTTTTTCAAAGGATTCCGACTTATGCCGCATGAGGTAAACATATCCAAATCTGCTCACATCATCGGTAAAAGTAATGAAGTAACTGTACCCTCCCCTAGCCAACGTACTCATAGGTCCACACACATCCGTATGTATGAGGGCTAAAAGGTCATTGGCCCTTTCACTTGAACCTGTGAAAGGAGACTTTGTCATTTTCCCCATCAAGCAAAACTCACAAGTATCAAATGATTCGAAATCAAATGATTTGAGAATTCCATCTTTATGAAGTTTCTCAATGCGCTTTGAGCTTGTGTGGCCTAATCGACAATGCCATAGGTATGTAGGGTTTGAATAATTTGCTTTATGTTTCTTGCTGTCTATGTTATAGATGTGGGTTTCTAAGTCTAGCACATATAAACCATTTGATAACTTAGCGGAGACATAGAACATATCATTCAAATACGCAGAACAACAATTGTTCTTTATTGTAAATGAATAACCTTCGGAATCCAAAACAGGAATCGAAATAATGTTCTTTGTGATAGCAGGAACATAATAACAATTATTAAGTTCTAAAAATAATCCTGAAGGTAAAAGCAGACTATATACTCCCACTGCCAATGTAGCAACTCGTGCTCCATTGCCAACGCGAAGATCTACTTCTCCCTTTCCCAATGTTCTACTTCTTTTGAGGCCTTGCATATTACAAATAATGTGCGAGCCACAAGCGGTATCAAATACCCAAGAAGCAGAAGTTGCTAAGATAACTTCTATAACATACATATCTGAAATAGAAACCCCTTTCTTTTGATCCTTCAGATACTTGGGACAACTACTTTTCCAATGACCAACCTTGTTACAGGTGTAACAATAGTGCTCATCAGCAACTTTTGGTTTTGGTGTAGTCTTTTGCTTTTCAGAAGTTTCAGACTTAGCAACTTGTTTGCTTTCATCCTTCTTAATAGCAATCCCAATCCTATTGAGCGATTGCCCTTTACTAACCATAAGAACATCCTCATATTCTTTTCTAGGCTGGTTAGGGATGTTCCGCTCATTCTGAGTTAGCCTTTCATGTATCTCTTGCATCGTTGCTTCCTCCCCTTGCATGTGAAAGTCGTTGAACTTATCAGTTCTGAGAACGATTCTCAATTCCCTTTCACTTGCAATGAAACGTTCAACATTCATTTTGTCCTTCGAAAGGACGGAGCGCAAATTACAAGTAGAATTGTTGGTGTTGATATTGTTGTTACTAGACATAATTACTACAACAAATAATAAAGCAAGATTCAATCAATGTTTATCAAGAAAGCAATAATTAAACAAATTTTAATTACTACTACCCTTTGTTCAAAATGAAAGTCCCCTATTGAATAAAGAAATAACCAAGATCCCCTCCCACTACAATCAAACGGACTTTGGCCCTGCCTTTAATAGTAGTTGAGGTAAGTAAACACTTTACTAATTATGACTAATTATAATTCTTGGTAGACAGGTTAACAACTCCTTGTTTACTCGTATCTCTTAGCTTCAAAACCCAAAACTTTGTCTTTTGATGATTTTGTTGAGTTAAACCAAACATTAACATGTATGTTTCAAAAACCTACCCTACTATCCCCGGAACTATGAGCAACACCCTGCTTTGGCAGAACCTATTACTCATGATCTATGGTTTTATAGGTGTTGTTTGGAAAAGCAATTAAACTCAATATTACATGTTGGGGACCTAAGTTTACTATGTTGGTTAATTAAAAGTGAACACATAACAAAAATAACCACACATATAAACTTAAACAAGCATTTAAACATGTTAAACGCATAAATAAATATAAGCATAATTAAAAGTGATCCTAGTATGGCCCCTAAACCTAGGAAAACTAGTCTTCATGAATTCCTCCTTGAATCTTTATGGATCTCCATCCTTGATTCTCCATGGAACTTCATTCTTGATTACATATCATTTATAATTTAAATAACTGAAATTTAAATTACAAAAATACAAACGATACGCTGATCGTATTTGAATTACATAAAATTTAACGATGCGCAGATCGTATTTCTATCCTAGTTTTGGGCCATACTAGTCACAACATGCAAAATATAATATCATACATATTACATTAAACATCCACACATTTATAATATCAAATAAAATAAACACAATCTATTTACTTATTAACAATTAATAAGCAAATACAACTTTCCATAATAATTATAAAACTTAACAAATTTAAGCTAGAAATTATTTAGAGAACTTTATTATTTTAATTCAATTACTCATTTAAACATGGCAATAATCATTATTATTCACAAATTTGCAAAATAGGAAACTTTTGGATTTATGCTCAACTTTAGAAAATCAGATTTTCCTAAAAACAATTTTTGTTATTAATAATTAAGGGTTGACTTTTGACCGTTGACCAGCAGCACAAAAGCTGCCAGTCAAAAGCCAAACTTCAAAACCCATAAAACTTCACGAGGCTAGCAACACAATGGCTGCCAACCCCCTTCCCCGCCAGCAAAACGCCAGCACTGCACACCCATCTCACGGCACCGGCCAGCAGTCATCACCGCCGGCCAGACCACACCGCGTGGCGGACCTCAACAAACCGCCGTTCATCGCAGCCGACAGCAAAGCCGACCAACAACCGCGAGCAAGCTCGACTGGTCGCACTGACTAACCCAGCCAGCAAGGCCGCCACCTCGCGCGCCGTTGTCCCTAAACTCGCAGACCCAACTCTTCCCTCCACCGTGGCTCCACCGGTGCAGGTGGCGCCACCCAGCCGTGGTGGGCAAATTCTTTGAATTTTGTAACAATTTACAAAATTTCCATTTAATCTTTAACAAACAATTTATTTAAAGATTTAGGATTTAATTAGGTTTTAAAAATCCGAAAATTATGGCAAAAATTATGAATCACTTAACAGACTTAAACAAAATTTTAGATTTGTTAAGATTAGATTTTCAATGCTTAATCTATATTAAACATTAAATCTAACAAAAAATTCAAAATTTGGGCAAAAATTAAATTATCTCCAATAATTCAGAAAATTAACAATTAAATTCCAAAAATTTCGAAAATAATTTTTATGGTGATCTACTGAATTATCTTAACAAATAAAATCAAATATTTTAATTGTTATCCTTAAATTCTATGAATAATCAAATTAAACATAAAATTTAACCAAAATTCATAAATAATATGATAAAATTCAAAAATTAGTGGGAAAAATAATCAAATTATTTTCAGCCATCATATTATTCTAGATATATGTGGGTGATTAACATTAGATTTATTTAACAAATTAAAAATCAAATCTTTAATTGTTAACAAATTATTTCAATGATTAATCGAATTAAACATAAATAATTTTAAATCTAACAAAAATATTTATAAAAATCCGAAAATTTTAGAGTGAATTAAACAATTTATTTCGTCCCTCATATAAAAAATTCGGACCTTAATAAAAATATTTGAGCATAAATCACAATTAAATTAATTATTTACAATTTCCAATCAATTAATATCAAATATCAATTATGCAAATTCAATCCATAAATAAATCCTCCCTTAATTGAATAAAAATAATAATTTGCATACAATTATATGATCATATGAATATTATGAATTAGGCAAAACTGATACCACTGTAGGAACATATAGATGCATATAGCGGAATTTCAGGAAAAAAATTTCCTAACATCTACCACAAGATCGCATGCATAACATAAATATGAATCATATTATAAGGAAAAGAATGTACAACCTTTGTAGCGTGTTTTTCACAGGATTGCAAGTGCTAGAGATCAAAGAACAGCAATTGATGTCCCTCTATTTAGTACACGAGCACCAATTGAATTCCCACGTTTGCTAGAACGGAAGAGGATGAACAGATTTCACTCTCTTGCTTTTAAGGGAGGGTGGCCGGAGTTTTCAAAGGGAAATAATAGGGTTTTTCTCTCTCTTTTCAGTTTGAAAGTTACTGTCAAATTGAACGTTCTATTCCTCTCTCCTATTATAACCTTTTATAATAGTAGGAAAATAAAATAAGAGAGAGACCTAACCTAACCCTAATTTCTCCTATTGGCCGGTTTCCTCACTTCAATTAGTTACTACAATGTGTGACCTCATAGGATTAGGTTAACTTAGTTGTAGGTTCAATCAATATTGTTCTACTAACCAACATTTATTCTCTAGCAAGTAAATGTGATTACTAAACTAACATAATTAATTATCTCTATAATAATTCCTTTTATATTTAGTAATTGCCGGGATGTCTAAGGACATATTCCTTCATTTATGCCAAAGGATAACCATATAATGTTTTAAACACCCTAAAAATATTTAGTCTAAATTGGTTCAGGAAACACATAAAAAGACTAATTTTTAGTGACAAGTTATTATGCAATCAATATTACAGGGAACCTAGCAAGTTGTCCAAATTAATCTGATTTATATTAGAACAGTTCTTTAGGTCTTTGATTAGCAAAAAGAACATGTGGGGGTGATAAAAGCAATAAAGCAGGGACAATCATATAATATGCATATAACAATCAGGCAGGCATATAATATACGAAGGCATTGAATAATAATAAAATAAAATAAAAGAAAGTATAGAAAAAGGGTCAGAATATACAGTATAGCGATTTTATATTAAAGATCTACAACTGGAAAGAAAATTGTTAGTAACTTCAATATAAAAATAATTTATTTAAGGACCCTCAAGATTATACCGTGGCTTGGGATTGCGAGATTGACAACCTTCGGAACGAGCAATCGTGAAGCCTGAAAATCTGAATGTATGAAAGTATGTAGATTGAATGTGTTTTGTGTTTGAAAGTATGAATTTTGTAGGGAAGTTTTATAGTTCGTCGAGAGGTTCGTAAAGTATTCGTAGAGTGCTATGTGAAAAATCCGTTCTTCAATCTGTTAGGAAATCAGGCCTATTTATAGGGAAAACGGTACTGCGCCTCACGCGCTAGCTGCGTCTGGCGCAGCTGACGTGGCAAGCGTATGACGCGACATGCCCAGTAAAAAGCGTACACGTGGTACGCGCTTTGAAAAAGATAAGAAAGAAACCTGCGCTTCACGCATAGCTGTGCGCCAAACGCACGACACAGTGTGTAGCACCGTGCCACGTGTCAGGAAAAGCTGGGCCTGATGCAGCAAGGTGCGCCAGGCGCAAGGCTGTGCGCGAAGCGCACGGTGGTGCGCCAGACGTACCAGCCACGCCTTTGCCAGCCTTTTTTAAAACGCGTTTTAAAAGATTTTCTTTTATCCTTTAATTCCGGAATCTGATTTTACGGGATAAAATTTGATTTTGACTTAAAAAATATATCATTTGAAAATATTTATTTATTAAAATAAATCAATTAATTATCAATTAATTGGGCTTTTCAAAGAATTGGGCTCAAATACAATTAATTATCATGATTAATTAATTGGGCTTTAAAATAGGACTTTAACACTTTTCGAATTAGTTTTGAATGGCTCTTCGGACTGCTCTGCCCTTGGATCGGACCAATTAAGACCACGATATGTTTCATCATCGGATCCTTAAATGGGGAGACACGATTATGTGTCTACACCCACGTTCAACGTTTAACTCAACCGATCATAAGATATGAGAGTTATGGGTCAACTACACTTCCGCTACGCTACTCTGATCAACGAAATCACATAAACACATAAGTACACAGAAATAGAAACATAAAATAAACATGCAACACAGCTTGGTTCAATATACTTAAAGTTTATCTGATCCATTAAACCTATTTACAACTCTTACGCCACGATATGAAGATCCTAGTGCACCCGAGAGCAACCATGCTCTGATACCATTTGTAACAGGCGGTCATTCTCGACCAGCTTACAGAGGATTAATGCACAATGGAATTAAATAAGGAATCTGGTCGAGCCGACCAACCGCTACCATCACACTCACTGAACTATATCTGAGAATGTGGAAACCAAAAATACAAATCTAATTCAATTAGAATTAACTATTACAACGCCTTGATTCTCATACACTATCATAATAAATTCCTCTACAAAATCCGATACAGTTTCCTTTGAAAATAGAACAACCCTAAAGCAGGAAATCATTTAAACCTGCCCACAATCTTAATCAAGTAAATTATTCCCAATTCCAATACCCAACAGTCTCAACGCTTTCACGGAGCAACACCAAGAGAGAATCAAGCGCATTAACAACTCTTAAATGTAAAAATGGAAAACAACTAATTAACGACTAATTATTACAAGATTGAGCGACCTCGCTTCGAAATACAAATTAATTCTAATATTGGTACTTCTAGTAATCTGAACCCTTCAACGTCAGCGTACATAAAATCTTAAACTGCAACAGATAGAACACTGCCACCCACCAAGTGATTGGTCATAAAAATGACAAAACAAAATGTACACACATCAGCAAAGCTTAGTACTAACCCATTAAATAAATTTAAAACATGCTTTGGTGCTCCTTTACTTGAAAACGATTCAATCACAGTTACAACAATAATAACAACAACAATAACAAAATCATTAACAATAGCAACAACTACAAATGCTTTAAACTTGTCAACCAATAACCTTGGTGACTTCACGGTTCCTTACGGAACAATCTTTACAACAAACATGCTTTATACTTGTCATCCAATACTCTTGGAGACATCACAATTCTTTCATAATAGCATCACATGCTTTAAAATTGTCATCAAATACCCTTGGAGACCTCATAGTTTCAGCGGAACAATCTTTATTCCTCTCCATCAGTTCTTTTACAGATATTCATATACTTTACGTTACTTTAACACAATCATTTGGCAATAGGTAAGGGAACGACGCGAAGGTAGCAACACACCAGATTGCAGACACATCGCTTATCGAGGAACACCTTCCCATCTTATAATAAGGCTTACCGTAGTCTTTAGTGTATACACCCCTTGAAGCAACCCACCAGAGGTAATACTTCCAATGCGACTCTCATAATACCCCACCAGAGGGTTTCCCCTTAAGACACTCCACCAGAGAGTAATCCTTAAGGTGCTTAGGGTCGACCACCAGAGAAGCCCTAAGCCTTTCGTCATGTGTTCATAATCTTTGAGGGGCCCACCAGAAGCTATCCTCATTGGCTCCTTGTAAACTTTGCCATTCTTTCACTTTACATGATTAGTTCTTTAATCACTTTTCATTTCCAAAAATTCAATTCGAAATCAACTTAACAAATGAAACCATGAACCATAAGACAAATACGCAATCCATATCCAATAAAACAAGGTTCATGCTATAACATAAGTTAGATTCCAATTTATTAGAGTTAACAACCCACTCAACCAAAGAACTGAGGCTTAGCCTCCACTTATACTTACTTACATATCTCGTTATTATTACTTTTAGTAAACACTAATCGAACCACCAGATTTTATTATATTAATCCACCTATAAGTAATAAACTCAAATCCCTTTCTAAACACGGCCTCAATAATTTATTCCACACTTAATTAAACTATCTCCATATCTTTAACAATGATTACTTAATCCTTAGTCTGAGCTCATGTGAGGCAACTAATTAAGTTAATTCACTTTTAAAGTCTACTCAAATAATTATTCTTTAGAACACCATTGAATAATTCGACTCATACACTATGCTCTTTTAGTAACTAATTATTTTAATCCATTAATACATCTTAGTAAATACTTTCATCGAACTAAACCTCTTCTAAGAACTTTACTGAACCAATTTTAGAAAACCACCTATCGATGTAACTGGGTCCCCTATAGAATAAATTGTAATCTTATATTCAACTTAGTGATTGAAACGGATATATTAACATCTTTCATTGGACGTTAACCACCAATCCCACATTATTATACGTTATTATATAGGAACCATATGTTGCTACGCTAGCTAGAATCAATCTCCAAATTTTAATAATATTACTCCAATGTATGAATGATTAGTCTACCCTTTTAATCACTTGATCCTATACTTAATTATAAATCTCCAAGATAAATGAAACTTGATTCTCAACTTTAAATTATAGTCCATATACTTTTCTAAAAATCATCTCAAATACAATACAACAATAATTAATAGATATTAGCACAATTAAAACAAAGAGACCTATAACCATAGTTTCTTAGCTAGCATTCCTTGATTGATCTCATATATTAACAACCTAAACCACCCACTAGATAAACTCATAATCACACCATTACATAAGATAACACTATCATAATTTAGTTAATGAACCAATTGCTAATTAACATATAATGAGAACTCTTTTAGCAAATTGATAATAGAATAAAAGAAACTTCTGAAGTAAAGATAATTAAATTATAGAATCATGACCCTACAACTGATTTTAGACTCAACAATATCATTTAAACAGCAAAAACCAAGAACAACCACAATAACCACGAGGAGCAACTACTACAGTAATAACAACAACCACAATAGAACAACAACAACAACTAACAACAACAACCAAGAACAACAACCAACAGCAACAACAACAATATAACACAGCAACAATAACCCCAACAACTACAACTCATTAACAAGGGCAGCAATAACTAGGGGTGTTCAAAATATCCGATCCGGGCGATCCGATTTTTCGGATATCCGATCTGCTTTTTTTGTTTTCGGATATTTCGGATCGGATATCCGAAAATTTTCAGATCGGATATCCGAAAATTTTCAGATCGGATACGGATCGGATTTTTAAAGTTTCGGATATCCGAAAATATCCGAAATATGGGAATTTTTCGGTATTTTTCTGATATTTTTGGATATCCGATCCGAAATATCCGTTTTTAAAGCTGGATATTTGAAATATTCGATGATCCGATCCGATTCGGAACATATTTTAAGAACTTTTCATTTGAAAATTTCAATTTTTTTTAGTTTTTGGATATCCGATGATCCGATCCGAAATTTCGGATATCCGATCCGATCCGAAATTTTCCGGATCGGATTCGGATCGCATTTTTCCAGATCCGAAATTTTCGGATATCCGAAATGAACACCCCTAGCAATAACAACAAGAGAACAACAACGACAACAACCAACAACTTTCAACACAAGGGAAAGTACCTCCGGTACTTTGCGAACCACCAACCAAGGCGGCAGAATGGTGGCAACACCATCAAAGGAGAGAGAGGGGACGAGCAGCGTCGACAGAGGACAGAGAGAAGCAGACGCAGCAACAACAACGACGAATCAGCATCGAAGAGAGAAGAGAGAACCGAGTAGCGACAACAGCACACGCGGCGAGCACGACTTCGCCAGAGTACCGACCGCAACACTTGCATGCGTGGCAGAAACAACACAACCACACCGACACGAACGAAGGAGAGAAAACAAGGGTAGCAGCACCACACGCAAACCATGAACAGAGGAAGGAGAATCCGAGTAGCTCGCGCAGCTCCGGCGAGGAGAGAGACGGCAGCGGTGCCGAAGGAGAGGAAGAGATACTCGCGGGAGAGAGAAATCAAAATGGGGGTTTTGGGATTCTTGAAAGGGAACTTCAATTACTCACTTGATGTAATCAGATAACAAAGGAATTTGGAGAGTTTGACACACAGCACATCTAAGCAATGCTCTGGCTTCTTGGCTAGAAGGCACGAAGTAAGGAAGAAGATGAAGCAGGACTTTGGCTCCAAAAGAAGGACGCACGGGGAGAGAGATAAATTAGAATTTGCTTCCTCTAGTCTTGGGTATAACACCTATATCAAATAGACTCATATAATTAAAGACTAAAATAAATTTGACTTAGTAAGTCAGCAAATCTTTTTATAAATAACTTTCATATATGATAATAAAACAAACAATATGAGAACTCCAAATTATTCAAACTCATCTCGAAAATATAATATTATAGTTAAGCCATCATAATATTAGCTTGGGCATAATCACACATTAAAATATTGTTTACTACATATAAAATAAAATATAATATTAGCACCAATAAAATAATAGAAGATTGTAAGTAAATATAATATTCATATTTTACCTCAAATAAATAAGAGTATTTAATATATAATTTGGCTAATTATAATTAACAATAAATAAGACAGTTTAGAAATCAGGGCTATTACACCACTAGTCCAGGATCGTTTTGTAGGTTATGCTTCTGCTGCAAGAGAATGTGATTTGAGGATTATTTAATGATAATTATTGAGATTTGTGAATGCTAAGTGTTATTAGCTAGTAGCTCGGAAATGTGGGCTGTTACAACAACAGTGTCGCTTGCTGCACAATAGAGTCACTCCTAGCGCATCGTCCTTGTGTGCAGTGCATTTCTGCTTTTTTTTTTCCCGAAGTTCACTTTTTATTTTAAATAACCATTTTGACTTATCTTTTATCAAAAGTTATCAAGAATAACGAATTTTAAATCATTAAATTTGATTTTATGAAAAGGTTTATTTTAAATTTAATTAATTATCAAGAACAATTAATTGGGTTTCAAAATTAAATTTTCTTTTAAATGGCTTAAAAATATATTTGGACTCAAAAAGGATTTTGGACAAGGTTTTTGATTGCTCCTGTTTAGTCCAGACCAAGTAGGACAACGATATGTTTCATCATTGGGTACTTAATTAGGGAGACACGATTACGTGTTTACAATTATCGTGGGAGATTTTGTTGGATTCTTGACAATTTACAATATTATAATTTGAAATTTTCATAATTTTTACTATTATATAATAAAAGATATTAATGGTCAAAGTAGTGCATTGGAGACCGTGTGAACAAACAAATGGGAAGATCTGTAAAGAACGGAGGAAGCATAAAGTAGAGGGAGTGGTAAAATGATATTTTATTGTAATTTAAATTTTCTGTGTATGGAATTTCGAATCAAATCTTAACCGCGGAAGAATATAATAGACCATAAAGCAAATATATAAATAAAGAACGGTAACATCTATAGAAACTATATATGGATATCAAATTAGTGTTGTATATTTTCATTAAATTTTATCGGTGAAAATGCTCGATATTATGTAATTATAAAATACAATGTGAAAATATTATTATAAGCAACATATTAAGTGCTTTATATGCTGGAATCGAACTTGCGGCCTTGTGGTTATAAAAATGATAACATCATTTCTAAACAGAATAATTATTGTTTAAAAGTTATAAGAAATTTGAAAATTATAACTTGCAAATAACAACACATTAATTGAAGTCTTAATTAGGAATTTAAAAAAACAACACGTTAATTATCATCATAGCTTCCAAAACGTGTCCAAATGTGCTTGACAAGATCCGCCTTGAGTTAATGATGCATTTGTCTATCCCGGATGGCTACATCCCTTGCGAGATATGATTGAAAATCTTGAGCATGCCCATGTTGAACGTCCTCACCAACACGTGGTGAAAAATCATCTTCGGGAAAGTTTCGCGAGTACGTGTGTCTCTCATCTTCAACAATCATATTATGCAATATAATACACGCTTCTATAATGTCATGGAGTTTAATTTTATGCCAACACTGACCTGGTCCACGAACTATTGCAAAAACGACCTTGAAGTACACCAAATGCTCTCTCCATATTTTTTCTTGCACTTTCATGCTTACGTTTGAAACATATTCTTTTGGGGTCTTGAGGGTGTTGAAAGCTTTTGTCCACTGCAACGCATTCAAGATATATACCATCTGTAAGATAGTACCCCATATTGTAATCACTACCATTAATGGTGAAATGAACTTCAGGAGCAACTCCTTGTCACCTCTACTGAAATAAGTTTGATCTACTCAAGACATTAATGTCGTTGTTCGAACCAACCACACCAAAAAACGCATGCCATATCCAAAAGTCCACCGAGGCGACTGCTTCAAGCATTATTGTAGGATGTCCATAATCACCTTGTGTGTATTGACCTTTCCATGTGACCGCGCAATTTTTCCAAGCCCAATGCATGCAATCAAGACTACCAAGCATGCCAGGAAAACCATGACACTCTTCATGCAACTTTAGCAATTGCTGAACATCATCATAAGTCGGTTTTCTCATGTAAACCCCTCCAAAACATCAGTAATAGTACGACAAAATTTAAATAAACATTCAATAGCAGTGCTCTCACCGATTTGAATATACTCATCAAGAGCATCAGCATGGGTTGTATAAGCAAGTACGCGAATAGCTGCGGTGCATTTCTGAAGTGGAGACAAACCTACTATGTTAGCTGAATCACTCTTTTGTTTGAAAAATCATGACTTACTTTGAAGGGATTCTACTATTCGCATGAACACTTCCCTCCTCATTTGAAACTGTCTACGAAACGTAGACTATGGATATACGGCTTCTGGAGAAAAGTAGTTTTGGTAAAGACGTGCTGAAGCAGATTCGCTTAGTTCAGCGACATTGTCTAGCAACTTAAATTCAACTACTCACTCCAATGGTTGGGATAATTGCTTAACATTTTTTTATTTGCTAGCAACTATTCACTTGAAGTTATCTCACTTTATCTTGCTTCACTCAAAGCTTCTCTCATACAGGACTTCACTCAAAATCCCGTACACCAAAACCAAAATTACAATGATAAAAAACTTAGTGGAATAGAGTAAGAACGCAAAGGAATGAATGGCTTTATAAGAGAATGAAGCTACTGACACTTTAATTAGTTAAACTCACTTAATCACACTTAGTCAGACACACATTGGAACTTAATTAGACTTATGTATATATAGTAGTCATCAAGATAAACGTGGGATTAAAACATGTGTTAGTTGTGAAAACATTTTTCCCATGATGTTCCTTACCTAGAGGAAAATGTTCCATTATCTCCACAAACACCACGTTCAATTAGAACGTGTGTAACAGATTGATATTGCTTCCTAAAATCTAGCATTTACTTGTCCAACAATCTTAAATATGGTTTTTAGTTAAACACTATTTTAATTAATAAAATCAAAAAATTAAATCCTTTTATCAAATAATATATTAAAGAGATTTTCTTGTAAAACTGAAAATGATTTTAAAAATAGAATAAAGATAAAATCTTTTCCATAAAGATTTTCCTTTAAAGCATATTTTAATCATATAAAATCGTTTTCCTAAATTTTAGCGTTTAATATCTCAACAAACATTAATTAACTGTTGCACACTATTTCACACGCCTAGTTCCTTTAACTACTACTTAGTTTCTTTAAGTTAAATTAACAGTACCAGCACGTCTGTTCCTCACAGAGGAACAGACCGACATTCTCTTTTAACTTAGCCATTGTTCCTTACCACAACTTACTCGTTCCTTACATTGGAACTAAAAGATAAAAGCCCCGCTTGTTTCTTTTGCTCCAATGCATCTCCAATCACTTCCTTGAGAATCTTCACTTAGTCTTCAAAATCCAAACTTGATTTCTTCCTTAGACTTAGTATTCTATTTGCTCAATGCATTGATACATTGCATATCTCATTCACTCAACAATTTGTTAGTTTATAACTTAGTTTGCATTTTTTTTCCTTTGTCATCATCAAAACTAGGGTTCAACAATTTCCCCCTTTTTGTTGATGACAATAAAGGTTCAAACTAAGGAAGATAAAAACAACAGATAAAATAAGAGAATGAAAGATAATAATAATTTATATTTTTAATTAAGGTCAGATTAAGGATTTAATTTTTTCAATTTTCAATTTTTCAGCTTAGTTTTCCCCCTTTGTCATCCTCAAAAAGATCAAACTCTTGGTGATTTTGGGAAGATTGATTTGTGCAAGACCTTAAGACCATAAAAAAATACCAAAAATTAGTTAAGTTAGTAATCAAAGGGTAGACTTGCTCAAACATCAATCACATAATACTAGCCATTCCAAGTAGGACTTTATGTAATCATATCAAAATAGAAGTCAACTAACAAATTCATATTCTTATAGCACTTGTTCCAAAAGGTTACAAAAGGAAAAGAAAGAAAAGATAACAAAGGAAACAAAAGCTAAGAGTTTTTGTTCCTTTAGAGAAACAGAAACTTAGACATCAGGAGAGGGAGGGGATCGGTGTTCCTCAACTACTTCTTCTTCAACCACTTCCTCCAGTTTCTTTATCACACCCTCATGATGATCATCTAACTGCTTTTTTTCAAGGAATTCATTGCATGCACCATAATCTCCATGTTCTTCTGTTGCTCAATAACCGTATCATTATGGACCTTTATTAAACCCAATATTTTATCAATTTTACTATCTAAAGTCCAGTGTAGATGGTTGTAAAATTTTATCATGTGTTGAGCAGGAAGACAAACCTCATTAACCTACCCATACTCATTAGAAGGAAGTTGTTCTTTTCCTTTGGAACCAATTTCTGTAGGGAGTTGGGGAGGATTGAACAGGTGTGTTTTCTTTTGAAGAACCTGCTATTCCTGTGAGAGGAACAAAAGGAGAGTGGGAACAAAAGGAGAGTGGTCTGCATATTGAGAAGGAAGAAATTAAGGGGTTGGAGGCAGTTTATCAGAAGTTGTGGCAAATGAATTGGGTCCATTTATGGCAGCCTTCATCTGTTCATAACTAGAAGGAACAAAGAAGGTTGAGGGAGAAATGGAAGGAATATTGGTGATTGTGATTGGTACTGAAGGAGGATCTTATGGTGGTGAACGAGGAGAAGTAGGAGCAGATAGTTCTTTAGGAGAGATAACAGGTTGTTCCTCTTCATCAGAAAGGACAAAAGGGGCATCCTCATTTGAAGGAACATGTACAGTTTTAGCAACTCTCAACCTAGTTCTGTTCCTTATTGAAGATAAGGAAGGAGTTATCTTAGGAACATATTTGATGGCCTTATTGGAATTGGTTTTTGGTTTCTTTTTGGGTTGTTCCTCAGGCTCATCAGTTTGAGGAACTGGTTCCTCCAATATAACTTCCACTGGTTCCTCTTCCTCTGCCATAGGCACATTCCTCTTTTAAAGGAACTGAGAGAAATTCTTCCCTGAGTTAATATCCCCTCATGGACAGATAGGTCCAAGCCATATATTGTTTTCTCATTCAAAATATTACCTTGTTTAATTCCCAAGGTAGGCCAACCAGTTGTTTTTAATTTAAAGTGTGTGAGAAGAGAGGTGATTAGGGCTCCATAGCCAACAACACAGTGGTTTTCTATGCAAGGAGTGATGTGTTGGATAAAGAGAGAGGGAAAGTTGATTAATTTGTATATGGTGGTCAAGGCGAAACATATAACACATGTCAAGAAGGCCAACCTCATTCCCCTTTTCAGTGCGAGGAATGAGTGCCCTCTAAACAAGATTGAACAGTACTTTGTGGAGAAGGGTTAAGACATTGTGATTTATTTTATTTGACCAGCAATTCCTCCAAGATATTGGACAACATCGTCCTGGGAGAATTTCGAAAAGGTCACAGTTCCTTTCCTTTTGAAATAGACATCAGTTCCTTTGCAAGGAACATCCTAAATTTTTTCTAGGGTCTCTTGGGTAAATTTAATTTTCTTTCCCCTAACCTTAGTGGTGCAAACTCCATCAGTATTAACAAAATTGGCACAAAATTCATCCATTCCTAAAGGAACTAAAGCATTATTAAACCCGGTTTCAAATAGGTATTCCATACCCTGTTCCTTTAAGATTTCTATCAATTCGGTGAATTTAACCTTCTTAGCCCAATCTAGATCAACACAAAAACCAAGGATATACCTAAATTCACTTCTTTCAACTCGTTTCCTTGAGGAAGAAGCAACAGTTCCTTTGGGAAGAACAGGTGTTGCTTCTTCTTCCCCCTCAACTGTTGCAGGGATTTCTTCTTCTTCATCTTCTCCAATCAATCTTCTTATCTTTGTACTTCTTCTTGGAGTTTCATATTTTTCTCTTCTACCCCCAATTTGGTTTCTTGAGGAATTTCGATTTCTAGGGTTTTTGCTGGAGAAGAGAGGTTTTCCATTTGATAATTCTTAAAAGATTTTGCTTTAGGAAAATGTGAATTAAGCGAGGTTTTTTCCATTTGTTGAAGAAAGATTGAGGTTTTATTATGTGTGAAGAGGTGTGGTGAAGGTGAAGCGAATTAGAGGAACACTGTAAAGCCCCGATCCTCAATACCAATAATACAAACCATAATACATTAATCTCATAATTTGACTAGAAATTTTGGCAGAGTTTCCTTTAAAAATTGGACAATCCAAATATGGGAAATAATTTAAACCTGTTTACAAATTCAATAAAATATAATATTCTCATTCTCAAGACCCAAATCATCGACGCTTTCGCGGAGAACAACTGATAAGATGTTTTTAGTGTGTCGTTAAGGCACCAAAAACTGCATTTCAAACAATATTTATAAATCGTAACAAGCAATTACTATGAATGTAGCAAAGGCAAGTCGAGGGTCGATCCACAGGGAAAAAGGGACTAATTAAAGTCTATCAAGTCTGGACTACCTAATTGAAGGGTATTGGGGGTTTGAAAAGTTTTGGTAACAACTATGTCTAGCTAATAACAAGAACTAGCATATAACTCGAATTAATGAATCAGATAGGAAGACACTAGAGTTGAGGTTACTAATATGAATAAGAATGGACAATGAATGTTAATGCGATTGTGAAGTAACGGAGACGATTATGCAAGGTTTAGTTATCCTCTAAAATACTCGAGTCCTCTCTCGAATGTTCCTCAAGAATAATCACTTAATCAATCAACTAAATCCTCTCTCGAATGGTCTTTAGTCAATGGATTAAGAGATTCGATAAATTCGGAAAACCCCTAATAAAGGATCCCCTTAATTTCTACCCAATATCTTGGCCTAGAAATTAAGTTGATTCTTGGGGATGATAAAAGAGTTCAAACTTCGATTTAAGAACATTTGAATTCAAAGTACCAAAGCATAAATGTGATCAATATCTATCCTAAGGTCTCAAAACACCAAGATCAATGCACAAACGTCTTTAAATCAACACAATCATATTAACAATACATTTAAACCCTAATCCATACTTTCACCTTAACCCTAGATAAGAAACTACTCACTAATCATGGATTCTAGGCAATTAAACACAAAATCTATGACTAATCTAAGGCTAAACATGATTAAGAGATAATTAAACTAATAGAAATAACAATTATGAGATTGTGAGAATGAAGATCTAAAAATAACTAAGAACAAGAACAAACACGAAAAGAATGCAATAAAAACTGAATAAAATTGAATAAAAAGTACCTTGAATGTTATCGGAATCACAAAGTATGATTAATAAATATCAAATCTCAATAAAACTCAAGTGTTTATCTCTCTAGTATGAACCCTAATAATACTCTCTAAAACATAGAATAAAGCATAAGTTTTTCTAAAAAAAACCTCACATCTCTTGTTTTTAATGCCCAAGAGAATTACAAATTTCTCGCGGAAACAGGTGGTGCGGGCGCACCACAAAATTGGTGCGGGCGCACCAAGGCCACTGACTCAGATGGCCAATCTTCGCAGGGAAGGTGCGGGCTCACCATGGAAATGGTGCGGGCGCACCTCTGAGCTGGTGCGGGCGCACCTAACTGACTTATAATAAGGATGCCCAATCTGTGGGCGGTGCGGGCGCACCGGTTTCAGGTGCGGGCGCACCAATGTGTGCGGGCAGTGCTAAGAGGGTGCGGACACACCATGGAGCTTAAGTCAAGCTTCCTTTATTCCATTTTCGCGCGTGCAAACTCCTCGAAACTCCCGCCTATTATCGTATCTCCCAACTCTTGACCTTATAAAAGATCATACCTGCAATCAAAGCACGGGAAAACACGGTGAAAGCAAATGTACTAGAAATCAAGTCAAAATTGGCCGAAAATCTAGCGAAATGTCACAATGATCAAGTGAAGGAAATAGAGAGAGAAATGAGGAAGAAAAAGGGAAGAAAAGGGTATAAAGAGGATCAAACCAAACCGAAAAGAGCTCATAAAGTACGTTAGAAACGCACTTATCAAACGCCCCCAAGCTTAGCATTTTGCTTATCCTCAAGTAAACCAAGAATGAGAAAGAAAGAAGAGATGTGTGAAAAAGAGGAAAAAGAAAAATCATGCAACAAACTAATCTAAATGCTCTAAAAGCAAAGCTACAAATATGACATGCAAGCTAAATAAGTTCATAACAAGATTTAGGAGACCAACCAAACACAAGAGGGAAGATGATTAGGAAGCACAAGAGTGACTTAAGGGATCTAATCCACCGATCAACCGAGTCCCCTTGAAAATAGGCTTTCTAAAAGTGATTACTCACTCTTCTCCACTTCCAAGTCCCGAGTTTGACTCCCCCCTAGGGATGCTCAACCATAATAGCTCGCCTCTACCACATTTTGATGACCCTCATCATGACTTGTACAAAATCTCACCCGCCACTACTAATCGACCAAGTCCAATCTAGAAGTCAAAATGGACTTTTTTTAGGTTGTAACGGGGATAGGTTAAAGGGTGTGGATAACAATTTAGGAATGTGGTGCAAAAAGGTTAAAGTGGAGTACACAATAGGGGGTAAAAATTCCCCCAAGCTAGTCCAAACACCAACTCAAATCGAAATCTCGCACATCTTTATCACTTTGATTTTACTTTTTGGAACATTGATTTTCACTTTTTGAACACATAAATTTGCTCTTTCTTTCTTTTCAATAGAAATCCAAATGAAGCACTAAGAGCATTCTTTCTTTCTTTTAATTCCTTTGTCTTTCCTTTCTCACAATTTTCCTCAACTTTTGCAATTATATACGCACATCAATTCACTTTCAACCAAAGATTTAGTATCAAAATAACTCAACTCCAAACAAACTAGACATGTACTCCACTTTGGGGAAAGTTTGGCCATGACTTATTATGAGGGTTAAGCAAAAATAGGATAGAAAGGCTCAAATAGGTTGAGAAGCGGACAATTATGCAGGTTTAAAGGCTTTTTGGCTTTTGAGCTCCTATTTCTAGCAAAAAGAAACGCCCTTAATCATTCTTCTATAGGCTCGGTCTTATGCAATCTTGGGGAGCTAAAATGCAAGTCACAAGTTAGGCGATCAATGGTGAGGGTTGTAGATGAGTCTTACGAGGTTCTTGGCCCTCCTTCGGGGTTTACCGCACAAGGGACAAGGCAATCCAATCAACCAACTCGCCTAGTTTCAAAGAGACTCTACCAAAAGTCACCGATCTCAAAGATCATCTAACGTCACAACGAGGCTTCCAAAATCATCAAGTCAAATGCAAAGAAGGTCTTCCAATCAAGTTATGAACACTCTTAGCTACAAATCATACATGCAACTAAGCTTCCCTAAATGCAAATATTTTTTTTTGCAATGCAAAAATACCAAAAACAAACTACCAAAACTAAGCTAAAAACAAACTTCTAAAAACAAGCTAATAACAAACTATAAAAAACAAGCTATACAAGGGTGATTTGGATGAAACAGGGGTGGGGGAAGAAGACCAAGAAGAATAACCAATCACCAAGTGAAACCCCTAACCAATAGAACCCCGCCTAAATAACCACCTAAGACCCCAAACTCCCAAAAACATAGGCATGCATGCAAGGGCCCCCACGCTTAAGCAAAACTCCGCGCTCGGAGTTGCAAAAAGTGGGAGGGGGAGGGGGGTCAACAAGAGCACCTAAGAGTTCCCATCATTGCCCCCATCAGGAGGGGGGTTAGAAGGGAAAAAAAGCGCCTGGATATTCGTCTGGATTATAAGACGGGTAGTGAGAGAAGGGGCGGAAAGGTACCTCCTTTAATGGCCCGTCACGAGGGTCAAAAGCAGGAGGGTAGTAGGGTTGGTTAGGGAAGGGAGCCTCATGTCCGGAGTGAACATTGGCGAGATGAATTCGCCAAGCCACTCGAGACACATGGTCGAGGTCGGTGCGGATACCATCAAGGGTAGTAGTGACCGAACGGTGGTTGGCCACTTGAGTGGCCTGCATCTGGTTTATGGCCGCCATGACGGAGGCCATATCAAAGGACTGGGAGGAACAGTTCTCGGCCGCATCACTCACGGGAATGCGGTGCTCGGACCTCGGAACCCTGGGAACCCTCGGTACCCTCTCCACAGTGGTGGACTGAAGGTAGGTTATATCAGCGCAATGAGCTGGGTCAATAAGGGAAAGGGGAACCCGCCATCGGTTACAGTCAGGCGGGGGGTTCCAAATGAACTCAGTGTCCATATAACAGTAGGGTCTCCCTCCCACTAGCCAAATGCAACTGGTCTTAAAAAAACCACGCAGAAATTTCATCTGCTGAAGGGCCGCACCATCCAATAAGTTGGACTGGTCAACAGTTGGCACGCTTTCTTCTAAGCGGGCCAGGTCATCGTCCAACGAGAGGTAAGACGCTAGCCGGGTGATCATTCCACCACAAATGATCTCCCCAGCTAGCGTAGTACCCCCCTAATCTCTTGCAATCGATTAAGGAAGATAGCTGCAAAGTTGATTCGGGCGTTATGGTGGGCCCCATCAGTGGCCAACCATAAAACCAACAAGCTCTTCCTTTCTCAATTGCCTGACTTCTTGCTTAGGAAAGAAGGTGTAAACCAACATCCCATGGAAGTAGCGGAGAGCAGGATGGATAATCTCAGAAGCCTTGGACGAGTTCGTCCGAAACCGAGTGGTGCCATCCGTGATCTTAGCCCACCACTCTTGTTCATTGTAACCCTCCCAAATTATTATTTAGGGGGCATCACATGGGGCAATAGAGTCCGTCCCAAATGCTTCACATAACTCGTCAAAAGATAGTGTTCTGACTTGATTAAATAGACGAGCTTGAATAGTCAGAGCACCGGATTCTTGCTCCCTACTTATGTTCAACGAACTCAAGAACTCAAGAGTTAGTTGGTCATAAGTAGGTTCCCGAACTTGAAGGAAGTTTGACAACCCCAGATTTCCTGCCATCTCCCTTACTATTGTGTCGATTTTAAGGTGTCGGCAGGTAGAGTCATAGAACTTCGTGGGTCGCAGAGTTCGGTTCGAAAGCTGAGTAAAAATTTAACGGTGTGCAGCATTTGAGAATTTGAGCGGGTAGATAGGAGGGGGATTAGAGCTAGAAGAGAATCCTTGCGAGGAGGACCCTGTTTTAGCTCTCTTAGCCCTGGAGGAGGATCCTTCGCCACTTTTTTTCCCATGGTGTTGTTTTAAAAATAATGCGAAAAAGATTTTCTTTGAAACGGGGAAAAACAAAGGGCGTGGCCGTAACAGAGGGACTCTTCAAAACCTTTGGTCAAACAAATCACCACACTAATAACACACAAAAACCTAAAAAGGAAAAAAAACTACCAGCACATAAATCCCGCAATCAATAGCAACGAAGTTGCTAACAAGCAAGAATTTGACTCTAATCTGAAAACTCAATCAAACTCACACAATTCTCCAACTCACACAATCAACAATCTAACAACATGTTTATCAATACTTGCTCAACAAATCACTTCAAATAGTTCAATTTAGTTCACAAAAATCTCATAGACTATGAAATTTCCACAAGGAACAAATAATTAAACTAGTTCATCACAACACCAATCACAAAGTTGGGCAAAATTCATGAACAAACCAAAGTTAGGAGAAAAACAAGCAATCAAATAGAAAACAAATTTGTAGTCCTAATAACAAGATTATCAATGAAAAACAAGAGGTCGGAAGGAGATTACCAACTTGGAGATGAAAATCCCCAATTTTGAAACCCTAGAAATCCAAATCTTGCAAAAGCCCCAAATTTGATGCACTTGAGTGTTGTAGAGAGGAAAGAGATGAGTTTTCCGGTGAGAAAGTGGTCGGAGGTCACCGGAATGTCGACTGGTTCGCCGGATCTAGAGATGTGGAAGTGAGAGAAAGTGAGTGAGTGAGAGAGAGATTTCGAAAATATGAGAGAAAAGAAGTGAGAGTGCCGAAAAAAATTAGAAAAACCAGTGATTTTAGGCTCAGACGGGTTTGGTGCGGGCGCACCAAACTTCCTGCCTGCTGTTGAAGTTTGCGGGGTAATTGGTGCGGGCGCACCTCTAAGTGGTGCAAGCGCACCTTGTGGGAGGTGTGGGCGCACCAATGCTTCTATGTTTTGTTACCCACTGCAGACTGAATGGTGCGGGCGCACCGTTCGAAATTTCTGAATTTTTTTTTGAACGGTGCGGTCGCACCTCATATTAGGTGCGGGCGCACCATTGTCTCTGTTTCTTTTCACCCACTGCAGACAGAATGGTGCGGTCGCACCATTTCATCTGCTAAAAACCTCTCAAGCTCAAATGAATGCTCATGGTTAGCCGGTAAAACAAAAATCTAGACTAAAATTGAAAATAGAAAAAGGAAAACAAAAAGAGAAACGGGTTGCCTCCCGTGTAGCGCTTGTTTTAAGTCGTTAGCTTGACTAAAAGGATATGTTCTTCAAGAGGAGTGCTCGGGCGAGCGAAGGATCAAGCAACCAACAGAACCGATGACTTGATTATCATGGTAGGTTTTCAATCTTTGACCGTTCACCAAAAACGGACCATTGTCGCCCAAAATCTCATAGGCTCCATAAGGAGTAGTCTTCAACACTTGGAAGGGTCCCGACCACTTGGACTTTAATTTTTCGGGGAAAAGCTTTAGCCTTGAGTTGCACAACAAGACTTTGTCTCCAACTCAGAAGTCTCTTTGTTGAATCCGGTGATCGTGCCATTTCTTTGTTTGCTTCTTGTACAGTCCCGAGCTCTCATATGCATCGAACCGAAGTTCTTTAAGCTCAACTAGCTTTTCTTTCCGAGCATCACCCGCCAAGTGAAGATCCACGTTGAGCTCTCTAATTGCCCACAAAGCTTTGTGCTCGAGTTCCACCGGCAAATGACAAGCCATGCCATACACGAGGCGGTAGGGAGTGTTTCCTATAGACGTCTTGAAAGCCGTGCGAAGAGCCCAAAGAGCATCATCTAGCTTCAAAGACCAATCCTTCCTTATTTTATTTACCACTCTCTCAAGGACGTTCTTCACTTCACGGTTAGAAACTTCAACTTGGCCTTGAGTTTGGGGATGATAAGGAAGTCCGACTTTGTGATTCACCCCATACTTCTTCAAGAGGGCCTCCAGTTGCTTCTTGGCGAAATGTGAACCGCCATCACTTATCAATACTCAGGGTACCCCAAACCTTGGGAAGATGATCTTCTTAAGGAGTTTAGTCACAACCTTGTGGTCATTGGTGGGGGAGGCAATGGCTTCAACCCACTTAGTTACGTAGTCGATCGCAACAAGGATGTACATGTTACCCAAAGAAGGGACAAAAGGGCCCATAAAGTCAACTCCCCATACATCAAATGGCTCAACCTCCAGAATGTTTTGTTGAGGCATCTCATGTCTCTTCGTGATGCCGCCACTCCTTTGACATCTATCACAGCTCAAAATAAACTCACGAGCATCTTTTTGCAATGATGGCCAAAACATACCACATTGGAGCACCTTAGCAACAGTTTTGCTTGCTCCACCATGCCCTCCACACGCCAAAGTATGGCAATGATTCAACACCGAATTGATCTCGTGATTGGGCACACACCGTCTAAAAACACCATTGGCGCACTATTTAAACAAGAGAGGGTCATCCCAATAGAACCTCTGACAGGCTAAAGTCGTATCACCTTATCAAAAATAACCTAAGGTCCACTAACAAGTAGTCAGGGAAGTTAGGATCGAATCCACAGGGAGAAAGTTATACTATTGTATCTGAACTCTAATATTATACTAACTAGATCAGGTGAAGATGAGTGTGTGTGACTAAACTAAGCAAATAACAGAACTAAATATGAAGGTAAGAATCAATTAATAAAGAACTAGGACTATGGATCACTATGCATACAATTCGGGAAATCGGAGACGAATAATAACTACCCAATAAGTCAATTTATCTAGGGCACATGTAATTTCTCTCGAACATTACCTCCCTCAAAGATCACCTAGCCGCTCTCGCATGGTCAAGGATCACTATGCCTAATGATTGAAAGCCTATACGAAATCTCTCCTCTCGAAGTAGATTCAATATTGCGATAATAGAAATACAAATCAGGCCTAACTCATAAATCTAGCATGAACGATTCAATCATAGGAAACAATTGAAATAAAGGGTAATTATACTAATCTATCAATCCCTCATTGCATACATAGATCCCCACAATCCTAGAAATAAAACTACTCACTCATGTTTGAGAATCCAATAACAAATTCCATATAAAAATCCATGCTTTGAACTATTGCAAATAACTAAGAAACTAATCTAATCAATAATAGAGAAAGCAAACAATAATGAAGAGAACAAGGAAGAAGATTACCAAATTAATGAACTATATTGAACTTGCGAATAAACCAAAGGTTTGATCTTGAATCACAATGAAGAGTAGTAAAAAACTAGGGTTCTTGAGAGAAACTATGAAAAATAAAGACTAAAAAAACAAGATCCATAAAAGATGTTCTAACTTTCCTATTTATACCAAGTGGCCCGAAAATCATTAAATGAGTGCGCGGAGCGAAACGCCCGATCGGGCCAAGTCAGCCCGATCCAATCGGGCGCAAAAGCAGCAGCTGGGCCTCAAACTGGACCCCGCCCGATTAAATCGGGCCGACCCGCCCGATGACATCGGGCGGCACACCAACTCAGCAACACAACACCAAAACACGCCCGATGAGATCGGGCCGAACCGCCCGATCGGGCTCCTCAGCGTACTAACGACCGGGCGACAGAGCCCGATCGGGCCCGCAACGACTTGTTCCCAATGGCAATTAACGCCCGATCGGGCATGATGAGCCCAATGTCATCGGGCTGAAGCCCGATGCTTCCTTCCTTGGCTTCAGACGCCAAGGCTTCACTTCTTCTTTTGTCCAAGGCCTCGGAAAGTATTCTTGGGACCCCGGAACTCATCATAAATGCCTTCGAACTTCTCCATTCGATTGTAATGGTCGGATAATAGCGGAAAATATGGGGATAACTCCCTAAAACCTGCAATCAGACACAGAACAGAAAACCACAACTAGATGGAGAGAGTTAGCATAAAATGGCTCCTAAGAGCACCATTGACACACATTTTAGCTCAAATACAGGGGGAAAAACACTATATAAAACCATAACATCAAACTCCCCCAAGCTAAACCTTTGCTTGTCCTCAAGCAAAGCACAACAGGAATAAGAATAGGATTGCTTCACCTCTCAGATGGAAAAGTTTAAACTCAATTATTTCCAACTCAAAATCATTCAAGCAAGCAAAATTCAAGTTCAGTTGCTCAGATCACCTGACTACCAATCACTTAAGTAAACCATCAAACGCAGCTGCCCTACATATCATGCAAATCTTGAAAAGATGCTCACCGAGGTGTCACTCCTCTCAATTTTGTGGCAGGCAAAATATGTGCCCGATCGCTCACCAACCCAACCATAATAGCCCTTCCCACTCACACTCTCATGTGTTTAGAAAGGTATAATATCGCTCATCCTAATTAGGTCGACTCAAATAACAAACTTAATCTTCAACATTGGCATATTGACTCAGTATTATTCCAATAAACAATCAAACATGTGCTCAAAAGGTCTTTCTCAGGGTTGTAATGGGGCTCGGGTAAAGGTACGGAAATTATTTAGGAAATGTGGTGGAAAAGCCAAGAAAGGGGAGCAAAAAACACTAGTAAGACTAGGTGTGGTAGAAACAACTCCCATGGCATCAACAACTTAACCAAGATAATAACCAACTTTTGAAATTTCACGAACCAACCAATAATTGTCGTTTTCAACATAATTTCCAACACTTTTGAAAGTTAACGAGTGAAGATCATAGAAATTTTTCAGATTTTTCACTATCAATTTTTTTTTTATTCTTTTCTTTCTTTCTTTCACTTTATTTTTCTTTTTCTTTCTTTTCTTTGTACAAACATATCATTATTTTCCAACCGGCCTACGGAATCAACCACACAATATGATATAAACTTAACAAATGCTCCCCCAAGCTAGGCTTGGGACAATAGTCATTGCAAAGGCTCAAGGTGTGTAATGTGGTTTAATATAGATCCAAAAAAAAAGTCATTAGGCTCAGCGGGGCTAGGGGGAAAAATTCATTAAACAACTCTGAGGCTTAAAATTAAACAAATGAACGCCTCTATCACAGCACATGCCTAAGGTTACCAGAACTCAACGAGTACAATGCCAAAACCAAGATAAGAATGCTACGAGGAACTAACACACAAGAATAGATCGGATATAGAGATAAATCCGAGGGCTAGAATGAATCCTCACAATCTAACCAATTCAAGCATGCAGTTAAAATAGGCGCTTTATCATCAAAATTCACTCAAGATCAAGGCAATCATAGATCACATCACAACATCCCAATCACAAATGCCCAACTATCCAGTATAATGAGTTAAATCATTTTTTTTTCAAAGTAAAGTTCGGGGCACAGGGAAGCAATCAATCTATTCATATTCAACTCGTATTTTTGTGTTTTTTTCAGCAATATTTCATTTTTTTGTGATTTTTCATTTTTTCAAAGCAATTAAACTAACTTAAATAACCTAAAAAGCAATAAAAACAAAACTAATACTTACAGAAGTCCTCCCCCAAGCTGGACGTGGCAATGGCCTCATTGCAACAAGGGAAAGGAACGCATGGATATCAGTCATCCATAGAGATGTCCTCACCATCATCATCCGCATCTCCATCATCCTCACCTCCATCATCCTCACCGCCAGCATCCTCACCTCCGCCACCCCTACTACTGGACCCTGGCTGGCTGTAATTCGGGTTCCACGTGTACCAAGACGGGTGAGCATCTGTTTCTGCAATGGTATGCATTCCACAGTAGTCATCGTACATGGGATACAGAGCGAGGTGTTGATCATTGGCCAATGTATCAACACGCTGGCTAAGGCTCTGGAGAAGTACAGTATTGGCATCAACATGCTGACCGATGCTCTGGATGGCGGTAAAGTTGACAGCAATACCAGACTTCATCCGCTGGAGCATGCTCATCATTCCCTGAAAATCAAAAGAAGGAGGAGGAGCAGCAGAATATGGGGGGGGGGGGAGCATCAGAAGTAGAGGCAATATCAGCGGGATCGGGGGGCGGCGGTGAAATGTGCGCTGGGAATCTCGGGGATGGGGGTGGGAAAGTCGGAACCAGCAATGGGAAGGTGGTAATGGGGCTGGCCTGGTCGGATTTTTGCTAAGGGACTAGGCAGCTCAATAGAGCGCCTCCCGTTGATGCGCCACTGATATTTATCCCCAGCCCTCTCTAACCAATGGAGGCGATCTAGGAAAGCATAATCCATGAGGGTGGATCATATGGCTGGCTGGTAGCGAGATTCGTCAAACCCGGGGATTTTCCTAGCAAAAAGAGTCACTAACCCCCCATTTACAATGGCACGAGAGGTCAAGGTACCATCTGCTCTCCTCTTGGGGTAAGTGGTGGCAATACGCTCCATCTGGAGCGCAACATGATGAGGGATGTTATATTGAAAATGGTCAGGCGTCCCTTTAAGCATGTAGCTGCCAATTAGGTACAGTTCATCCCCCCTTATTAATTGTCCTTCCACCCTCCCAAATAGTGTCTGCGACATAAATCGAACCCAAAATTTAAAGATGGGTTGGTGGATGTATTTGCCCTTGCAGTGTTGTAGGGTGAAGTCATTACCATCACCTGTGATGGCAAAGTACGTGCTACGATGGTGGTAGTTAGGGGGGTGCCCAATCTCCCCACCACATTGTACTCGAAGTACCCGTGCAAATTCCGGCAAAGTGAGGTGGAAATCCTGATTGAGCAATCTAAAGGATACATATGATACAGGTTCAGTTCGGGGTTTGGTAACCTTAAGACTGCTATAAAATTCATAGACCAGTACAGGATAGGTATTAACATGGACGGAAAAGAAAGATTCCATGCCGATTATTTTCATGAAATCTTTGAACTCAGAAGCAATACCCAATTTATTTAAAAATTCAACATCAAGGAAATGGGTAGGACTCACCTCGCGCCCTTTTAGGCGCTGAAACCGTTCACGTTGCTCCGACGACGAAAAGATGACATCCGGAAAAGTCTCGTCCCGTGGTGGTGGTGGTGGTGGTGGTTGTGGTGGCCCGGTGCCGGATCCGCGACACCTCCTTGAAGTCATGATGCTTGGAAAATGCAAGATTTCACACTCACTCTAATGGGGGATGATGGGAAAGGGGCTTTTCTCTCACTTTAATGGTGGAATGAATGTGGAAGAGGATGGATGAGAGAGATGGAGTGAAAGAAAAATGAAGAGGATGGAGTGGGTAATTGGTAGGGAAGATGAGAGGATTGATTTTTTTTTGTGGAGATAGAAGTAGCTTGGATTGGAGGTTGTTAATGGTGGATGGAGAATTTGGGGAACAAGGTGGGAGAGGGGGTTAGGGCTTGAAGAAGAGAGAGAAAGAGATTGGGAGTGAATGAGGAAAGTGAGTGGGAAATCCGTGTTTATTGAGAATGCGGCACGAAGCCCGATCGGGCGACAAGAGCCCGATGACGTCGGGCCCTTTTTTTTTCTTCAGGTGCAGCATTATTGTTGCGGGCCCGATCGGGCGTCAGTGTTTTGTCGTTCCAGAACCTGACGGTGTACTGCCCGATCGGGCGAAATTACCCGATGGGATCGGGCGGATTGTTTATTCGTTGACGGACGAACGCCCGATCGGGCAAAATGGCCAGATGGGATCGGGCGCTTTTCTTTTTTATTCCTGTCATGAGTTCTTCGCGGGCCCGATCGGGCGGCTGCCGAAACAGCCACTTTTCGGGATTTTGCAATATTTTCCATGGAAAAGCGAGCCTCACTATCATGCGAAAAATCCCTGCACACATATAACCTCAAGGTAATGATTAGTACCCTCTCACTCTCTCACCAAAACTACAAAACTAGAAAAACTAAAAACAAAACTATACTAAAAAGAAGAAAAGGAAAGGGAAAATCAGGTTGCCTCCCGATTAGCGTTGGTTTATGAGGGTCCCGCACGACCATAATGCCGCATCCCTCAGACAGAAGGGGAAGGGGGTTGGAGGTATAATTCCTCCACAGATCCAGCAAGAGCTCCTGTATGATAAAGCTTTAAGCGTTGGCCATTAACCTTGAACTTTTCACCTGTTGCATTCATCACCTCAATAGAACCAAACTTGTTAACATTAGTGACAGAAAATGGACCAGACCACCTAGACTTCAACTTACCAGGAAAAAGTTTTAATCTAGAGTTGTACAATAAAACCTTGTCACCAATTGAGAACTCTCTACTCAAAATTTTCTTATCGTGCCATCTCTTAGTGAGCTCTTTGTAGAGACGCGAACTATCATAAGCATTCAGCCGGAGTTCATCAAGTTCATTAATCTGCCAAAGGCGTTTTTCTCCTGCTAACTTAGCATCAAAGTTCAGCTCCTTAACAGCCTAAAAAGCCTTGTACTCTAGCTCAACAGGTAAATGACGTGCTTTCCCATAAACTAACCTGTAAGGGGTGGTGCCAATAGGGGTCTTAAAAGCAGCTCTGTAAGCCCATAAGGTGTCATCTAATTTGTCACTCCAATCCTTCCTAGATTTAGCTACCACTTTCTCCAAGATAGTCTTTATCTCACGATTAGACACTTCTACCTGCCCACTTGTCTGAGGGTGATAAGCTAGTCCAATCCTATGGTAGACACCATACTTCTTAAGCAGAGCCTCAAAAGTGCGTTTGTGAAAATGAGATCCACCATCACTTATGACAACCCTTGGGACCCCAAACCTTGGAAATATAATCTTTTTAAACATTTTCATAACGACTTTGGAGTCGTTCGTTGGTGATGCAAGGGCTTCTACCCACTTAGACACATAATCAACAGCAACAAGTATAAAATTATTGCCAGATGAAGAGGGAAAGGGGCCCATAAAATCAATACCACATACATCAAATAGTTCAACTTCCAAAATGGGGGTTTGAGGCATCTCATGTCTTCGGGAAATATTTCCCGTTCGTTGGCATGCATCACAGGACTTAACAAAGGTACTAGCATCATGAAATAAAGTAGGCCAGTAAAAACCAGATTGAAGTACCTTAGCAACAGTTTTGGAGGGCCCAGCATGGCCTCCACATGGCAGGGAGTGGGAGTGCTTCAGAATGTCATGCACCTCCCATTTTGGAATACATCGCCTATAGATGGTGTCAGCGCAAAGCTTGTACAGTAGAGGGTCGTCCCAGAAATACTTTTTAGCCTCATGGAGGAATTTCTTCCTCTGCTGGTAACTCAGCTCTGGGGGAGTCTGTCCACTCACACAAAAGTTGGCGAAGTCGGCATACCACGGGGTGACAGAAGTGACTGCTAGGAGCTTATCATCAGGAAAGGAATCATCAATGGGTAATCCTTCTTCCATATCTTCATACTGCAATCTGGACAAGTGATCAGCCACTACATTTTCTGCTCCCTTTTTATCTCTGATCTCTAAATCGAATTCTTGGAGCAGTAAAATCCACCGAATGAGTCTAGGCTTGGCCTCCTTTTTGGCTAGGAGGTACTTCAATGCAGCATGGTCAGTATAAACAATGACCTTAGACCCTAACAAATAAGTTCTGAACTTGTCCAGTGCATAGACTACAGCTAGAAGCTCTTTCTCAGTTGTGGCATAGTTAACCTGAGCTTCATCTAGTGTCTTACTAGCGTAGTATATCGCATGAAGAATGTTGCCCTTCCTCTGACCAAGCACAGCTCCCACAGCATAATCGCTAGCATCACACATAATCTCGAAGGGAAGGTTCCAATCCGGAGATCGAATGATCGGAGCAGTAATCAAAGCTTGCTTGATCCTGTTGAAAGATATAAGACAGTTATCAGTAAACAGGAACGGGGCATCCTTGAGGAGCAACTGAGTAAGTGGTTTAGCAATTTTAGAGAAATCCTTGATGAAGCGGCGATAAAACCCCGCATGACCAAGGAAGCCTCGCACCCCTTTTACATTCACAGGAGGGGGTCATTGCTCAATCACTTGAATTTTTGCTTTATCCACCTGGATGCCACGTTCAGAGATAATATGGCCAAGTACCACTCCTTCAGTAACCATGAAGTGGCACTTCTCCCAGTTCAGTACAAGATTGACATCTTCACACCTTTTCAAAACTTTAGCCAGATTTAGTAAACATGCATCAAAATCAATTCCATACACGCTAAAGTCATCCATAAACACTTCCATAATGGACTCAATGAACTCAGAAAAAATGGCCATCATACAACGTTGGAGGGTGGCAGGGGCATTGCATAATCCAAATAGCATCCTTCGATAGGCAAAGGTACCATAAGGGCAGGTAAAGGTGGTCTTCTCCTGGTCATCTGGGTGGATAGGGATTTGGAAGAAACCGGAATACCCATCTAGATAGCAGAAATAAGAGTGACAAGCTAGCCTTTCCAACATTTGGTCAATGAAGGGGAGGGGAAAGTGGTCCTTCTTGGTGGCAACATTTAATTTCCTATAGTCAATGCACATACGCCAACCAGTTACTACTCTTGTAGCAATTAATTCATTTTTTTCATTTTTAACAACAGTAGTACCTCCCTTTTTAGGAACCACTTGAACTGGACTCACCCACTTAGAGTCAGCAATGGGGATGATTCCAGCATCAAGCAATTTCATAACCTCTTTCTTAACCACTTCTTGCATATTGGGGTTCAAACGACATTGGCCTTGTATATTAGGACGATGATCATCCTCTAAGTGAATTCTATGCATGCAGAAGTCAGGGTTATGCCTTTCAAATCATCAATATTATATCCAATGACTTGTTTATGTGTTTTCAAAACAGACAAAAGTTGAGACATTTGACCATCATTCAATGAAGCACTAACAATCACAGGATAGTTTTCAGATTCATCCAAAAAAGCATAGCGCAGAGAAGGGGGAAGGGGTTTCAGTTCAGGTTTCTTTACCTCTACCGGTTGAGTATCATATACTAACTGTTCCTTGTCATGAGTGGTAATACCGTCAAGCTCTTCACATGCTAGAACCGCTTCCCAGTCATCCGCGGCAGCACTCAAGGGATTACCATCGCCTGTAGAAGATGCAAAACAAAGCAAAGCCTCCAGAGGATCCCGCAGAAGGGATTGAGGCATGTCATCGTTAACTAGGACATCAATGACATCAATTCTATAACAGGCTTCCTCTAGCATGGGACTTTTTAAGGCATTGGTTAAGCTAAAGGTCACCTTGTCATCCCCCACAGTCAAAGTTAATTTACCATTCCTGACATCTATGACAGCTCCAGCAGTATGAAGAAATGGTCTCCCTAAAATAATTGGGATCTGAGTATCCTCTTCCATGTCAAGCACAACAAAATCCACAGGGAATAAAAAATTTACCTACTCTCACGGGGACGTCCTCTAAGATACTTAAGGGGTATTTGTGTAACGGTCGACCATTTGAAGAGTAATATTGGTACATTTTAAATCTCCCATGTCAAGCTTTTTGCATACAGTAAGGGGCATGACACTAACACTAGCACCCAAATCACATAAAGCCTTATCGATAAAAATGGTGCCAATGTTACAAGGGATAGAGAAACTCCCCGGGTCTTTCAATTTGGGTGGGGATTGGTTTTGCAAAAGAGCACTACATTCTTCAGTGAAAGCTACAGTCTCAATTTCATTAAAGGCTCTTTTCCTAGTCAGAATTTCTTTCAAAAATTTAGCATATGCGGGAACTTGAGTAATAAGTTCCAGTAAAAGGGACGATTACTGCAGATGTTTCACTATCTCCAAAAACTTACCGAGCTGATGATCAAGCTTAGTCTTCAATAGTCTATTGGGGAACGGTACCTTGATCACAGGAGTGGGGGGTGAAACTTTTTCAGCTACTATCTGCTTCTCGGCATTGCTTGCATCCTTAGGAGCTGTAGAATTATCAGTGACAGCTTCATCCTTGTCGGAGCTAACCGGATCATCTTTAGGCATCTCTGGACTATCATCTCGCGCTCCACTCCTAAGAGTGATGGCATTGGCAGTATCTCTTGGTTGCATAGGTTGCGAAGGTAATGATCCAGGTGGCCTATTAGCAGAAGAACTAGCCAACTGAGCTAGTTGAGTCTCCAACATCTTGTTATGCGTACCCAAGTTTTCCAACTGAGCCTTTGTGTCGGCTTGAAAGGCATTAAAACCTTTCTGCATCTGAAACATCATATTCTTCAGCTCTGTCATGGCTGGATCAGTAGAAGGAGCAGGTGGTTGTGGAGCTTGATTTCTCTGGAAACCAGGAGGAGCTTGTTGTTGAGGTGGATATTGTTGAACCTGATTTTGTGGGACATATGGTTGTTGAGGTTGAGGATTCAACACATTATTGCTCCGATATGAGAGGTTGGGGTGATTTCTGTACCCGGGGTTGTAAGTGTTAGAATATGGATTGAACTGGACCCTAGGTTGTGACTGAAACGCATTAACCGCCTCACAGTTGCTCCCGACATTAGAAGATAGGAGCGCAGGGCACTCTTGACAGTTGTGCCCAGGTATCCCACAAGCATCACAAATGGGAGCAATATAATTAGAAGCACTAGCCATCGTATTAACACTCATATGGGAGGAGTCATTACCTAGCTTCAATGAATCAATCTTCTGGTTTAGAGCAGCTAGTTGCCCGGACAATAAGGAAATGGCCTCGACATCATGTTTCCCACCCTTCTTCATGGAGGAACGAATGGTAGATGCTTGATTAGAAGCGAGTTTCTCCAGAAGTTCATACCCCTCATCAATGGCTTTATCCATGAAAAACCCACCGGATGCTCCATCAATTACTCTCCTTGTATCGGCATCAACTCTAGTGTAGAAAATCTGACACAAATACCACTGGTCTAAACCATGATGAGGACAAAGGCGTTGCAGATCCTTGAACCTCTCCCAAGGTTCATATAATGATTCTCCAGGGTCTTGGGTGAAAGTTACTATGGCATGACGCATATCTGCAGTTTTCTGGTAAGGATACCACTTGATGAGGAAGATTTTGGATAGTTCTGCCCAGGTGGTGATGGTAGAAGGCAGCTTATTATACCAAAATAGAGCTTTGTCGCGCAGAGAGAACCCAAATAGGATGAGTTTCATATCATCGGCAGTAACACCAGCTTGTTTCTGAGTAGCACAACATTGTAAAAACCGCTGCAGGTGTTGATTTGGGTCTTCAGATGGTAACCCAGCAAACTGATTATTCTGAACCATATTCAGAACATGAGACTTGATTTCAAAGTTTGTAGCAGCAATGGTAGGCATCCGGACCCCAGTGGGTACATTGTCCGGCGAAGGTTGTGCATAATCTCTGAAGGTTGGTTTAGCTTCGTCACCCATTATAGCAGTAGTAGGTGAAGATGGTGGAGTAGGTGTCTTTTGGGAAGGTGTCCCTGCAGACAACTTCGCTTTCTTAGCTTGCTTTCTGAGTCTACGAGCAGTCTTTTCAATCTCCGGATCAAATGGAATGAGATTTGAGGATTTCAATTTCCTGCTCATACACCAAAAACACTAAAACAAACGTGAGATGCTCCAAAGAACAAGTGTTCTTCAGAGTAGAGGTTAGTGTAATACTATAATTCAGACAAAATAAAAATAAACCGTCTCCCCGGCAACGGCGCCAAAATTTGACAGGCTAAAGTCGTATCACCTTATCAAAAATAACCTAAGGTCCACTAACAAGTAGTCAGGGAAGTCAGGATCGAATCCACAGAGAGAAAGTTATACTATTGTATCTGAACTCTAATATTATACTAACTAGATCAGGTGAAGATGAGTGTGTGTGACTAAACTAAGCCAATAACAGAACTAAATATGAAGGTAAGAATCAATTAATAAAGAACTAGGACTATGGATCACTATGCATACAATTCGGGAAATCAGAGACGAATAATAACTACCCAATAAGTCAATTTATCTAGGGCACATGTAATTTCTCTCGAACATTACCTCCCTCAAAGATCACCTAGCCGCTCTCGCATGTTCAAGGATCACTATGCCTAATGATTGAAAGCCTATACGAAATCTCTCCTCTCGAAGTAGATTCAATATTGCGATAATAGAAATACAAATCAGGCCTAACTCATAAATCTAGCATGAACGATTCAATCACAGGAAACAATTGAAATAAAGGGTAATTATACTAATCTATCAATCCCTCATTGCATACATAGATCCCCACAATCCTAGAAATAAAACTACTCACTCATGTTTGAGAATCCAATAACAAATTCCATATAAAAATCCATGCTTTGAACTATTGCAAATAACTAAGAAACTAATCTAATCAATAATAGAGAAAGCAAACAATAATGAAGAGAACAAGGAAGAAGATTACCAAATTAATGAACTATATTGAACTTGCGAATAATCCAAAGGTTTGATCTTGAATCACAATGAAGAGTAGTAAAAAAATTGGGTTCTTGAGAGAAACTATGAAAAATAAAGACTAAAAAAACAAGATCCATAAAAGATGTTCTAACTTTCCTATTTATACCAAGTGGCCCGAAAATCATTAAATGAGTGCGCGGAGCGAAACGCCCGATCGGGCCAAGTCAGCCCGATCAAATCGGGCGTAAAAGCAGCAGCTGGGCCTCAAACTGGACCCCGCCCGATTAAATCGGGCCGACCCGCCCGATGACATCGGGCGGCACACCAACTCAGCAACACAACACCAAAACACGCCCGATCGGGCTCCTCAGCGTACTAACGACCGGGCGACAGAGCCCGATCGGGCCCGCAACGACTTGTTCCCAATGGCAATTAACGCCCGATCGGGCTTCATGAGCCCGATGCTTCCTTCCTTGGCTTCAGACGCCAAGGCTTCACTTCTTCTTTTGTCCAAGGCCTTGGAAAGTATTCTTGGGACCCCGGAACTCATCATAAATGCCTTCGAACTTCTCCATTCGGTTGTAATGGTCGGATAATAAAGGAAAATAGGGAGATAACTCCCTAAAACCTGCAATCAGACACAGAACAGAAAACCACAACTAGATGGAGAGAGTTAGTAATAAGAGGTTTTTAGTGTGTCGTTAAGGCACTAAAAACCGCTTCCCAAACAATATTTGTAGTCCTAACAAGCAATTACTAAGAGAATAGTAAGGGCAAGTCAAGGGTCGATCCACAGGGAAATTGGGATTGATTAGAGTCTATCTAGTCTAGACTACCTAATTGAAAGGTATTTGGGGGTTTAAAAGATGTTTGGTAACAATTAAGACTATCTATCAGCTAGAACAAGCAAAAATCACGAGTTTAAATATCAAATAAAGACACTAGAGTTAAGGCTACTAGTATGAATAAGAACGGATGATGATTGTTAATGCGATTGTGAAGCAACAAAGACGATTATGCAAGGTTTAGTTCTCCTCTAAAATACTTGAGTCCTCTCTCGAATGGTCCTCAAGAGTAATCGCTTAATCTATCAACTAAATCCTCTCTCGAATGGTCTTTAGTTAATTGATTAAGAGATTCGATAAGTTTGGAAAACCCCTAATGAAGGATCCCCTTAATTTCCACCCAATATCTTGGTATAGAAATTAAGTTGATTCTTGGGGATGATAAAAGAGTTCAAAATCCGATTTAAGAACATTTGAAATCAAAATACCAAAGTATAAATGTGATCAATATCTATCCTAAGGTCTCAAAACACCAAGATCAATGCATAAACTTCTCCATACATCACAATCACATCAACAACATTTTTAAAACCCTAATTCATACTTTCACCCTAACCCTAGATATGAAACTACTCACTAATCATGGAGTTAAAGCAATTAAACAATGAATCTATGACTAATCTAAGGTTAAACATGATTAAGAAATTATTAAACTAATAGAAATCGCAATTATTAAACTAAGAGAATGAAGATCTTAAATAATATGAGAACATAAACAAACACCAAGAGAATGAAATAAAAACTAAAACTTTGAATTGAATTGAATGAAAAGTACCTTGAATGTATTGGAAATCACAAACTATGATCAACAATTCTCAAATCTCAATCAAACTAAAGTGTTTTCTCTCTAATACAAAACCCTAGAATATTGTGTAGAAACTAGAATAAAGCGTAAGTCCTTTTTTTCCTCTCGAAAAGAGGGTTTAATGATCGAATGTTTTCTTTCCGGATCGTGAGGTGCGGGCGCACCAAAAGGAGGTGCGGGCGCACCTTGCTCAGGTGCGGGAGCACCAGACTTCAGGTGCGGGCGCACCTGAGTCTTCTGTCTCAGGGTGGAATTCTCTTCGTCAAATGGTGCGGGCGCACCGAGATGAAGGTGCGGGCGCACCCAATTAAGGTGCGGGCGCACCCAATTTAAGGTGCGGGCGCACCAATGTAGTCGTTTTGTGCTCGGAGGTGGTCGATGGTGCGGGCGCACCATCGTGTGCGGGCATACCAAGCGCACCTCGGGCTACCTTTCGGCCTCTAGCTCGATCCCTTATGCCATGTCTCGCATTTCTCGACCCCGAAAAGGGCAATACACGCAATAGAAACACGAACAAACATGGTGAAAGCATATGTGCTAGAAATTCGATCGAAATAGATCGAAAATCTAGCAAAATGTCACTATGACCAAGTATGATCACGTGAATGAAATAGAAGGGAAAAGTGAGGAGAAAGAAGGAAGAAAAGGAGGAAAAGGGAGCTAAAACAAGCCAAAAGAAGGTAATAAAGTGCGTTAGAAACGCACTTATCAAACTCCCCCAAGCTTAGCGTTTTGCTTGTCCTCAAGTAAACCAAGAATGAGAGTGAAGGAGAGAAAAAGAATAAAAAGAAAAGGGAAACATGCAACAACCTAACCTATATGCTCTAAATGCAAGGATACAAACATGACATGTAAGCTAAATGAGTTCATATCAAGATTTAGGAGACCAACCAAACACGAGAGGGAAGATGATTAGGAAGCACAAGAGTGACTCTAAGGTCTCAATCTCCGATCAACCGAATCTCTTTGAAGAAAGCTTTCCAAGAATGATTTCTCACTCTTCTCCACTTCCAAGACCCAAGTTTGACTCCCCCTAGGGATGCTCAACCATAATTGCTCGCCTCTACCATGTTTTGATGACCCTCATCATGACTTGCACAAAATCTCACCCGCCACTACTAAATAGATCAAGACCAATCTAGGAGTCAACGGGGGCTTTGTTAAGGTTGTAACGGGGCTAGGTTAGGGGTGTGGATCATATTCTAGGAATGTGGTGCAAAAAGGGTAAGTGGAGTACAAACTAGGGGTAAATACTCCCCCAAGCTAGTCCTAACACTATTCTCGATTAAAGAACTCTCGCACATATCCTTGAATTTCACTTGTTTCTTTTTCACTTTGTGAACTTTTTCCTTTTTCTCATCAATTTGATCTTTCTTTCTTTTCATTTTCAATAATAAACCAAAGCGGACAATAAGAACTTTCTTTCTTTTATATCTTTTTGTCTTTCATTTTCACAAAATTTTTCAACTTTTACCAACATACAAGCACATTAACTCTCTTTCAACCAAGACTTAATATCAAAACCACTTAACTCAACAAAACTACACATGTACTCCACTTTGGGGAAAGTTTGGCCATGACTCATTATGTGGGTTAAGCAAAAATAGGATAGAAAGGCTCGGATGGGTTGAGAAGTGAATATCATGCGGGTATTCAAGCTTTTGGCTCTGTAGCTCCTATTACTAGCAAAAGAAACGCCTAAATCATTCTCCTAGAGGCTCGTCTTATGTAATCTTGGGGAGCTAAAATGCAAGTCACAAGTTAGGCGATCAATGGTGAGGGTTGTGAGTGAGTCTTACGAGGTTCTTGGCTCTCCTTCGGGATTCATCGCCAAGGGGCAAGGCGATCCATTCATCCGACTCGCCTAATTTCAAAGAGACTCTACCAAAAGTTATTGGTTTCAAAAGACGCCTAAAGTCACAACGGGGCTTCCAAAATCATCAAGTCTAATATAAGGAAGGTCTTCCAATCAAGTCATGAACTCTTTAGCCACAAATCATGCATGCAACCAAGCTATCCTAATGCATAATTTTTTTTTTTTTTTTTTTTTTTTTTTTTGTTTTTAGACAAAAAGAAACTACCAAAGCACATTTGTACATGTGAAGAGAAGTCGGCGGGGTGGAGGATGTCAATACCACAACGAAACAATCACCAATACCAACCGAAAACCAATGAGACCCCTAACTTCTAACCGTCTACGACCCCGAAACTCCCTAAGATATAGACATACAAGCAAGTCCCCCAGCTTAAGCAAAACTCCGCGCTCGGAGTGGCAAAAGGAGGGAGAGGGAGAGGGGTTAGGAAAAGCTCCTAATAGTTCCCACCATCCCCCTGGGGGGGAAATACCACCGGAGGACCCGTCATAGTAGGATGGGTAGTGGGGATAAGGACGGAATGAAGGCTCCTCAAATGGCCCTTCTCGAGGGTCGAAAGAAGGGGGTAGTGGGGATGGTTAGGGAAGGGAGGCTCGTGTCGGAGTGGACATTGGCGAGGTGAGTGCGCAGCCACCCTAGACACATGGTCCGGTCGGTGCGGATACCGGCAGAGTGGCCATAACCGCATGGTGATTGGCCTTCCGAGAGGCTGCATCTGCGCCAAGGCTGCCATGCGAGCCCATGTCGAAAGATTGAGAGGAAGAAGCCGGCCACCTCGCTCTCGGGAATGCGGTGGTCGGGTCTCGGACCTCTCGGAACGCGGGGATCGATCTCCATAGGCATGGGCTCGGGGATAGCCCGTGGGATGTCATGGGCGGGGGAACCCGCCAACGGTTTTCGGCGTTAGGCGGGAGGTCCCAAACGTAGTCGGGCCCTATATGACGGTAAGGTCGCCCCCGAAGCGGATGCGGTTTTCCTTGTTATAATTGCGCGAAATTTCATCTCTGCAAGCTGGCACCATCAATCGTTGGCGGCCAACGGTAGGCATCTTGGCTTCCAAGCGAGCCAAGTCATCGGTCAGTCAAGGTAAGATGCTAGCCGGGTGACCATGCCACCACAAAGAATCTCCCCGGTCACCGTTGTACCCCCGAATTTCTGCGGTCGGTTGAGGAGGAGAGCGGCAAAGTTAATGCGGGCTCTATGGTGAGCCCCGTCGGTGGCCAACCGGAGAACCGGCGGCTCGTCCTTCCGCATTGCCCGACTTTCTGTTTAGGAAAGATGGTGTAAACCAACATCCTATGGAAGTATCGGAGAGCGAGGTGGATGATCTCCGACGCTTTGGACGAGTTCGTTCGAAACGAGTTGTGCGGTTGGTGATCTTTGCCCACCACTCTTGCTCATTATATCCCTGCCGGATGACGCTCAAAGGGGCATCGCGGGGGCTCGAGGGTCCATCCCAAACGCCTCACGAATTCGTCAAAAGACGGTGCTCTTGTTTGATTAAACATGCGAAATTGAATAGTTAGAGCACTGTCACATTACTTACGTTCAACGTACTCAAAACTCGAGAGTGAGTTGATCGTAAGTAGGTTCCGAATATCGAGGAAGTCCGATAACCGGGCATTAGTTGCCATCTCCCTTATCATCGACTCGATGTTAAGGAAGTTGCAGTAGTGAGGTCATAGAACTTAGTGGGACGTAACGTGCGCTCGAAAGTTGTTGGAAAATTTGTTTATGAGCGGCGTTTGGGAACTTTAGAGCATAAAGGGGAGGGGGATGCGAGCTAGACGAAGGTCCTTGTGAAGAGGACCCCGTCTTTGCTCGCTTAGACCTGGATGAGCCTTCACCTCCACTTCTTCCCATGGTGAAAAAGAATATATGTTTGGCAAAAAGGGAAGGAGAAGTGATGATTTGCTGCAAAAACACAACCACAAAGCGGACTCTCTACACAAAGAAACACGCAAAAGAAAAAAAAAACAAAAATACACAAAAAGAAAAATCAAACCACACAAAAGGGAAAACACAAAAAAAAGAAAAATAAAAACTAAGCCTAAGATCTACCAGCTAGCCATCCACAATTAGTAGCAACAAAGTTGCTAGCAATCAAGAGTCTCACCACTCAAAGAGACTTTCAAGCCAATTTTGCCAAACCAACCACAATTATGCACATAAAGCAACAACACCTCACAATTTCAGCAATGTAGTTCTCACAAAGTAAGAATATTATGAATTTATCACAAACCACAAAAATTGCATATGTTCACCACATCACCAAACACAAAAATGACAAAAGTTCATGAACAATCAAAAGAAATTAGGAAAAATAAGCATGCAATCGAAAAGAAAACATACTAGAAGTCCAATTTAGTAGATTATTGATGAAAAAGCAAAGATTAGAAGGGAGTTACCAACATGGAGATGAAAATCCCCAATTTTGAAACCCTAGAAATCGAATCCTTGCAAAACCCCCAATTTTTGTGCTTTGAATGTTGTAGAGAAGATGGTGATAAAGATTTTGGGGAGATTTGCCCTTGAAAGTCGCCGGAAAAGGGTGTAAGGTCGCCGGATCTAGAGAGGAGGAAGAGAGAGAAAGAGAGTGAGTGTGAGAGAGAGTTTGAAAATGTGAGGAAAAGAGGAGAGAGAGGCCCGAAAATATTGCCCGGCCCGGTTTGGTGCGGGCGCACCTCTCACCGGTGCGGGCGCACCTCTCCCTCCTCGGTTTTTCCCAAAAAATATTTCGTAGGCTTTGGTGCGGGCGCACCACGTCGAGGTGCGGGCGCACCAAAGTCTCTGTTTTTGTCAAAGTCGGTCGACGAAGTGGTGCGGGCGCACATGGGCTAGGTGCGGGCGCACCAAAGTCTTCTTTTTTTCGAAAATCGTGTGCAAAATTTGGTGCGGGCGCACATTGACCAGGTGCGGGAGCACCTAACCCGTCCGATGTGTACATATTTCGTCTCCAAAACACTCGATTCACTCGACTTCTCATAAAAATTCGGATGTTCCAATGTACCTCTCATGGCGATCGATAAATCAAAACCGTAACTAACAAAGGAAAAATAAAAGAAATGAAAGAGAGGAAAGAAGAGAAACGGGTTGCCTCCCGTGTAGCGCTTGTTTTAAGTCATTAGCTTGACTAAAAGGATACATCCATCATGAGAGTTGCTCGGGTGAGCGAAGAATCAAGCAACCAATGGAGCCAACGGCATGCGAATCATGGTAGAGCTTTAAACGTTGGCCGTTCACCCGGAATGGACCGTTCTCACCCATAACCTCATAAGCCCCATAAGGAGTAGTCTTCAACACGGAGAAGGGACCCGACCACTTTGACTTTAACTTTCCGGGGAAAAGCTTTAGTCTTGAGTTGAACAACAAGACTTTGTCCCCAATCCGGAAATCGCGTTGTTGAATCCGGTTGTCGTGCCATTTCTTTGTTTGCTCTTTGTATAGTCTAGAACTCTCATAAGCGTCAAAACGAAATTCCTCCGGTTCTACTAGCCTTTCTTTTCGAGCTTCTCCCGCAGTGTAGATCCATGTTGAGCTCCTTAGCGCCCACCGAGCCTTGTGCTCAAGCTCAACCGGCAAATGACATGCCTTGCCATACACAAGGCGATAGGGAGTGGTGCCTATGGGCGTCTTAAAAGCCGTGCGAAGAGCCCAAAGAGCGTCATCGAGTTTCAAAGACCAATCCTTTCGTGTCCTATTGACCACGCGCTCGAGAACATTTTTAACCTCTCGATTCGAAACCTCAACTTGGCCTTGTGTTTGGGGGTGGTAAGGAAGACCTACTTTGTGATTCACCCCGTATTTCTTCAATAAGGCTTCTAATTGCTTTTTGGCGAAGTGTGAACCACCATCAGCGATCAATACGGGGCACCCCAAATCGAGGGAAGATGATCTTCTTGAAGCTTGGTGACTACCTTATGGTCATTGGTGGGAGAGGCAATGGCTTCCACCCATTTGGTCACGTAGTCGACCGCAACAAGAATATATACATTCCACGGGAAGGAACGAATGGGCCCGTAAAATCGACCCCCGGACATCAACGGCTCGGCCTCAAGAATGTTCTTTGAGGCATCTCGTGTCGCTTTGTGATGCCACCACTCCGTTGACATCTATCACAAGCCACCACAAATGTTCGGGCATCCTTATGCAATGTTGGCGAACATACCACATTGGAGCACCTTAGCAACGGTTTTGCTTGCTCACCATGTCCTCACATGCCAAAGTATGGCAATGATGCAAAACCGAGGTCATCTCATGATTAGGAACACACCTCCTAAACATGCCATGGCGCACTTCTTAAAAAGGGCGGGTCATCCCAGTAGAACCTCGAAACTTCTTTAAAGAACCGCTTCCTTTGTTGGGAAGTAAAACCATGAGGTTCGATCCCAAAGCCGGATAATTTGCATAATCGCGAACCATGGAACCTCATTGTTCATAATGGCGAACAAGGCTTCTTCTCTAAATCGTCCTCGATAGGAATCTTCTCAGTTGTGGGAGGGAGGCGTGAAAGATGGTCGCTACCACATTCTCGTCCCCTTCTTCTCTTTCATCTCAAAATCAAACTCCTGAAGAAGCAACACCCACCTAATGAGCCTAGGCTTAGCATCCTTCTTACTCATCAAATACGGACCGCGGAATGATCCGTATACACCCTTGCCTTATTACATGTCAAGTAGGAACGGAACTTGTCAAAGCAAATACCACGGCCAACATTTCCTTTTCGTAGTTGCATAGTTTCGTTGAGCATCATCCGAGTCCTACTTGCATAGGCTATCACATGTAGCCTCCCTTCCTTGCGTTGCCCGAGAACAACTCCCTTGAAAAGTCACTAGCATCGCACATTAGTTCAAAGGCAAGCTCCATGGAGCTTGCACAATGGGAGTAAGGGCTTTCTTAAGAGTTTCAAAAGCCTTAGTACAAGACTCATCAAACGCAAAATCAACATCTTTCTGAAGTAGATTCGTCAATGGTTTGGCTATTTGAGAGAAATCCTTGATGAAACGTCGGTAAAAACCGGCATGTCCAAGGAAAGCACGAACTCCCGTCACGAGTTCGGTGGCGGAAGCTTCTCGATAACCGAAACCTTTGCGGATCTACTTGATACCCTTTTTCGACACTTTATGCCCAAGTACAATGCCTTCCTCGACCATAAAGTGACACTTTTCCCAATTCGGTACAAGGTTCGTCTCTTGACACCTTTTTAACACAAACTCAAGATTAACCGGACATGTGTCAAAAGGCGAACCACGCACACTAAAGTCGTCCATGAAGACTTCAATGGAATCTTCTAGCATATCGGAGAAGATTCTTGTCATACACCTACGAAAAGTGGATGGGGCATTACACAAACCAAAGGGCATCCTTCGATATGCAAATGTCCCGTACGGACGAGTAAAGGTGGTTTTCTCTTGGTCATCCGGATGAATGGGGATTTGAAAGAATCCGGAATAACCATCAGAAAACGAAGTGTGAATGACGAGCAAGCCTCTCCAACATTTGGTCAATGAAGGGAAGGGGGAAATGATCTTTGGGTGGATTTGTTCGGTTTCTGTAATCAATAGACTCTCACCCGGTGGTCCTAGTTGAGATTGTTTCGCCTTTTCATTCTCGGCTATAGTCATGCCTCCTTTTTTGGAACCACGTGAATCGGGCTCACCCCTTGCTATACGAGATAGCATAAATGATTCCGCGTCACGTAGTTTCAAGATCTCCTTTTTAACAACCTCTTTGAGGTTGGGATTGAGCCTTCTCGATGCTCGATGGAGGAGGCATTACTATCGATGAGATGGATACGATGCTAGCAAGAGAAGGGCTTATCCCTTAAGGTCATCAATCGAATACCCAATGACATCCATATATTTTTGCAAAATTCCAATCGTTTTGATATAGAAATGTCATCAAGACTCGAATTGACAATAACGGGATAAGTACATGCATCATCAAGAAAAACATATCTAAGGGAGGAGGGAAGGGGTTTGAACTCTACCTTGGGAGGAGGCTTAGAACACTCCTCTTTTTCGGTGGATGATGCGTAGAACCTCAAACGCCTCATTTGCGTGTCCTCTTCCATGTCCAAGTTAAGGGTGTCGGAAAGTGCAACATACAAATCGCTCCCGGAATCATCCCGCTCATGGTGTCCTACCTCATCTTCCACTAGGTTTCGGCAAATTTTCTCCATCATAGGCTTCTTCGGTGTCTTAGAGAACTCGAACACCACCCGCTCATTAGCTACCTCAGCCGTGATTGTGTCGTTTTTGCGGTTTATCACGGCACCCAAAGTCTTGAGCTTCTCTTCCCGAATAAGAGGAGTCTCGGGATCTTCCTCCATATCCATCACCACAAAGTCGCATGGTACAAACACGTGCCCGACTTGAATCGGTATATCCTCCAACTCACCACTGGGGACTCTCACGGGCGGTCGCATTGAATCGTTTTGCGTAGGATGAAGAAGAAATTTCGGGTGCTTTGCAATAGAAAGAGGCATCAATTGACACTAGCTCCCGGATCGGCCGGTGCACCCTTAGGTTCTAAGTCACCTATCTTCAGCAAGGTGAAACTCCCGGGATCTCTTTGCTTCTTGGGCATAGTTCGTTGCACAAGAGCACTCACTTGGTAAGGTAGGGAGATAAGCTCATCTTAAGTTTGCGCTTATTGGAGAGGATCTCTTTCAAGAATTTAGCATAAGCGGCATTTGAGACATAGCCTCAAGGAATGGAATGTTGATTTGCGGGCTCTTCATCACATTCGAAATTTAGTGAACTTGTCACTCAACTTCTCTCTACCAACTGTGAGGATAGGGAACCGGAGGCACATAGGATTTGGTTGGTGGAGGTGATGGCAATGTGTTTTTGTCACCCACTTGAACATGTGACTCATCTTTCTCCTCAACGTCCTCTTTCTCGTTCCTCGGCTCCATCCTCCTTCTCAACAATCTCGGCTTCTCCGTCCCGCTCTAACTCCCCATTCGGCATCTTAGGACCCGCATAACTTGTTCCCGACCTCAAATGAATGGCTTTGGCTTGATGGAGGTTGGGGTTAGGAATGGGTTGGCCTGGAAGTTGATTTGTGGGGGTGGAGGGATTCTTCTCGCTACTTGGGCAATTTGAGTTTCAAGCATTTTGTTGTGGGCTTGTAGCTCTTGAAACCTTTGCTCATGGTTTTGGAGAATTTGGTTCATGGATTGGAGTTGTTGGAGAATTTGGAGAGAGGTGGGATCGGAAGATGGTGTAGGTTCGGGATTTTGTTTGGGGAAAGGAAGGTTGGAGGGAGGTTTTGGGTTGTTGGTCCTTTGATGTGGAGCTTGGTATGTGTTTGACCCTTGTGAGGAGGAACCACCTTGGTTATAGTTTTGGTTTTGGTTATACCCTGCGCAAACCCTTGGTTGTGAGCTTGGTTGTACCCTTGTTGAGGTTGATTCCATCCTTGTTGAGGTTGGTTGAATCCTTGGGTGTAGTTTTGTTGAGGTTGTCTCAACCTCCTTGTTGATTGTTCCTATACCCTTGATTCCCCGATATCCATCTCCTCTTGCATTGATTGCCGCCACATGCTCCGAATGGGTACCTCCACAATAAGAAGTATCATGGTTAGTACCACCACAAATATCACAAGAAAAGAGTTTACTGTGAAGGAGTAGACGATGCAAGATTGATCTTGGAGAGCTTCTTATCGAGTTGGTCCATCTTAGCTTGAATTTGATCCATGGGATCAATTTCAAACTTTCCGCTCTTCTTAGGTTGAGCACCTCTTCGTCTTCCACCCCGTGAGTAGTTCTTGATCACCTCCTCGATTGTGGACTCAAGTTGTTCTTGCGGGATCTTAGATAGTTAACCTCCCGCTCCGAAATCAAGATTGCCGTGAAATCGGATCAAGACCATCATAGAAGAATCGCATTAGTAGATTCTTGTTGAACTCATGGTGTGGGCATGAACGGATCATCTCCTTGAACCGCTCCCAAGCTTCGGCAAGTGTCTCATCGTTCTCTTGCTCAAATGAGGAGATCTTCCTCCTTATGTCGCCTTCCACTCGGGAAGTATTTCTTCAAGAATGCCATCGTGACTTGTTCCCATGTAGTGAGGGAATTAGCGGGCTCTTGAGCCATGACTTTGCTTTCGTAGAGAGGACCGGAGCAGTGCATCTTGATGTAGTCGGGAGAGACATCATTAGTGGTTATCATGGCACGATCTCGAGAAACGTCGAGATGGTCTGGAGGATCTTCATCGACCCCCCACAAAATCGCTCCGCTTTCACCATCCGAGTATACCGAGGGTGAATGCTGAAATTTGTAGTGGTGGTAGGGAGTCGAATTCCACCTTGAAGAACATAGGAACCCGGATTTCGAAATCCCTAAGCAGTTGTGGATTTTCTTCACCCATTTCGATTCAACTTCACTTGATGTACTTGAGATTGGTGAAGAAGGCTCGGAACCCAAAGTCGGATTTCCCAAATTCTTCGAAGCTTTCGCAACGTACGGTCGATTTCAAGATCTAGAGGCAATGTGGGTGAACCGTGAGTTCTTCTTCTCATGTAACACAACAAAGCTAAGCGGAGGATTAGCAAATAACAACCACGTTAAAAAGAAAAATAAAAGAAGAATCAACTAAGCAAACTAAACTAAAATATACTTCATTCAATAGCACAGGTCCCGACGGCGCCATTTTAATAAGAGGTTTTTAGTGTGTCGTTAAGGCACTAAAAATCGCTTCCCAAACAATATTTGTAGTCCTAACAAGCAATTACTAAGAGAATAGTAAGGGCAAGTCAAGGGTCGATCCACGGAAATTGGGATTGATTAGAGTCTATCTAGTCTAGACTACCTAATTGAAAGGTATTTGGGGGTTTAAAAGATGTTTGGTAACAATTAAGACTATCTATCGGCTAGAACAAGCAAAAATCACGAGTTTAAATATCAAATAAAGACACTAGAGTTAAGGCTACTAGTATGAATAAGAACGGATGATGATTGTTAATGCGATTGTGAAGCAACAAAGACGATTATGCAAGGTTTAGTTCTCCTCTAAAATACTTGAGTCCCTCTCGAATGGTCCTCAAGAGTAATCGCTTAATCTATCAACTAAATCCTCTCTCGAATGGTCTTTAGTTAATTGATTAAGAGATTCGATAAGTTTGGAAAACCCCTAATGAAGGATCCCCTTAATTTCCACCCAATATCTTGGTATAGAAATTAAGTTGATTCTTGGGGATGATAAAAGAGTTCAAAATCCGATTTAAGAACATTTGAAATCAAAATACCAAAGTATAAATGTGATCAATATCTATCCTAAGGTCTCAAAACACCAAGATCAATGCATAAACTTCTCCATACATCACAATCACATCAACAACATTTTTAAAACCCTAATTCATACTTTCACCCTAACCCTAGATATGAAACTACTCACTAATCATGGAGTTAAAGCAATTAAACAATGAATCTATGACTAATCTAAGGTTAAACATGATTAAGAAATTATTAAACTAATAGAAATCGCAATTATTAAACTAAGAGAATGAAGATCTTAAATAATATGAGAACATAAACAAACACCAAGAGAATGAAATAAAAACTAAAACTTTGAATTGAATTGAATGAAAAGTACCTTGAATGTATTGGAAATCACAAACTATGATCAACAATTCTCAAATCTCAATCAAACTAAAGTGTTTTTCTCTAATACAAAACCCTAGAATATTGTGTAGAAACTAGAATAAAGCGTAAGTCCTTTTTTTCCTCTCGAAAAGAGGGTTTAATGATCGAATGTTTTCTTTCCGGATCGTGAGGTGCGGGCGCACCAAAAGGAGGTGCGGGCGCACCTTGCTCAGTGCGGGAGCACCGACTTGGTGCGGGCGCCCTGAGTCTTGTCTCGGGTGGAATTCTCTTCGTCAAATGGTGCGGGCGCACCGGATGAAGGTGCGGGCGCACCCAATTAAGGTGCGGGCGCACCCAATTTAAGGTGCGGGCGCACCAATGTAGTCTGTTTTGTGCTCGGTGGTCGATGGTGCGGGCGCACCATCGTGTGCGGGCATACCAAGCGCACCTGGCTACCTTTGGCCTCTAGCTCGATCCCTTATGCCATGTCTCGCATTTCTCGCCCGAAAAGGGCAATACCCATAGAAACACGAACAAACATGGTGAAAGCATATGTGCTAGAAATTCGATCGAAATAGATCGAAAATCTAGCAAAATGTCACTATGACCAAGTATGATCACGTGAATGAAATAGAAGGGAAAAGTGAGGAGAAAGAAGGAAGAAAAGGAGGAAAAGGGAGCTAAAACAAGCCAAAAGAAGGTAATAAAGTGCGTTAGAAACGCACTTATCAGTTAGCATAAAATGGCTCCTAAGAGCACCATTGACACACATTTTAGCTCAAATACAGGGGGAAAAACACTATATAAAACCATAACATCAACCTCAAAGCTTCCTTGAAAAATCGCTTCCGTTGTTGAGAATTGAAACCATGAGGTTCAATCCCACAAGCCAAGTAGTCCGCGAACCATGGAATCTCATTATTCAGAATGGCGAATAGTGCTTCTTCTCTCAAATCTTCTTCAATAGGGGTCTCGTCAGGGTCCGAGACCTTCTCATCAAGAGGGAGACGAGAAAGGTGATCAGCTACCACATTCACCGTCCCCTCTTTCTCCTTCATCTCAAAATCAAACTCTTGAAGAAGCAGCACCCACCTAATGAGCCGAGGCTTGGCATCTTTTTTACTCATCAAATAACGGACCGCAAAATGATCCGTATACACAATAGCCTTGTTGTTGGTCAAGTAAGACCGGAATTTGTCAAATGCAAAAACTACGGCCAACATTTCTTTCTCCGTAGTTGCATAATTCCGTTGAGCATCATCCAAGGTCCTACTTGCATAGGCTATGACATGTAGCCTTCCTTCCTTGCGTTGCCCAAGTACAACGCCCACTGCAAAGTCACTAGCATCGCACATTAGTTCATAAGGCAAGCTCCAATCCGGAGCTTGCACAATGGGGGCAGAAGTGAGGGCCTTTTTCAAAGTTTCAAAAGCCTTAATACAAGACTCATCAAACTCAAAATCTACATCCTTTTGAAGTAGATTCGTCAATGGTTTGGCAATCTGAGAAAAATCCTTGATGAAACGCCGGTAAAAACCCGCATGTCCAAGGAAAGCACGAACTCCCGTCACCGAGTTCGGTGGCGGAAGCTTCTCAATAACAGAAACCTTTGCCGGATCAACTTCAATGCCCTTCTTTGACACCTTATGCCCAAGGACAATGCCTTCCTCGACCATAAAATGACATTTATCCCAATTCAGGACGAGGTTCGTCTCTTGACATCTTTTCAATACACTCAAGATTAACCAGACATATGTCAAAAGACGAACCACACACACTAAAATCGTCCATGAACACCTCAATAGAATCCTCTAGCATGTCAGAGAAGATTGCTGTCATATACCTTTGGAAAGTAGATGGGGCATTACACAAACCAAAGGGCATCCTTCGATATGCGAATGTCCCATACGGACAAGTAAATGTGGTTTTTTCTTGGTCATCCGGATGAATAGGGATTTGAAAGAATCCGGAATAACCATCGAGAGAACAAAAGTGTGAATGACGAGCAAGCCTCTCCAACATTTGGTCAATAAAGGAGAGAGGGAAATGGTCCTTGCGGGTGGATTTGTTTAACTTCCGATAATCAATACAAACCCTTCACCCGGTAACAGTTCTAGTTGAGATAGTTTCTCCTTTCTCATTCTCAACAATAGTCATGCCTCCTTTTTTTGGAACCACGTCAATCGGGCTCACCCACTTGCTATCGGAGATAGCGTAGATGATTCCTGCGTCACGCAATTTCATAATCTCTTTTTTTACAACCTCTATGAGATTAGGATTGAGCCTTCTCTGATGCTCTATGGATGAGGCATTACTATCGATGAGATGGATACGATGCATAACAAGAGAAGGGCATATCCCCTTAAGGTCATCTATCGAGTACCCAATGACATCTTTATATTTTTGTAATATTTCAATCAATTTTGATATAGAGATGTCATCAAGACTTGAATTGACAATAACTGGATAAGTACATGCATCATCAAGAAAAACATATTTAAGAGAAGATGGAAGGGGTTTGAACTCTACCTTGGGAGGAGGCTTAGAACACTCCTCTTTGTCAATGGATGTCACAAGAACCTCAAATGCTTCATCTCTTGTCTCCTCAATAGTAGTGTCAAGAAACAATGAGAATTATTTCACCTCTTCCATGTCCAAGCTCGGGGCTTCAGTAAGAGAAGCATACAACTCATCCCCGGTGTGAACTACACTCGCAGCATCCTCTATCTCATTCTCCACTAGGTTAACCCGGCAAATTCTCTCTATCATGGGCCTCTTCAAAGTCTTAGAGAACTCAAATACAACCCGCTCATTGGCTACCTCAACCGTGATAGTATCATTTTTGCAATTGATCACGGCTCCCAATGTCTTTAGAGCTTCCTTTCCAAGAATAAGAGGAGCCTCCGGATCTTCCTCCATATCCATCACCACAAAATCACAAGGCACAAATACATGCCCAACTTGAATTGGTACATCCTCCAACTCACCATGGGGGACTCTCACAGTGCAGTCCGCCAATTGAATAGTTTTTCGTGCCGGATGAAGAGGAAAATTTAGGTGCTTAGCAATGGACAGTGGCATCAAACTCACACTTGCTCCTAAGTCGGCCAATGCACCCTTAGGCTCTAGATCACCTATCTTCACCGGCAAGGTGAAACTCCCGGGGTCTCTTTGCTTCTTAGGCATAGTACGTTGCACAAGAGCACTCACTTGGTAGGGCAAAGTGATAAGCTCATCTTCAAGCTTCCGTTTGTTGGAGAGGATCTCCTTCAAAAATTTAGCATATGCCAGCATTTGAGACATAGCCTCAAGGAATGGTATGTTGATCTGAAGACTCTTCATCACATTGAGAAATTTGGTGAACTTGTCACTTAATTTTCTTTCGACCAACCGCTGAGGATAGGGAACCGGAGGCACATATGTCTTAGTTGGTGGAGATGATGGCAATGGCGCTTTATCACCAACTTGGACTTGTGTCTCATCTCTTTCCACATTCTCTTCTCTCTCACCTTCCTCAACTCCAACTTCTTTCTCAACAACCTCAACTTCTTCATCCTTCTTCACCTCCTCGGTTGGCATCTTGGGACCCTCGTAACTTGTTCCCGACCTCAAATGAATGGCTTTGGCTTGGTGGAGGTTGGGGTTAGAAATTGGTTGCCCCGAAAGTTGATTTGTGGGAGTAGAAGGGTTTTTCTCAGCTACTTGGGCAATCTGGGTTTCAAGCATTTTATTGTGGGCTTGTAGCTCTTGAAACCTTTGCTCATGGTTTTGGAGAATTTGGTTCATGGATTGAAGTTGTTGGAGAATTTGGAGAGAGGTTGGATCGGGAGATGGAGTGGGTTCGGGATTTTGTTTGGGGAAAGGAGGGTTAGAGGGAGGTTTTTGGGTATTGGCTCTTTGATGTGGAGCTTGGTAGACATGAGACCCTTGTGAGGATGAACCACCTTGATTATAGTTTGGGTTATACCCTTGCCCATACCCTTGGTGTTGACCTTGGTTGTACCCTTATTGAGGTTGATTTCATCCTTGATTGTAGTTTTGTTGGGGTTATTTCCAACCTCCTTGTTGATTGCTTCTATACCCTTGGCTTCCTTGGTAACCATCTCCTCTAGAGTTGATTGCCGCCACATGCTCCGAATTTGTACCTCCACAATAAGATGTATCATGATTAGTACCTCCACAAATATCACAAGAAAAAGAATTTACCTGTGATGGATTAGATGATGCGAGGTTCGTTGATCTTGGAGAGCTTCTTGTCAAGTTGATCCATCTTAGCTTGAATTTGATCCATGGGATCTAATTCAAACTTTCCACTCTTCTTAGGTTGAGCACCTCTTCGACGTCCACCCCATGAATAGTTCTTAATTACTTTTTCAATGGTGGACTCAAGTTTATCTTACGGGACCTTAGAAAATTGACCTCCCGCTCTAGCATCAAGGTTGGCGATCAAGGCCATCATAGAAGAATCGCATGAGTAGATTCTTGGTGAACTCATGGTGAGGGCATGAACGACTCATCTCCTTGAACCGCTCCCAAGCTTCCGCAAGTGTCTCATCGTTCTCTTGCTCAAATGAGGAGATCTTCCTCCTTATGTCTGCCGTCTTCCACTCCGGGAAGTACTTCTTCAGAAAAGCCATTGTGACTTCCTCCCATGTAGTGAGGGAGTTAGCAGGTAAACTCTTGAGCCATGATTTTGCTTTTCCAGTAAGAGAAGACCGGAACAAATGCATCTTGATGTAGTCTGGAGAGACGTCATTTGTGGTTATCATGGGACAAATCTCAAGAAACCTGTCAAGATGGTCCAGAGGATCTTCATCCGACCCTCCACAAAATTGTTCTGCCTTCACCATCAGAGTGAACTGAGGGTGAATGCTGAAATTTGTAGTAGTGGTGGGGAGTCGAATACCACCTTGAAGAACATAGGAACTCGGATTTCCAAAATCCCTAAAGAGTTGTGGATTTGCTTCACCCATTTCTGACTGAACTTCACTTGTTGTACTTGAGGCTGGTGAAGATGGTTCGGAACCTAAAGACAAATCTTCCAAATTTTTCCAAAGCTTTCGCAATGTACGGTCAATTTCTGGATATAGAGGAAAGGTGGGTGAACCGTGAGCTCTTCTTCTCATGTAACAACAACAAAGCTAAGTAGAGGATTAGCAAATAACAACCACAGTAAAAAAGAAAAGAAAAATCAACTAAGCAAAGCTAAACTAAAATAAACTTCAATCAATAGCACAATTTTCCCGGCAACGGCGCCATTTTGATAAGATGTTTTTAGTGTGTCGTTAAGGCACCAAAAACTGCTTTTCAAACAATATTTATAAATCCTAACAAGCAATTACTAAGAATGTAGCAAAGGCAAGTCGAGGGTCGATCCACAGGGAAAAAGGGACTAATTAAAGTCTATCAAGTCTAGACTACCTAATTGACGGGTATTGGGGGTTTGAAAAGTTTTGGTAACAACTATGTCTAGCTAATAACAAGAACAAGCATATAACTCGAATTAATGAATCAGATAGGAAGACACTAGAGTTAAGGTTACTAATATGAATAAGAATGGACAATGAATGTTAATGCGATTGTGAAGTAACGGAGACGATTATGCAAGGTTTAGTTTTCCTCTAAAATACTCGAGTCCTCTCTCGAATGGTCCTCAAGAATAATCACTTAATCAATCAACTAAATCCTCTCTCGAATGGTCTTTAGTCAATCGATTAAGAGATTCGATAAATTCGAAAAACCCCTAATAAATGATCCCCTTAATTTCTACCCAATATCTTGGCCCAGAAATTCAGTTGATTCTTGGGGATGATAAAAGAGTTCAAAATTCGATTTAAGAACATTTGAATTTAAAGTACCAAAGCATAAATGTGATCAATATCTATCCTAAGGTCTCAAAACACCAAGATCAATGCACAAACATCTTTAAATCATCACAATCACATTAACAATACATTTAAACCCTAATCCATACTTTCACCTTAACCCTAGATAAGAAACTACTCACTAATCATGGATTCTAGGCAATTAAACACAAAATTTATGACTAATCGAAGGCTAAAACATGATTAAGAGATAATTAAACTAATAGAAATAACAATTATGAGATTGTGAGAATGAAGATCTAAAAATAACTAAGAATAAGAACAAACACGAAAAGAATGCAATAAAAACTGAATAAAATTGAATAAAAAGTACCTTGAATGTTATCGGAATCACAAAGTATGATTAATAAATATCAAATCTCAGTAAAACTCAAGTGTTTATCTCTCTAGTATGAACCCTAATAATACTCTCTAAAACATAGAATAAAGCATAAGTTTTTCTAAAAAAAACCTCACATCTCTTGTTTTTAATGCCCAAGAGAATTACAAATTTCTCGCGGAAACAGGTGGTGCGGGCGTACCAAGGCCACTGACTCCGATGGCCAATCTTCGCTGGGAAGGTGCGGGCGCACCTAACTGACTTATAATAAGGATGCCCAATCTGTAGGCGGTGCGGGCGCACCAATGTGTGCGGGCAGTGCTAAGAGGGTGCGGACACAGCATGGAGCTCAAGTCAAGCTTCCTTTATTCCATTTTCGCGCGTGCAAACTCCTCGAAACTCCCGCCTATTACCGTATCTCCGAACTCTTGACCTTATAAAAGATCATACCTGCAATCAAAGCACGGGATAACACGGTGAAAGCAAATGTACTAGAAATCCAGTCAAAATTGACCGAAAATCTAGCGAAATGTCACAATGATCAACAATGATCAAGTGAAGGAAATAGAGAGAGAAATGAGGAAGAAAAAAGGAAGAAAAGGGTATAAAGAGGATCAAACCAAACCGAAAAGAGCTCATAAAGTATGTTAGAAACGCACTTATCAAACTCCCCTAAGCTTAGCATTTTGCTTGTCCTCAAGTAAACCAAGAATGAGAAAGAAAGAAGAGAGGTGTGAAAAAGAGGAAAAAGAAAATCATACAACAAACTAATCTAAATGCTCTAAAAGCAAAGATACAAATATGACATGCAAGCTAAATGATCAAGTGAAGGAAATAGAGAAAAAGGGAAGAAAAGTGTATAAAGAGGATCAAACCAAACCGAAAAGAGCTCATAAAGTACGTTATAAACGTACTTATCAACAACCTTAAGAGGGAATCAAACTCAATGAAACTACTCAATATTACAAACCAATCTAAGAGATCTCGAAACCAAAACTTCAACAAGAATAATATAACCAATACATAATTAAATCCAAGTACAATTTACATTTGAAGCTCTTCGAATATAAAGTTCCTCTAAGAATTTTCGTCCTCACCTTAAACATCGCAAATCTAACAATGAACCTGCTCTAGTATCAACTGCTCAGCATTATACAAAGTATATGGTTCATCACCGGTTCAACCCCACAAGGGAAAGAACAACAACCACAAACAAAAGCAAATACAACACATCAGCAATAGCTGAGTACCAACACTCCACCTTAACAGTAAAAAATAACAAAGCATCGAAATATATATTCCAAAAGATAAAAGTATAGCTCAAATTCTCATTATATTCTTATCTGAAGTTCCCCTTTTAAAACTTTCTATGTCAATCTATATCCATTCTAAATAATAAAAACACCAAAGTAGTTCTACCTCAAAGCTAGATCAATTATATCCAATATTCATAAACCTCGAGTTCTATATCTAGTCACATGGCCATGATAAGAAAAATCACCATATAAACGGAGTATAGCCAAAATAGAATTATAAATAAGTTTCATGGCTTTAATCATAAAGCAATCGAGTAGAATGTTACAATAATGATCATAACATCAGAGTATATTTAGATATTAATATGAATTCATTGAATCCATACTCCTGAATAATTCACCTCTGATAACAGAACACAAAATGAAGATAACTTCAGTTATGATCAACTCCAAAGATCAGTTCATTAAACAATAGTCATCAAATAATTCAAAAAGAAAGTCAGAGTGGATCCGAGAGCCTCGACGACCCACTAGTTAGCAAACGATAGACCCGAGAGTCCCGGCCGGTCTATCATAATGTAAACCCGGGAGCTCTGGCCGGTTTACCAATAATTTCAATGGCCAATAACCTATAGTGTGCACACCCCTCAACTCAAGATTTTATGTGACCCGGGAGCCCCGGCCGGCCATGCTAGATAAGAGGACGGTTGAATATCTTGCCACATGCGACGAATATCAATCAATCTAATATCTTCCCAATGCGGGCGAAGATAATACAATAGAACATCTATATCTCCAATAGTTAGTCCATGTAATCTTTCATTTTACATGATTAACATCTTTTTAAGAAATTAAGATCAACAAAGGTGCAATCTTTCTTCCACAATGATAAAATAACCAACAACCTTCTTATGTATCGATCAAATCAATCAACATTATCGATGATCTTTACAATCAAATGAACTCATCAAATCATTCGATATCACTATAATTCATACCATATACTTCAATCTGAATCAACTCTATATAGTTCCATATTCACTTCAAATAGGTCCATTAATCTGATAGATCATACTCTATATAATAAACATAATAAAGGTGAAACGATACTCATCATAGTTAACCATAACACTATCTGCTACTTTCCAGCTCATTAACAATAATTAGGTATGATCTAGGTAAGTGGACTAGTAATTTATGCTGAATAATACTTGATCTATACCAGAATAACCTATACACCATTTCAAATGAATCAACAAATGTTTTATAGTCATATTGATCACAGCTTTTCATATAAACTCATTAAAGGATTCCATAACATCCTTAACCAATAACCAAAAATCTCATTTGAGACTAATTAAGAATTGAATTATCCCAATACTCTTTGAGTCCTAATTAAGGATTATACATGATATATACTTCCAATGATCGCATTATAACATCAAGCCACACCAACTACTATTGTAGGCGTGTTTTTATTTCGCCTAGGCGGTGCGAGCGTGTATTATATTTGACTACCCCACTGTTAAGGTTTTATTGAAAGTTGTTTTGTATTGAAAGAAGTCGCCAACAATTCTTTTTAGGAAGAATCATAAACCTAATTGGATATAGGAAAATCATAGGGAGAAATTATCCAATGTAGATTTCCCCGTCATGACTCCATATATGGTCAAAATGAACTAAAGATTGAGTTCGGGGGTGAGGGTACGAATATGGTCAGGAACCATATTCGCCCAAAGTTGGCCTCTACTAAATATTGATTCATTGCAAATTTTATGCCAAAGAATAATCATATAATATTTTAAAGCACCCTAAAAATATTTAGTCTAAGTAGGTTCAGGAAACACATAAAAAGACTAATTTAGTGACATGTTATTAGGCAATCAATATTACAGGGAACCTAGCAAGTTGTCCAAATTAATCTGATTGATATTAGAACAGTTCTTTAGGTCTTTGATTAGCAAAAATAACATGTGGGGTGATAAAAGCAATAAAGCAGGGACAATCATATAATATGCATAGAACAATCAGGCAGGCGTATAATATACAAAGGCATTGAATAATAATAAAATAAAATAAAATAAAAGAAAATATAGAAAAAAGGTTAGAATATACAGTATAGCGATTTTACATTAAAGATCTACATCAGGAAAGAAACTGTTAGTAACTTCAATATAAAAATAATTCATTTATGGACTCTCAGGATTATACCGTGGCTTGGGTCTGCGAGATTGACAACCTTCGAGACGAACTTAAAATCTGAATGTATGAAAGTATGTAGATTCAATGTATTTGTGTTTGAAAGTATGAGCTTTGTAGGGAAGTTTTGTAGTTCGTAGAGAGGTTCGTAAAGTATTCGTCGAGTGTTATGTGAAAAATTCGTCCTTAAATCCGTTTGGAAATCAGGCCTATTTATAGGGAAAACGGCACTGCGCCTCACGCGCTGGCTGCGCTAGGCGCAGCTGATGTGGCAAGCGCATGACGCATCATGACCAGTAAGAAGCGTACACGTGGTATGCGCTTTTGAAAAATATAAGAAAAAAATTCCGCGTCTCAAGTAGAGAACTGCGCTTGACGCAGGACTCTACATGAAACAGAAGTCTCCGTGACACTTCTGGTGCGCTTAGCACAGTTATTGCGCTAGCGCAGCTTACGTGGAAGTCCACGTGGCAGGACACGTGCGCTCGACGCAGTACTTGTTTTTTTGACATGTTTTGATAGTTTTTTAAATATAAACGAGTTTTAAAGATTTTGTTTTATCTTTTAACTCCGAAAATCTGATTTTACAAGATAAAATTCTATTTTGACTTATAAAAAAATATCTTTTGAAAATACTTATATACTAAAATAAATCAATTAATTATCAATTAATTGGGTTTTTCAAAGAATTGGGCTCAAAATACAATTAATTACCATGAATAATTAATTGGGCTTTAAAATAGGACTTTAACACTTTTCGAAATGTTTTTGAATAGCTTTTCAGACTGCTCTGCCTTTGGATCGGACCAATTAAGACCACGGTATGTTTCATCATCGGATCCTTAAATGGGGAGACACGATTATGTGTCTACAGAAGCCCCCACTTTGACTGAACTGATAGTCAAAGTATACGGTGTCGGGACGGAGAACGATTCTAAATGCTCTGCGGTTTAGAACTGATGTATAACCGCCGGTCTCTGCAAAACAAAGTTAATATGCTGGACAATAACTACAAGCAATCTGATTACCTGCAGGAGAAGATGTTAGCATATAGGTGCAAACAACTCGGACAAAGCACATAATGATGCAATAATGCAAATTTAGACTCTCTAAGGATGCACGAGAAGCAATGCAAGGATTAAGATTATGCAAAGCTAAGGGATGACACATTATGCAAGGTCAGGGTTATGCAGGACTAGAATGTATGAAATGCAATGCAAGGTTAGGGTTTTGCAAGCCTGCAATGCAAGGTCAACATTTTGCAAGGCGAGAAGATGTATAGGATGATAGAATGATCACAATGATTAGAAATAGATAGGATGATTTTCGAAATTCGTTTTTAGCAAATGATTGGGGTCCGTAGACGATGTCCGCAGATTACAACTCTTCGGGAGTTTGATTTGAATTGGAGGAACCACCACGTAGGAAGCCCCCACTTTGGGTGAGCTTATCTTGAATTTGTCATGTACTTGATTTGATATTTAAATGTAGTTGATCTGTAATTGAATCGTTGAAATTTGTCACTGGGGATTGTACTGGGGATTCTTCTTTGGGAAGTTGATATAGGCAAAGTCAAGTATCGTCGAAAATCATGGAATTGTCGGAGAGTCCTTCGGGGAAAAGGAGATCTTGGATTGAAAAAACAAAAAGTTAAAATTTGTGGCTCAAATGAATGTAGGTGCGAAAAGGCTTTGACGAGGCTAGGTGCAGACTCGAGTCCATGTCGGGATCTAGAAAGAGTATGCTCCTAAATTCCAGAAAGTCAAACCATTAGACCATGACTAATTTTATTTTGTTGAAGCGGTCAGACCTTGAGATGAGGATTCCTACGTATCCTTGCGGAATCAGACCATTCGTAGTTCTGGATCTGATTTCTATTTTTTTATATATTTTTTTTGTGCCCTAACTTTTACCTAGGTTGCCCTTTCGGGTTTTCAACCTAGCGGGCTTGGACATACCTTGAAGAAGGAGTTAAGGAAGGGTTAAAGGGTTTAAGGCTTGAGATTTTGATGAAGGTTGAAATGGTTTGAAAATGAAGGGTCATGGATTTGGATTAAAGGTTAAGGGTTGAGGGGTAGAACTTGTGTGCAAGCCCTCTGGCTTGACTTTTATTTCTTTACTTTTGACTTTTTCTTTTTTTTTTCATTTTTTGTCCTGCGCGTTTTCTTTTGCTTTTTTCCTTTTTGCCACACTTTGGATTTTTTCACTCTTTATTTTTGCCTGACATTGATATATTTTGATGTAGTAAGGCTTGCACACAAGTTTGGTGAAAATTTGAAGGTTATTTATGAAGCTTTGATGTTGAAGGGATTGTTTGGTTTATGGAGATGATGGTTTAAAGGATTTTTGTTTTTCCTTGGTTGTATGAGGATGGCTTATGAAAGTAATGGAAGGGAGAGGGGAATAACTCCTGATCCAATGTTTGTCCTTTTTTATTCTTCTTTTTTTCAGATTTCTTTTTGTTATTATTAGTCAAGTTCAATAGGCAATTTGAGTTTCATCATTGAATTAGAAGCATAAATAAAATGATGGAAGGCCAATGAAAATGAAAATGAAATTCTTTTATTAATCAGAAATAAATAGAACATGGCTTATTAGAAATAAAAACCTAAATGTCATAGACTCGGCAAGAAGAAAAATGAAGGAGCTAGTGGAGGGACTCTCCGACTCAACTTAGAAAACCAGCGTTAAATGACTAATCCCCGACGTTGTTTAGGTGCTGCCCAAGGTGTTGCTGACTTTTGCTGCAGGCAGAATTGGCAATCTACCGTCTTCAACCATATCATGTAGGTGATTCTTTAAGGTCCAGCATACAGATGTTGGGTATCCATTCCCTTGGTGGTACTTGCAGTAAGCATTAGGATCCCACCTCTTGGATCTATTCTCGAGAGCAGGATCTGGAGTAGGGCTAATAGGTTGAAGTGCCCCTTTTGCATGAAGTCTAGTGAACGCTTCTTCTAAGGACATGCCTAAAGGTGTGAATGTTCTTTGAGGCTTTTGATAACCTCTCTTTTCAGCAGCTATGACATTGATTACATTGCTTTTGGAGCTAGAAGGGACATTATTACTCTTCTTGAAAGAGTTATTGTTGTTGTTGGAACCCTTATTCTTGTTGGCCTATACCTCTTCCTCAATCAGCAGGCCTACCTTATAAAGCTTCGTGAAAGACTCTATAGGTTGGAACTTGATATGATCCCCATACTTCGGCTGCAGGTTACGGATCACCAGTCGGACTTGATCCTCCTGAGATGGCCTGTTAATCATTTGTGCAGCTTTATCCCTCCATCTGTTAAGGAAGGTGACGAAGTCTTCGTTGGAGTTTTGTTTAGTTAACTCCAATTCACGAAGGCCAATGGGAAGCTGAGTATTGTAGATGTATTGTTTATGAAACTCTTCTCTAATGTAGTCCCAGTCATTCAGCTTGGCCTTATTCAGTGACCTGAACCACTTGGATGGATGTGCATCCAAGGTTAAAGGAAAGACATAAGCAAACAGGTCCTTGCTCATGCCCTTGAGAGCCATAGAGATGGAAAACGCTCTCAAGTGGTCATGTGGGTCTTCGACCCCCTTGAATTTTGGGAGGTCACCCAATGTTACATTTTTAGGGAGTTTTTCCCTTAGTTCAGGATCAATGATTTCATGGCCACGAGCCTGACTCTCGAGTGCAGGAATTGACTGGATCAATTGCTCGAGTTTTTCATACCTCAGTTCTGTGTTGGTTTTGATCGGTGGTGGAGTGTCGCCTTGCTCGTCTTCCTCAGTGATCTTCTCCCTTAGTGCCTTAATCTCTTTGTCTTATTCCTCAAGATGAGTGTTCATCAGTGCGAGTTGATCCATAATGGCGCTAAGCTGTTCATTAGTGTCTGCCATTTCAAATGATGATTCAGAAGAGTCGGAGGATTCGTCTGAAAAGGTGAGGATGCGCTTGACGAGTCTGGGAGTAGGTCGACCTTGTTGCCTCTCTGTTGGACGTTCCCAAGTTATAATCTTACGACCTGTCCTGAACAGAAATCGAATGGACCTCGTAAATTTTTAGAACTCATGCTTTCGGAATGAGAAATGGAGATGAGAAATGGAGATGAGAAATGAAAATGAAAATGGAAATGGAAATGAAAAATGATTAGATATGAGTCTAGAAATAATTATGGGTTTTGGACTAGTATACACTTGACCATGATGGAGACATGGGCCTAACTATGTGCAAATGCAGACATGGATTGGATTGGACTATGCAAGCAGACTGGACTCCACAATTGGGTTTAGGAGAGACTAGACTTTGAACTTACGGGTGAGCAAGTAGGCTAGACTTTAAGGAAGATTGGACAATGAGGGAGACTAGACTCTTAACTTAAGGCAAGCAGGCTAGGCAACTAGACTTTGAACTTACGGGTGAGCAAGCAAGCTAAATGACTAGACTTCGAAACTTACATTAGACTGAGCAGGCTAGACTCAAAAATTGCCTATGGATTCATGGGATGCTAGACTTTGAACTTATGGGTGAGCAAGCAAGCTAGACATTAAGGAAGGCTGGACAATAACGAGACCAAACTCTTAACTTAAGGCAAGCACGCTACGCAACTAGACTTTGAACTTACGGGGGAGCAAGCAGACTAGACAACTAGACTTTGAAACTTACATTAAACTAAGCAGGCTAGACTATAAATTGTATATGGACTTAACGAATGCTAGACCGTGAACTTACGGGTGAGCAAGGAGGCTAGACACAGAAATTGCCTATGGACTTAAGGAATGCTAGACCTTGAACTTACGGGTGAGCAAGCAGGCTAGACACAACAATGCCTATAGACTTAAGGAATGCTATACCTTGAATTTATGGGTGAGCAAGCAGGCTAGACTCTAAAGGATGAACTTTTATAGTCCTAAGACTTGATTTTTATTGTCCGAAGACTAACTAAGGCCTAGATGGAGATGCAAACTAGACCTACGATATGAATTGGGCCTAAATGGACCTAAGATTTGGATTGGACTAGACTTAGACTTAGATTGGAATTGATAGACTTGGACTAGACTTCACATAAAGATGCAGATGAGCCTAGGTTTTGAGATGAACTAGATTTATATGGGCCTAAGATCGACTCAATGCTAGTGAATGTATGGACTGAAATGCACATGGGCCTAAATGAATGCAAAATGGATTCTAATGCATATGGGCCTAGAATGAATGCAAGTGAATTGGATTGAATTGGATTGGATTGGCGAAGGTATTTGGAATGGGCTTAGAATTTTCACAATTCAGTTTTGAAAAAAACCCCTTGTTTTATCTTTTGTTATGAAAAGATGATGGATTGATTTGAAATTTTTTTTTTTAAATGTCGTGATATAATGATAATTAGTAAATGTTTTCGAAAAAGGTAGAATAGAAGAAGATGCAGGATTGATTTTTTTTTTAAAATGTGTGTGTTCGAAGTTGATGAATATGGAAATTAAAGGTAAGATTGACAGGGATAGCAGGGAGAAGGTAGACATGCATGACACTCCTAACTCTACCATGACCAGTTTAGATGCACTTTTTAAGACAGACTCAACCTTGCATGAAAAGAATGATTTTTGAATGTTTGATTAGGTGAGACTCCTAGAATGACCATGTATTACGCGGATACATATAGACAAGCATAAGATCGACAATTACGACGGCTAAATCGATGAAAAGCGTGCGATGCACAGACTGCGGTGCACAGCCGTGCATCTGGCGGGGGAGTGGTGCGTCAGGCGCAACTTAATGCGCTTGGCGCACTACTCCCCGACACGTTTTTCGGCGATTTAGGCGACGAATTGCCGATTGGCGGATTTTTTTATTGTTTGTTAGACGCAATTTTAGGAACGACGCATAATAATGACAATTTGACAAGAGAATAACAGGCAAAAATTGCAATCACAGGCAAATGTCAAAGAACATGGATGCAAAAGTTCCAATCTAAAGTCCAGTTCTATGTTCAACTTTAGTCCGGTTTAGGTTAAGGCTGAAAAGGTCCATGGCTAAGAAATTGATCCCACGCTTCGTACCCCTGCTTAAAGAGGTGGCCACGTGTAAGACGCACTCCAGTCTCAAGTCAGGAACAAGAGAACAATGCCATGGTTAGGTAGGTTTGCTTATGACTAAGATTCAACGCTATCGCTCAGGAAGCTTTTTGGAAGGACAAAGTGCAAACCCCCGGGGATGACCTCACACATAGAACATGTGCTAATGAGGCAAGGTAGATTGTCATTATGGTGGCTGAATAGTAGCCATGCATATGCAAAACTATATATTATTCTAAGGCATAAAAATAAGAATGAATCGTATTTTTCAAGTTTCACCCACTCATTTAAAAAAAAAAAAAAAAATTTTAAATCCTCCCTAGTGAAGTCGCCAAATTGTAGGCGTTTTTATTTCGCCTACGCAGTGCGAGTGCGTATTATATTTGACTACCCCACTGTTAAGGTTTTATTGAAAGAAGTCGCCGATAATTCTTTTTAGGAAGAATCATAAACCTAATTGGATATAGGAAAATCGTAGGGACAAATTATCCAATGTAGATTTCCCCGTCATGACTCTGTATATGGTCAAAATGAACCAAAGATTGAGTTCGGGGTGAGGGTACGAATATGGTCAGGAACCATAGTCGCCCAAAGTTGGCCTCTACTAAATATCGATTCATTGCAGATTTTATGCCAAAGAATAATCATATAATATTTTAAAGCACCCTAAAAATATGTAGTCTAAGTAGGTTCAGGAAATACATAAAAAGACTAATTTAGTGACATGTTATTAGGCAATCAATATTACAGGGAACCTAGCAAGTTGTCCAAATTAATCTGATTGATATTAGAACAGTTCTTTAGGTCTTTCATTAGCAAAAATAACATGTGGGGTGATTAAAGCAATAAAGCAAGAACAATCATATAATATGCATTGAACAATCAGGCAGGCATATAATATACAAAGGCATTGAATAATAATAAAATAAAATAAAATAAAATATAGAAAAAAGGTTAGAATATACAGTATAGCAATTTTACATTAAAGATCTACATCAGGAAAGAAAACTGTTAGTACCTTCAATATAAAAATAATTTATTTAAGGACCCTCAGGATTATATCGTGGCTTGGGTCTGCGAGATTAACAACCTTTGAGACGAGCAATCGTGAAGCCTGAAAATTTGAATGTATGAAAGTATGTAGATTGAATGTATTTGTGTTTGGAAGTATGAGTTTTGTAGGGAAGTTTTGTAGTTCGTAAAGTATTCGTCGAGTGTTATGTGAAAAATATGTCCTTAAATCTGTTCGGAAATCATACCTATTTATATGGAAAACGGCACTGCGCCTCACGTGCTGGCTGTGCTAGGCGCAGCTGACGTGGCAAGCACATGACGCGGCATGACCAGTAAGCAGCGTACACGTGGTACGCGTTTTTGAATAAGAAAGAAATTCCGCGTCTCAAGCAGAGAACTGCGCTTGACGCATGACTCTACATGAAACAGAAGTCTACGTGGCAGTTTTGGTGCGCTTAGCACAGTCTGTGCGCTAGGTGCAGCTTACGTGGAAGTCTACGTGGCCGGACACGTGCGCTCGGCCCAGCAACTGCGCTCAGCGCAATACTTGGTTTTTGACATGTTTTGATAGTTTTTTAATATAAACGCGTTTTGAAGATTTTCTTTTATCTTTTAACTCCGAAAATCTGATTTTACGGGATAAAATCCGATTTTGACTTATAAAAAAATATCTTTTGAAAATATTTATTTATTAAAATAAATCAATTAATTATCAAATAATTGGGTTTGTCAAAAAATTTGGCTCAAAATACAATTAATTATCATGAAGAATTAATTGGGCTTTAAAATAGGACTTTAACACTTTTCGAAATGGTTTTGAATAGCTTTTCAGACTGCTGTGCCTTTGGATCGGACCAATTAAGACCACGGTATGTTTGTCTATAACTATGAATTCTAGTTTTAGTGATAATTTAGCCTAGAGTTCTAGCTTAATTTATGAGATACAACATAATAATCCACAGCACAAAACCCTTAATTAGTACTAACAATATGTCCAACAACTCAATCCATTATCTAATGCATAGTCAATTCTACTTTCTCTAAGGAACATATACTGACCTCCTAGAATATGTAATAATGAATCTAAGATATACAAGTTCAAACTATCATTCTAAAATTAACTAACCAAATACTATAGTTCAATTCATTACACATTCAACACTCAAAGTCCAGAATCTAACCAACATCAAATTAATCTTAAGAACCAGAGAGAATAAAAAAAAAACATGAGTGTCGCACAATTTCAATTTTCAACAATAAACAGACAAGAACTAATATACCCATAATCAAACATCATTCAAGCCAATAAATCAAATCCATCTTAAAATTCACCATGAAAGAAAATAAAGAAAAGATGACAAGTGTGGCACCTCACGACTTCCGGCACGAAGAAGCAACAGCACCAACAACCGCGAACAAGAGGAGAGAGAAAAATAGAACAAAGAGGCAAACTTTGGTGGCTCACTGCTGCACCGTCGACAGCAACGAAACAACAACAGCAACGACAACCATGGGCAGCAGCCGCAAGACCGACAAGAAACAAGAAAACGCCAGCGAAGGCAGGGCTGTGGCTGGAGCAGCAGCAAAGGTAAGAGGAAGAGAGAGGAGTTAGCGAACGAGAGGAAGGAGAAAATGAGGGTTTGGTGTTTTGGGGAAAATGAAACCCGAGAGAAATAGGAGGAAGGTTTTAAAACTCCCTTTAGAACCGACTGGGGGGGTTTGGACTTTAGGTTTTCTTTTCTACTACAATCCAAATGTTCACACAACATAATTTACTAACTTTACTATAAATTACTTGCAAATATGCTATATTCAATCAATCTCCAAATTATTCAAACTCAATTTCAGAAATATAATAGTATAATTAAGCAAGTAATAAACTTATAATTAAACGCGTCTAAGGTATTACTTGCTATGTATAAATAACATATAATATCAACACCAACACAACAATGTACCATTAGTTCCAAATTAAATATAATAATTATATTGGATCTTTTGTCCCAAACTACCTTTAACTTTCAAGTTTTTGCGAGAAAGTACCTTACTTTACAATTTTGTTGTTGACAGCTACCTTATGCCGCTTTCCGACATTGACTTTTGTTTTTTCAGTTCAAAATTGTGGGAAAAACAAAATTACCCTTGTGGAAATTGAGGAGAATGATTGTTTCAATTTTAGTTTAAGTAGAAGAGGAATTTAATGGTGGATTGGTGGTACAAAGTGTCAAATAGATATGAGAGAGAGAGCGCGTACACACAGGAAATTGGGAAATTAGGGTGGGAAAAAATTAAAAAGGGTTTGAAGAGGTCAAGTGATATAACGTGACATTAAAAAACCGGAAAAAATTAAAGTCAACACCGGAAACCGGCATAAGGTAGCAGTCAACAACAAAATGGTAAAAGTAAGGTAGTTTGGGACAACAATTTTTTTATAAGGTAGTTTCTCGCAAAACCATGAAAGTTAAAGGTAGTTTGGGACAAAAAATAATACTTCCTCCGTTTTTTTTTTTTTACATGTTACACTTTCCTTAAACGGGATGTTGCAAAATACATGTTACACATGTTTGTCTTTCCCAAATTGGTAAGTTTTGACCTGTTAAATTACCACCTTACCCTTATTTATAACAATTAAGAAAATCAAAACCCCCTTAATCTATTCTATTAAAATACAACCTACCCTAATCAGATCTAAACTATTCCCACCAAAATATAAACCGCCCAACTACCTTTCATAAAACACATCAGAAAATGAAACCCCCCAACTACATTTGCATACATTCAACCCCCCACCATTAATGTTCTTCAATTCCCAGAACTCTAAATCTACCATATTCATCCCCCCTTCATACGTTCATCTTCTCTCTCCTCGCCTTCATTTTCTCTCTTTTCCCCTCCAATTTCTCTCTCCTGACCTCCATTTTCTCTCTCTTAATTTCATCAGTCTCTCCTAAAATCGCCTCTACAACCTTCGAATTTTCCCTTCATCGCCATAATTCCTCACTTTGTTCCTTCAAAATCATCTGCAACATCGCAAAGAACCCTAGATTTGCTCTTCCTATTCCCAAAAAAACCCTAATTTCGAAACAAAATGTTTGTCCCAAATCTTCAACCCCTTGTTGATGCGCTTTTTGAAACCAACGACGCTGATGAGTCTGATTGCATCAGGGAGTTGATGCATGCCTTGGAAGCGAACTCCCCTTGTCCCAAAGACTTTACGACAGCGGGGATGCGCAAAATCATCTTCGCCCTAATGCCTTGAAGGCTTTGGGTGTGGTTGTTGATGAATTTTACCAAAAAACTGGGTTTCCAAGGGAGTTCCTCCCCTCATATTCCCTTCCACAACCTGCGAGTCCCCCCAAAGACAAGAACTTGGGCCACCAACCAATTACAAGGAGGTTGAGGCCTAGATCCACTAAGGTTGTCAATCTCCTCATGTCTGGACTCAAATAAAACCACTTTTCATCTATGTGAACAACATAATGCATGTCAACAATTTTTAGTGGTTGTGTTCTTGTTGCTAGTAATATGTGCTGCAACACCCACTTTATTCTTTGAAGCTTGTGATCATCTGTTAGTTTTGGGTGAGTGCTGCTTGTGTGACTATGAGCTTCCCCCGTTTCAGCAGTCTATACACAGTGGATGAGGGGACTTTAAGATAACCAACAAATCCCCTAATACTTGTCCTTAGATGAAGTGGGACTGACTGAAGCCATTTCTCATCATAAACTCTTAGTTTCCTAAACTCTTAGTTTCCTACCACATCTGCCAATTTTTTTGCTTCTAACATCTATGCGTTGCCCACTTTCTCTCTGTTTTTTAGCATCTTTCCATATTCTATCTAATGTCATCCTACTTATGCTATACTTTCTTGCTAATTGTCTTTTTAAACCCCATGCAAGTTTACCTTTTCTTTCTGAGGTAAATTCATCAACCAACATTCTCCTTTTTTCTAAACTTAACATTAGTTTTTGTTGTTGTTGAACTTATATTGTTTTCTGTTTGTGGTTGGTGGTGGTCAACTTGTTGTTGTTGTTGTGCTTCATGCTCTGTGTATGTGCCTCCTTCATCATCATCTGTGTACTTGTCATCATCATTGTCATAATGCTATCCTATTTCATGCAGCAGCAAGTCAACCTCCATGCCTTTAATTTGCAGCACCTCTTGAAGGGCAAAGAACCCTGCATATCCCTGATCTCCTGACCCCATTTTGGTAGATTGAAAGAGGAGAAGAAGAATGAAGTTTGAAGTTTTTTTGTGGGAAACTCCAGCCTGTAATTTTTTGGATGATTAATTTAAACATTAATGTGCAGTGTGTGCAGTGAACTAGTAGCTTAACTTAATACAAAACATACTAGGTGATGACATTTTCTCTCTCTATTCATTTTGTAAAAAAAATCCTCATTTAATGTTGGGGTTTGTATAAAAGAGAGAGTTTGTAAGGATGTTAGAAGACAACCTTCAACTGATTTGAAGAATGCAAAATTTTGAATTTTATGAAAATTTGAAGTTTATGAAAATTTTGGAGGGAATTGAACTTGATGCCAAAAAAATTTGGCTTTGTCTGATTTCCCCCCTTCCTCCACCCACTTGGGCATGCAAAAATAAGGAGGGAAATTGGGGTGTGGTCCCTCTTTTCTCTCTCCTCCCTTCCCTTTAACCCCCATGTTCAATGGTCCCCACTAGTTTAATCCCCCACCCTTACTTTTACTTAATCCCCTATTAAATTTTTGCCTAAGTAACCGCAATTTTCAAAAGTGTAACATGTTAAAAAACGGAGGAAGTATATAATTTTGACTAGTAATGATGATTAAAACACTCTTACAAATTTGGGTTGTTACAAAGACGGTTTGTGAAGGGAAGAAAGAAAAAGAAAGAAGATGCATGTAACAGTAATCAAAGTGTCACACGCGGAAAAATAGAAACAATAAATAGAAATAAAAATAAAAGATCAAAAGAAAAGGTAAAGGTGAATCAAGATTTAATAAATCTGATTCATATATTTTTGGAATTTTCTGGTTTTTCGATTTTTCTAGTTTTTTAATTTATGGAAAAGAAAAACAAATAAGGAATTTGTGCTATAGGAACAACTGATACTACTTGTCAACAATTCATCAAATCTTACATTTTTCAATCACTTAGGAACAATAAGGGGAGTATTATATGACATTAGTGAGTGACTTTATTCCTTTGAATACAAGTTTATGTTTTGAACATTTTCAATTTGCAATGGTCTTAGGATTCGATCACAATCACTTAATATCACATAGAGTAAGTCAATTCAATTCAGACATAGGGGATTGGAACAGGAACAATCTTTTAAGTTTTATTAAACCTAGCTTAAGCCTTAATTTTCATATCTATCTCTTTGAAGAGGCTTGGTTAGTATATATATCAGCAATTTGATTTTCAGTTTGACAAAACTCAGGTTTATTCAAACCTTTTTTTCATATTTTTTTTTAGAAATTGATTGTCTGATATGTATATGCTTAACTCTTGAATGATGCACTAGATCTTTTGAAATACTAATGACACTTGTATTACCACAATAAATAGGAACACAATTAAAGTTTATTCCATAGTCACAAAGTTGTTGTTTTATCCAAAGTATTTGAGAGCAACATGCATCAACTGCTACATATTCTGCTTCAGCAGTGAATAAAGCAACAGAGTTTTGTTTCTTGGTGCTCCAAGAAACTAAACTATGACTAAGAAACTGAACTATGCCTGAGGTGCTTTTCCTATTTATAAGATATCCAGCATAATCACCATCAGCATATCCTCTTAACTCAAGTGTGTCACATCTTGGATAGAAAAGTCCAAGATCATCTGTTCCTTTGAGATATCTAAGAATTCTCTTTACTGTAGTTAGGTGAGACTCCTTGGGATTTTCTTGAAATCTAGCACACAAACCAACACTAATAGCTATGTCTGGACGACTAGCAGTTAGATACAAAAGGGAACCAATCATGCCTCTATATTTTGTTTGGTCAACACTTGTTCCTATGGAGTCTTCATCTAATCTAGTAGAAATTCCCATAGGAGTGTGATTAATCTTTGAACTTTCAAGACCATATTTCTTCAACAGTTCCTTTATGTATTTTTGTTGGTGAATAATTATTCCTTTTTCAATTTGCTTAAGTTGTAAACCGAGAAATATATTTAACTCACCCTTCAATCTCATTTCAAATTTATTACTCATAAGCTTAAGAATTCTTGGCATAATGACTCATTAGTTGCTCCAAAGATAATGTCATCAACATATTTGAATAAGAAGTATATCAGTTCCTTTTGATTTTAGAATCAAAGTTTTATCAACTTTTCCTCTTTTGAAGTTGTTTTCTAAAAGTAACTTAGATAATCTATCATACCTTGACCTAGGTGCCTAGTTCAACCCATAAAGAGCCTTATCAAGCTTGTAGACATGGTTTGGGAATTATTGTTGTCAAATCCAGGGGGTTGTTCAACATATACATCTTCATTTAAATAACCATTTAGAAAGGCACAACTGACATTCATTTGATACAATTTGAATTCCATGTAGGCAGCAAATGAAATAAGTATTCTAATGGCCTCAAGTCTAGCAACAGGAGCAAAGGTTTCTTCATGGTCAATTCTTTCTTGTTGATTATAACATTTTACTTAGTCTGGCTTTGTTCCCAGTGGCGAAGCCCGGATTTCAAAATCGGGGGGTCACAACTGTAGACTAGGGGTGTTAATGAGCCGAACCGAGACCGAACTAGGCTCGGCTCGGCTCAAAAACATATATAATTGGGCTCGGCTCGAGCTTGAAATATGGAGCTAGGCTCGAGCTCGAGTCCAAGAATTGCAACTCGATATAACTTCAAGACCTAAGCAAGTCCAATGTTAGATCTCATTAGGCCCAAACGTTAAATAGTTCAAAGGCCAATGCCCAACACTTAGATATGATGTCCAACGTTTAATTTGCTTAGCCGAACTATTAGCAGGCCAGCTGTAGAAATATTGGTAGTGAAAGATTTGTTTTGTAAAGGTTCTAACTTACACCCTCACGCTATGCTACCAATGTGGGACTCTAAAAGCCAAATTTCTTTTCTTTTACTTTCACTTACTGCCGTTCTCCAACTATAACGGAAAATCATGAAGAAATGATAATTTCCTTACATTCACTATAAATGTGTTGGTTGCTAAACTGAATCGAATCGCCAGTATACAATTAAGCATTTATCTGTCTCCAATTCTTAAACATCACGTAAGAAATTGATGCTCTACAGATACCTTGTTCATGCGAATGGCATATGTGTTGATTACTCCCTCCTTTTTGCGGTGGTTACAACCGTTCCTCAACCTTCCACCATGTCTCAAGCTTGGACCTTCTTCTTTCTTGACCAGGTTAGAGTCAAACTTCTTATTCCATAATGATTATAACGAGGATCAAACTGTGCAATTCATTGTAGCATAGTCTAGGCACTTCTATGCAGAACTAGAATTAAAATTTATTCCACACTCTCTTTCTCTCTCCTCTTTTTATTTCAAGTGTGAGAATGATCAAACAAGCATTCCCATCTTTCAATCCAAAAAAAAGATCCAACTTCTGCTAATGGAGAAGGTGATGAATACTTAATGCCATAAATAAGAAGCAGGGGAAGATGGAGTCAACGCAAGTGTAGTAAAGTGTGAGCGAAGCTCGCGCTCGAAGGAAATGCATGGAGCGCATAACGAATGCGTGGAGCGCAAAGTTCATGCGTGGCGCGCAAGAAGAGATGCGCGAAACATAGTTTCTTTGCAATGCCTATATCCTTAAAAATCATTTTTTAATGCGGGGGGTCACGTGACTCCGCGTGCCATATACTGGCTCCGTCACTGTTTGTTCCTAACAATAGTTCCATACTCATCTAGTTTCACTAGGGGAAAAAAAAGGAAGGGTTGCGTTTTCAAAAGGGCTGCGGTTAACTAGAAAACTGCAACCCTTCATACATGAAGGGCTGCAGTTAGCCCAAAAACCGCAGCCCTTCATACACGAAGGGCTGTGTTTTCTGGGCTAACGCAGCCCTTCACATCCCACCCACATTTAGTTTTGTGCGCAACATACAGTACACATGTATCCCAAATTTCCCTCGCTCCCGTAGAAAAATTTAACGAGCGAAAAAACCCATCTCCCTCTCACTCACTCGCACAGCCCTAACGCCCCATCACCGGAGCCCTGACGTCGGAGCACCGACCCATCGTCGGAGCACCGACATTGACGCACTGCCGCCGGAACCGTTGCCTGAGCAACGCACCATCGGCGAACCCTCGCGCTCCTTCTTCTTCTTCTTCTTCTTCTATTCTCTCAGCGCACCTTGACGCCACCACCACCACTACTGCATTGTCGGTAATTCCCCTCTCACTCTCTCTCCTCCTTTTCATTTCTCTAATTAATTTGTTTAATTTCATTTCTCTTCTATTTTGTGTTGTAAAATGTGATTGTAGGGGGGGGGGGAGGGTGGGTAGCGTGGGGGTGCTTGGGCAGGGGGGGGGGAGGGCTGGGGAGGCCGGGCAGGGGGTGGGGGAGGGCTCGCAGGGGGTGGACACATTATCAATTTTGTGTAGTGTATGTATATTTCTTGATATGAGATTGTATGATAACGCAATGTAATTTAGCTATGAAATCTACAAGTCGTTTGAATCATCATCATATGCCTAGATACCCGTTCAAGACTTACTCGTTAGGAGTAAGTCTTGAATAGTCCCCGGTTTGGGACCGTTCTTGGACGTTTGATCTCACTTAGGTGGTGAATGTGTGTCTTCTTTTCAATTCTGAGGAAATTCTTGGCTTATTGTTTCTCTACATTGTTCACTGGGTACATATGTAGATAAGTAATTATCTACATTGTGTACTTGGAGAACTGTAGGGAAATGCTGCCGGATTTTCCTTGTAATTGAAAAGTTGGCATATATTCACTAGTGAGATTAGATGTCCAAGGATGGGTTAGGTTGGAGTGATAAGGACTTTCGGCTGCATGCATACATTTGAACATGTCACTATCTTAGCTTGCTCTATACGTGTGTGATTTGAATATGTGAGTGTATGTACTTAAATAATGATTGATGCATTATAATTATTGGTTGTGTTTAAATATTAGAGGTCTTCTTGAATGAGATGGATCGTACTTGGATGTATGGTAGTTGTGAATCGATTGAGTTTGTGAATGGGGTCTCGAAATTTTGTACATCTGCATTACAATATCAAGCATCCTATGGAGCAGTCGACTTTTATTGTCCTTGTGTCGATTGTAGAAATGTGAGCAAGGTTAGTAGTATACATTTGCTTATGGAGCATGTCTTCGCCGTGGTTTAGGCCTCAATACCACGTATGGGTTTGGCAAGGTGAGCAGGGGAAGTATATTGGAAGCTCTAGAGTAAAGAAGGATGATGAGTTCGGGGATGAGAATTGGGATGATGAGTTTGCAGTTGATGATAGGGATTGGGTAGACGAGATGATACACGAGGTTGAAGATCAGTCGTATAAACGACCTCGTATTTTTTAGTCTATGCCTGAGGCTGCTGAAAAGGCGTTGTATCCATGTTGTATAATGTACACCAAACTTTCTGCTGTGATAATACTGTTCAACATTAAGTCGAAAGCTGGTTGGACGGACTCTAGTTTTACATTGTTGCTGGAAGTTTTAGCTAATATGCTCCCTGATGGAAATGAACTGCCAAAGTCGTACTATTATGCGAAGAAACTGATGTGTCCTTTCGGTTTAGAGTATGAGCGGATACATGCTTGTCCTAACGATTGTGTGCTTTATCGTAATGAGTATGAGCATTTACATGAGTGTCCACGTTGTGCATTGTCGAGGTACAAGCGTGAAGGAGCTGGAGGTAGTGAAGGACCACTAGGTAAGGTGTTGTGGTATCTACCCATAATACCTAGATTTAAGCGCATGTTCTGAATTAAAGGAGATGCGAAGAATTTGAGGTGGCATGCAGATCGTAGGAAGAAAGACGGCCTGCTCAAGCATCCGGCTGATTCGCCTGAGTGGAAAAGTATCAACAGGGTGCATAAGGCATTTGGTAATGAGGATAGGAATCTAAGGCTTGGATTATATACGGATGGCATGAACCCTTTTGGCAATCTTGGTTCGCAGCATAGTACATGGCCAATAGTTTTCGTGGTTTATAACTTGCCTCCTTGGTTGTGCATGAAACGCAAGTACATCATGTTGTCGCTTCTTATATCGGGGCCCAAACAACCTAGAAATGACATAGATGTATACCTCCAACCGCTTGTTGAATATTTACAGAAGATGTGGAACGAAGGAGTGTTAGTATTTGATGCGTATGCTAATGAGATGTTCACTCTGCGTGCCATGCTTTTTTGTACTATGAACGATTATCCAGCTTATGGGAACTTATCTGGGTATAAGACTAGAAGAAAACAACCCTGCCCGATTTGTGTAGATGACATGAAGTCTACACATCTTAAGGGCTGCAAACATGTCTATATGCGCACACGAAGGCTCCTCAGACGCGACCATCCCTATCGGTTTAAGAAGAAGGCATTCGATGGGACGGTTGAGAAGAAGTTGCTCGTAGACCATTAACTGGTACTGAAGTTTATAATCAGGTTAAGGGCATTGAAACAATCTTTGGTAAACCTGCTAGTGAGGTTGATCGACCTACAGGGTTATGGAAAAAGGAGTCCATTTTTTGGAAACTCCCATATTGGAAAGATCTAAAGGTCAGACATTGTTTGGATGTCATGCACATAGAGAAGAATGTTTGTGAAGCTATTCTTGCGACACTTATGAATATTCCGGGCAAGACAAAAGATGTTAAGGCGTCACGACTTTACTTGGAAAAACAGGGGCTTCGACCAGAGTTGTGGGCTCAGAAAAGGGACGGAAGGAATAAGAAAGTAGTGGAGGAAAGGGTTGATGATGAAACTCAGAAAAGTAAAAAGAAGGTGGAGGATTCGGAGAAGAATTATTTGCCACCAGCTTGCTACAAGATGTCGCGTGCAGAGAAACGGATTTTTTGCGAGTCATTGTATGGCATTAAGGTTCCAACTGGCTACTCATTGAATATGAAGCGATTTGTTACCTTAAATGGTGAGTTGAAGTTATCGAGTATGAAATCTCACGATTGTCATGTAATGATGCAAGTATTCTTACCGATTGCAATTCGTAGCATGTGAGGCACACCATTACAGAACTTTGTTCATTTTTCCATACAATATGCAGCAAAGTCCTAGAACCGTCGACCCTCGATTCCTTGCAGGCCAGAGTAGTTGAAACTCTATGCAAATTTAAGATGCCCCCCCCCCCTTTGACATTATGGTCCATCTCATTGTCCATCTAGTTCGAGAAATTAAGCTGTGTGGTCCAGTGTTTTTGAGGTGGTGCTATCCTTTTGAGAAATATATGGGTACTTTGAAGGATAAAGTTCGGAATCCTGCACAACTAGAAGGTAGTATAATTCAAGGGATTGTGGGTGAAGAGATCAGTAATTTTGTGGCTGAGTATTTTGCTAGTGTTGATCCTGTTGGACTTCCGGCATCCCGACACGAGGGCAGACTTGAGGACAAGGGTACAATTGGTTCAAAATTGATCACACCTTCCGTAGAAAAGCGTACACAAGCTCACTTATTTGTATTACATCACGTAGCAGCTGTCCATCCTTATTTAAATGAACATATGGAGGAATTACGTGTTAGCAATCCTGGAAAAGGAGTAAGGGCATTGACGCAAATGCATAACAAGACTTTCATTGATTGGTTTCCTAAACGAGTAGTGAATGATTTGGATGAAAGTGATCCTGAAACAGTCAAGTGGTTAGCATTTGGTCCTCGTGAAGCTGTACGCTCTTATGAGGGTTATGATATTAATGGGTATAAATTTTGGACTAAACGTCAAGATCTGAAGTCAACATCGCAACAAAATAGTGGTGTTTCACTTGTGGCGTCATCTACAGAATACGTAAGCTCGAAGGTTAACTCGCCTGTACTTGATGACAACAATTATTATGGGCGAATACAAGAAATATGGGAGCTGGACTACTGTACTTTTAATATTTGCCTCTTGTGTTGCAAGTGGGTTGACGATAATCGACGTTGCGTAAGAAAAGATGATCCTTGTGGATTCACTCTTGTTGACCTTAGTCGTCTACGTGAAACTCAGGAGCCATTTGTAATTGCATCAAAAGTTAAGCAAGTATTTTTTGTAACTGATCCTGCTGATAATAAGTGGTCAATTGTTGTACCTGGTAAAAGGAGTATCCTCGATATTGGTGATGTTGATAATGAGGAAGAATATGATGCATTTGAGGACATCCCAACTTTTACCTATCCTGAAAATAGTGTGGAAGATGATGTGAATATGTCGGAGTACTATATGCGTGTAGATCACACGGAAGGGATACATGTACTTGAAGATCCTAAGAAACGGCGGAAGGTCAATAAATCATGACACATATACTCAAGTCTGTCTAATTTTTCCAATTCGTAACTATTGTGTAGATTTTTAGGCTTACTTTTGTTGTTGGTTGAATTTGGGGAACGAAAAGGTCATTTTAGGCCTACATGGCAATGATGGAGTGCAGTGGGCGGCAGTAGTGGCGGTGGTGGTGGGACTTTGTTACAAATGTGGAGAGTGAGGTCACATGGCAATGGAATGCTCTCCACATTTGTAACAATTCCCACCTTCTCCGCCGCTACCAGCTGATGGGCATTCCATTGCCATGTGACCTGATTCTCGAGTCATTTTAGGCCTATTTTGGTCGATTCGCGTCCGATTCGTACTTATCGAGTCATTTCACCCCAAATTCTTTTTGAACATGATAATATGAGGTATAATGTAACTATTGTGTAGATTTTAGGCTTATTTTTTGTTGGTTGAATTTGGGGAACAAAAATGTCATTTTAGGCCTACATGGCAATGATGGAATGCAGTGGGGGGGGCAGTAACGGCGGTGGTGGTGGGACTTTGTTACAAATGTAGAGAGTGAGGTAACATGGCAATGGAATGCTCTCCACATTTGTAATAATTCTCACCTTCTCCGCCGCTACCAGCTGATGGGAATTCCATTGCCATGTGACCTGATTCTCGGGTCATTTTAGGCCTATTTTGGTCGATTCGCATCCGATTCGTACTTATCGAGTCATTTAACCCCCAAATTCTTTTTTAATATGATTATATGAGGTATAATGTAATTATTGTGTAGATTTTTAGGCTTATTTTTGTTGTTGGTTGAATTTGGGGAACGACAAGGTAATTTTAGGCCTACATGGCAATGATGGAGTGCAGTGGGGGGGGGCAGTAGTGGCGGTGGTGGTGGGACGTTGTTACAAATGTGGGGAGTGAGGTCACATGGCAATGGAATGCTCTCCACATTTGTAACAATTCCCACCTTCTCCGCCGCTACCAGCTGATGGGCATTCCATTGCCATTTGACCTGATTCTCGAGTCATTTTAGGCCTATTTTGGTCGATTCACGTCCGATTCGTACTTATCGAGTCATTTCACCCTAAATTCTTTTTGAACATGATAATATGAGGTATAATGTAACGATTGTGTTGATTTTTAGGCTTGCATTTGTTGTTGGTTGAATTTCGGGAACGAAAAGGTCATTTTAGGCCTATTTTTGCCTTTTGGCGTCCCTATCGTACTTATCGAGCCATTTAACCCCAAAATATTTTTGAACATGAGTATATGAGGTATAATGTAACTATTGTGTAGATATTTAGGCTTGCATTTGTTGTTGGTTGAATTTCGGGAACAAAAAGGTCATTTTAAGCCTATTTTGGTCGATTCGCGTCCGTTTCGTACTTATCGAGTCATTTCACCCCAAATTCTTTTTTAACATGATTATATGAGGTATAATGTAACTATTTTGTAGATTTTTAGGCTTGCATTTGTTGTTGGTTGATTTTCGAGAACGAAAAGGTAATTTTAGGCCTATTTTGGCCTTTTAGCGTCCATTTCGTACTTATCTAGTCATTTATTGTTTTTGAACATGATAATACGAGGTTTAATGTAACTATTGTGTAGATTTTTAGGCTTGCATTTGTTGTCGGTTGAATTTCGGGAACAAAAAGGTCATTTTAGGCCTATTTTGGTCGATTCGCGTCCGATTCGTACTTATCGAGTCATTTCACCCCAAATTCTTTTTGAACATGATTATATGAGGTATAATGTAACTATTGTGTAGATTTTTTGGCTTGCATTTGTTGTTGGTTGAATTTCGGGAACGAAAAGGTCATTTTAGGCCTATTTTGGCCTTTTCGCGTCCATTTCGTACTTATCGAGTCATTTAACCCCAAAATCTTTTTGAACATGATAATATGAGTTATAATGTAACTATTGTGTAGATTTTCAGGCTTGCATTTGTTGTTGGTTGAATTTCGGGAACGAAAAGGTCATTTTAGGCTTATTTTGGTCCATTCGCCTCATTTTTTAATATTTTTGTCGATCTAACTCCAAACTTTTGTTGCATATGTCAATATGAGGTAGAATGAAACTACATATTAGGAATTTGTGCATAAATTTTCATGTAAATGAAATTGGGAAACAAAAAGGCTTAAAGAAAAGGGGGGAAGTTGTGCGGAGGGGGCGGCAGGTGGGGGGAGGGGAGGGCTCGTGCGGGGAGGGGGTGTTTGTGCGGGGGGGAGGGGGGTCGTGTGCAAGGGGGGATCTCGTGAATTGGGGGTGTCGGGCGGGGAGGGGAGGAGTGTGCAGGGGGAGGGGAGGGGGTGTGCGGGTAGGGAGGTCCTGTGCGGGGGCTTGGGAGGGTTAGGCACCGGTGGGGGGGGGGGCCGGGCAACGGTGGGGGGTTGGTAGGGCCGGGCGAGAGGTAGATACTAACCCCCGCCAACCCCCCGTCAACCCCCTACTACCGCCCAGCCCTCCCCTACCGCTGCCAGCCCCTCCCAAGCCCCCCGCACAAGCCCCCCCAGCCTACCCGCACACCCCTCCCCTTCCCCGCCCGGATCCTCCCGCCACTACACGCATCCGAGGCCACCCGCACACAGACCCCCCCTTCCCACAACTTGCCCAGCCCCTCCCTCCCATGCACCCCCTCCCCGCACAAAGCCCTCCCCCCACCGCCGCCCAGCCCCTCCCCCCCCACCGCCGCGCCCTCCCAAGCCCCCCGCACAGCCCCCCAACCCCGCATGCCCCCCCCCCCCCCCGCACACTCCTCCCCTCCTCTCGCCTAGATCCTCCCCCCACCGCATAGATCCTAGGCCACCCGCACACTGAACCCCCCTCCCCCACACCCCGCCCAGCCCCTCCCCTCCCCGCACCCCTTCCCCGCACGAGCCCTCCCCCCCCATTGGTGCCCCTCCCCGCCAGGCCCACCCCCCCCCACCGCACGGATCCCCCATGCACACGGACCCTCCCAAGCCCCCAAAGACAGCCCCTCCAAGCCCCCGCATAGCCCCCCCCCAAGCCCCCGCACACGGACCCCGCCTAGCCCCTCCCAAGCCCCTCCACAAGCCCCCCCTCCTTGCACAAAGCCATCCCCCCCCACCGCTGCCCCTCCCTTCCCCCGCCCATACCTCCCCCCACTTGCTACCCCTCCCCTCCCCGCCCGGACCCCCCCATTGCACGGATCCCCCCCGCATAGAGCCCTCCCCTCCTCTCGCACACCCCTCCCATCCCCCGCCCGAAACCCCCCCCGCACGGATCCCCTTTCGCACAGAGCCCTCCCTTCCCCTCCCCCCGCACACCCTTCCCCTCCCCTACCTAGACCCCCCCGCACATGAGACCCTCCCCCCGTGATTTTTTTTTTTTCTTGAGCTTTATGTATATTAATGCATATATTTGAACAATTTTAGGGAGATGGCAGAGGTGCATACGGATAACAGCACGAGTGCTGAACACACTACCGAGGATGAGTCTTTCAATGCGAGAAAGGAACGGGGTAAATTGGCTCGACCTCGCCGTGAAGAAATAAATGCACAAATGCCTAGGGAGTCATTGGCGACGAAAAAGAGAAAAGGAAGGGGACCTACAAAGTCACTGGGGAAACACACAAATATGACTTTGGAGTACGATAATATGGGTCCACCTTGTGGAAAGTGGCGTCAAAAGGATGGCATGCAAGTTGGCATTTGCATGCATAAACTCTCCATTCTGCACTCATGGAAAGAGGTGCCCGAGGGGTTGAAGCGATGTCCATGGGAAGATACTATGGTAAGCTTCACGTACAATAACGTTTAGTTTCTTAATTATTTAGTTAAATATATGTGTAATATTACTGATAGCATATAAATTACAACATTTGCATGATACAAACTTTCATGAGGTAATACATATACATATGGCTTAAGTAGTTTTCAATTCAACTTCCATAATAAGTAAGTTTACTTTTTAATCAATATGATTTCTCAGGTTATTATACAATGAATTGATTGCAACATCAAGTGATGAGTTAATGTTTGGTTGGTTATGTCCAAACATAATACAAGATGACAATTGCTTAAAAAAACAAAGCCAAAGTGAAAGAGTATCTCGATATGAGTTTCAAAGCATCATCTCGTTTTGGATATCATCAGATCATCCTTCTCCCTTATATTGAACAGTATGCTTGTTAAACTCGTTTTGGAAATCATTGTTAAATAGGTAGCCTAATCGAAACTCAATATATGCGCACTTATTAATATTACACATTATTCATCATATTTATATATATAAACATTTAGTACATCTAATCTAATAATAATGTATTGATGTAGTGTGATGAAGCATATTAGTGCAACAGGACTTCGAGCACCAAAAGGTCCTGCTTGGATATCAGTCGAGGTAACATGACTCATTTGTTTGTCCTTATATAGAAACACTTTTCACCGCATACTACACATCTAACATGAAAGTAATTGGATGCATCCTTTGGTGAACATTTAGTGTCCGCAACAAGATGATGGACTTGCATGTGGCTATTACGTGTTGAGGTACATGTTCGATATCGTCAATCATTGCACTAACGTCGATGATCTTCAAAAGTTATTTAACTTATTAGTATATGTTAGTTTATATTAGATCGATTGGTAATAGGTATTAATTGGTTTAGAAACCAAAGTAGCACATGCATATTTTTGGGAACGAAAAGGTAATTTTAGGCCTATTTTTGCCTTTTCACTTCCACTTCTTAGATTTTGAGTAACTTCACTCCAAAATATTTTTCAACATGATAATATGAGGTATAATATAACTAGTGTGAACATTTTTAGGCTTGCATTTATTGTTTGTTGAATTTTGGGAACAAAAAGGTCATTTTAGACCTATTTTAACCTTTTCGCGTCCAATTAGTACTTATCGAGTCATTTAACACAAAATTCATTTTGAACATGATAATATGAGGTATAATGTAACTATTGTGTACATTTTTAGGCTTGCAATTGTTGTTGGTTGAATTTTGGGAACGAAAAGGTCATTTTAGGCCTATTTTTGCCTTTTCGCGTCCAATGCGTACTTATCGAGTCATTTAACCCCAAATTCATTTTGAACATGATAATATGAGGTATAATGTAACTATTGTGTAGATTTTTAGGCTTGCAATTGTTGTTGGTTGAATTTTGGGAACGAAAAGGTCATTTTAGGCCTATTTTTGCCTTTTCGCGTCCAATTCATACTTATCGAGTCATTTAACCCAAAATTATTTTTGAACATGATAATATAAGGTATAATGTAACTATTATGTAGATTTTAAGGCTTGCATTTGTTGTTCGTTGAATTTCGGGAACGAAAAGGTCATTTTAGGCCTATTTTTGCCTTTTCGCGACCAATTCGTACTTATCGAGTCATTTAACCCCAAATTATTTTTGAACATGATAATATGAGGTATAATGTAACTATTGTGTAGATTTTTATGCTTGCATTTGTTGTTGGTTGAATTTCGGGAACGTAAATGTGATTTTAGGCCTATTTTCGCCTTTTCGCGTCCAATTCCTATTTCTCGAGTCATTTAACTCCATTTTCTTTTTGAACATGATAATATGAGGTATAATATAACTAGTGTGTAGAGTTTTAGGCTTGTATTTGTTTTTGATTGAATTTTGGGAAGGTATATGTCATTTTTAGAACTACTAACTACGGTAAATGATTGAATTCTTATATTATGTGTTTATTCCTTGGTTATTTTGCAAGGTTTATATGAATAACACACAAATTTTGAGGGCCTTCACCATAGAGAAATTACATGAAGTTCGGGATAAGTTGGCGTCCTACCTTTGTGATGATTGCTTATGATACATTTTGGTAGATTTCGTGATATAATTAGCTAGATCTACTAGTTGGTATCAATTCGATGTACACTTTTTACATTATTAAATATATATATTTAAAGTTAATTATTACGTTGAAAACTTGTCATATATTGCAATTCGAACGGTTTTTTTTGGTCGAATGGAGGTGTTGGGTGGGGGGGCTACCACGGTGGGGTGTTGGGGTGGGCTAGGGGGGCTGGTGAGGTCTTTGGGGTGGTGGCAGCGGCGGTGGGTGGAGGGGCTGGCAGCAGGGGGTTGGGGATGGCGAGAGGGTGGGATGAGGTAGGGGGTGTAGGGGAGTGGGGGCTGGGCCTGGGGTGGGGTGGGCCGGGGTGGGGGGGTGGGTGGCTGGGGTGAGGGTGTAGGGTCAAGGGGGTGGGGGTGCGAGGGCTGGGGGGGTGGGTTGGGGGTGGGTTTGGGGGGTGGGGGGTGGGGGGGGTTGGCGGGGGTGGGTTTGGGGTGGGGGGCGGGGCGGGGAAGTGCGGGGGTGGGCGCGCAGGGCTGGCAGGGTTGGCAGAGTCTGGGATGGGGGTGCTGGGCTAGCAGTTTTTTTTTTTTTAAAAAAAAAATTCCGAATACGAAGGGCTGCGGTTTTAGGCCTAAACCATAGCCCTTCACTTATACAAGGGCTGCGTTTTTGGCCTAAAACTGCAGCCCTTCTTTTCTAGTGAAGGGCTTCTACAGAAAGGGCTGCTGGCCAAAAACGCAACCCTTAGGGTTGTTTTGACCACAGCCCTTCCTTATTTTTCCACTAGTGTTTGTTTCTAAATACCCATTTAAACCAATTACTTTTTGTTGTTTAGAAGAGGGAACTAGATACCTTGTTCCTTTGAAACTCATTTAACTCATCTTGCATAGCAATGATCCAATCAGAGTCGGTTAAGGCTTCTTCATGATTTCTTGGTTCCAAAATTGATAGGAACGCATGAAATGCACAAAAATTTCTTAACTGGGATATGGGTTTGCGTACCTTTGGATATGTCACTTATTATGAGTTCCACTGGATGTGATTTTATTTTTTCAAGGCTTAGGTTGAAATTCCCTTATAGGAACATGTTGTTCTCCTTGAGTTTCTTGAGAGGATGAAGAGCCTTGTTCGTTTGTTCCTCTTACAGCCATTGTTGAATCAGTTCCTTCAACATTTTCATTTTCAGCAGAAACAGGAACAACTCCATCTTCTTGAGGAATAGGAACATCATTATTATGAATGTTTTCAGCTTCTTTGTTCCTTTCCTCTTTTTCTCCTTCTTCCTCCTCAATTGAATCTGCTCCTTTTTCATTTGGACGAACCAAGCCTATTTCAAAATCTTCAACCTGCTTGCTTGGATCAAAATTGTCAAATTCATCAAAGATTATATGTACACTTTCTTCAACACACATATATAGTTCTTTTTCTTATAAACTCTATAAGTCTTTCTATGTGAAGAATATCCTAGAAATACTGCTTCATCACTCCTAGCATCAAACTTTCCAAGATTATCTTTTCCATTATTATGAACAAAACATTTACATCCAAATGTTCTGAAATGTGTCATGTTGGGTTTCTTTCCAAAATAAAGCTCATAAGGAGTTTTGTTAATGAAATGTCTCATCATGACACGATTTATGATATGACAAGCAGTGTTCATAGCTTCAGCCCAAAAGTTCCTTAGAAGATCACTAGCTATTAACATTGTTCTAGCCATCTCCTCCAAAGTCCTAATATTGCTCTCTACAACACCATTTTGTTGAGGTGTTCTTGGAGCGGAAAAATTATGGTCCAAGCCGTGTTCCTTACTTAAGTCATCAAATCTTCCATTTTCAAATATCTTGTCATGATCAGATCTAATATGCATTAATTTGTGACCACTCAAATTTTTAACTCTCTTTGCAAAAACAAGGAACTCATCATAAGTCTCATCCTTGCTAGAGAGAAAATAACCCAAGTGAATCTTGAGTAGTCATCAATAATAACTAGCACATACCTCCCACTTCTACTTTGAATCCTCATGGGGCCACCCAAATCCATGTGAATTAATTCCAATGGCTTGTGGTGCTCACAACAGTTTTAGATTTAAAAGAGGATCTTACATGCTTTCCTTTGGCACCCCCCTCACAAACTTGATCAATATGAAATTTTATAGATGGTAAACCCAAAACTAAATCTTTTGATTGAAGTTTATCAAGTAATGAAAAGCTAGCATGTCCTAGGCGCTTATGCCATAAAAGTGGATCATCCTCAATAACACTAAGGCATGTTAAGTTGTTTTTAGGAACAAGATCAAGATCCACAATATATGTGTTCCCTTTCCTTGATCCTTCCAAGATGAATTCTTAAAGTTATTGTTAACGATCAATCATTTTTCACTATTAAATTAAACAACATTTCCCTTGTCACATAATTGGGAAATACTTAAGAGGTTGTGCTTTAAACCTTCAACTAGAAAAACATTATCAATGAAATGTGATGGTGACTTACCAACCTCACCCATGGCAACTATGTTACCTTTTATATTGTCACCAAATGTCACACTTCCACCTTCATAGGTTGAGAGTGAGAGAAAGTTAGATTTATCTCCTGTCATATGTTTAGAACAACCACTATCAAGATACCAAGTGTTGTTCCCCCTCACTCTAACCTACAAAAATCAACTAGGAACCCCCCTCCTTTGTGGGTTCCTATTCTTGACCAGCATTAGTTTTTGCAACCCATTTCACGTTACTCATTTTTACATTCTTGCTAATCATTCCAATTCTTAATTAGTTGACATTCATTTGTATAATGACCAGTCTTACCACAATACATGCACATTTTATCACTAGGTAGGTCAACATATTTCTTAGGCTTGTTCCTTTTCTTGTGATTTTAGAAACCAAGACCTTCTTTTCTTTTTGTTTGCTGTCTCACAATCCATTTAGGAACAGCCATCACTTTGCCTATGTTCCTTGCAACTACAAGTTCCTTCTTGAGGTTATTGATCTGTTCCTTTAAAACAATTTTTTATTTATTCAAGTTTTCAATCTCAAATCTGTAATCTTTCAAAGGAGTTGATCTTATATCAAAGGAAGTTATAACTGGGATAAATTCCTTTAGGTGAGATATTTCCAAATTGATTAGATAATTTTCGTTTTTAACACTTTCATATTGTTCCTTGATTTTTAAGTTCTTATCAAACAAATCAAAGAACCTATTTTCAACATTTGTTCTCATTTTCTTAAGTCACTCTATATGTTCTTTACAAAACTTTAACAGCTTGTTCAGTTTGTTCACGTTTTTCACGTTCATCTCTACATTCAAGAATTGCATCATAAAGAAGATCATAAATTTCTGGCCTAGTTTTTCCATCTAGGTCTGTTTCAAGTGAGTGTTGGATTACTTCAACATTTTCTTCATCTTCTTCTATGTTAGTGTTTGCCATGAGGCAAAGATTTGCAGTTTCTTCATTTTGTTGATCCTCTTCGTCCTTAGTCTCTGAATCTCCCAAAGCTGCTTTCATAGATTTTCGAACGTTTGCTTTAAAGGAAGGAGCTTTGTTTCCTTGTTCCTTTCAGCAAAACGTTCCTTGTTCCTTTCTTTGGTCTTGTCGTTTTCCCAAAGTGCACATTCCTTGATGAAGTGATCTGTACTTCCACATTTATGACAAGCAGCTTTGTTAATTTTTATTTTTTGCTTTTACCTTTGAAGTTCCCATTCTTCATGTTCCTATACATCTTTCGAAATTTTCGTACTATGAGAGCTTCTTCCTCTTCTTAAGAGTCAGAGTCATCTTCATCATCTGCTTTTAGGGCAATGCACTTAGACTTAGAGCTTTCACCATATTCAGTATCAAGGTATAGCTCATGAGTCATTAGTGATCCAGCTAACTGTTCCAAGTTGAACTTAGTGAAGTCTTTTGTTTCTTGTAAAGCAGTGACCTTAGCCATCCATCTATCCTTAGTAAGACTCCTAAGAACTTTTCGAACATGTTCCTCTGATGAAATAAACTTTCCAAGAGAAGCTAACTCATTAATAATGTTAGTAAAACGATCTAGTAAACATCTCTTATATGCTTTCCTTAGTCTTCATGGAGAACAGTTCATATTGATTCATTAGTAAATCAATTTTAGATCTTTTGACTTCATTAGTTCCTTCATAGGTTACCTCAAGTAAATCCTATATTTGCTTTGCGGATTTACATCCCATGATTCTATTGTGTTCATGGGGTCCAAGTCCAAAATGCAAAAGTTTAACAGCCATAGCATTCACTTCCATTTTTTCAAAATCAGCTTTGTCATATTCAGAGAATGATTTAGGAAATACCTTATTTTTTTCATTAGTGGTTGTGAGCTCAAAATCACCAACTTTAATAACTCTCCATACCTGGTAGTTTTCGGGCTTATAAATATCTCAATTCTTTTCCTTCCAATAGCAAAAGAATTTCCCATTGAACATTGGAGGTCGTTGAGTAGAACCTTCCTCAAGTTTCTCGGTAGAATTCATGTTCCTTGGATCTTTTTCTCAATAGGGTTTCCTACGTTTTGTGAGTTCTAGCTCTGATACCAATTGTTATTTCAATAGGAACACTATAAGAGGGGGGTGAATTGTATGTGTAGGAATAAACGTACTTTTTGCGGAATCATAAACTAAAACAATAAAACAAGCTAAAGAAACAAGAGAGATTTTTACGAGAAATTTTTTTTGGGCCCAATAAGAAGAAACAACCTCAACCACTAGGGATTTTAAACTCAACTCTTTCACTAATTAGGCCAAACAACTTTGTTACAACCTAACTTTCTCACGGGCCAAAACTTAAGTTCCTAAACTCAAGGTCCCTGAACGACTATTCCCTTAACAGATGTTCCGCTCAACTTCACTTGAAATTAAGTCACTTCAACTTGCTTCACTCACAGCTTCAATCATACAGTACTTTACTCAAAATCCCCTTACCCCAAAACCAAAATTACAATGATCAATAAACTTAGTGGAATAGAGTAAGAAGGCAAAGGAATGATTGACTTATAAGAGAATGAAGGTACCGACACTTTAATTAGTTAAACTCACTTAATAACTTAGTTACACACACATTGGAACTTAATTAGATTTATGTATTTATAGCAGTCATCAAGATAAACGTGGGATTAAAACATGTGTTAGTGGTGAAAATATTTTTCCCGTGATGTTCCTTAACTTGATGAACATGTTTCATTATCTCCACAAACACCACGTTCAATTAGAACATGTGTAACAGATTGATACTGCTTCCTAAAATCTAGCATTTACTTGTGCAACAATCTTAAATTCGATTTTTAATTAATAAAATCAAAATTAAATCCTTTTATCAAATAATATCTTAAAGAAATTTTCTTTTAAAACCGAAAAGGATTTTATTTTTGAATAAAGATAAAATTTTTCCATAATGATTTTCCTTTAAAATCAGATTTTAATCATAAAAATCGTTTTCCTAAATTTTAGCCTTTAATATCTCAACAGACATTAATTAACCGTTGTACACTATTTCACACGCCTAGTTCCTTTAACTGCTACTTAGTTCCTTTAAGTTAAATTAATAGTACCAGCACGTTTGTTCCTTACGGAGAAACAGACAAACATTCTCTTTTAACTTAGTCATTGTTCCTAACCATAACTTACTCGTTCCATACATAGGAACTAAGAGATAACAGCAGTGCTTGTTTATTTTGCTCCAATGCATCTTCAGTATCAGTTCCTTGAGCATCTTCACTTAGTCTTCAAAATCCAAACTTGATTTCTTCCTTAGACTTAGTATTCTATTTGCTCAATGCAGTGATACCTTGCATGTCTTATTTACTCAACAATTTGTTAGTTTATAACTTAGTTTGCATCTTTATTCCTTTGTAATCATCAAAACTAGGGTTCAACAATAAATTATGAAATTAATATCTTAAATCTAAAAATTGAAGTAAATCTAACAACATCTCACATAAGGTTAATGAATTTAACTTTATAAAAGCAAAGGGACAAACTAATAAAATATCCCCTTAAAAAACAAAAACTAATAAGATATAGTGGGAGTAAAGATATATTTAGCGATTTTTTATTCTTTTGAAGAAATGGGATTTTTTTTGTCTCTGCTTTATTTATTTATCATTGACTATTTTGAACTAAAATTAATAAAACATATGAATTTGAAAATATTGATAAAGTTAAAGACCTCAACAAATTAAAGTTTACCAATATCAAAGGATATTTCCCTTAAAAACCACAAAATCAAAGGAGAAGTATAAAAGAATATAAATCTTTTTTTAAAAAGTATAAAACATTGAAGAGGTGTACTCTTTTTTATAGCAAATAAAATGATATATATTACTAAAAAGCAATGTGATTTCAAAAGCTAATCGCACGAAATACAACTTCAGACCAATACACACACCTTAAAACCTAAGGTTTACAAAATCAGCTTAAGTCTTTTCTTCTCATTACATCTAGCAGCTACTCTAAACATAATATCTCTAGTAACATACTAATAGTAGCTGGCTCCTTATACACATTACAGACAATCTTGTTGTTTCTTTGCCTCCAAATAGCATACAAACATTATGTAAGGAGCATAACATAAATTTTCCCACTTTTCTTCCTTGCCTTTTTGCTTGCTTGATCCATAACAATCTGAAAAATTACTTCTTGAACTTGAGTAATTCAGTCTTGAGCAGACACCCTGGCAAGTTGTAGCTGCATACTCACATTAAAAAAATAATTTGCACTGATTCAGGCTCAGTATTACAGACAGCAGTTTGTATCACAATTTACACCTCATGCTCTTTGTCTATTAACAGTAGCTAGTATTAAAGTTATTAAAATCGCGATTCAAATCTTAAAATCTTACGATTTTACGATTCAAAATATGGTAGATGATTCGATTCACGATTCTACACGATTCTATATATTTCTTTTGACTAGCGAAAACCTCGCAAATTTAAATCATGCTAACAAAGAAAATAATAGATATATATTGTTAGTTATTGCCAATATAGTGGGTAGACAACTATTGTTTCCAATTTTTAGGTGATTTAACTTATAATTTTAGTACATTCAATGAAGATTGAGTGCAATATCTTGATTATACGTGTTTGTAGAATCTTACGATTCTACGATTCGATTTTCGATTGGATTCTAAAGATCGTTTCCGATTCAAACTAGAATCTCGGTTTTAACAACTTTGGCTAGTATGTTATGAAGAGCTAACCAAAGAATGAACTTGCTCTTAGAGCTGCAAAATTATTACATACCAGCCTCATCCAATTCACTCTAGAATAATCACCTGCCAGCAACCTATAAGCTTTCATCATAGAGAAATGTTGATCATTGCTCACAGAATGCCAACCTCCAATTTCATCCAGGATTTCTCTTGCATTGATAATCTTCCTTAGCAACCAAGATGAATGGCTACTAATTCTAACAGTATCATAGGTTTGCCTCTTGATATAGTAGGCATGCACCCAATTAACCTATAACTTATCTCTTTTGAATTCATTAGCCCAAAGAAGCTTCAGCATGGCTGCTTTGTTCCATTTATCCATGTTAATAATATTCCAATCACCTGCACATTTTGGAAGCTCTAAAGTTACCCATGCCACTGGTGCTTTCTTAGACTCCTCAGTTCCACTAGTCCAAATAAATCTTTTACAAACACTGTCCACTGCCTTGATTTTCTTTTTAGAGAAAGGAAATATATGTGTCCAGTAGTTTCACATACTAATAAGCACACTTTTAACCAGCTACAACCTTCATGCATAGGAAAGGAGATGAGCCATCCAAGTTTGAGCTCTACTTGTGATCTTCTCCACCAGAGTTTTACTCTGAGCATAAGTTAACTTTTTAGAGGTTAAAGGAACCCTTAAATACTTAAATGGAAGCTCTCTAATAGGCATTTGTACCATTCCAGCAAGCTCCCTAGCAGTATCACCATTCACACCACAAATATACAAATTACTCTTCTCCACACTTGCTGCAAGTCCATAAGCTTCGGAAAATTTTGTGAAAGCTTTGAACATAAGATTAATAGATCTAGCATCAGACATCAACGCTACTATATAAGAGTAAATCGTCAGCAAACATCAAATGAGTAATCTTGAGCTTCTCACATTTTAGGGGATAGTTAAAATTAGGATCATTTAAATGATACAAACAAACTGATCCGATTCTCCCAAAACTGGATCACCACCCGAATAGTTGTCGTAGGTGGAGGCAAACTGAAATGTTCTCATTCCTCACCGTTGTTACTGTTCCATTGCCTTCCATGTATTCAGCAACAACGCTCTTTCGATTGCTCGATTTCTCCTTGCAACTACTTCCTGATCCCAGCGCCACCTCTACAGCCCCGAAGTTTTTCTTTTTCCGACCTATTTTGCCGAGTGGCTCAAAATAGCAAAGTCACCTTATCGTGCGCCTTGAGAGCATTTAGGAGAAGGAAAAAGCTTTTTGTCTCACTTTAATTTGCATTTAGGAGTCTTGAGAGGTGTACTCTTGTGCATTACATATTACTACTATTAGTTTTATGCAAATCTTGTACAACTTTTTCTGTTTGTTGAACCATTAATTAGTAGGTAGTTGAAATGTAATATTTTTTCAAGAATTTTATATTGGGAAATTATTTCAGATAACCCTGACATATAGGTCAAATTTTTAAATAACCCCGATATTTTCACCCCTATCGCAGATAACACTGAACTTTGATTTTGTCATGGAACTTGACGGAAAACTCAATGGTGTTGACTTGACAATTATAATTTAAAACCTATTTTTGTAAAACGGAAAAAAAACAATTTATGTTATTCCTCATACTCAACCTTCGTCGTCGCCGCCGCCACCAACGCCACCACCACCACCACCCTTCTCAACCTTCACCATCAGCAGCACCCTTCCTACTCCAATATATTTCCCCTCCCTTCAACTCCACCCACCAAGACCGCCTTCCTACTTTATTCCTCCCACAAAAGCTATACACCAGCCACCCAGTATTGAAATCCACCGACCCACCACACACCACTATTGTCGTCGGCCTCCTGCCCTCGTCAACCACACCTCCTCTATCCTCCTATTAGCATCTTCTTTTTCACCACCAACATCAACAACCGTGCCGCGCTCTATCACTTCCACTTCTTGCTCCACCCAAACCACATCTCCTCGTACCACCACACACCGGCGCCACTCAACCATGGCCTTGAAATTCCGACTTCAACCGTCCGACCCAATCCCGACAACCATGCCCAATCTTCCTTCGTTCCCCTGCTCTTCGACCAAGTTGATGATTTTCATAATCACTTATTGTATAAGATAAATAAACTTCGATGCTAGAGGTTTCATATCTAAAACCTTGCCATGTTCAGGCATTCAACCATTATCGAGTTCATCGCTCGAATTAAGCACAAATAAAGAAGACGAGAAGAGGACAGAGGGGGTAGGAGGCTATGAGCAAGGAGGGGAAATTCTGAAATTTATAGCACAATTAAGAAAATGTCCGACTAAAGATGAAGAAGAGAGTATTATGAAGAACGGAGATGGCTCGAATTCAGGCTATGAATGCGAAAATGCCAAGCTTGAGAAAGAAGTGAGGAGAGAGTGTAGGTACTGGTGGTGGTGATGGTGTTGTGGAGATGAACAAGAGAGGGAAAGAGATGAAGAATAAGAGAGAGAAAGGAATAATTTGTTTTTTAAGTACAAATCATTTTTGTAACAAAAAAGTAAGTATTGTTAGCTATTCCATCAAAATGACAAAATACAACTTGAGGGTTATGCACGAGGTGTGAAGATGCCTGGGTTATACGGGAAAATGACCTATATTTTAGGTCATGTGAGATAATTTCCATTTATATTTTGGTGCTCTGTATTTTTGATCTAGAGGGAAAATGAGAAGATAGAGCAATAAGTCTTTTCGCACCACCACTCTCCCTCCTGCCGAGCACAAGCAACAACGTTTAATCTCTTGACGTCTATCGCCTTCCCCCTGCCGCCCCGGCAATCAACCAACTCCTCAGCGCACGGCGCACGCGCTAGCGCTGGCTTCACTTGCTCCACCCCCACCGCTGCTGCTGTCACGATTCAACCCCGAAACCACCATCATTTCCGGGAAGAACGGCTACGCCATCTTTTGGGTTGACCCGGACAACAAACTCAACACCAAACCCGTTTGGAAGCAACGATTCCTCCTTCCCATCAATTTCTCTCCTCCCGACGTTTCAACATTTGCTTCTCTTTGAAAAACTGGAAAATACGATTTTACCCTTGTTCAAATCCCCACCTAGTCACCTACCCCGCCCGCCCATAACCTTTGCTCTTTCTCTTTCTTTAAGAAGTACTACTACTACTTTCTGCTTTCCCAGTTCTCACCTACCAAATACGAATTGGCAGTTGAAGAAGACATTACAATACACCAAGTGAAGCAATATGCAACTGCGATGCTGCTCCCCAACTCTTTCCCACCGCCATTTCCTCCTTGGAAATCCTGCTGCTTTGGATAATCTTCGCTCTATTGCTCTCTCATCTCATTCTCCCGGCATCTTTTTTAAGTAAGATTCTATGTTCACTCTCAATTTCTTTGATTTTCAAGTTCACATTTTTTTGTCTATTAGTTTTGATTTGGGTTATGTCAATAAAGTTAGAGACTTTAGTTTTTGTGATTGGTTTGTAGCTATGGTGCTCCTCCCCTTAAACAAAAAGAAGGTTGATCATTTCCTATAAAACAGCTTGAATTTTTGCTTTAGAATAAGATTCATATGTCAAACCTATATAAAAGGATATGTTTGGGAGTAAAAATTATGACTTGAGTAGCTCTAGTATTATTTCCAGATTGTTTGGTTTGGTGTAAGTGGTCATGGAATCTTGGACTTTTGGGAAAATTAAATAAAGTTTACATTTCTGGGTTTGTTCAGGTTGTGGGTTGGTGTAACTTGCTATCTTGCTTACCTTTGGAAGAGGGAAAGAGAGAGAGGGAGAGCAGGGTGGTGTCAGTGAGACATCCATGTTCAATCTCATTAATACTTTTTTTTTTGTCTATGGAAGTTAATGTTTGCAATTTTTATTAAAGATAATGTTGTATATTTTTGTGGATAAACCTCCTTTGAATATTTTTAGAAACCAATAATCACAATAATTTCTATGGGATGAACTGTAATGAAGTTCGTTTTAAATTAGTTGTAATGTGAATCATTGATAAATATTGGCATTGTATATTGAGTTGTATTTTTAGTCGTAAATTGAATCTAGCACTAGCACTGTACTTAGTTTTATTCGATTTTATCTTATCCGTATCCCCATCACGTAATTCCTGGATCCGCCACTGCACATGAAGGTATTATTATTTCGTAGTTAACAACTTAACATAATTGGGAAATTGCACAACTTAACTTTTATTCATTACTCCCTATGTTCCTAAATAATCGCCACCAATCATTTTTGCACAAACTTTTAGAAAAATGAGAAGTGAGGAGAAATAAGTGGGTGGGTATAGGATTAGGTGTACGGCCCAATTGCCAAAAAAGGTACGTGGGAAATAAAATGATACAACCCAAAAAGAAAACTGTGACAATTACTTAGGGAGGGAGGAAATATTTATCTTAGTTTGTGCGTCACATGGGTTTAGTTCAAAGCTAATAACCATTATATTAGTAAATGGCAATAACCAATAGCAATAAAGTCCAATTTTATACGCTCTCGGTGTGTTATTGTTTGTCCCATCTCCATTTAGTAACTCTGTTAAGAGTTGCATTGAATTTGTAGGTAGTTTTGTCTTTTATTAGGTGCGCTAGGAGAAAAAATTGTGTGATTGTGGCAACCATGTCACTTAGATAGGAAGTGGAGTAATCTTTTTGGGATAAAGTAAAGAGGAAAGTGGTTTAATCTTTGACACTTTGTTTGGTAGCACTCATAGAGGGATACTCGCAAGCAAGGGAACAAAAGGAGAGGGTAAGGGGAGGGAAGAGTGAGCTTGCATTTTCCTTCCAAATCTTTCCAATATCGGGAGGATTTGGTTTATTAAGAGGGGATGGAAAATGGATCATTCCATTTCCTTCCATTCCCTTCTCAAATATTGTATCTTTTCCCATTCCCTTTCCCTCTAAATTCCCTTATCTCAAACAAACTATTAGGGACGGAGGGAGTATTCTGTACGAAGCCAGCTGAATGCCCCACGTCAGCAAAAGATAACACTATTGGCTCTTTAGCGAGTCTACATGTATAAAAGGGCACGTCAAATTCAGAAGCAAATACTTGGAAATTTGTATTGAGTACGATATGGTAATAAGATGAAGTGTATTCCAATATTTTTGGCGTGATTTGGGGTCATGACATGATTGTATGAGTAGTGATAAAAAAATTGAAGAAAAATAAATTTTTATTTTTGGAGATATGTATGCTTGGGAATCAATATTGTGCAAAAAATGAGGTTGCTCATACCAAAGCAATACCATGGATATCTAGATATGTGATTTTGTGCCTCTTATAAAAATATCTTCTGTGAAACTATGCAAATTTCATCACTTATTGTGGAAGCTTGAATATGATGCAAAATGTATCCACTTGAAAAGATGTTGCTGAGTCTAATGCACCCCTTCCTCGAGTATTTGTAAGCAATGCCCTTTATAACGTCTTCTTTTCATGCTCTTACCCTAGTCTCATGATTGCTCAATTAGTTTATGTTGCTTTGGCCTTGTGCATGTTTTGAAACATGTACAGAGATATATGCATAAGTTGATAATTCAAGATTGCAGTGGTGATCTAGAGTAGTGTGGAATGTCCTAGTTGTGGACATACTCTTCCTTGATATTTTCATCAATTGGAAAAAGTCTATGATAGTTGTTGATGAATGTGGTTTACTTCATTACTATTTGATTGGAGTCCATAGGTTTTGACCAAATATTGATGTCAATTAGAAAATTTTGTTCTGTAAATTAAAGGCAAAATTTGTATTAACAGGAAATGTGGAGCGTTGTTGTTGATAAATGTGATTTTGTCAATAAACCTGTGATAATTTTCAGTTGGCATAACTTCATTTTCATTGTAAAATTCTATCTAATTCCAAAATGGAGGCAAATATTGAGGTCCATATATATGTATGCCACATCTCCATATTATTGTAATCTTAATATGCTAGTTGATATTGTATTTCTTAGCCTAAGTCCTGTCTATCCTAGGCTATCAAAGAGTACCAGCCATTGGGTTAATTTCCACAATTTAATGTAATCTGTACTTTCTGTTTTGTTTTAATTGCAACATTTTCCTGTATTAGATGTTTGGAAATAGTTGCAACATACGTTTCTCGGTATTGGTTTATCTCTTTTCTTATAACGTCATTTGGACACCTTTTCCATCTCTCTCTATCTCTCTCTTGTCATATGAGTCTCCTAAATTACCATTTCCCCTCTATGTTAACAGAAAAAGGAAAAAGAAAGGGTGAAATACTATCTTTCAGCATATTTTATTGCCTCCACCCTGTTCTCACTGTCGGAGGTGTAGTTCATAAACTTGTTCCTTCCCATGAGATGTAATTTTGTGGTAGATAATTTTTCAGGTAGAAAAGTGTACATTTGTATTGGTTTTCTTAATTATTTTTTTTGGCTAGAACGAATTATAATATTATCCATTCATTGTACTTCCAGATCATCAAACATGAGAGAAGAGGCTTTTCCCAGACTAAGAGTTGTGAGATCTGATAGCACTTCCAATCCTGTTGAACTTGATATATCGTTGAGTCCAAGGGTTAACTCTGTTAAGCCTTCCAAAACTGTCGCGATAACAGACCAGGCAACTGCACTTGTACAAGCTGGTGTTCCAGTAATTAGGTTGGCAGCTGGGGAGCCTGACTTTGATACCCCATCGGTGATAGCTGAGGTCTGGTATCAACTCCCTATGCTTAGAATTATGCACCCTATTCACGTTAATACTCTTGATAATAGATCTCTGCACGAATGATGTTGTTGTCAGTTATCACTTACCAGGTTACCGTTAGGATATTATTCTTTACCTTATCTTTCTTTCTTTGTTCTTTTCACTGTCACAGGCTGGCGTTAATGCAATTCATGAAGGTCATACAAGATATACACCAAATGCTGGTACCATGGAACTCCGCTCTGCTATCTGCCACAAACTAAAAGGTTACCCTTGTTTATTTTTACTCGTAAGATTGTTGCGCATACATTGTGGATGATTGTATCATAATGTTTAGCTTTCTTCTGGCAGAGGAAAATGGAATTTCCTATTCCCCAGACCAGATTTTAGTGAGTAATGGAGCCAAGCAATCTATTCTTCAAGCAGTGCTTGCTGTTTGTTCACCAGGAGATGAGGTGAGGTAGTTATTGTTTCAGAACTAAGTATCTAGCTACATATATGTTTCCCCCTTTTCTCGCTGTGTCGAGTAATTGGATGACTGAATCCAAAATATAACTTCATTTACATAAGTAATCAAATTTCCAAATCCTTGAAGTTCTAATCCCATTTTTGTGGTAAATCAGCACAATTAGCCCCGTCTCCTCAAACTCTCTCCTTAATCCCCACTTCATCTCCTTATTCCCATGGCACTTTTAGTCTTCAAACTCTCTCTATCCTGTAAAAATAGCCTATCATCTGTATAAAATATATGGAACAACTAGAATTCTATGCTTCTCCTTCGGTAAGAATGCGTTTAAAATCTTTTTCAACAGCCAAAAGAACCCCATTGTGGGGGGTTGTGTAAGCAAATAAGAACTCATGCATAGGTTCTAAGTGTGAGTTGCAACATAAATTGATTTATAATCTCTAAGAACAACTCCAACAGAGGCTTATTGATTGTTATAAGAACCATCACAATTTTGCTTCATGATTACTAGATTTGAAGTTGTCTAAGACATCTCTCTATAATTCTGGGAAGAGGGGGCTGATGTTAGAAATAATTCCTGAACTTGAAGCTGTCTAAGACACCTCTCTATAATTCCTGGATTGTGACTTTTTTAGAAATAAACCTTATGAGTGGCCAAATCTAAATTGAAGATGGGGATGAGTGCAATATAGCTCCTCAATATGCATAGAGGTCTTGCATTTGGACGTGTTGTTTGGAGTTGTTTTTATCAGTGCTAGTTTCCTCTTTGCAATTTAGTATTTAATAGCATAATTTTTTCTCTTGATTAATCTGCTAGTTAGTTTAATCTTGATTGAGAAAGGGTGGATTATGAAGGACAAAATTGACTTTGATTTATGTACGCTGCTCATAATATTTGTTTGAGGAGAACGTATTCCTTCTGCCCTTGTTTAGTGCACGCAAATAAGCTATTCTGATGAGTTTCATTTATGTGGGCTTTATTTAGGATATTGCTGACTTGGTTATTGTTTAATTATGGTGCTGTCTTTAAAAGAATCCAATTTGTGGGTTAAGCTGATTATACTTTAAGCCTTCGTTGCTATATCTTGTTTAATTAAGCGTTAGTTAATATTAGGCGTTGGTTTTTCTTGCTTTTGGGTTTCTTGGATGATTCCGAAACTAGGGAGTCTTTGTCTCCATACTTAATATTACTATGAAGAAGAATATCTGAATGAAATTATTATGATTGTGCTGAGATTCAAATTCTCCTTTGTACCCTAGAAGGTCGTCTTGTTTGTGTTGAGTATTACTAAATTTTCTTTTGAGGGCTAACTTTATTCTGTTAGAAGCCAGCAGGCTCAACAGTACTTTTAAGCATTACATTATATTCTTCTATGACTTGAGCTTAGATTACAAATTTGTGTGAACGACACATGCTCAAATCATATACTTCCTCCGTTTTTTATTACATGTTACACTTTTGAAAATTGCGGTTACCTAGGCAAAAATTCAATTGGGATTAAGTAAAAGTAAGTACGGGGATTAAAGGGAGTGGGGACCACCCCTCCTCCACCCACCCCACCAGCCCCCACCCCTCCCCTCTACCCTCCACCCCACCCGGCCCAGCCCGCCCCGCCCCCGCCCCCCCCCCCTCCCTCTCCTTCTCCCTCTCCCCTCCACTCCACTCCACTCCACTCCACCACCGCAGCCCATCCCCCACCCCCCCTCCTCGTCGATTTCCCCCTCCCCTTCCACCGCCGCATCCCCTCCCCAACCCCAACCCCTCCCGTTGGGGCAAAAAGCTGGAAAAAAAAGTCGGGCAAAACAGTAATTCGACGAACAAACATTTCAAAATCGGCAAATTCGACGAACAAACTATCCAAAACCAGCAAATTCAACAAACATCCGATAATAAAACAATCGACTTAGTGTTTTCTCAATTTGGGGTTTTTCGATTTAGGGTTTTTTCGATTTTGGGGGTTTTGATTTTAGGTTTTCTGAATTGGGGGCTTCGTATTGTCGTGTAGGAGGTGGAGATTGTGGTGGTTGGCGAATTTTCCGCTCGAAAAAGTGGAGAGAACACGAGAGGGGTGGAAGGGGGGCTACGGTTTTCTACAGCGGGATTTAAAGGGGTGGGGGGAGGGGGTTGCTCGACTCGCGGGGAGGGGGGGTTGCGCGACTAAGGGGGAAGAGGAGGGGGGAGGGGGCTTCGGGGGTGTTGGGGGGGGCTTCGGGGGCGGTGGGGGAAGGGGTTGGTGGAAGAGAGAGAGGAGGCTTAATTAATTTAGATTAGTATTGATGAGGTTAAATTAAGTAGGTTTAATTTTGGTTAATTGTTATAAGTAAGGGTAAATTGGTAAATTTGCAGCATAAACCTTTCCATTTTAGGGAAGAAAAAAAAGTGTAACATGTATTTTGCACCATTCCAGTTAAGGAAAGTGTAACATGTAATAAAAAACGGAGGAAGTTTGATAATCGTATTGTGCTGCTACATCACTCGTGTTTTGAGCGCCTTTACTTCTACAAAATTATTCCTTAGTTCTCTTGTGCTAACTGTTCAACGTTTTGTAACGGGTACATGGCTAAAATAAACTGTGGCAGCAGCAATTTTTTTTTTTTTCCTGTACTTTGGGTAGTACTATTTATTCTATCTTGTATCACTTGACTGTCTTCTCTCATGAACCTGATGACTATCGATGACCTTTGGTGAGTGACATGGGTCTACACCTGTGAAGCGTGTGCAATCGAATCAGTTGACAATGTTGTGTTATACTTTTAGCACATATATGCAAGATCATGATAGCTTTTCAAAAATCTTTGTGATGCTTCATGTGCTGGGTCTCAATATATCTGCTTATGATTTGAATTCAGGTCGTAATTCCAGCACCTTATTGGGTGAGTTACCCCGAGATGGCAAGACTGGCTGATGCTACTCCTGTGATTGTTCCAACTCATATCTCTCAAAACTTTTTATTAGACCCCAAGCATCTGGAGTCAATACTCAATGAGCAGTCAAGGTTGTTAATTCTATGCTCACCATCCAACCCTACCGGTTCTGTTTATCATAAGGAACTCCTTGAAGAGATTGCTGCAATAGTGGCACGACACCCACGACTTCTGGTAATAGTTCACTGCTTCTCTCTGTCAGACACAGACATGCGATTTTGGTACTTTATTGTTTAATTATGAACTTTTCTTTTAGGTCTTGTCTGATGAAATATATGAGCATATCATTTATGCACCAGCAAAGCATACTAGCTTTGCTTCATTACCGGGAATGTGGGAAAGGACTTTGACAGTCAATGGCTTTTCCAAGGTAATGTGCAGATGTACTAGTGAGTTTGGTGATACATAACCTTCTTTTAGCCTTTGTTGCATATGCAGTATGGATGATAATCAATCTCTAAATTTACTCTGAAATTTAATGTCCGAAGTATTATGACTTAATCCTACTCACACTCTTCGACTTGGTTTGACCACCTTAGGTGTTTGCTATGACTGGTTGGAGACTCGGGTATCTTGCTGGTCCTAAACATTTTGTTGCTGCATGCGGAAAGATCCAGAGCCAGGTATAGTTATTGAGCTTCAAACTGCTTTTCTAAATGTGTTTGTAGTTCCAATTGTCTGTGTTCTTTATTTGAGCAACCTACTATTTGCACATATGCTAAAACAAGTGATGACATTTGAGCCATTAATGGTGCGTTCTGTTCAACATAAAAAAAGGTCTCATCAGGTCCAATCAGGTGTAAATATAAGGTGATATAGGTCCAGTCCAATCAAGTCTAATGAATTAAGTTTAGTTCAGATATGTTTAAGTGAAGAGAACGCACCCTAAATTTTTCTAAAGGTGTAATAAAGTATATCGTCATATTATAGGGATGGATGTCAAATTTTAGGAAATAATAGTAGCAATAGTAATCTCGCAAATAACTGAGTGATTATGACAATTTATTTTCTTTTATTTATATTTTTGTATTTTTATATATCCTTCCTCCGTCTTTTTATACTTGCATCGTATAGTATGGGCATAATTATTTAAGAGAGGAGAGAGATTGAGAGAGATAAAAAGGGTACTATATGTGGTAGGAGAGAGATGGAGAGAAAACATTGACAAATTAGGAACTGATGCAAGTAATATGCAATTTTCAGTTTAGGGAAGTGATGCACGTATAACAGATTCGGAGGAAGTACTAATTTTGAAGGATGCACTCCTGCACTAAAGAATTGGGATAATACAGAGAGAATAGTGAATTATTGTAGAATGATAGTTAAAGTTAGCTGATTTTCACAAAGTGAAACGTGAATGGAGATTCATATTTGGAGCTACATCTGATATGTTTGTTAACCTGTTGTAGTCTACGTCTGGTGCGAGCAGCATAACCCAAAAAGCGGGAGTTGCTGCTCTTGGAATGGGTAAGGCCGGTGGGGAGGCAGTAGCAACAATGGTCAAAGCATTTAGAGAAAGACGTGATTTCCTGATTCAAAGTTTCAGTGAGTTAAAAGGCGTCAAGATATCAGATCCACAGGTAGGTACTGTTATTAATTTCTTGAACTTTTCTAAACTCTTTAGAACCTTTTCTGTTTTTCTTAAAAATAAGGTGAAGAGAACACAACAGACCCTTAATGTTAATACACTGTGAACCAATCTTATTGACCCGCAACTTTTTTGCAGGGAGCTTTCTATTTGTTCCTTGATTTCAGCTATTATTATGGTTCCAAAGCTGAAGGGTTTGGTGTGATAGACGGGTCGGAATCACTTAGTCGTTATTTGCTCGATAAAGCTCAGGTACATTTTCGATTTTATGTGCTATCGTGATAAATGAGTAATGTAGTAAAACTAAAATAAAGAAAGAAAAGGGATGCTGAGAGTTACTCCCTCCGTTTCATAAAAATTGGTTACTCTTTGTATTTTGGCACTAATTATGTGAGATACTTGTTTGATTCGTTCCAATATGTATTTTTAAGATATTAATTTTATATAATCTTTACAAATACATAATTAGAATTACTAATGTTTAAGATTTCACACCGAGGAGGAAAAGTGAGGAAATTTATGTTAAACAATGGGAGTATTAATATCGCTTTTGCAGGTGGCATTAGTTCCAGGAGATGCTTTTGGGGATGACAACTGCATCCGCATTTCTTATGCGACATCTCTTCCAACCCTTCGAAATGCCATGGATAACATCAAGAATGCAATTGACCAGCTTAAGTTGCCCGTCTCAATTTAAAATGCGCATTTTGGAGGAAGACCATTCAATACAAGTACCATTTATATACCTTCGAGAGAAGGGTGCCCTAACTTCTTATAATGTATCAAAAAAAAGTACCATTTATATATTGTATATTGTTGTTTTATGAACAGAAATAAAAAATAGGGTGTAGTTTCTCATACACTTTTAAAGATGTCAGAGAACTTTTGCTTGCTTTTTTTTTTTTTTTTTTTTTTTTTTTTTTTTGACATAGAGAAATTTTGTATTAATTGAAAACTGAAGTACAACCTAATGCTAATACAACCAAACAGAAACAACTATCACTAACAAGACCTACATGAAGTCGAACATACTGTTTAAAGAAAACACTAACTACTATGTATCCAGTCCGAACGAAGTTTGTCTTGAGCGATGGTGGGTGAGGTTGGATATGAGAAGATATATGTTGAGCTACGAAACCCTGACGGTCTTCATAGAGAGATTGTCGTACGCGAAATCCCAACTAACAAGGAAGTCACGTTCTTTAGTGACTTCTGACCCTGCTGCGAGGGTATTCGGAGTTCAATCACACTAGACTGAAACTCGAAAGACGTGGAGGTCTTGACGTGCCCCAAATTAAGTTGGGGTGCCTTAGGTGTGATGACATCTGAAGTCATCACGAGAATTTGGAGCGAGATAGATTGAAGAACATCACCCCACTGGCGGATCCTAAGATCCAAACTGACAATCCTGAACCCAAAAGACCGACGCACAACAGATCTGAAAAGAGAACCTCCTCTCATCTTAACCAACACCTGAACTCCTAGAGTGGCGAAAACCTCAACTCCAAGATTATTGGCTCTACCTACCAGGTTGCCTAGATCTTCCTTTGTCAGAGGAAACCAAGAGCCTTGAACTGCCCACCGATCACCACTAACAAACACCCCAGCACTACCTGTCACAAAATGGCCAAGGCTAACGGATCTAAAGATAACAAAACCAAACATCACTAGTTTCTTAACAACGAACCCTAAACTTGAAGACTTAGCCAAACGGGGAGGGGGAAAGGGGAGCCCGACGGTGCAACGAAATAGGGGGTGGGAAAGGGAAGCCCGAGAAACACTATGGGGAAGAAACGAAACTTGCCGGCGACGAGCCACGACACAGGTACCGACAGACGCAAAACAAATCTAAGTACTGAAATAGGGGAGGGGGAAACACAAACCACAGAGGGATCGACGCGAAACGGGGGAAGGAGAAACGAAGAGGGAGACGCAGGGGAGGGGAGGGGGTGGTAGAGACGCGAGGGAGGCGGAGCGAACTACGGTGGAGGAACTGACGCAACGGAAGCAGGGGGCGTGGAGGGGAACTGACGCTGACAATGACCTAAACTAACAGCGAGGGGCTCACCGGTGACCGGAGAACGGCGTAGCGCTCAGTCGGCCTCCGGCGAGCCTGTGCGGCTTGAGGAAGGTTTTGAGTTTTTAGGTTAGGGTTTGGTCGAAGGTCTAGAGAGAAGTTTAGGTTGAAATCAATGACGTTTTTGCTTGCTTGTTAAATAAAGAGAAAAGGTTATTGAAAGTGGGTAATAATAATGTCTGTTCAAGTACATCAACTTTCATAGCATGCCAAACCATTTCCCATATTTAGGCTTGAGAAAAAGAGGGAAGGTTTTGAACTTTGGATGGAAGAGAAAGGGATGAAGGGAAGAAGGGGGAATGGAGTTATTGTGGTGCATAATACTTCACCTGTTTTTTAAAGGATGCAATTCATAATAATCACTATTCATCTATCAAGATTATCCCGTATTTTTTCACAAATGTATAAGAAAAAATATAGTCAAGTAAGATCTTATTTGATTAATCTTAATGTATACTTTTATAATATCAACTTTGTATATTTGTTACTTATACAAAATTAAAGATATTGAGAATCAAAATGGTGCATTTTATAACGTGTACTATGCAAATGTTGCATCTTTTAAAGAAGGGAGGAATTAAAAATACAAGTAAAGCTATTTGGCTCACTTTTAGCCTAACTAAAAGCAAAGCAAAAGTACATTGATGCCCTTTCTTATAAACTATGCTTAGATAGTTTTATCATCTATAATTTTTTGGTATAACCTTGCCTTAATCGACAATCGGTATTAAAATTCCGAAGGGAAATTACTTTTGCATCCTCTTTTCTTTCATAGGGCATGTGAATACTCATGTAGGTGAGAGTAGTTTACTTACATGTAGAATTTTGGTACATATGGATGAAAAGTCATTTGCGAACACATGGGAGTCCTTGTATGAATTGATGTGCGTTAATGAGCATCTAATGAGGTAAGTAGAAATTCATATAGGAACGAAGATATTCTCTCCGATCATTGCTATCCAACCAACTTTTAAAAATTCCCATGAATTTGAATATGAAATTTAATTCCTATGAATTTGAATTTTATGAAAACTTCTACTTACCGCGTGTGAACCAAATGACCACTTACTATCTGTACTAAGGCTATATTCAGTTCACTTTATTTTTGCTTATTTAGATCAGATCAGATCAGACCAGATCAGATCAGATTAGAAAAAATAAGTTCAGATCAGATCAGATAAGTTCAGATTATGCTTATATTTAAAAACTTACTACCTCCGTCCCAGAATAGTCTGAACACTTTCCTTTTATGTTTGTCCCAAATTAGTTTGTACACTTCCATTCTTGGCATGGTCCCACCATTAATATATTATTTCTTTTACACATCTTTGGCCCACACTCTACTTTTTATCAATAAAAAGTTACCCAACTTTCTCTCTCCTCTAATAAAAAATACCCCACCAACTCATATCACATCTACTTTTTAAATAAAATAATATTTGATAACCACACCACAACTTATCACCTTAAACTACGTGTCCCAACAAGTGTTCAGATCTTTTTGGGACGGAGGGAGTATTATTATTATTATCATAATGATTATTATGATTATTAGTATTACTAATGCTATTATTATTATTATTGTAATAATTATTATTATTATTGTTATTATTATTATTATTACTTTATACAATTACTATTACTATTAATATTACTATTTACTAGTACATTTGTTAAAAAAATTATTATTATTGTCGTTGTTGTACTTATTAATTATTAATATTGGTAATTATTATTAATGTCGTTGCTATTATTATAAATGTCATTGATATCACTATTTGAAGCTATTTGTGTTCAAGAAGAAGAATGTTCTTTTGGCATTTGTAAGTGTTCTTTTTTATATTTATTCTAATTAAGAATTTTGATATGTGATGTTCTTTTTGATGTTGTACATGTAACGAACATGACAAGAGTATATGATGTTTATTTTTTAAAATAATTTTGGTAGAATAATATAAATTATATATTACTAGTTTATATAAAATATGAGTAGCATGGGATAATCTAATGGTGTTGTCATCACGTTCAAAATTTTCCCTATAAAGGATTTCAACTTATCTTTAAAAACAAAGTTTATATAGATTAAGACAACGATATAAGAAGAATATTTAACCATTTTGTTCAAGATCATATGATTATATATATTTATAGGTTTATTTATAATAAAAAAGAACAATTTATTGATATAACAAATAACATGTTGTCAGTTAAATCCAAACATGTCATCAATATAAAAATATCTATCTTTTATTTTTAAAATGTGTTCTTTAAATAGATCTTGTATGCTCTTTCAGTATATGTTCTTTTTGTAATATCATTATATAATCTTTTCATTACTACCTAAATTCTTATTATTAACGGACGTTGAACATGAGTGATCTTTTATTTTTAATTTTTTTATTGGGACCCCTTTCGGGAATCCTGTGGTAAGATGAATTTTCTCTAGGCTGCCCTCGCACAGGGTCACTCACCTAAAGACCCAACAAGCCCCAACCCCCAACCCCCCTCCCCCACCGACAACAATATTGAAATATATGCTTCCACCAAGATTTGAATTGAACCTTGGTCTCCCATGTGGGAGGTAAGAAGCCATACCATTGGACCCAAGAGTCCTTAGTCTTTTATTTTGTAATGGTATGTTCATATACTAATGTGCTCTTTTTCAAAAAAATAACTAATTATGTTATAATAATAATAATAATAATAATTATAATAATAATAATAATAATAATAATAATAATAATTATTATTATAATTATTATTATTATTATGTTATCTATATTATTATTATTATTATTATTATTATTATTATTATTATTATTGTTGTTGTTGTTATTATTGTTATTATTATTATAATATTATTTATATTATTATTATTATAAAATTATTATTATTGAAAGTTGTGCATACTAATAAAATGATAGTAATAGTAATACTAGTAATGAAATACAAAGTAATAATAATATTAGTAATAATATATTTTTTAAAAGATTAGTTCAGATCAGATCAGAAAAAATAAGTTCGATCAGATCAGATCAGAAAATTTCAAGTGAACTGAACATAGTCTAAGAAGTACAAAAATTTTCCACTCAAAAAGAGTACAAAATTTCGCTGCGTGATGTAGGTGCGACCATGATCATAGCTTAGTTTGAAATGCTTAATTTCCATAAATTGATAGTCGCTTCACAAAATTGTCTCTTTCGGAACTTTAGATTCAAAGACTCTCTCTGTCGCTTTTGTGGCCTAGAAATAAGTCACACGATCAATATCAAATTAATATCAACGGAAGATGCGGGAAAGGGCAAAAAAAAAACAAAGATGACGGATATAATGTCGAGTTGAAATGACTTTACTTGTCGCTCCCAGTTTGTTTTCACGGTAATGGCAAAGAAAGCGATAACTTGTACGATGAGTGCGCATATAATTCCTAGCCACATACCCTTTAAGAAGATATTGATGGTTAGTTTACTTCATATACATTAGTTAGAGCATCAAATACATAAGTAGATGTAGAGAAGTGAATGATTACTTTCCCTCCAATGTGCATGAAAAATGCCAATAGGATACCGATTGGAAGACCCACTAGATAAAATGACCCTAGATTGATAAATGCTCCGATCCTTTGCCAACAACATCCTCTAGCAATGCCTGAATGATCCACACAAATACAAATACAATATGGTATCAACTCCTTGTATTACTAAGATAAACTTATATTTCCTTTCGTCGCTAAATAATAGGCTACCATTGACTTTTTAATGGTCAAAATGTATTAACTTTGATCATAAGTTTGTTAAAACTTATATGTGAGTTATGATGGGTAGAAAAATTCTTTTGGATTTATTATGAGTTATAGAAGTATTCTCCTGAGATTGTAGATTTATAAATTTCTATTAGTGATATAATGATAAAGATATTGATCAAAGTTGATATGATTAACCACAAGAGTCGAATGATGCCAATTTTTAAGGGACAGCTCCAAACATAGTTGTTTGAAGTCGATATTGACAACTAAAATAGGGTGTTACTAGAGAGGACGCATGCGAGCCCGTCTAAAAAATTTGTCAATGCTAGTAGAGGCATCATGGTAGCTAAATATGTAATCACTTCGATCTCGCTACTGTAAGCATAACCCCAGGCATTTCGTATCAATATAAGGACTAATCCCACAACAATACTCTCGAAGATTGTCATGCATAAGACAATACTGCTAATCTTGCTGATTGTGGATTGCCAGCTCCCAATTCATTGGATACCCTAGTACTGCAGATAGACAAGAGTAAACAAAATTTAGAGTCTACTTCGATAATCTTATCGTAATTTTTCTTCTTACTCATTAGAACTGTTCTTTAGGAATGCTCATCGTAGAAATTAGGTCTGTCGTGTTTGTGAAAGCCAATTCAGGGAAAATAATTGCAATTTTCTGAAAGCAACATAATTAACTGACCTCGCTGCACCACTGAGACCTTCAAGGGTAACCCAAAAAAGTGAGGTAGTATTTAGGCTGCAAGAAGTTCCATGACAAAATAGGTTATTATCTTTACAAGCTTAGTTTCTACACCCGGGGGCATGATTTTATGTTCCCATTTCCATGTTCTTTTCATTACACTTACACCTGTATGTTCAAATCATATGAATATAAAGCCATCACAAAGAAAACATTCAGGTGTTAGAATAGAGTCAGTATGTTAAAAGAAAATTTGAGTTATTGGTAAATCAAACATCATTGAATGATGAAAGAACTGTAGTTGGTAATTAAAAAACATGTAAATGGGAGTTGCCCTGAGTGACTTAAAGCCTAAAAGCCTAAAAAACATGTAATATGTCAGAATCGAAAAAGAAAGAATCTTTATTACGTCAACAAAGATAACTCTAAGTTTGGTAACTAGCTTTTAGATTCGGGTAATGCTCCAAGCTATAGCATGGAGAACACTTTATGGCAATACCGTAAAATCATAAATTAAAATTGTCAAATTATGTCTAAATCCTCAAGTTTTAGTTTTTAAAACTATGTTCCCATTTAAGGGGAAATGCCTGGATTTTGCTTAGGGAGGGATAAGGAGTAGGGACAAAGAGGTGGACAAAACAGATTGTTAATATTGTTTAAGGGGATGGAGATATGGGTAATGACATCATTTATCCCACAAAATCAATACTTCTACTTGGGATGCCTGCCTGATATAGGAAAATTCCTACTTCCCTAATGGAGGGTGTACATATCGACCATAATGGAAATTTAACACCGTCATCTATGAATCCACTAAAGTTGGCTTATTTTTTAATCTACATGCCACTAAATATGGAATGCGAAAAAGTCAGGCCACTAAACTTCAATTAGGCCAGACCTCATGGCACCGAAGTTGAACTTTATTCTTCAATTAATTCCATATCCTTATCCCACTTTCGTATCCCATATCATCTCACAAACCAAACAACCCGGTACAATATTTAAGTACTAACCTGATAGAAAGCACTGAAGTTTCTAATGATGGATTTGGCAGAAGACCGGACAAGAGAACAATCATCTCGAAAGACCACATTTCCATGCTGTTTCAATCATAGGAAAGTAAAATTTTCTTAAGTTGGTTCTACTTCTGTTAAGAAAGAAACAAAATCACTTATCAAATGAAAATTCCAAACAACCTTACATCTATGGCTCTATGCGTAATTAGAAAATCAAGAAATCATAGCAAATATCAGTGCTTTTTTAGAATCTACTATATACCTCCCTCTCCAATTCAATTTTTTTTTTGAGGTTATCTAGTCAACTAATCTTGACTAATGTTGACTTTTAGAACTGAATAAAACTTAAATGAACCACTCTAAGAGCTTTTATTGTTATTGAAAAGTCCAAATAAACTGAACATAATACTACCGTTGTTGATTACAACATATCCATTTTGCCATATATCTTTATTCTATTATTTTAATTTAAGATGACCCCTACATCCACCTACCCAATTTTTCCTAAAGTCTTTCAAATGGTGCTCAAGTGAATGCATCAAGTATCAGCTGATTTGAGGAGGGAATAACACACTTACATTGGCCCAAAAAAAAAAAAAAAAAAAAAGTTCTTCACAAGGACCCTGAGCGCTGTTTAAAGGGGCGGTTGCCCAGGGCCCAATGAAAAGGAGAGCCCACGTTTCTAAAATCCATAAGTTAACCAACGGATATAGGTACAGTGAATTGTGAATACCCGTAAATTTGCTTCCGTTCTCAATCACCTCTCCTCAACTTCTGTACTTTTCTGGCTTCTCTCCTCAACTTCTGTACTTTTCTAGCTTCTCTCCTCTGGTAATCTAGATCTTCACTCTTCAGCAGTTCAACAATCAACAAATCAATCAATTCACTCATGACTACTCACTCTATTGGAGATTTTGCAACATGAAAAAAAATTATATGATAAATATTGAGTTTTCTCAACTCTATCTCTTGCATCTGATCTAAATTCCAGTCTCTCAGTTTCTCTATTTCTCTTTCTCATACACATACTCAATTCATCCAAGTAATTGATAACAGAGTTTGGTCCTCAAAATTGAGAATTTAGTATTGGGGCTTTAATGGTTAGTCAAAAATAGAGAAATTGGAACTGGATATTCCAACTCGTGGGATTATGTTTGAGGTTGATGTTAGTAGTAAAAAGTGAAAGTTTGAAGTTTTAGGGCAGTGGGAATTTGTTCCCAATTTGAGTGCGACCTGCCGACCTCCAAGCTCCAACAACTTTGAAGTGTTGTTAGTTTTGTGTCAGGTAATGAGGTAATTAGTAATTTAGTATCGTTTATCTTACTTTTAGATCCATATTGTTATTCATTGCATTATGATTCTGTAATTATTTATGGTATCTTAATTTATTTTGTTGTTATGGGTAAGATGCTGCCTAAATAATTTTTGTCTCGAAGTGAGAAAAAAGAGAAAAAAAACGTTTAGATGAATTACAAAAATCACAACAAGGAGCCATTGATAAATTTGTTTAAAAAAATTAGATTCTAATGATCCATATGATATATTACTACATTAGAATATACTATGTATATATCTTTCAAAAAAAAAAATTATACTATGTATATAAAGGGCCCTCATTTGGGACTAATATGGGTCACTGTCACGTGACCCTCAATTTAAAAAATAAGGATTTTAAAAAAAAAAAAAAAAAAAAATTAAAGAGGAAGTAAAAAAAAAGAGGGGGATAATTAAATCAAAAATAAAATTCAAAGGACCATTGTGATTGAAATTTTAAAAGTTTAATTTTAATTTTTTTACATTTTTATTTCCTAATTCCTAAATTGTATATTTAAAATCTTATTTGGTTGATATTAATTGTAATATTTGATATATGTGTGATTTTGGAATTTGTGAAGTGTGAAAAGTGATTATGATTTGTAGTTTGTTGTTAAGTTTTTTTGTGAATGTGTGAAATGTGAATTTGTTAGGTAGTGTTAATTAATTTATGATGTTTTAGTTCCTTTATGATGGTATTTATTGATTGTTTTCATATAGTTTAATAGTTAGCCTCATATGTGTTAATTTGTATTAAATAATGAATATAGGAAAGATGAGTGAATACGAAAAAAAACAAAGGCAATGGGAAAACAGCCCGTCTTCGACACTTTATGTTCAAGAAAATGAGTCTCAAGATAATTCATGTTCTTCAACGCCACTGTAGATAGGACACGGGCCTGTAAAATTTTAATATTGATATCTTTTTTTTTGTCCGATTTTGAATCCTTTCATTCCCCCCAAATCCAGGGGAACATAGCAAGAACCTTACCATACCATGACAGCCGATGGTACAGCAAGCCTCAGAAGTGCAGGAATACCTTGAAACGATGCACTAGAGAAACCGGTCCAACTTCTTGAAAACAAGGAAGAAAATTTCACATAAACTGCTAACAACAAACAGTTGATCCAGTAAGATATAGTATTTGCAAGTGCTGCGCCTTTGCTTCCTAGGCCAGATTTGAACACCAACTTCCAACAGATTAATAAATATGTGCAGTAAAGTAGTAATTCCAGAGGTCAGCATCATGGGAGAAACTATGTTTTGGGTTTGGAAGAATCTGATAAGGCATTGAAGGAGGCTATAAGCAAAAAGACTTGGAATCATGAATTGGGCATAATGCGCTGCTTCAGCTGCTATCTCATGATCCTGTCCTAAAGATACCAGAATTGTTTCGGTATATGACCATATCACACTAATGGGGATGCTTATTACCAACAGAAGAACCATGGCTCGCTGTGTGTGTATGCCCACCATATGGTATTGCTCTGCGCCATATGATTGGCCACATATGGTCTCTAGTGCACTCGCCATTCCTAGCTGATCACCAGAAAATTACAAGATGTTTAGAGTTTAACTTTAGACTGTCTCCAGTCTCTAAGGCTGGCCTGAACATAACTATTTATGAGCATATCTTTTGGAATATGGGAACAAATATATGACCATCTTAATAGTTTGGTTTTTCATATAAATCTTTTGGAATATGGGAACAAATAGATGACCATCTTAATAGTTTGGTTTTTCATATAGCACAACATCTGTTATGAAAGTAATATTTTAAGCATTTTTTATCTAATACAACATTTCTTGTTAAATAACAAATATAAAAGAAAATATGAATAACAAACTGATCTCTATTATATAAGGGAAGAGGGGAGGAAGATGGTGCCCCCTCTAAAATACTAAATTACCCTTAATGATTTAATGGGATAAAAAAAATTACAAAAGAAAACAATTTAAGAGAAGATATATTTCAATCAAAAAATTAAATGGACAAAATATATAATTCAATCAAAAAATTAAATGGACAAAATATATAATTCAATCAAAAAATTAAATGGACAAAATATCTTGACCTTTTTCTTATAAGAGAAGATGATATACATGATGTCCACCTGAAAAGTCTGAAACACTCATTGCCTTTGGTGCTCTTGAATTCAGTCAAACAAACTCATTATGTCTATTCTTTTTGTTCAAAATTCATTTACAAAAAAAAAAATCACTCACAATCTTTATTATAGTTTTTTACATTAGCGAATTAATATATCTAAACTCATCTAACTATTATTCTTTCACATTTTAAGTGTAATCATAACTAACTATAGTACGGATGGAGTATATAATAGAATAGTGAAATAAACACACGCATCGCGTGCATATGAAGCTAGTGTTCACATAAGTAATCAGGTGGGAACTAGTTGTTGACCCCGGCAATCCCCGAGTAATTTACCAATGTAAATTTCAAGTGTTAAATCAAACACTTGAGAGAAGTGGAAAAAAAGAGTTATATGCGTTGGATTGTGGTCGTGAAATAATATTCCGGTTCCTTTTAAATTTTTTACATAGTAAATTATAATATGAATTATTGATCAATATAACCCTTGGCTTCAAGAGAAAACATACACACACACGCACGCACACACACACGCACGCACGCACATGTGTGTGTGTGTGTGTGTGTGTAATTACAAAGACTATAATACAATCTTATTTTTGAAATTTTAAGTTAATGTGTAAAAATATAATCGATGCAATTAAATAGTGTAGTAATGTTTATTAGGGATGTTATAAAAATTTTAAGAGTTTTTTTTAATATAAGAGTACTCAAAGGTAGGACATGCTATTATTAACACTAGATTAATGAGTATTAACATATACATTGTATTTAATTGTTTTAAAAAGAGAAACATTATCTTGTCGGTAAATAATTTGTTTTCCCCGAAAGACCAATATAAGATTATAGATTAGTTGGTTAGTGCATTTGTAGTTCAAATGAGCGATTATGGGTTCGAGTCTTAATACACATATTTTTATTGTTTAATACTACCTCAATTTTTTTTAATGTTACGCTTTCCTTTTTCGGATGTTTCTATTTAATTGTTACACTTTCATTTTCCTTAACTTTTTATACTTTTCTACCACATATACTCCACCACCCATTTTAATGATCCAACTAAAACCTTCCCACCTACCCTATTTTTCTCCCTCCTACATTATTTAGTACTTTTTTGGGGAGTATTTATGGCAACATGTCATTTTTTTGCCTTCGGTTATATATTTGTTTTATATACACAATTTGACTTTTACGTTTGTCAATGCAAAACTTTATCCATTGGTATCTTTAATTATACAAGTAAAAATTATAAAAACTTAATACTAAAAAAAATATGTCTAAGACGGGTTCTAATGGGAACCATCTTACGGTGAGAATTGTGAGAACAACTTAAAATGAGCAAAAAAAAAAAAATAAGCAAAAGCATAAAATAAGTAGAAACTATTAAATGAGCAAAATCGTAAAAATGAGCAAAAATGTAAAATGAGCAAAATGTAAAATGAGCATAAAAACGTAAAATGAGAAAAAACATAAAACGAATCAAACGTAAAATGAGCAAAAAAACGTTGTGAAATGAGTATAAAAACGTTCAATGAGCAAAAACATAAAATGAACAAAATATAAAATCCGCCAAAATGTTGTAAAATGAGCAAAATCTTCGTAAAAATGAGCAAAAATGAGTGGTTCTCACGGTTCCCACCATAAGGGTAGTTCTCATATGAACTTAAACCGTCTGAGACAAATCTAGCCAAATCAGACATAACTATTTTTTTGTTGCTTATGTATAAATCATAAACTATTAAGGACATGAATAATGCCAAAATATAAAGTATTAGATTAAGTGGAGTCCGTCGATGGTGCGCACGAGTGTAGGAATAGGATGGTGCGCACCATCCAAAACGCACCAAAAAAAACAAAACAAAACGCGTAAAACTGGAAACAAAAAATTACCCAATGAACATCTTCAATATTCCACTGAACAGTTAAAAATTTACCACATAGGAACCTTTTTTGAATCAACAATATGTTAATGCAGTGAACATTTATTCATCTCCAATGAACATATAAGTCATGACAACATAAATATTTATCACAATAAAATATAAGTAATTTGAAAGAACATTTTGAAGACTTGGATGAACAAACTAACATTTGAATCAACAATATGTTATTGAAGTAAGAAATGGACAAAGTAAATCCCACAAATGTTTATTCCAAAATTGCAAATGTCCATTGAAAATTAGCGTGTGTTCATTAGACTACAATGTCCATTGGAATAATCTTGATGTTTATTGGTTTACATGAACAATAGTAAGTTCCACAAATGTTTATTCCAAAATTGCAAATGTCCATTGAAAATTAGCGTGTGTTCATTAGACTACAATGTCCATTGAAATAATCTTGATGTTTATTAGTTTACAACGCACATGGGGTGAAAATTTTGATAAAAGAGAAATTGAGGTGGTCCCACAAATGTTCATTGGAAAATTGTAGAAGTTCATTGCAGATCGTTTAAACGCTGCGTTTTGAAGCGTGCGCACAGGAAGCACCATACTTCCGTACATACCTTCGGATTAAGTGTTGGTTTGGTTCAAGTCATAAAATGAAAAAGGAAGGAAACAAAATGCAAAAAAATATAAAAAACATAGAATGCAATTTTTTGTTAAAAAAGAGAACATAATATAAAGACAAATATAGAAAAAAAGAAAGAGGATTTGGGAGAAATTGAACTCACTAGCAAGCTGAATCCAGTAACATACGCGAAGGAGGTAGCCATAGAAGCTCCAGACAGAGCTATCTCGCCAAGGTGGCCGACCATCATGAGAGAAATTATATGTACCGAAAACGTCAATAGACCCACTAATATCAATGGACCTGCTAACCATAGTTGTTTCTTGACTTCATCTTGAAAAGCCTTGCCCAGTTGATTTTTCTGTCGGTTTGGATTCTCGTTTATTATTACAATTTCATCATGTTCAGATTCATATATATTTCTTTCAATTTGTATTGGGTCTTCTCGGACTTGTTGATTGAGTGGCTTACTAAGAAGAGGGAGAGTAGTTGTTGGTTTCTCTGGTTTGTCCATTTTCACTTTGGGAGACTAGACAAAGGTAGGTAAATTAATTTTAAATAGTGACGAAACTGGGAAAGTCGGCAATTTTCTCGATATTGTGACGTCTGAAAGAACGATGGCTGATTTGATAGTAGCCGGCAACAAATGTTACGCCCAACATGTAGGAATATATAGATGCAAATAGCGGAATTTCAGGAAACAATTTCCTAACATCTATCATAGGATCGCAAACATAATCAAACATATGAATCATTCAATAGAGATTAAATATCAAACCTTTGAAGCGTGATTTCCCTGTTGTATGCAAGCTTTGAAGATACGAGAGCCCCAAGTGTTGCTCCTCTAATCAGTCCACGAGCACCAGTTGAACACCAACGTTTGCTAGAACGGAAGAGAAGAAATCTCTTGCTTTTAATGGTATAGGCGCCGGTTATAGGGAGAATAGATTTAGGGTTTCTCTTTCTCTCTCTAGTGAAAAGAAACTGACTAATGACTTTATTACCTAAACCCTAATATTATATCCTATATATAATAGAAGAGTCATAGGCTAGCTAGGAGAACTAATTCTCCTCCTATTCTCCTTTGGACCGGCCCAATCCTAATCCTAAATGGATTTGGATTGCTTTGTCCAACTTGTGCTACAATGTGTGACCTCATAGGATTAATCTATTTTAGTTATAGGCCCAATCAATATTGTCCTATTAATCATATTTATTCTCTAGCAAGTAAATACGATTACTAAAATAATTAACTTTATTATCTTCATAATAACATTCCTATTTATATTTAGTAATTGCCGGAATGTCTAAGGACATATTCCTTTTCGAATCCAAAACCGGAATCGAAACAATATTCTTGGTAATAGTTGGAACATAATAACAATTATGGAGTTCTAAACTAAACAAGAAGGCAAAAGTAGACTACAATCCCCATAGCCAAATCAACAACTCGTGCTTAAACGCCACGTGGAGGTCCACTTCTCCTTTCCTCAACATTCTACTTCTTTTTAGTGCCTGCACATTACAAATAATGTGAGATCCACATGCAGTATCAAATACCCATGATGAAGAAGTAGATAAGTTAATCTCTATAACATAAATACCTGAAGTCGAAGCACCAGTCTTCTTATCTTCCAGATACTTGGGGCAGTTCCTTTTCCAGTGACCAATCTTGTGGCAGTGGTAGCACTCATGTAGTGCTGCTACTTTTGCCTTAGGAGTGGTTTGTGGCTTAGAAGTATCATCAGTGGCAACAACCTTGCCCTTGTTCTTCTTATTAGGAGCCCCTTTCTTCTTGAATTGCTTGCCCTTCCTAACCATAAGAACATCCTTATGTTCGGGTTCAGCAGCAAGCTCCTTTCACTTGAGTTAGCATACCATGCAGCTCTTGCAAGGTAGCCTCCCCTCCTTGCATGTAAAAATTCAACCGAAAATTTTGAAAATTTTCGGGCAAGGATTTGATCACAATATCGGTTGCCGGTTCGGAGGGTAAGGGAAGCCCAATTTTTCCATGATCTGAAAATGTCCAATCATATTGAACACATGCGGACCAACGGGTTTTCCTTTTCCCAACTTGCACTCCAACAACTTACAGTGAGCTTCAAACCTCTCCAATCTAGCATTCTTCTGAAACATAGTTTTCACTGCTGGAGGATGGAGTAGGCATCCGAGACCATCAAAACGCTTTTGAAAGTCCGGCTCCATGCAAGCAAGCATCGGACATGTTACTTGCACGTAATCGGCCTCTAGGGTTTGCCTTGTTCTCTGTTCGCCTATAGTAGCATTTTTCCGCGGGGGTTCGGGGAGAGGATTGTCAAGAACTTTTTCTCTTCCTTGACTCTAAGAACGATTCTCACACCATTTCCCATTCTAGGAAGTTATGTGCATTCAGTTTGTCCTTTTCAAGTAAATAGCGCAAATTAAAACCGGGAGTGTTGTTGTTGTTTGAACGAGACATGATAACTACAACAAAAGAATATTTAAGCAAGATCCAATTAATGTTTATCAAGAAAGCAATAATTAAACAAATTACTACTACCCTTTATTCAAAATGAAAGTCCCCTATTGAATAAAGAAATAACCAAGATCCCCTTCCACTACAATCAAACGGACTTTGGCCCTGCCTTTAATTTATAGTAGTTGAGGTAAGTAAACACTTTACTAATTATAACTAATTATAATTCTTGGTAGACAGGTTAACAACTCCTTGTTTACTCCTATCTCTTAGCTTCAAAACCCAAAACTTTGTCTTTTGATGATTTTGTTGAGTTAAACCAAACATTAACATGTAAGTTTCAAAAACCTACCCTACTATCCCCGGAACTATGAGCAACACCCTGCTTTGGCAGAACCTATTACTCATGATCTAAGGCTTTATAGGTGTTGTTTGGAAAAGCAATCAAAACTCAATATTACTTGTGGGGACCTAAGTTTACTAATATGGTCAATTAATAGTGAACACATGATTCAATTAACCACAAAAAAAACTTAGAAGCAAGCATTTAAACAAAATAAATGCAAGAAAATTATAAAAGCTATAATTAAAATGATCTAGTATGGCCCCTATACTTAGGAAAATAACTAATCTTCATGAATCCTCCCTTGAATCTCCATGGATCACCATCCTTTAAACTCCTTGGATCCTCATGCTTGATTACATAATTTGAATTAAATAATAACGAAAATTTAAAGTTACAAAAATACAAACGATTCGCAGATCGTATTTAATTTACATTCAAATATAACGATTCGCAGATCGTATTTACTATCCTAATTTGGGCCATACTAGTCATAATATGCAAAATATGATATCACATATATTATATTAAACATCCACGCATTTATAATATCAAAATAAAATAAACACAAACGATTTACTTATTAACAATTAATAAGCAAATAAAACTTTCCATAATAATCATAAAACTTAACAAATTTAAGCTAGGAATTATTTAGGAAACTATATAATTTTAATTCAATTACTTATTTAAACATGGCAATAATCATTATTATTCACAAATTTGCAAGATAGGAAACTTTTGGATTTATGCTCAATTATGGAAAATCAGATTTTCCTTAAAAAAAACAAATTTTTTTTTTTTTTTATAAGGGGTTGACTGGTTGACCGTTGACCAGCAGCACAAGGCTGCCGGTCAACAGCCAACCCAAAAACCCAAAAAATTCACGCAATTCTTCACGTGAAAAGAAGACCAACACCACACCTCAGAACCTAACGCCAGCGCACGGCCAGCACTTCACCCATTGCACCGACCGACGAGTCTCCGGCATCCACGCCAGAAACCTCCGGCCAACCCAGCCGCTGCAAGCACACGCCAGCACCCCTGCCAGCGAGTGCCAGCAGCCACGCACGTCGGACGTGCTGCTGGTTGCGTCTCCACCACCCGGCAACTGCCGCTTGGCCGCCGACCAGAACTTCCCTCCATCGTGGCTCCACCGCCGCAGGTGGGGCCACCCAGCCATGGTGGGTTTCCTTTTTGAATTTTGTAACAATTTACCAAAATTCTAATTAATCTTTAATTAACAAATTATTTAAAGATTTAGGATTTAATTAGGTTAAAAAAATCCGAAAAATTGGCAAAAATTTTTTTTTTGAATCACTTAACAAACTCAAACAAGATTTTTAGATTTGTTAAGATTAGATTTCAATGCTTAATCTATATTAAACATTAAATCTAACAAAAAATTCAAAATTAGGGCAAAAACCAAATTATATCCAAAAATTCAGAAAATTAACAATTAAATTCCGAAAAATTCGAAAATAACTTTTAGGGTGATCTACTGAATTATCATAACAAATAAAATCAAATATTTTAATTGTTATCCTTAAATTCTATGAATAATCAAATTTTACATAAAATTTAACTAAAATTCATAAATAATATGATAAAATTCGAAAATTAGTGGGAAAAATAATCAAATTATTTTCAGCCATCATATTATTCTAGATCTATGTGGGTGATGAACATTAGATTTATTTAACAAATTAAAAATCAAATCTTTAATTGTTAACAAATTATTTCAATGACTAATCGAATTAAGCATAAATAATTTTAAATCTAACAAAAATATTTATAAAAATCCGAAAATTTTAGAGTGAATTAAACAATTTATTTCGTCCCTCATATAAAAAAATCGGAACTTTATAAAATTATTAGAGCATAAATCACAATTAAATCAATTATTTACAATTTCCAATCAATTAATATCAAATATCAATTATGCAAATTCAAGCCATAAATAAATCCTCCCTTAATTGAATAAAAATAATAACTTTGCATACAATAACATGATCATATGAATATTATGAATTAGGCAAAACTGATACCACTGTAGGAATATATAGATGCAAATAGCGGAATTTCAGGAAACAATTTCCTAACATCTATCATAGGATCGCAAACATAATCAAACATATGAATCATTCAATAGGGATTAAATATCAAACCTTTGAAGCGTGATTTCCCTGTTGTATGCAAGCTTTGAAGATACGAGAGCCCCAAGTGTTGCTCCTCTAATCAGTCCACGAGCACCAGTTGAACACCAACGTTTGCTAGAACGGAAGAGAAGAAATCTCTTGCTTTTAATGGTATAGGCGCCGGTTATAGGGAGAATAGATTTAGGGTTTCTCTTTCTCTCTCTAGTGAAAAGAAACTGACTAATGACTTTATTACTTAAACCCTAATATTATATCCTATATATAATAGAAGAGTCATAGGCTAGCTAGGAGAACTAATTCTCCTCCTATTCTCCTTTGGACCGGCCCAATCCTAATCCTAAATGGATTTGGATTGCTTTGTCCAACTTGTGCTACAATGTGTGACCTCATAGGATTAATCTATTTTAGTTATAGGCCCAATCAATATTGTCCTATTAATCATATTTATTCTCTAGCAAGTAAATACGATTACTAAAATAATTAACTTTATTATCTTCATAATAACATTCCTATTTATATTTAGTAATTGCCGGAATGTCTAAGGACATATTCCTTCACAACATTTATTGATACTAAATAACCTCAGCAGACCCACGTAGGGTCTTGGGTGACACCTTTAAAATATTTTCTTTAAAGAAATATTAAGAAAAAAATCCAAAATGCATAGAGAAAGGCAAAGGTGGAACGACCGAACTTAAGAATACTAACTCCAATTAATTCACAAATCTCAAAAACCTAAAAAGTGTTTCACAAATAAGAGAGAAAAAGAGAAAAAAGCAACCTGAAAAGTGACATATTAGAGTTTAAAATATATAGGACTAGGAGCATGCCGCAGCAGCACACGACATGGTCGTGCGCAGACACGCTACCACTCATCAGTCACCACGTGGAGCAGGATCTTTTTGTACCCACTCGCCAGCCGTCACGTGTCGGCTTCTGTCTCTGCTTATTCATTACTAAGATTAGTCTAATTTATGTTAAAACTTATATCTTTCTTTTTTTTTGTGTTCCCCTCACAGTCAATTTTTGTTATTTGTTTGTTGGATATAAGTGTTAGTGCGAAATTTTGTTGTTTGAAGTACTCCTATTTGAATTTATTATTAACAGTTTTAATATTTAATTGATGTTTTAAAAAAGATTATTTAATTGATCATAACTTTATATTATTATAGGAATTCCAAGTTAATAACACTGATAGATTTTATTGTTTGATTTGTTACATTGCGAATATAAAACTTTTATAATTTTTTACTAATATGTATTTAAAGATAATAATGATACATTATAATAGTTTAATTAAAAGAATTGTTAGATTTTGATTTATACAAATTTTTTGTTGTAAATTTTTTTTTGCATTTGGATTTTTTTAATTTTTGTGTACTATCGGGTCGATTATTTTGAGCCCCCTAGGATTAAAATCCTAGATCTGGTCCTGTAAATAATATGTTAATTCAGAGAGAGGCGAATTCTAGTGTGTAACTTATTGCACAAATAATGCGTAATTTAAAATATAAGCAATAAGGAACTTAAAATGCAATAGAGATTTGTACGGGAAACTTCTTGTCTCAATACAAGAAGAAAAACTACTACTTCTTCTAGATTTAATCTCTTCACGATAATAAGGGAACGCCACAGTTACAACCTATTATATACGCAACTTCCATCAAAAGCTCCAACTCTCGCAAGTTCTACTCATAACTCCAGCTCTCTTGCAAGTTCCACTCGGAACTCCACTCTTCCCCACTATGATTCCTTCAATCACAATGCTACTCTTTCTCTTTACTCTAAGTCTCTAAAGAGTTCCCACCACTAGTAGAATAGTTGTATATTGTTGCGGTTCTTAAACCATCTATTGCGGCGGATTTCGCACCGCTACAAATCAAGGCGCAACAATAGATAGAAACTGATTCTATGCATACACAACAAGAACTTACTCAAGTTCCTAACTCGAACTTGATACAGGAATTCACTCAAACTCTTAACCAAGTGATCATTACAAGAGTTCACTCAAACCCTTTAAACCCCAAACTCATATACATGCACTTGATAATTTGGTATAACTCTTGTATGTAGAAATTGAAGAACAATGAAGGACCATTGCACATGTAGGAACTTGCAACTGACTCAAAACATAGAGTTTGCAATTTAGCAATATTTGTTTAGAGTTATACATTGCTTGTTTAGAGTTATGCCAACTTTTTTTAGTGTTATAAGAACTAGTTGTTGAGTTCTTAAGCTTGTGTTTTGAATGATGACAAACTAATCCTTTGTTGTGTTCTATATGATATATACATGTGTGTGTCTTTCCATATTTTTATAGCAAATAGATTGTGAAAGGCTCAAATTCAAGAATGCTCCCAAGACAATCAAGTGAAGACATTGGAGCAAGAGTCTTTTGAAGATATCATGAAGATTGTAATACTTAGTGATTAGGTCTTTATGATGTAATGCTTACGTGAATCATAAATTAATTTTAGGTATATTATGAGGTGTGCAAAGAATTTTATGGAATGTAGTGTTATAAGATCAGTTGAAAACTTCATCTCGAAACATACATTTCCATGTAGTCAGTGAACTGTTATGAGATCATTATCATACCAGTTCACTGTAGTACGTTCTGAATTTCAATGTCCTATTATATCTTTGGAAAGATTCTGTCAACATACTTTCCTAAACTTTATTTTCAAATATGGACTTTGCGCGTGTTTATTACCGGTTAAGTATGAGTTGAAAATACAGATTGTCCTATTGATTTTATTCCTATAAGTTGGAATAAAGTCAAGGGAAATATATATGCCAAAAATTGTGAAAAACAATTTAGGCAAATATACTTCCACATAAGGACAATTCCTATTTTACAACTCAAGAGTTACCTAAGCGAAGATACTAAGAGAAATTCAATGAGCTTTTCCGAGAAAAATTCTAAAGAATTCGAAAAGCTTCTTGAACTTCTTAAAAATCCTAAAACACAGTTGAGATAAGCATAACAGTTTAGAGCAAAAATTAATCTCCATTAAAGCTTGTTGAAGGATAGTTTCAGGGGGAACTTTATTGTACTGAACTACCTACTAGTGTGCAGTGTATTTGGGGAAGTGGTTCGTGAAATCACTTCATCGAACAATTTTAGCTAACTGCTGGGGAATCATTTTCTTCATAGGTGGATACCTTGATTGAATGTAATCCTTTTATTTGTCAGAGTTGATTAATAAGAGTAATTAGAATAGTGGAGGACGTAGGCTTAAGTTGAGGTGAACCTCGTTAAATCTGTGTGTTAATCTTTTATTCCCCTGCTTCAAATTAGTTCTCTTACTGATCTTGTGTTCATTAATGCATCAAATCGAAAAAGTGATAACCTAATGCTATACTCAATTCACCTCCCTTCTTGAGTATAATCTAGGCCTTCAATTAGTATCAGAGCCTAACTTATCATAAGATTAAACCCTATAGAAGGATTATAATGAATGCGTGTTTAATTGGAGGATCAATTTCGAGGCCACCCAAGTTCAATGGAGCAAATTATCCTTGGTGGAAAAACTAATGAAGAATTACATCATAGGTACTAACTATGAATACTGGTAGATTGTAAAAGATGGTCCCTTGATCATTCAGGTGACATATGACAAAGGAAAAAAGACAATCAAAAGGGAAAGTGAGTACTCCTCAACAAACTTCAAGATAATGGAGAAAATGCCAAGGTAATGTCTCTTGTACAACAAGACATTGCTGACTGTAAGGTCAACCGTATTTCAGCATGCTCAATTGCCAAAGAACTTTGGGATACCTTTTAGAACTAGCATATGAAGGAACAAGCGAGGTACGACGTTCCAAGACTGATTTATTAATGACTATATATGAATCTTTTAATATGTCTAAAGAAGAGAATATACGTGATATGTTTACTCGCTTTATGATTATTATTAATGAATTGAAATCACTTGGAAAAGATTTTACTCACGAGGATCTTGTCAGAAAGTTGTTGAGCAGTGTTTCAGGAAAACGGTTACCCAAGGTAACTACAATACAAGAGGCTAAGGATCTGTCGATTCTATCCTTGTAAGATTGGATCACTCATGACCCATAAAATTTTATTTGACTCCAAGGAAGAAACCATTGCTAAGACTAGACCTATTGCAGTGAAGGTAGAAGAGTAAGATCACGAAGATGAAATAAATCTCATTGCAAAACGATTTGAAAATACCTAAGGACTCAGTCCAAAAGAAATTTTTAAAGAGGTGAAACAAATTTTTCTAATTACTCAAAGAAAGTTACTACTAAATCTGGATGTTTTAAATGTGGTGATACTAGTCATAGGATTAAGGAATACGCTGACTGGAAGAAGGAAAAATTAAAGTCTGGATATTACGGAGAGAAGAAGGTTTTCAAAAAGGCTATGCTAGCTCCTGTTTGGGGTGACTCTGATTCAGAGGATGAAGAAGAGTCAGAAGAAGCAAACTTGGTTTCGACTGCGCTTATAGGAGAATATGAAAACCAGTCCCAGATCAACGCCTGTAAGAAGACTATTTTGTATCTAATGGCTGGTAGTAGCGGTTCGTTTAATGACTCAAAGGTAAGTTTTGGTAAAGTCAAGGATGACATGTATTTCTTTGAAAGGGATGAACTACTTGACTTTTTGGAAACTGCTAATGTAGTCGTGTTTTTATTTCGCCTACGCGGTGTGAGCGCGTATTACATTTGACTACCCCACCGTTAAGGTTTTATTGAAAATTGTTTTGTATTGAAAGAAGTCGCCAACAATTCTTTTTAGGAAGAATCATAAACCTAATTGGATATGGGAAAACCGTAGGGACAAATTATCCAATGTAGATTTCCCCGTCATGACTCCATATATGGTCAAAATGAACCAGAGATTGAGTTCGGGGGTGAGGGTACAAATATGGTCAGGAACCATATTGCCCATTGCTGGCCTTTACTAAATATCGATTCATTTGCAGATTTTATGCCAAAGAATAATCAAATAATGTTTTAAACACCCTAAAAATATTTAGTTTAAATTGGTTCAGGAAAGCGCATGACGCGGCATGACCAGTAAAAAGCATACACGTGGTACGTGCTTTGAAAAAGATAAGAAAGAAACTTGCGCTTCACGCAGAGCTGTGCGCCAGGCGCACGACACAGTGTGTGGCACAGTGCCACATGTCAGGAAAAGTTGCGCCTGACGCAGCAAGGTGCGCCAGGCGCAAGGCTGTGCGCGAAGCGCACGGTGGTGCACCAGGCGCACCAGCCTGGCTTTTGACACGCCTTTGCCAGCCTTTTTTAAAACGTTTTTTTAAAAGATTTTCTTTTATCCTTTATTTCCGGAATCTGATTTTACGGGATAACATCTGATTTTAACTATAAAAATTATCTTTGAAAATATTTATTTATTAAAATAAATCAATTAATTATCAAATAATTGGGCTTTTCAAAGAATTTGGCTGAAACACAATTAATTATCATGAATAATTAATTGGGCTTTAAAATAGGACTTTAACACTTTTCGAAATGGATTTGAATAGCTTTTCAGACTGTTTTGCCCTTGGATTGGACCAATTAAGACTGATATATGTTTCATCATCAGATCCTTAAATTGGGAGACACAATTATGTGTCTTTAGAAGCCCCCACTTTGACTGAGGTTCAGGAAACCGATAGTCAAAGTATACGGTGTCGGGACGGAGAACGATTCTAAACGTTCTGCAGTTTAGAACTGATCTATATACGCCGGTCTCTGCAAAACAAAGTTAGTATGCAAGACAATAACTACAAGCAATCTGATTAATTACCTACAGGAGAAGATATCAGCAGACAGGTGCAAACAACTTAGATAACGCACATAATGATGCAATAATGCAAACTTAGACTCTCTAAGGATGCATGAGACGCTATCCAAGGATTAAGGTTATGCAAAGCTAAGGGATGACACGTCATGCAAGGTCAGGGTTATGCAGGACTAGAATGTATGAAATACAATGCAAGGTCAGGGTTTTGCAAAGCTGCAATGCAAGGTCAGGATTTTACAAGGCTAAAAGTTGTGTAGAATGATAGACTGATTAGAAATGCATAGAATGATTTTCGAAAATCGTTTTTATTAAATAATCGGGGTTCGTAAACGAGGTCTGCGGATTACAACTCCACGGGAGTTTGATTTGAATTGGAGAAACCACCACACGTAGGAAGCCCCCACTTTAGGTGAGCTTGCCTTGAATTAGGCATGAGCCTTAATCGAAATGTACTTGATCTGATATTGAAACGTAGTTGATCTGCCTTGAACGTTGAAAGTTGTCACTGGGGATTGTACTGGGGATTCTTCTTTGGGTAGTTGATATAGGCAAAGTCAAGTATCGCCAGAAACCATGGAATCATCGAGGAGTCCTTCAGGGACAAGGAAAGCTTGGATTGAAAAATAAAAAGGTTCAAATTTGTGACTCAAATGAATATAGGTGGGAAAAGGCTTTAACGAGGCTAGGTGCATACTCGAGTCGATGTCAGGATCTAGAAAGAGTATGCTCCTGAAATCTAGAAATTCAAATCATTAGACCATGACTAATTTTATTTTATTGAAGCGGTCGGACCTCGAGATGAGGATTCCTACGTATCCTTGCGGAATAAGACCATTCTTAGTTTTGGATCTGATTTTTTTTATTATTATTATTTTTTTGTGTGCCCTAACTTTTGCCTAGGCCGCCCTTTCGGGTTTTCAACCTAGCGGGCTTAGACATACTTTGAAAAAGGAGTTAAGGTTGATGAAAGTTTGAAAGGCTTAAGGCTTGAGGTTTAGATGAATGTTTAATTGGATGGCCTAAGGTAAGGGTCATGGATTTAGATTGTATGGATTAAAGGTTTAATGAATAGAAGGGATTTGAATGAGGGGTAGAACTTGTGTGCAAGCCCCCTAGCTTGAATTTTTTTTTTGCCTTTGGCTTTCTCTTCTTTTTGCATTTTGAATTTCTTTCACTTTTTTATTTTGTCTGGCATTGATTTTTTTTATGTAGTAAGGCTTGCACACAAGCTATTGATTTAGGGTATTGGAAGGTTTGCTGGAGATTTGTGGAGCTTTGATTAATGGAGGGATTATTTAGCTAAGTATCATGGAGATGATGGTTTAAAGGATTTTTGTTTTTCCATAGTTGTATGAGGATGGCTTATGAAAGGTAATGGAAGGGAGAGGGGAATAACTCCTGATCCACAATATGTCCTCTTTTCATTTTTCTTTATTTTTTTATTTCAGATGTCTTTTATTCTTATTGCTAGTCAAGATCATTAGGGTGATTTAAGTTTCATCGTTGAACTCGAAGCATATATGATAATGAAAGGCCAATGAAAATAAAAAGAAAAATAAAAAGAAATGAAAATGAAAAGGCTATAATAGATGAAGTCCTATTGTGGCATAGACTCGATGGGAAAGGACAGAATTGGCTCAGGGTAAGGACTCTCTAACTCATCCTAGGAAACCAGAAATAAAAGACTAAGCCTATTGAATTGTTGATAATTGCGCAAAAGGGTTACTGGTGATATTGATTCTCGTTGTAGTAAGCATTAGAAGTCTGTTTTCATCGACCATGTTTCGCAGCGCAATGATGGTATTCGATACTAGATGTTAGGTGGAATTATTCCGTTGGAATTCGCAGTAGAAATGTAGGTTGCACCTTTTGAATTTTCTTTTAGGTGCGGGGTTCGAAGTAGACCCTGTGGAAGTGACCGCGCCTCTAATATGAAGGCGTAGAACTTATGGAAGTGATCGCGCCTCTATTGTGAAGGCGGTCAAAAGTAATCTTCATGACTCTAAATGAAGTCGGGGTGGAGTGCGATTGATGAGCTTTAGAGTAGGCTCACATTTTGTTCCTCCTTTAAGCATTCCTAAGTTGTAATCTCTCGACCGGTCATGAACAGAATCGAGTGGACATCGCATATAAGCTTTAAGAAATGATTTTCGAAATGAGAAATGAAGATGAGAAATGAAAATAGGAAATGAAGATGGGAAATGAAGATGAAATTGGAAACGGGAATGGGAAATGATTAGAAATGAATATGATTATGGTTATGATGGTGACATGGGCCTAACTATATGCAGATGCAAATGAATGGAATGTACTATGCAAGCAGACTGGACTCCGCGACTGGGTTTAGGAGAGCTAGACTTTGAACTTACGGGTGAGCAAGTAGGCTAGACTTTTAAAAGGTTGGACAATAAGGGAGACTAGACTCTTAACTTAAGGCAAGCAGGCTAGGCACCTAGACTTTGAACTTACGGGTGAGCAAGCAAGCTAGACAACTATACTTCGGAACTTACATTAGACTAAGCAGGCTAGACTCAACAATTGCCTATGGACTTAAGAATGCTAGACTTTAAACTTACGGGTGAGCAGGTAGGCTAGACATTAAGGAAGGCTGAACAATGAGGGAGACTAGACTCTTAACTTAAGGCAAGCAGGCTAGGCAACTAGACTTTGAACTTACGGGTGAGCAAGCAGGCTAGACAACTAGACTTCGAAACTTACATTAAACTAAGCATGCTAGACTCAAAAATTGCCTATGGACTTAAGGAATGCTAGACCTTGAACTTACAGGTGAGCAAGCAGGCTAGACACAAAAATTGCCTATGGACTTAAGGAATGCTAGACCTTGAACTTACGGGTGAGCAAGCAAGCTAGAGATAACAATTGCTTATAGACTTGAGGAATGCTAGACCTTGAACTTACGGGTGAGCAATCAAGCTGGACTTTAGGAGATGAGCTTTTATAGTCCTAAGACTGAATTTTTATAGTCCGAAAACTGACTAGGGCTTACATGAAGATGCAAACTAGACCTAGGACATAAATTGACATATAGGTTTGACTTGGACTGAGAGATGCACATGAGCTTGACATTAGAGATGGACTAGGATTGGATTTAGAATGGAATAGACTGGGATTAGACTGGGACTGGGCTTGACATAGACTAGGATTCACATAGAGATGCAAATGGGCCTAGCTTTGACTTGAACTAGACTTATATGGGCCTAAGATCGACTCTAATGCTAGTGAATACATGGACTCAAATTAGACGGACCTAGGATGAATGTAAAATGGACTCTAATACATATGGGCCTAAAAAATGAATGCAAATGGATTGGATTGATTGGATTGGATCGGCTTGGATTGAAGGTGCTTGGAATGGGCTTAGAAATTTCGAAATTCATTTTCGAAAGGAACCCCTTGTTTTATCTTTTGTTAGGAAAAAATGATGGATTACTTTTGAAATTTTTTTTTATTGAAAAAGGTGGTATGATGATGATTAGTAAATTAATGCTTTCGAAAAAGGTAGAAGGGAAGAGGGTGTAGGATTGATTTTAAAAAAACGTAAGTGTTCGAAGTTGATGAATATGGAAAGGTAAGATTGACAGGGATATCAGGGATGAAATGGGAAGAGGTAGACATGCATGACAACTCTAACTCTACAATGACCCTTTAGATGCATTTTTTTAGGACAGACTTGACCTTGCATGAATAAATGTTATTCTTCATGCCTAATGTTATGCTTGTGATGTTATATGTATTATTATCATGAAAGTATTAGGAATTTGTGGAAAATTAGTAGCATGATGTCAAGGTTATGTTTAAGCATGTTTATTGAATGTTGTTTAAGGTTGGGTGTGGTTTTGGATGAATTCTTGTCGTTTTAGTAATCTGGAAATTTATTTATTTTGGGGTATGATTCATGTATTTGTGATTAATAATGTTAGAATAGTTATTTTATGTTGAATTATTATGTTTGGGGGCTATGTAATTTATGTTTTTTTTTAAAGGGAATTTATGTTTTATGTTAATCCTCATATAAAACTAGTTAATTTCTATGGTATAATCATATATTGGCTTGGGTATGTTTTATTTTGATGTATGAGTATATGTGGTGAAAATTTGGGTGAAATAGCATACCTATTGCTGTGCACGAGGAAAAGAAACAGAAGGCCTTTCGCGGCCCGCGAGCTATTTCACGACCCGCGATCAGTTTGGACAGTATATGTTCAAAGTGTCATATCTTAGTCGTTTTACCTCAGAATTGAGCTTATGACCACTTGTTGGAAAGCTATTGAGATAAGCTTTAACATGCATTTAGAATTTCATAAAAATACTGTATAGTCTAAAAGTTATGTCTATTTGAAGTTGATGCTTATGTTTAAAACCATTTCAAAAGGCGTACCTTGTTGTGTTGAAGCATGTTAAGACTTGTTTTGAGGTGAAATCTTGATATATGGAGCTTTTTGAAGAATTGTTGCATGTTTTATTTATTTATTTATTTATTTTTATTATTGAGTTGAATGATATATATACTTATAGTTATATTGTGAGTGTCTTATTTATTTTATGATGGTATTGTTGTTTGTAATTAAATTGAGATTATAATAATGTTGTACTTTCATTAATCAATATCTAAGTTGTCGACATTACAGTACTCGAGGAAGAATAATACTGTCTTTAGTACCGTTTCGCCAAGAGTTATGTACCGGGGGTATTATAACTAACGTTGTAATTAACCTTGTACCCAAACTCAGACAACGTGAGTGTAGTAGCTAGAGTATTTGATTATGCTGTGTTTTTGGTGTATAATTATGTTTTGATGAAGGTCAATTCTTTTTATTCTGGTGAAATGATTTTATTAGTATTATTATTTCTATTACTTTGGGAAGAATAAATATTGTTGAATTGAAACTCTTGGATTGCGATCCTTGTTTCTGCTTATTTTGGGTGTAAGGCCTTAAGGGCATCCTTATTATTTATATTTGAGGATTATTAGATGAATAAATTATTGTATTTATTTGTAGAACTGTTTTATTGAGATTAAGATATCCGGCGGGATAGATGTAGTCCCCGGTGAAGAACATGCCCACCACCTAGGTTGCGATTTAGGGGTATTGCCTGGGTTAATTGTTGTCGTCCGAGAGGTTGGGAAGTACTAAGCTGGGTACTATCTTGCATCGGGAGTTTGGCCATTCTTAGACACATGCAGTAGGGAACGTAAGCCCATAGGCTGTCTGGAGATTTCGATCTGACAACCTTAGGAAGTGGGTTGCGATCCACTGGCGTTCTGCTCTTTCTCAAAACCTATTATATTATTTTGTTTAATTATTTTTGGAGGCTTATGCTATGGATCTTGTATGATTATCTTAAGTTCATTATTGTTGATTTACTTATTGTTATTAGAAGCATGTTGCTGTGTAGTAACATTTATTTTAACTTTACTTAAAATTGCTATTTGAATCCTATATTGGGCTGGGAGAGATGTTAGTTACTCCCCACTGATTGTGGATATTTGTTGTATATTTTGTAGGTTTTGTTGATGGGGATTTTCTTTGATTTTGGGCTCGAGTTGAGATGCGAGAAATAATCTATTAGGTGTTTTAGTTCTAGACTTCTTTTTAGTTTGAGATAGTTTCTCATTTCGATTTTAATCTAAGTAATTAATTTATTTATAGTATTTACTTAAGTTTGTTTTTATCACTTAGTTATTTAAACACTATTCTTGTAGTAGTTACATTCCCAGAAGACGATGTTTCCGCCATCGTCCTATTATATATATTAATTCTTTTTCTTTTCCGCTTTTGAATTTCTGGGGTGTTACAGGCTGAACAATAGACATGCATATGCAAAACTGTATATTATTCTAAGGCATAAAATAAGAATGAATCGTATTTTTTAAGTTTCACCCACTCATTTAAAAATATTTAATTTTTTAAAATCATCCCCAGTGGAGTCACCAAATTGTAGGATTGTTTTTATTTTGCTTACGCGGTGTGAGCGCGTATTATATTTGACTACTCCACCATTAAGCTTTTATTGAAAATTGTTTTGTATTGAAAAAAGTCGCCAACCATTCTTTTTAGGAAGAATCATAAACCTAATTGGATATGGGAAAACTGTAGGGACAAATTATCCAATGTAGATTTACCCGTCATGACTCCATATATGGTCAAAATGAACCAGAGATTGAGTTCGAGGGTGAGGGTACAAATATGGTCTGGAACCATATTGCCCAATGCAGGCCTTTACTAAATATCGATTCATTTGCAATTTTTATGCCAAAGAATAATCAAATAATGTTTTAAACACCCTAAAAAAATTTAGTCTAAATTGGTTCAGGAAACACATAAAAAGACTATTTTTAGTGACAAGTTATTATGGAATCAATATTACAGGGAACCTAGCAAGTTGTCTAAATTAATCTGATTAATGTTAGAACAGTTCTTTAGGTATTTGACTAGCAAAAATAACATGTGGGGGTGATAAAAGCATTAAGCAGAACAATCATATAATATACATATAATGATCAGGCAAGCATGCAATATACAAAGGCAAGAATAATAATAATATCAATATAAAATAAAGTATAGAAAAGAGGTTAGAATATACAGTAGAGCCATTTACATTAAAGATCTACATCAGAAAAGAAAACTATTAGTAACTTCAATATAAAAATAATTTATATAAGGACCCTCAGGATTATACCGTGGCTTGGGTCTGAGATATTGACAACCTTTGGGACGAGCAATCGTGAAGCCTGAAAATCTGAATGTATGAAAGTATGTAGATTGAATCTGTTTGTGTTTGAAAGTATGAATTTTATAGGGAGATTTTGTAGTTCATCGAGAGGTTCGTAAAGTATTCGTCGAGTGTTATGTGAAAAATCCGTTCTTAAATTTGTACGAAAATCAGGCCTATTTATAGGGAAAACGGAATTGCGCCTGGTGCAGCTGACGTCAAGCGCATGACGCAGCATGACCAGTAAAAAGTATAAACGTGGTATGCGCTTTGAAAAAGATAAGAATGAAACATGCGCTTCACGTAGAGTTGTGCGCCAGGCGCACGGCACAGTGCCACGTGTTAGGAAAAGTTGCGCTTGACGCAGCAAGGTGCGCCAGGCGCAAGGATGTGCGCGAAGCGCACGGTGGTGTACCAGGCGCACCAGTCTGGGTTTTGACACGCCTTTGCCAGCCTTTTTTTAAATGCTTTTTAAAAGATTTTGTTTTATCCTTTGATTTCGGAATCTGATTTTACGGGATAAAATCTGATTTTAACTATAAAATTATCTTTGAAAATATTTATTTATTAAAATAAATCAATTAATTATCAATTAATTGGGATTTTTAAAGAATTGAGCTCAAACACAATTAATTATCATGAATAATTAATTGGGATTTAAAATAGGACTTTAACACTTTTCGAAATGGTTTTGAATAGCTTTTCAGACTGCTCTGCCCTTGGATCAGACCAATTAAGACCACGGTATGTTTCATCATCGGATCCTTAAATGGGGAGACACTATTATGTGTCTATAGCTATTGATCAATGTGTGGAAGTTGGAACTGCTTATAGAGAATCTGAAATGCAGGTTAAGCCATTGAAACAAAATCTTGTCACAATTGAAAGAAAAACTTTCAGAAATGGAGGTTAAACTTGAAAGTACTCAAATTGAACTTGAGTTAATAAAATCTAAGAGTCTTGATGAAACTGCAAACGTTGTTGATGTTGAAAACAAGTGCTTTATCAACTTAAGTAACTCTAATACTTATGACCTAGTAGGGGTGTGCACCGGTTCAGGTTCGGATCGGTGGCCCGAAATCTGGGATTTTCTTGGAACGGGACCGGACCTGAAAAATTCTGGTCCCGTCCGGTCTGGACCTATTGGACCGGAATCTATACATTTAAATAAAAATCTTTTTTATTTTATTTCAATATATTTATAAATTAGATGCATTTAAAATTAATAATTTTAATCACAATAATCCTAAAGTACTAGATTCTTAACTTTCTAACTTTCTACCTTTTAAAACTTTTTTTAAATATAATTTTTTTTTACTAAAATAATAGAAATTCCTGTCCAACCGGTCCGAAAATCGGAATAGGGATTTTTTTATGGAACGAGGACCGGACAGGACTTGTCCAAATTTTGGTTCGGTCCGATCCTGATCCCGGTCCGACCCTGGTCTTTGCACAACCCTACTTATGATGTCGATTTTGATTCAATTAAAGAGATTGCAAGTACTCTGTCCAAATTCGATTTGCTAACTTGTTTTAGAATGCTTGCGGATGATAGCAAAGATCTGTATAGAGAATTTGTTGCTCTAAAAGCCTCTGTTGCAATCAGTTTTCCTAGTGTGCCTCCTGTCATACTAAGGAAATTCACAATAAATATGACGGGATTTTACTTGATCTTCACTCAGAATTACATCTTTTGAAATCAAAAGACAGTGAGACCGCTTGGAGAACTGATGCAGACATAATTTCAAGTCTTCAAAATGAATTAAACAAAGTCAAGTTGGACTTAACCATCTCTGTTGAGCACAACTTGATTCGACTGAAGAAGCTTAAAACTAAGCAAGAGGATTTGTCAAACTGTATGAGAAATTTGAACACGTTGCTTGATGCTCAAAGTACCTTGAACCACATCACATCTCAAACTGGAAACTCTCAGAGGTTTGGTTTAGGGTACTCAGGTGAGTCTTCATCACAAAGGACATGTTTGCTGTTGGTGTGTTAAGGATGAAAGATGGGAAAGAGACTAGTGGTAAAACCAGTGCTGAGACCAGTTTACAGGAAGCCACCTTGTCCTCCAGTAAAGCAGATCAGTGAATAGAATGAAATTATGCATCAGATGCTGAATTTTTGTCACTCAGTTGTGTACGGCCTTTGGCGAGCAGCAAAAGAGGTTGAATGCTCGGTTAGCCAAGACTGAAAAGAAACTGAAGACTGTTCCTGCTACTCAAGCTTCTTCATCATAGTCTACTTATGAGGATATAGCTGCTCCAGAAAAGTCTAATCAGGGAGGAGGAAAGTGAGCAAGATGATGATGATGAGGATCAAGGTAACGAGACTGAGGATGACTCTGCTAAATGATAATCTTCTTTCCCTTCCCATATTGTATAATTGCTTTCTAATATCAAACTCCTTCTAGTTTCCCTCTCCCAAATTACAAAAGCATTGTTTCCTATGTAATTTGGTTTGTGACTGGTACACAATTTTCTGTCTTCGTTCGTGATCATGTTGGGTAAACGGTAGTTTTAGAGGAGCGGATGTGTAATATTTTGGATAATTAGGGTTCTGATTTTGGATTGTGATTTGCAGGAATAATGGTAGTCACAACATCTCTAGAATGATGTTTGAGCTACTTAACTAGATATCTATTGCTCAACTTAGTAGTTTACTACTGGTTTCTATGATATGCACTGATTATATGGTTTTGCAAGCATATTTTATTTTGGTGATGTTAAAAGGTTGAAAAGAAAGGAGGTATGAAGTTGTCTAACTCCTTGACAAAGGGAAAAGATCCTTCCGATAAGTAGTTGTGTCTAGAATAAGTCTAGAGAGTACTTAGAGTTTTTAAAACCAGTCTGTCAGCTTGAACCAATTCCTTGCTTTTGACATATTATCTACATATGATGTTTGTAGGTTTTTTGTTCCTTGTGAAAAGGAATGTATATTGAGATATAAAAACTTGCAGGTGTTGTTAAGTTCCTTATGATAAGGACTTTGTAAATTTTTTTTCTTAACCAGTTGTTGTGGTTGGTTAGTGATAAACTTCAGTGTTTGTCATCATCAAAAAGGGGGAATTTGTTGAGTTCCTAAGCTTGTGTTTTGAATGATGAAAAAATAATTCTTTTTTGTATTCTATATATATATATATATATATGTGTGTGTGTGTGTGTGTGTGTGTGTGTGTGTGTGTGTGTGTGTGTGTGTGTGTGTGTGTGTGTGTCTAACCATGCTTTTACAACAAATACATTGTGAAAGGCTCAAGTTCAAGAATGCTCCCAAGACAATCAACTGAAGACATTAGAATAAGAGTCTTTTGAGGATATCATGAAGATTGTAATACTTAGTGATTAGGTCTTTATGATGTAATGCATGTGTGAATTTTTAACTAGATTTTGGTGTATTATGAGGTGTGCAAAGAAATTTATGGAACATAGTGTTATGAGATCAGTTTCAAACTTGATATCTCAGAACATACATGTCCATGTAGTATGTAAACTGTTCTGAGATCATTATCAGACCAGTTCACTTTCCTAAACTTTGTTTTCAAAGACGGACTTTGCGCATATGTATTGCCAGTTAAGTATGAGTTCTAAAGAGAGTTTGTCCTATTGATGTTATTCCTATAATTCGGAATAAAGTGAAGGGAAATATATTTGCCAAAAATTGTGAACTATTTCCACATAAAGACAATTCCTATTTTTCAACTGAAGGCCTACTTAAGCGAAGATACTACGAGAAAAATTCTAAGGAATTTGAAAAGGTTCTTGCACTTCTTAAAAACCCGAAAACACAGTTGAGATAAGCATAGCAGTTTAGAGCAATAATTATTCTCCATTAAAGCTTGTTGAAGCATAGTTTCAGGGGGGGAACTTAATTATACTGAACTACCTGCTAGTTTGCAGTGTAGTTGGGAAAGTGGTTCGGGGAAGGAATAAGGGGTTTCGTCTTCCATGGTGAACATCCAAGTTATGTATGGTTCAAGCTACTAACTTTTACGTTTAATCATGGGTAGAAAGAAGAAAGTGCAGAATCCTAATCCTCCGGTTACTAGACAAGCGCAACTTTTAATAGAAAAGCATAGAACTTTGACTTCCAAAGTTTCTGGAAATGAAACACCAGTAACTCCGATAACCACACCATATCATGTAGATTTGATGCATGTGAGAGATGGCTCGTTTCCTACAAATCCGAATTATGTTAGGATTTGGTTATTTCGTAGTTTTAGTCGGATTAGTTTTCCTAATTCTAGTAGGATTAGAACTCCTAGTTCTGTTAGGAGTCTTTTTAAATGTTTTAGTTTGTTTGAAATTCTAGTTGAGTTAGAAGTCCAAGTCCTAATTGGATTAGGATTCCTACTTGGAGTAGGAGTTTAGTAGCATTCGAGTTCTATTACACGCCTAGAAGTATGGTAGGCGTGGCTTGCTTGCTGTCCAAGTTGGAGCTTGTTCCAATTGGATTAGGAGTGTTTGATTTCTTTCTTATCTTTCTCTTAGTTTACCTAGCCTTAGTAGGACTAGGGTTGTTTTTATTTGCAGGTATTACACGCCTATTTAAAGGCTGAGTCTTCATTAATAAAATTCACTTGTTGTTTTTGAGTTTAAGAAAGTGTGAAGCTTGTTTGCTTGCATTAGAACTGAGTGTTCAACATACACAAACCGAGATTTGTGTGATCTTGGAGCCGCGACTCACAAGAGAACCTCTTAAACCTAGATTTAAGAGCCTATCCCTTTTATTTTATTGTTGTTCGTCCATAAATTCATAAAAACACAAAAAGAGTTCGAACCGCCAACAAAAATCACATCAAGATTCAAGTTGACAAGATGCAGTTGTTGTTGTGCAGCAAATCTTTGATCAAAATTGCATTGCGCAACGTCAAAGTGCAATGATAAACAAGGTTAATGCAGCTAGCCAGGAGGCTCCTATTGTGCTTGAACCAGAGGTAGAAGTAAGACTAGTTGTGGATAATACTGGGTCGCAAGATAACATGGGAGGTACAGGTCAATTACAAGAGCCAAGAAAGGAGACTCTAGCTCAGGTTACTACTAGGACTTGGTATTTGGTGCTACAGAGAAGAAGCTTACTGCTAAGGGTATGTCCTTGAAATTCATAGCACCTAGTATCCATAATTGTAGAAATATTGCTAAAATTGACAAAACGGAAGTGGAAAAATTGTCTAATATTTGGGCTAATGATGTGGTGTTATATGTTGTGGGTCAAACTCCTAAAATAGGTGTTATAATCATATTTATTAATATGGAATGGAATCATGTTAATAAACCTAAAGTTTTCTTGCATGAAGATGGATATTTTTTGATAAAATTTGACTCTTTGGAAGATAGGAATGAGATCCTTTATGATGGGCCTTATTCTCTTAATAGCATACCCATTATAGTGAAGGCATGGACACCTAAATTTAATTTTCATGAAGAAATCATGAGGGTTGTGCCACTATGGGTTAGATTCCCAAACATCCCATTGAATTGCTGGGGTCCTGAAACTTTGAGTAGTATAGGAAGTATGATTGGAGTTCCATTGTTTGCTGATGAATGCACCAGTAGGCAGATGGTAGTCTCTTTTGCGCGTTTACTCATAGAAGTAGATGTGACTAAGCATGTGCTTAGGAGAATCCACATTGAAGATTACAATGGTAATGTTATTGTACAAAAGTTCAATATGATTGGGTTCCTTCGTTTTGTCAGAAATGCCAAACAGCAGGGCATGCATGTGGTAATAAAAATGATAGGCAACAGGCTAAAACTGATCCTAAAGTGATTCAGAAATGGATTCCTAAATTGCCTACAGTGGAAGTGCCAGACAATAATGTTGTTGAAATTGAAGATTTAATTCACCAGATTATAGGGGCGAAAGATATAACTATGCCTGTCCATCTGCAAGCATCTCAGCCAGTCCCTCAGCAAGCCTCTCAGCCAGTACTACAGCAGGTTCATCACTCAGGTCATCCACAAACAGCAAATGCAAATGGTTCACCTTCACAAGTGAGAGTAGGGGATATTGTTTGGTATGTAGTGCAGTCCAAAGGCAACAAAGATAAGCAAATTGATCTTAGTGGGCCTGACACTATCATTCATACAGTAGATGAAGGAGGATCTAGCTTTTTCCATATCAATCCAATATGATCATCTGTACATGGAATGTAAGAGGGTTAAACCACCCTTCAACTATAGTAGAAGTGAAGAAGTATTTTAGAACTAATAAAGTAAGTTTTGTTGGGCTCCTTGAAACAAAAGACAAAACTGATAATAAAGTTTAAATTAGGAAGAAATTCAGAGATGGCTGGAATTGGGATGATAATTATGTTCATTCTCCTAGAGGGAGGATTTGGGTTGCTTGGATTGTTAATGATATGACTTTTCAGACTTTTGAGAAGACTGATCAACTCATTCATGGGCAAACTGATTGATAAGCTTTTTTGGTACAACACTATTTGGTACTGTTGTCTATGTGTTACATACTGTAGAGGCTAGAAAACCTTTATGCTCAGGCTTAATCAGTCCATCTCTAGTGCTTGGTGTGTGATTGGGGATTTTAATGTTGTTCTTGATCCTGAGGATAGGTTTCAGGGCAGGCCTATTACTTCTTATGAAACTCAGGATTTTATTAGTTGTATTGACTCGATTTACTAGAACTTCGAAGTTGTGGGCATTTTAATTCTTGGACGAATAAAAGTCAGGGAGATGCCAAAGTCATGAGCAGAAATGACAGATGCCTAGTCAACTCTCATTGGATGATTGCTTATGCTGGTGTCATTGATGAGTATATCAACCCAGGTATTTCAGATCATTAACCTGTTATTTTAAAATGTTTGCCTCCTCTCTCTAAGGTGGTAGACCTTTTAAATTCTTCAATTACATGTCTGAACATGTTGATTTTGAGAAAATTGTGTTGTTTTCTTGGGACAATTTTCATGCTGGTGATACTATGAGTCAAATTTGGAGGAAGTTCAAGAGGATGAAAGATAAGCTTAAAAAGATCCATAAGCTTGAATTTGCCAACTTAGATGCTAGAATAGCTCACTGTAGAGAGCAGCTTGATATTGTGCAAAATCAAATTGCTACTAATAGATTCAATGCAGATTTATTTACTCATGAAGCTGATTGTATTAAAGAGCTGAAAAAATTCCTTGTTGTTGAAAAGAGTGCTTATAAGCAAAAATCAAGAGTTCAATGGCTCAAACTTGGTGATAGAAACAATCATTTTTTATTTCAATCTATGAAAGAAAGATTTGCAAAAAATAGCATTGATGTGTTATACAATGCTTACGGTATCAAGCTTTCTCATACCACTGCTATTTAGACTGAAGTGCTGGATTTATATAAGCTTTTACTAGGTATTGTTGCCACTCAACTTTAAGGGGTGGATATTTCTATAGTGAGAGCTGGAGTTCATCTAAAACCTGAAGTCAGGGTCGGATCTAGTGTGGGTTCACCCACAAAATTTTGGGAAAAAACAAGGAAAAATCTGGAAAAATAAAATAAAATAAAAATAGGTTAAAATCAAGTAAGCGCGCTAGATTTACGATCGATGGTGAATAGCTCAGTGGTCTGTGTGGGAAACATAAGAGCATTAGTCATGCCCGTCACGAGTTCGATGCCTGCTCCTAATATTTTGACACTGCTTTTCTTTTCTTTTTTCCCCAGCAATTCAGATTGACTTAAGCAAATATTAGACCCTTACTCTAATTCTCTCTCCTCTCTTCTCACAAACCAAAAACTTAGGGTTTCAACATTGAACTTTCAGAACACAACAATACTCGTTCGACGACGCCATTGACTTTCCATTGCTTCTTCTGTTCTTCACCCGTTCACCGACTGACTGGCTCGGCTAGTCGGCTCTCGCACTTCGGCAGGCGGCTCGCGGTAGATTCGCACTCACGCACTCACAATTAAGGTAACTTCTTTGCTTTATTTCTTAAGCTTTCATTTGCCAATTTATTTAGTAATCACGCAATGCTTGGATTGTTGGTTATTCACAAATTGAATTGTTGGAATGGTTGAATGTATTGCAATTATTGATTGCATGAGATTAATTGAGTCTTTCAACTTTGTTGGGTGAATTTGCTTATTGTTATTGTCTTATTGAAGTTTAATTTCGATTTTGGGGTAATGGTTAATTGGTTGTTATACTTTATTTTGTTTAATTTAATTATTCATCATTAGACATTAGAGTATAATTTAGTGATGCCAAATTGCCAATTGCCAAGAAAGTAGTTTAATTTTAAGTAATCTGTGAAGGAAGGATTAAAGTTTGGAACATTTTTGGAAGTCTCAGAAGTCTTCAGCTTGTTCTTCACCAAATACAAGGGAGTCTCCAACTGAAGAAGATGAACTTCAATCCCATCCCCTGGCCAAATGAACATAAATGAACATTTTATCGGTTGTAATTCCGAATTTGAATCAATGTATTTAATTTTTTAATCAATTTAAATTGGTCTTTGTTTTGGTTTAACGTCTCATCGATTCTGAACCCACGTGGGTGAAATTCTAGATCCGCCATTGCCTGAAGTTGTGCAAAGTTTAATTCAGCAGGTTACTCAGGCTGAGGTTGACTTGGCTTTGGTAGGTATTGATGATGGCAAAGCCCCAGGCATTGATGGGTTCAATAGTTACTTTTTCAAGAAAATGTTGGCATATAATCAAGGATATAGTCTTTATTGCAATCAGGGAGTTCTTTGAAGCTGGCACCTTACCTGATGATGATATTAATTGTATACTTGTCATTTTGATTCCTAAGGTTGCTCATCCTTCATCAATTAAGGAATACAGGCCCATTGCTTGTTGTACAGTACTGTACAAGCTTATTGCAAAAATTCTTACTATAAGACCGCAGAGATTAATGGGAGATATTGTTGATTTAGCTCAAGCCGGGTTTAGTCCTAACAGGACCATTTTGGACAATATTTTGCTGGCTACAGAGCTTATTAAGGGGTATACAACTAAAAACATTAGTCCTAGATGTATGTTCAAAATTGATCTAAGGAAAGCCTATGATTCGGTTGAATGGTCTTTCCTTACAGTCATGCTTGCTGAATTGGGGTTTCCTCCCAAGTTTGTTGCTTGGATTATGACCTGTGTCACTACAGTGTCATATTCAATTCTTATAAATGGTGCTCCTAGCCCACCTTTTCGTGCTCAAAAAGGGCTCAGGCAGGGAAACCCCATCTCTCCCTTTCTTTTTGCCATCTGTATGGAATACCTTTCAAGATGCTTAGCAAATCTGTAGCATAATTCTAATTTCAAGTTTCACCCTAGGCACGCAAAATTTTGGGTGTTACTCATCTCATGTTTGCAGATGACCTCTTAATGTTTGCTAGAGCTGATGCTACCTCAGTGCAATTACTCTTTGAAGCTTTTAAATCTTTTTCTGCTACTTCTGGACTAGCTGCTAATCTTGACAAAAGTAATGCTTATTTTGCTGGGATTACTACTCAAGACACTCAATCTCTTTCCTACACATGCCTATTGGTAGCTTCCCATTTAAATATTTGGGTGTGCCACTAGCTTTTAGGAAGCTATTTTACAATGAGTGTAAATCTTTTTTAGCAAAAATCACTGCAAGAATCAAAGCTTGGACTGCTAAAAAACTTTCTTATGCTGGTAGAGCACAATTAGTTGCTTCTGTTCTTCAAGGGATCCAGTTATACTGGTGTCAGATCTTTGTTCTCCCTAAAAAAATCCTAAGAGAAATTCAGACCGCTTGTAGAACATATTTGTGGACTGGCCTTGATGCTAACTCTAGGAAAAGTCCTAGCTCCTGGGATACTCTATGTAATAAGAAGGTTTGTGGGGGTTTAAATTTTAAAGAGATTATTCTCTGGAACAAAGCTGCTATTGCTAAGCTCTTTTGGGCTCTAGCTGATAAGCAGGATAGGCTGTGGATAAGGTGGCTTCATGCTTATTACATTAAGCATGTTAATATCTGGACCACGAACATTCCTCAAAGAGTCTCATGGCCAATGAAGAAGATTTTGGAAGCTAGAATCCTGGTTATTAGTGATGCAACTTATCAACAGTATGTGGTTAATGATAAATTTTCTATCAAAAAGCTTTACTGGAGCTTAAAAGGAGATGTTCCTAAGGTTCCTTAGAGAAGAATTGTGTGTAAGAGTAAAGCTACACCAAAAGCTATCTTCATTACATGGATTATCTTGCATGGAAGACTTGCCACCAAATCAAGATTATTTCAATGGGGTATAGGTGTTGATCAAACCTGTGTTCTTTGCAATACATATAGGGAAACTCAAGAGCATTTATTCTTCCAATGTAGCTATAGTGCTACTGTCTGGAAAGCTTGTCTTCAGCTGCTTGGTTTCAACAGGGTTCATCAGCAAAGGAGTGAGATTGAGACGGCTGCAAAATTTAGTAGAAAGACTAGAGAGAAGTTTCAATTATACAACATGTTTTTTTTATAGAGAGTGTGTATCATATATGGATTCAAAGAAACAAGAATCTTTTTAATAATACTATCTTAATCCCTCAGCAATTGGTCAAAAATATTGTTTTTAGTGTTGCTAGTAGGATTCATCAGTCTTTACTTTCAGAGGCTTCTTTTGTAATTTTGGTTTGTTTTGTTGCTCTTGCTATGGTGTTATTGTAATCTCCTAGTCTTTGGGGTGTTTTACTCTGAGCATGTCCAGAGTCTTTGTTGAAGGTGTTGGTCCTCGAGGTTGTTGTCCTCAACCCCTTCCTGGAAGGTGGTTGGGGGGGAGGGGGACTTGACTCTTGTGGGCCTTTACCTTAGGTGTTAGGTTGTATTATAACCTTCTTCTTTTTGGTTTTCAATAAGAATTTTGAATTGCCAAAAAAAAGGTTGGGGAATCATTGTCTTCGTAGGTGGAGTCCTTGATTGAGTGTAATCCTTTTATTTGTTAGAGTTGATTAATATGAGTGATTAGAGTAGTGGAGGATGTAAGTTTAAGTTGAGCCGAAACTCGTTAAATCTGTGTGTTAATCTTTTATTCCGCTGCTACAGATTAGTTCTCTTACTGGTCTTATGTTCATTAATACATCAAATTGAAAAAGTGATAACCTATTGCTATACTCAATTCACCCCCCTCTTGAGTATAATATGAGCCTTCACTAGCGATTAGAGTTATACCAATACTTCCTTAGAGTTGTAGGAAGTAGTAGTTGGAGTTATAGCAACTCCGTTCATGTCTTATTCTTGTGGTCCTGGTTTTTTTTTTTGCCATCCAATTTTTTTGATGGTTTATTTTAAATCCTTCATCATAACATTAAATGGGCACAATTAAGATTATCTCTGCAACGCAACTTACTAGTTTTTCTCTTATTTAAAAAAAAAGTGGTTGATTTGGTCTTGATGATGTCCGTCAACCCTGTATTTGGTGCACAAAGCTTCATTGAGAGCTAAGTTAATAAGATCTCAAATTTGAGAAGAACGTGTGAGGAGAAAGTATTTGTGGAGTGTTCTCTTTTTACCTTTCGTTCTTATATTTTTAGCTGATAATTGCTTGATCTTCAACAATTGAATTTGTTGTCCCGTATAATTCGTAGGGTGTGAACCCATGGATTGAGATAGATGGTGGAGTTGGTTCATCAAATGCATACAAGGTAGGGGAAGATCCGATCTAAAATATTCGATCCGATTATCAGTTAATTTGATCAGAAATTTGGGATATCCGATTCGGTTTTTCGTTTTTAGGATATTTCGGATAAGTTATCCAAATAATAAACCTGATTTTCGGATAGTATACAAATTGGATTTTTTTTTAAGTTTTGGATATCAGAATATCTGTTTTTTTAATTTTTTTTTAATGAAAATCAAAAGAAAATGGGATTTAGCTTTTAATGACTGCTTGTGCAGGAAAGTAAACTAGGAAACCCTTAAAAATTGCACAATCACACACCTTTAACTCTTCAGTCTTCACTTCTCAGTTCTTTCTCTATTTCTCAGCTCTTCAGTTTTCACTCCTCGTCAGTCTTCAACTCTTCATCGGTGGAGTTCACTTCTTAGTTCAATCTTAATTTGTGCCCAAAAATCAATGTTGGACTTCGAAATCTCAGTCAAGAATCATCCCCAGAATCCCATAATTTCTCAATTGTAATTCGCACAAAAACCAACAATTTGTTTTCTTTGCTTTAATTCGAACTCATTTAGTCAGAGGTCATCCTCTTTGTCCATAATTTTGCTGCAATACTTACCTACTTGGTGATATACTGATATATGATATATTATTTGGTCAAGTAGGAACTAGGCAGTAAGCACTAGGCAGTCCGTAGTTGGTAAGTTGATATATCAACAAAATTAAAGACATACTTGGTGATATACTGCATGTAGTTACTTTAAATTCAAGATTACTAGGCACTAGGCAGTTGGTTGTAAGATTATGGATCAAATTTCGGATATTCGGATCTGATATTGGATCCGATCCGAAATTTTCAGATCGTATTTTTGGTGATCTGATAATGGACACCCCTAATACAAGGTACTAATTTTATTAAATTTCTTGAATGCAAATGACTAATGCATTGAACTAGAAGTAGTTTAGGGCGGCAAGAAGAAAACATTGATCAAATGTTAGTTTGTTCTCGGCTTATTGAACTACAGGCTACTGATCCAAACTTTTTGTGCAACAACCCACACTTCTGAGCTGCTAACTAAGCATATTTAGCAATTACAAACCTAAATTAAACTTCAAGTAACAGTCACTTACATAGCAAATATAACCTCAAATACAATCCTGGACTTGTGGAGAGGCCCATAAAATTAAAGTCAAACTAGATTCTCAACTACACAACAAAAACTCATAAAAATCATTATTGGCTAATCTCCATATTTGCTCAAACACTTCACTTACAAGTTTCCTTCCACATTCCTTATCCCTATTTTAACCCTGTAACTACATTAACTGCAAAATCTTTAATAATGAACTCTAACAAGTTCCAACAACAAAATCAGTGAAACTGAGCACACATTGTCCAACCGAAAATTCATTTTGGTGGCTTATAACATATTTGTGTTATTAAGCATATCTTGCGAGACATCTAAAATCAAGATATAGAGAAGTCTTAATGAAATAATAATATAGCAAATACTTGTATCTAATTTGCAGAATTACTTATTTAGACTAAATTTATGAATGTCTTACGAAATAAATAATATATGGAGGAAACATAAGAATTCTATAGATTCTAATACAATCTTATAATATCAAATTTAGCTCTAACATACTCCAAGTTCATAGCAATAACTCATACTTCTTATTTTCTATAAGTCAAGTGAAATAACCTTAAATCCATATATGTATAATCGTAACTAACTTAAGAATTTCCTAACGAGTTTCTCAGAAAACCACTCCCATATTCGTTGTAGGAATTCCATAAACTTGCGCGAGTAAAACATTACTAAAAAAATAAGATTTTTGAAATAACATTCCACCGAAACCACTTACATATTTAAATACACAATTTATTTCTTTATGAAAAAATCCTACACTAGGGAAGAGAACACGAATAGAGTTCCCACCCAGGTGAATTCTCTAAACTTTTCAGAGGAATGTCTCTCTGGTTTTATGTACTGCTTGCAAGACTTTCAAGACATGTCATCAAGATATACAAAATACATAATGTTGTTCTTCACTGGTCTAGCAGCTCCTTCTCCTCACAAAACAAAATCAAAATACATAATCCATCACTACTCTAGCAGCTCATTTTGGTAAAGAAATGCTCAGAATCAAAATACATCACAGCTATAGCAGCTCAATTTGATAAAATAAATGCTCTACTTTGGTTGGGAGTAGAGGTGGGAAAAAAAGCATGGGAGTCTATTGTGGTCATGTGGTATATTGATTATCAGTGTTATGTGTGTTTGTTGTTGAGTGTTGTTGTATTCTTCAATGATGATATGGGATTACACATCCAATAATACATAACATTGTGCCTTTAATCAATGTTCATTGACTAGGATTGAGTAGCAACTATTCGATGAGGTAAATGAGTGTATGTTAGGGTAATTGTAGCCTGTCCAAAATACTTGACTTGAAAAAAAATATATGAGAGGATACTACAATTCCTCAATGTTGAATGAGGTCTTCTGAAAGTTGATTTGGACATTAGGCGAGGTTGCCCTTCACATCTAATTGCCACCAATAGTAGTTGCTCTCCTTCTCAATGTGACATTTGAAGTAGTTGCATATGTTGTGTGTTTGTGGATGAGTGGGGACTTTCTGAGAGGAGAACTAACCAAAAGTTTCACTTATTTTTGTCATTTCAATTCTGTTTATGAATCATTCATTCTAATCATTTGCTATAAAATAGAATATTAAATTTTCAAATATATACTTCCTCCGTTTCACATTAATTGCAATACTTTCCAGATTGCGGACTCCTAGGCAATTTTTCAATAATATATAATTAGAAGGGAAGGGGTATGTGATTAGACTAATTAATAATGGAATAAATACATTATATCAACACCTAGCATCTACCATCACCACCCTACCACCGCCAGCCGCCACCACCCCGCCAACACCATAACCACAACCACCCCGCCAACACCAACACCACTAACACCCCGCCAACACCATCTTTCATTTCACGAAAATTCACAAAAATTCACCACGATCTTCATCTTCTCCATCTTCATCTTCTATGTGAGCAAATTCAAAAAAAAAAAAAAAAAACAGATCTGATCTATCCAAATTATAGACAGAAAAACCAAATTACAGATCTAACTTAAGAAAAACTTAAAATTACAGATCTTAATTACTTGGGAAAATCAGGCAAAGATGATAAAGATAGAAAGATTTTCCCAGATCTAACAAAGGAGATCGATGAAGACGAAGGAGAACAAAGAAGATGAAGGCGCAGTCAAATGCTTCGTCTTCATCTTCTTTGTTCTTTGTTCATCTTCGCTCGACTTCGTCTTCATCTTCGAAGTCTTCATCTTCTTTGACTGCGAAGTCTTCATCTTTGAATAAGTAGCGCTGATCTAACTTCAATTTACGCATCTCAACCGGGTTCTTCGAATAACAAAGAGCAAACCCGTTCGTTCATCTTCGCTCGAAGGAGATTATGAATTTATCTTCGTAATCTGAAACAAGATGTCCATTGCAAGATCTGAAATCTCGCGATTCTTCGTTTGCAAGATCTCCATTGAAGATCTCGCGATTCTTTATTTCAGATCTCGCGCTTCACCTTTTTCGCGTCGCCTACCTTCTTCCCGTCGCCGGCGATGAGAGAGGAGGACGAAGAAAATGGGGGTAGGGAATTGATTTAGGGTTTCGAAGTGAATTGGGTGGTGGTGTTGGTTTAGTCGAGGGAGATGAGAGTGGTGGTGAAGTGGTTGAGTGGAGGGTGAAGAGAGAGAGAGAGAGAGAGAGGAAGGCGTTTTGAGTGCTCGTGGTTGTTGGTTGTGGAAGTTGGGTTGTCGTGGGTTGTGGGGTGTGGTTGTGGAAGAAGAGAAGAAGTTAGGAGGGTGGTGGGTGGAAGTTAGATGGGTGGAGATTGAAATTGATTTAATTATAGATTAGTGTAGGTAATCAAAACTAATTTTATAAAGTAAGGGTAATATTGTCTTTTCACCCCCAAAACTTACCAAATATGGAAAGTGTTGCATTTATTTTGAAACAAACTTAAATGGAAAGTGTTGCAATTAATGTGAAACGGAGGAAGTAATTTTCAAAAAACTACCGTTTGTAACAAACCTTTTTCAAAAAACTACATTTTAAAAATTATTTTTCAAAAAACTACCTTATACAATACATTTTTTAAAAAATACTACCTATTGACCGCTAAATATAATGAGGGTTTAATCACCCGCGACGGGTTCATTGCTACTTATTGCCTTGATCTCACGACCCAGGCACTGTTGGCAACCCACATAGGGTGCCAAATTGCCCCTCGTTTCATTTTCTTCTTAACGAGCACCCCCTCCCGCTAGCTTATCTCTCTTTCGTTTTTGTTCTTCTCTTATTTATTTTTTACCCCACTAGCAACAACACCTGCGACAGCTGTTATTTAAGAGTTAACGTCGACAAAAAAAAAAGTCAAATGGTAGTATCTTGAATACATTATGTTATATAAGGTAGTTTTTTGAAAGAAAATTTTTATAAGGTAGTTTTTTGAAATTTCCCTAAAATGAATCTAATACTAATTATAGAACTCGAGATCATATGAAATTAAATAGTTTTGGAAAAATGGATGAGAATACCCCCAACTTTGGCCCGTCCGCTTTTAATAACCCCAACTATGGGTTATTTTCAAATACCCCCAACTATTGAGCTAGACCACCAAAAATACTCCATTTACCTATTATCACCAGATAAACTGGTAAACAATAGCACGTGCTTTACTTGTGACATTATTTTCCTCGTTAATTAACCAACTGCCCCTATATTTAATTTTTTTACCGTTGACATACAATAAACCCCCCACCCTCTGCTCATCTCTCTCCTCATTTCTCCTCATCTCTTTCTTTCTTCTTCAATGGCGTCGAACACCACAACTGGTTCTTCTTCTTACAGATCTAGGTCCACAAGGTCCAACAGTGGTTCTCACATGGTGTGTTACCATCAAGAAATTGTGCTTGTGAGGGTTGTTAGGGTAGAGGGGCCAACGAAAGGCAAACGATTTTATGGATGTGCTTATTGGCCTGTAAGTTTGGATGGCTAATTTTGTGGCTTTTGTTTTTAATTAGGTTTGCCAATTCTTAATTTTTTGTTTAATTTTGCAGAAAACTTGTGGGTTCTTCAAGTGGGCAGACGAGGTGGATGATGTGCGTGAACTCCAACATGGGATCTTTGTAAGGGATGAGTTTATTTTTGAACTTGAAGGGAAAAATATTTTGCTGAGAGAGAAAATAAAGAAGTTAAAAGTGAAGAAAGAGAAGCTGGTGGATGAAGTTGAGGAAATGGGTATTGCAACAACTGAAACTCTGTATGAGTTGAAGTCCAACACCACTGAGAAGAAGTTGTTGTTTGCTTTGTTCATGTCTTGGTTTTTTTTTTGCAATTGTGTTCTTGTTGAAGTAATGTAGGTGAAGTTATAGGAGAAGGCTTGGGATAGGATTTTGCTTGGGGTAGGATTTTGCTTGGGGTAGGAAGTTGTTTAACTCAGTTGGTGTGATAGTAGTTTAAGGTTGTAGTTGATAATAGTGATGTAGATGCTGCTCTTTTGGCCCATTTTGGTCCAATTTGCAGCTAATTGAATGGTGTAATGGTTTAATGGTTTGCTCTAATTGAATGATCATGGAATCGTTTATGTCAATTCTTTTTGCTATTTTGCTAATTCACAGTTGTAAAGGAAACACAAATAAAAGAAACCAAGCATACCAAAACAAAACCAAATATGTCATTAATAGAACATAAGTTCAATACATAACCAAAACAAACTAAAACCGTACCACAACTTGTATAATGTCAAGTTAAACCCAAAAACAAAAGTAAAAGCCATGGGGTACAGCACAATAAATTCTAGAGTGCTTTGGTGCTTGAAGCTTGACTTCCTTGAGTTAATTGTGCAGATGTTGCCATCTGGGACACCACTCTTGGTCCACCTCTCTGTCCAGGAGCCTGATATAGAGTAAAGTTATGGTTAGTTAAGTTGCCCGAAACACAAAATATACTGAAAATGAAATCAGTTGCCAAAAACTCACATTGATGAGAGTGTTGCCATGTCCATCAATTAGGACACCATGTCCCTTTGGCAACTGCACAAACACAAATAGAGTTAGTCTAGGTCAGTTTGTAGGTTTTTTTAAGACAAAGACTTAATTGAGTCACTCACCTTTTTTTGTGAAGAACCACTATTTTTCTTTCTTCCCTTGCCAACCACCCTTCCATTTTTACTAATTCTTGATGGATGTGCAGTTGTTTCATGGTGTGAAGGAGGAGGGGCAGAACTGGTAGTGTTTATTGGTTGAGTGCTGTCTTTCCTAGGTCTGCCACATGGCTTTTTAAGTGTTGGTTCCACTGCCTTACCCTTGTCAGGGCATGTTCTTTTGTTATGCCCCTTGTTCTTGCACACACTACAGGACATCTCCAACCCATACTTAGTCAATTTGCCAGATTTTTTAGGGTCTTCATGAGGATCTTTGATTCTGTTCTTCCTTGTTCTGCCTGGACCAATCTTAATGAGAGGAGGGTCCAAGGGCATATCCACTTTAGGCCAATGCCTCTCTCCAATCAATGGACTGATTACCCCATAGTACATCTTCAAATAAGCTTCTCTTTTATAGCAGTCATGAACATAGTCTTCAGCATCATGATGGAGGCAACCCCATGACAACAGGGCACCCCACTTAAATCCCATTTTCTGCAAGTACAAGATTTTTTTTCCAAATCCACAGTTAAGGTGTCCATTATTGTGAGCTACATGGAATAAAGTTTGACTAGATGGCAATGGGGTGCAATTTGCTGCCTCATCTTTCTTCTTTTCTAGCCTCCTTTGTATCCTAGGACAAATCTTAGCTTTACTCTTCTCCATCTCCTGCCTTTTAATAACCATCCTTTGCATCAAAGCAGTCCTAATATCCTCCAGCATGAAAATAATGTGTTTTGCTCTAGCATGGATAATATACCCACTGAAAGTTTCAGCCATGTTGTTGACAATGACATCACATTTTGTCTTTGTCTTAACGTGTGCTCTACAAAAAACCTTAGGGTTATATTTCTTGAATGCAACAACATATTCAGGGTTTACCTTATTCATCTCTGCCAGAGCTTCTCCCAAATCAGCTTCATTGTAGGACTTTGCTGTTTTCCAAAACAGCTACTTCATTTCACCACCCTTGTATGTCTTATGCCAGTGGGCATACACATGCCTAGCACAGTGTCTGTGCTCTGCTTGTGAGAATATCTTAGCAACACCTCCTAATATAGCCTGTTAAATAAGTAGGAAACATGTTAGACTTATATAATACAACTACTATATAATAAAGATGAACTGGGCAAAATGGACTTATACCTGACCCTCATCGGAAATATTTGTCAAGTCTGACCCATCTCCACCACCTACCACTTTCTTTAGCTCATAAAAAAACCACTTCCAACTGGCAGTGTTCTCACCTTTAACCACTTCCCATGCCAGTGGGTACATCTGATCATTAGAGTCCCTACCACTGCTGAAAGGAGCATCCCTCTTAAAAATGTCTTGATAAAACAACCATCAACACATAATACCTTCCTTCCACCAGCCAACCAATCTTGTCTAATTCCATCAAAACACACAAAAAACCTGTGGAAAACTGGAGGCAACACATGCTTGCTTGGATCAGTAGTTATCTTGAAGATGCTTTGTGGATTTGCTTGACACAGAGCCTCTAAATAACTGCCTAATTAAGCATAATGCTCCTTCATGCTGCCATGGAGCTTCCTATGTGCATGAACCTTAACTTTGTAGGTATAATCCCTCTTTACAAGCACCTTGTAGGCCCTCCTGATTGTTTCCACAATCTCCTTTGCTGGCTAATGAGGTCTTGTTTTGAATACCTCTAAGAACTGGGTTGCAACCTAAGAAGCTTTCATCTGTCTATTGAGCTCCATGTTCCTGTTACAATTATGTTCCCCAACTACTGTTTTAACCACAAAGCAAGCCCTCCTACTGTCCCAGCTAGCATACAACCAAAAAGGGCATTTATCAACACATTTGTTTCATGGTGTGAAGGAGAAGGGGTAGAACTGGCAGTGTTTATTGGGGGGTTGTTTATCAACACATTTAACACCCAACCTCTGTTGCCTACTCTTGTGACTGACACAGATCATCAAGTTTATACCCTGTGCAATAGCAAACCTTACAACAGCATCCCTAAATTTCTCCCTATTTTCAAACCTCAACCTCACCTTCCATATTAGTTTACTGAAATATTTGTTTGCATCAACAACTGGAAGCGTAACACCTCAATATTTCACTCCGAATTTTTCGCGCTTATTTCATAGTGTTTAATTAACTCCGTTAACGTTTCATTGCTTTAATCAATAAAATTTTCATCTTGATTTGAAAATTCATAAAATTATATTTTTATTTCGTAAACATGTTGGATTTATTATCCTAAGGTTTAAATAATTTTTCTGAAATTTATTTTTAAATATTCAGATTTTATTTGCATTTAAAATCTATTTTGGAGAGAAATTAGTAAATTGGTAAAAATAATTTTAATTAATTAGTTTATAAATTTTAAAACTCATTTCAAATTTATTAAAATTAGTTTGTCATAGTGTTAACTCATTTTCAGATTTTCTAAGGCATTTATAAGCTTATTTGACTATTTGACTAACTTTAAGGTTTTAATCTTTAAAAATATTAAACTTGGTCCAAAAGTCTTGAAATTTTTATGGGAAGTAAATTCTGATGTTGGAGGAAGCTTCCAAGCATTTTCACCCCTTTATCAACCCAATTACTCCATCCTCCAACTACCTTGACTTCTTGACATTTTTTTTCTTATTTACGTAAAGTTTTGGAGAAAATAATTTTTACCCAAGATCTTTTCATCCTAAAACTGAAGAGTAAGCTTTTCCCTTACTTTGTATGTCATTTTTGTACTCCATAAAAATTTTGAGTAATTTTTTAGCTTTAGAAAATTATTTATAGCATTTTTCAAGTTGTTTTTAATTTAATTCCTAATTTCTTCTATTAATTTCTACTTCAAATTCTAACACCTAATTCTTCCTTGAACATTTTCAGAAGGTGATACTTTTGATTTAGAGCTTGTGGAAGAGGAAGGATCTTAGCCCGTGTATTTAATAATATTTTGATTAATAAGTTAATTATAGTTAATTAATATATATTATAGTAGAAATAGTTATAATAATATTTGATATGGATTATGTGAATTTATATTAATTATATATGAATTTTCGGATTTATGTGAATTTAATTGTTAATTATGATTTTCGATTTACATATGTGTATTTAAGTGTATAATATATATATACTGATTTTATATGTATGAATCTTGATAAAATGATATAGTTAGTGTGTTTAAACTCATACATGTTATTAACTTGTTGGTGTGATTTAATTTGAATTTTGGAAACTTTTTTTGTTAATTGTGTAATTATATCCGATAGTATTTTAGTGTTTTAGAATATGTTTAAATTTTAAAATTTATTTTTATACTCATGAAAATTATTTAAAATATTTCATTTTATATTTAAATCCTCATTTTATGGTCGTGATTAACCTACTTGAATTATTGTATGAATTTGTAAAATTATTATTTTTTTGATTAGTAAATTGTTTAATTTATAAATCTATTAATTTAAATTTTATCTTTTTAAAACAAAATGAACTTGTTAAAAGTTTATTAATATTAAGGTATTTCGTGACTAATATCACAAATATTAATTTTGGATTATTATTAATTTATTTTGGTGATTTAAATTTGAAATTATTGTATATTGAAAACCTAATTACCGAAACTAGTTATGTATTTTTAGATTAATTACAACAACTTTTAACTAAATTTTGATTTGTTTATTAATGTTAGTTAATTTATTAAGTTTGTTTTACTAAAAAGAATTTAATCAAACTTGTTGTTTTTAGATTTAATTATTATTACGTGTAATTTGAGAATTTATAAATAAATTACAATGAGTTTAATTATGACTTTTGTATCCCATTTACAAATGAATATTTTCAGACCAAATATGGTTTAAGTTGATATTAAGTTGAATTGGGTGATTCCAACAACTTGTATGTTAATTTAACAAGTTTGTGTATTTTGGATTAAATTATTGATTAAGTTGATATTAAGTTGGATTGGGTGATTCCATCAACTTTTATGTCAATTCGACAAGTTGTGTATTTTTGGTTTAAAATATTGTTTAAGTTGATATTAAGTTGAATTGCGTGATTCCAACAACTTTTATGTTAATTGGACAAGTTTGTTTATTTTGGATTAAATTATTGATTAAGTTGATATTAAGTTGGATTGGGTGATTCCATCAAATTTTATGTCAATTTGACAAGTTTGTGTATTCCTGGATTAAAATATTATTTGAGTTGATATTAAGTTGAATTGGGTGATTCCATCAACTTTTATGTCGATTTGACAAGTTTTTGTGATGATTATAAAACTTCATTTTTTTTTATACTAAATAAAATGATTTGAGATTGTTCTAAAAATGATGTTGTTAACAATCTCATGTTTACTACTACTTTAATTTGGTTATGATCTTAATGTTGAATTAGTTTTACCTTGTACTGTGATGGGTACAAAGTGTTATTGAGATGATTTTTACTTTGTAATGTGTTGGGTACAAAGTGTTGTATTGAGATGATTTTTACTTTGCACTGAGCTGGGTGCAAAGAGATGTTTTGAGATGATGTTTACTATTGTACTGAGCTGGGTACATAGAGATATTTTTAAAATGATATTTTATTGAGTCATTACCTTTGTACTGAGTTGGGTACATTGGTTTGTTTTGCTGAGGAAGAGAAATCCTATGGGGCTGAGCTGGGTCCCTTGGTATGAACTGTCACTCTGGTGTTGAGCTGGGTACATAGAGTTAACTTACGTGCTCAGCCGGGTATGTAAGTCCGCTTTGATATTAATCGTCGTCCAGTTTAGGTTGTACTGAGCTGGGTGCGTTGAAACTAGAACTGGGAGTTATGGCCATTTCTTGGACATAGGATATCGTATGCTGAGCTGGGTGTGCGTGTCCTAATACGTCTATCATGTAGGAACCGTGAGTGGTTGTATGTTGAGTTGGGTGTACATCTATCCACTTGCGTTCAGTTCTCCCCTCGACGCTGATTGTTATGATGTTGTTGAATGATTATTTGGGAGAAGTATTTGGATTTGGAAATTGAGTCTATTTTGATATAAATGGTTATTTTGAGCATATTATTATTTTTACGAAGAATTATGATTATTGGCGATGTTGTTGATGTTTATGATACTTTGTGGTTACAATAATCGATGTTGATCACCGTAATTAGCTTATTTGATCTTGTTTGACCTGGGAGGACTGCTAGTTACTCCCCACTGACTGTGGACCCCTATATATATATTTTGCAGGTGAAGAAAGCTAATGATTCGGGTGGTTAACGGGCTAGAGTGAGAGATAGGAATTATGATCTTTTGTTATCATGCTCTACTTTATGACATTTGGAATTTCGTCATTTTAATAACTTGGATTGTAAGAGGTTTATAACCTCACTTTGGATGATATTTGGAGAATTAACCTTTAGTTATGATAATTAGACAACCTTTTATTATGGTTAGAAAGTAATACTCCGATAGACCGTATTTCCGCTATTGTCTAATGTTCATTAAATTAAGCATATTTTAGAAATTATCATTTAAAATATCGGAGATGTTACAGTTAGTATCAGAGCAAAACGTTCCAAAAACTCTCTCTAGAGTTGCTACAAGTTCCCCATGAAATTTGTAGTTTTGAAGCCTATGTTTTTGCTTAGCTTAGGCTTCAAGATGAGTGCTTTAGAGTGAGTTACTTGGGTAGGAAGAAAGCCAATATGGCCTTGGGAAATATTTTCTCTCAAATTTATATGACTTATGTGCTATGTGTTTACTTGTGTGCTAAATATGTGTTTGGTGGTAATTATTTAACAACCCACCAAGGGTTCATTTGTCATTTTTGCAGGATGACGTCCAGGTTTGACAATGAGAGGGCTCGCAAGCAAGCTCGAAAAGAAGCTGCCAGGATCCGTCGTCGTGCCTTAGAAAATGCACTTATCTCGTTGGCAAGCTCGAGTGGCACCCATCATACTCCTACGCCAGCAAACAGTCAATCAGTGTTCGACAGGTTTGACTGTCATCGTCCACCTTATTATGACGGGATTGCAGACCCAGTTGCTTTAGAGAACTGGCTAAGGGAGATCGAGAAGTTATTCGATGCAACAGCATGTCCGGAGACCGAGAAGGTGCCTATAGGTACCTATTACCTGAAGCAAGAGGCGGATGATTGGTGGAGTACTGCTAAAGCTGCAACGTAAGCCTTTCCTGGGTTTGGGTGGGAACTCTTCAAGGAGAAACTCAAGGAGAGGTTCTATCCAGATGAACTTAGATGGCAAAAGCAGGAGGAATTTCTGGGGTTATCTCAAGGTTGGTGCAGGAATATACCGACAAGTTCACAGAACTATCTAGATTTTCCCCACATATAGTGCCCGATGAAGCTGAACGTCTCAAACGTTATGTGAAAAAGATGAACTCACGTTTGAAGACCATTGTTTTGAGATCTTCTGTATCCACATTTCAGGAGGCTTATGAGATTGACTTGAGTATTTATGCTTCAATCAAAGAGGAAGAAGAAGCTGCAAAGGCCCAAGCTACAAAAAGGCCTACTGTATTCACATTCCAGAATGCAACTAAGAAACTGAAGTTTGAAATCAAGACTTCTGGTAACAAGGATGGATACTATCAAGGATCAAACCCCTCTCGTCAGGCTCGACCTTCTCTTTGTCCGAGGTGCAACAAGCCCTGACACCCGGGTAAAACATGTGAGGGAAACCTGATCGTCTGTTTTCACTGTAAGGAACCTGGGCACAAATCTTTTCAGTGCCCTAAAAAGGCTGACAACAATGTTACTGGAAAAGTCCTAGCACCGCCTGCTCAAATTCCAAACTGTATCTACGTTATGACGCGCAAGGAAGCAGAGACTCATCCCGATGTCATAACTGGTACTTTCCTCGTAAACTCTGTTCCTGCTTATGTTCTATTCGATTCCATGCAACTGTTTCTTTTGTATCTGCCGATTTTGTAAAGAGAGAAAACTTGACTTATGATGTCCCCGTGAGGTCCCAAATATCTCTTCCCATTGCAGAAATATATCCTTGTAATCTTGAGTATAAGGATGTCTCTATATCCATTATGGGACTCGAGCTTCAGGCAGACTTGAAGCAATTTGACCTCAAAGAATTTGACGTAATTCTCGAAATAGATTGGTTAAGTAAATACCAAGCAAGCATTCATTGTCGAGATCAAAAGGTGACGCTTAAGAGCCCGAATGCAAACTGAATCTCATATAGTGGATTTAATGTGAAGACAGGTATCAAATGGGTATCTGCTCTAAAGTTTAAGAAAATGTGTCATGGAGGTGAACAAGTGTTCCTATACATGGTAAAAGACCTCTATCTTGAGGAACAACTTGAGATCATCCCAATTGTCCGTGAGTATCCGTACATCTTTCCCGAAGAATTACCTGGTATACCCCCTAAGAGAGATGTTGAGTTCGGCATTGATCTAATACCGGGTACTGCTCCTTTATCCAAGGCACCATATAGAATGGCACCAGCTGAGCTGCAAGACCTGAAGAAGCAGCTACAAGAGTTGATTGATAAGGGTTTTATAAGGCCGGGTGTCTCCCCATGGGGTGCTCCCGTCCTGTTCGTTAAAAAGAAAGATGGAAGTATGCGCCTGTGTATAGATTATAGGGAGCTTAATAAAGTGACTGTCAAGAACAAATATCCGCTACCTCGGATAGAAGATTTGTTTGATCAACTAAAGGGTGCTGGAGTCTTTTCAAAGATTGACCTGAGATCAGGTTACCATCAAATTCTAGTAAGGAAAGAAGACATCCCCAAAACTGTGTTCCGTACTAGATATGGGCATTATGAATTTGAAGTTATGCCATTTGGTTTAACAAATGCCCCTGCCGTGTTTATGGAACAAATAAATCGTTCATTTCATGAACTCTTGGATACATGTTTAGTTGTCTTCATAGATGACACTTTGGTGTACTCGAGGGATGAGAAAGAGCATGAGAAACGTCTTAGGATGGTATTGGATGTATTGAGGAAGCAAAAGTGGTATGCAAAGTTGTCCAAGTGTGAGTTTTGGTTGAAGGAGATATCATTTTTGGGCCATGTAATCACGAAGGAAGGGGTAAAAGTGGATCCATCAAAGGTCAAGGTTGTGGTCGAATGGGAGAGTCCGAAGAACGTGTCTGAAGTAAGGAGCTTTTTAGGTCTCGCTGGTTATTATCGGCGCTTTGTTAAGGATTTTTGAAAGATTGTACGACCGTTGACCAAGCTGCTATAGAAAGACTGTAAATATCAGTAGACAGAAGATTGTGAAGGAGTCTTTCAAGAGCTAAAGAATAGGCTTACTACCGCTCCAATTCTCACCTTACCTATGGAAGGGTTGGAATTCGAAGTGTATAGTGACGCATCAAAGAATGGTCTAGGTTGTGTGCTTATGCAGCAAGGTAAAGTCATAGCATATGCTTCGAGACAACTGAAAATTCATGAAAGAAACTACCCAACTCATGACCTCGAGTTAGCTGCGATCGTGTTTGCTCTGAAAATATTGAGATGATTTTTACTTTGCACTGAGCTGGGTGCAAAAAGATGTTTTGAGATGATATTTACTATTGTACTGAGTTGGGTACATAGAGATATTTTTGAAATGATATTTTATTGAGTCATTACCTTTGTACTGAGCTGGGTACATTGGTTTGTTTTGTTGAGGAAGAGAAATTCTATGGGGCTGAGCTGGGTCCCTTGGTATGAACTGTCACTCTGGTGCTGAGCTGGGTACATAGAGTTAACTTACGTGCTGAGCTGGATACGTAAGTCCGCGTTGATATTAGTCGTTGTCCAGTGTTAGGTTGTACTGAGCTGGGTATGATGCACTGAGCTGGGTGAGTTGAAACTAGCACTGGGAGTTATGGTCATTTCTTAGACATAGGATATCGTATGCTGAGCTGGGTGTGCGTGTCCTAATACGTCTATCATGTAGGAACCGTGGGTGGTTGTATGCTGAGCTCGGTGTACATCTATCCACTTGCGTTCAGTTCTCCCCTCGACGTTACGTTGATTGTTATGATGTTGTGTTGAATGATTATTTGGGAGAGGTATTTGGATTTGGAAATTGAGTCTATTTTGATATAAATGGTTATTTTGAGCATATTATTATTTTTACGAAGAATTATGATTATTGGCGATGTTGTGGATGTTTATGATACTTTGTGGTTACTATAATCGATGTTGATTACCATAATTAGCTTATTTGATCTTGTTTAACCTGGGAGGACTGCTAGTTGCTTCCCACTGACTGTGGACCCCTATATATATATATTTTGCAGGTGAAGAAAGCTAATGATTCGGGTGGTTAACGGGCTAGAGTGAGAGATAGGAATTATGATCTTTTGTTATCATGCTCTACTTTATGACATTTGGAATTTCGTCATTATAATAACTTGGGTTGTACGAGGTTTATAACCTCACTTTGGATGATATTTGGAGAATTAACCTTTAGTTATGATAATTAGCCAACCTTTTATTATGGTTAGAAAGTAATACTCCGATAGACAGTATTTCCGCTACTGTCTAATGTTCATTAAATTAAGCATATTTTGAAATTATGATTTAAAATATCGGAGATGTTACAGGAAGCCTCACCCTCCTCTTCCTAGATAGAATGTCATCTTCTCCATCTTCATCTAGGGTGTGATTTTCATCCTCAAAAGCTTCATACTCACTCATAAAATCCTTGTCAGCATCATCTGTTGGATCAAATGGTTGTCCTTCCCCCTGAGTAGATAATCTACCTACAGCAGCATCCCTCTGTAACTGATTTGCTAGGCCAATTATTATTTCATTCCACCCACTTACTCTCTTTCTTGACTCCCAATACTCATCATCACTAGTGTCATTCCTAAATCCCTCAGTTGCTCCACAAGGCACTCAGGAATCTCAAAGTCATCTATTGCTGCCTCACCATCTTCATTAAGTTCAATATGCTCCTCCTCTAATTCATCTTCTTCAAGCTTAGTGTCAGTCTCATCATTCTCTGGATAATATTGTGGATCTTTGGTGCACTCATCATCTGTCTCATACCCATCTAACAACTGACTCCAGTTTAATGGGATGTCAGGTCTCTCATCATACCATACATGGTAATCAGGGGGTTGTGTACTAGGTTCAGGTTGTGTACTAGGTTCAGGTTGTTGTGTAGTTGGAGCAAGTTGTTGTGCAGTTAGATGTTGTTGTTGTTGTCCAGGGAAATGGGTTGACAGAGTAGGAGAAGGAGTAGTTAAAGGAGTAAATGAGGGAGTGTCTAGAGGAATAAATGAAGGAGGATCAGTGGGTGCAGATTTTTTGGTGTTTTCTGAACATTCATTAATTGGTGGAGATTGTAACTGTTGTGAGGTGGATAGATGTGCTACTGAACTTTTTCCTTTGTTGATATTTCCACCTTTTTTGGGTCACTCTTTCCAGCAGATTTATGTGGGCCAGATGTAGGCCTCCTAGGAGTCAATTGATTGGGCCTAATATTTTGGGTTCTTATGGGGCCAGATTGTGGTCCAACACTACTAGAATCAGGCTGGGTTGTATCTATAAGGGTCATCCCACTGGGTTGTGATCCACCCTCTAACAACTGAACAACTTCAGGAACATCAACTACCTGGACCACATAGCAGTCAATACATCTACTTCTCAGTACAAGTTCAATCATCACCCTCACTTCATCATCAAAGTTTACCCTTTCTAAACCTTCCTCAAAAGAACTACTACCTAAGTACAAGGTAGTATATTTCATCTACCCTTGAGTACTTTCCACATTTTTGTGCTAATTCCTCCAACTAAAACCAACACAACTCATCTGCGTCTACAGGGAATGTTCTTGCTTCACCCCCAACGTACTGCATTACTCCTAATCTATTCTTAGTAAAAGTCCCACCATGCCAAATAATTACAGTAACCATAGTGTCATCAATAACTGATTTTTTCATGGTACCTAATGTAATGCAAGGACATATTATCAACAAAAGTCCAATAAACAACAACAACGACACAAACAGAATCACCAATTTACACCAAATATAAACCAATTTACAACAAATATAAGAAATTAAAAAATGGAAAGAAGGAAAAATCCAAAATTCAGCAACAAAGATGAAAATTTACCTCTCACGCAGACTTAAGTTGCAGAATTTTCTCCCAAAAATCCAAAATTGATCTTGATGAAGAATTCCCAAACTTGGTTGAGGAGATGAAGTGTTTGTACAGTAAAACGCAGATGAAAGAGGGATGAAGACTTGATTTTCGCAAAAAATGGCATTAATGGGGGTTAATGGGGGTGGGTGACTGCAATAGGAGGGAAAAGTAATTTGTTTACCGAAACAATAGGTGACAAGTTAAAGTGGAGTATTTTTGGTGGTCCAGCCCAATAGTTGAGGGTATTTAAAAATAACCCATAGTTGGGGTATTAAAAGCGAACGCTCTAAAGTTGGGGGCATTCTCATCCATTTTTCCAATAATTTTTTCTCACTCATCTTTTATATTATTGGGTTATTTCCTCTTCACTTATTTGCCACCTCTATTTCATAAGAAACTTTCATTATATATATGCTTTTCACTTATTTGCCTATACCATCTAACTGTTTTTCATACAGAAAAATTACCCCTTTTCCTTTTACATATAAAAACTTTCCCAAATTTGCACTTGACCACCAAAAATTGATTTTGCTGCACTATATGATGCCAAATCCATCATCAAAATCTTCCTCTGAACTTGTTTGATTGTGTCTGACGCGCTCGTTGTAAACACGTCAAAGATACCTAAACTACCCAATATAGGGCAATTAAAGGGTCGAATCCACAAGGAAGTAGGGTTAAATCAAGAGTAATTAGCTTAACTATAATGAGCTAAATCAATTTTTGGGTTTTTGAGAGTTTAACAATAATTCTAAAATCTAGATAAACTAAGAAATTTGTAAAATAAAACAACAAGTAATTAAGCAAAGGAGTTAAGACAAGGATAAAAGAAACTAGGGGATTAGGGGGGATTCACCAACACTCAATCCAAGAATCCAAAATCAAAGCCAAGGGGGAACAATTGGGGGATCACAAGGGAAAAATCACGGACATATGAACTCTAATTACTCTCTTGAGCTAATTAGAGGAGCTTGATTAGTCACTCATGACCTATTCTCATGGCATGAGCAACTAATCTAGCCAAATCAAGCACAACATGATTAATCAAGCTTCCCTGAACTAGAAAATACCTATTTTCATGGAAATTCTAATCTAGCAACCAAACTTAGTTTATTCCTAACTTCATCTCTCGATCCTTCACTAGGAATTCCAAATATGTAAGTTAAGTGGTGATCAAGCACCCAACAAACCAAGTAAAACAAGTTTGATCAACAAGTTCAACCCCAAAAGTTAACCCCCTAACTTAGATCTAAGATCCAAAGAGTAAATGAAGGCTACATCCCTTCCCCTAGTAAGGAACTACTCACACATTATGGGAATAACACAAAACAAAGCTTGAAGTAACTTAATAACCATAACCATGGAGGAAAAGAGAAAAAAAAATGCAAATAATCAACTAATAGTAAGATCTAAACAAACAAGGCATGAAATAAGCAAGAACAATGGAAGAAAAGAAGAAAATAAACAAAAATTACCAACTTTAAGCTTCCATAAATGAAGAATGGAGATCCAAAAGCTTCAAACCTTCACTTTCTCTCTCCTAGGGTTTTGTTCTAGAGTTTGAATACTAAAACAAGATTTAATCTCTAGTAATCATTTTTTTTGTTAAAATAAGACGAGTCCCTCTTTTATAATCATAAGAAATAAATCAGAAAATTACAAAACAACCCCCGCATTAAGGTAAACAAAATCGCAAAATCGTTTCCGGAAAATGACCCGACCCGGGCGGGTGGGCTGACCCGAGACCTCGGGTTGACTGACCCGAGCCCTCGGGTCACATGACCCGGGCGGGTCCAAGTGTCAGGAATTTCCTTGGGTTCCAATCAAAAGCGACCCGGGCGGGTCTGTGAACCCGAGCCCTCGGGTTGTCTGACCCGAGCCATCGGGTCACTAGACCCGGGCGGGTCTGCTGGAAGAAGTTGTTGCGTTGCTTGGCTGGGCTGACCCGGGCGGGTCCACACACCCGGGCTCTCGGGTCAGCCAATTCTTTTCCTTCTTCTCCTCTTTCGAGCTCCTTGGTGCTCCATTTCTTCAACATTTTGCCTCGGGCTTGTGCATAGACCCACCAAACGTGCTCCCAAATCCTGAAATGTAAACAAACACCCAAAGAAAGAGAGCAAAGGAGGAAAAATGCACAAAAAGAAAGAAAGTGAATGAACTTAGCCTAAATTAGCTTAAAAACTATCACAAAAACTATTAAAAACTAAGCATAATTCAAGCATATAAACCAATCATCAAACTTCCCCAAGCTAGATCTTTGCTTGTCCTCAAGCAAAATAGATTAAACACAAGTAGGAGAATGAAAACTTATTTGAAAGTAAAATGAAGAAGAAAGAGGAAGGGAAAGAAAATGAAAAGGGAAGGATAAAGAATTTACACTAACTCATTTTCGTAGGAATCACGATTGCATTTAGCAGTGAGATCTCGCGAGGGTTTCCAAAGAGTTTCAAACCCACAACTCTAGTTTTCATCAACAATTTATTCAATCAAGTTCAAGAGTAATGCCCAAGTCAACTATCAATGAAATGGTTCACAAGCAAGGATGAAGAGCAACTTTCAAAACAACTAATTTCCAAGTGTACTCATAGGTTATGGGTAGAGAAAGCAACTAATCAAGATTGCAAAGGATACCTAATTAGACCTTTTACTCGCTCATTAAAGAACACCTAGCTATCCAAACGATTTAGAGCCCTTCAAGTGTTATAGAAGCTCAAATTACTAGTCCACCATCCCTAGACACACAAACAAGCCTTAGACTCCCCTCTACTCAAAACTTTATAAAAATAGTACTAAGTGTGGGAGGCATCCACAAATTGACCTCTTTTATTGGAATTCTTCTATTCTTTTTGCTTTTCATTTTTCTTCATTTTTCTTCATTTTTTTTTTTTCATTTTTCACGCCTTTTTTGACTATTTTTGGCTTTTTCTTTTTCCCTTATTATGGGAATTTTTGCTATACAAATAAGGAGTAACTACTCACTAAAGAGAAACATGAGAACTTGTGGCCTTTTGTACCACTTATTACAAACGAAAAGAAGTAAAAACTAAGCTTTTTGTAGAGTTTCGTTTGGGGACATGATAAGTATATCTAGGGACGCTAGGGACCGCAAATTTGAAGCTAAATTTATTCAAGCATGAGCAACTTAGAAAGATTCAAGACTAGACATTCAATTAAGCATTCATCAGTTTCATTTTGGTTGAATCTAATGCAATCAAGATTAATCACCTCCTAAAGCACCACAACCCAAGCTCACACTTTTCCAAAAGGAGCCTCTAAACATATACTCAAAATCCAAGCAAGGAATCCACATATATCATCAACTAGCATCTTCCTTAGGCAAGGAAATCAAAACTTCATTCACAACTAAAATTTCTTTTTGTTTTTCCTTGTTTTTCAGATTTTTTTGCTATTTTTGCTCTTTTTCAAATATAAGAAAAATGGAATCATGGTACACCACATATTAACAAGCATTGGCCCATTCACCAAGCTTAACCACAATCACAAACAACAATTCAATCAAAATAGCAACAAGCGTCTCCTAACGCCTACCCCACCAAGTAAAAACTACCCAAATCATGAAAATACCCCCCAAGCTAAACCAAACACCATCCTCAGTGTGAAAGGAAGAACAAGCGGGGAGGCGGGGTGGGAAGAGACCAACTCAAGGGTCAAGGTCCTCCTCCCCCTCGGGGGGAGGCGGGGGTTGCATATAGGAGGGGTAGGGGATGCCGGGAGGGACCATGCTGTTATCATGAAAGAATTGCAAGATGGGGGTAAAACTCTCTCGCATCTCTTGTTGGAAGGTGGTTAGTGTTTGTTCAAAACTATCAAACCGCCTATCTATATGGGCATAAATAGGGGCATAGTCGGGAACATAAGTGGGATGGGGTTGGGGAGGAGGAGGGGGAGGGGCGGAAGAGGAGGAGGCAAGCTCATGGGGATCCCGCCTATGGTAGGTGCGGATCTCCGCGCCTTCCTCTGCGCCTTCCATGATGAGATAGTTGACTTCTCCTGTTTTAATCTCGGTGATGCGGCGGTTTGGAAGTTGAATGGAAGACATTTTACCAATCTTCCAAGTAAAATGTATTCCAGTCACTGTAAACCAACGCGCATCTTGTAGGTGTTGTTGGTTTATTAGGGTCGGTCCTGGAACCTCGGGGTCCTAGGGGCGAACCCTAAGGTGTTCAAGCAATGGCGGTAATTAAACCACCCACAACAATCGACCCACGACCGAGAGTTTTTGGGGTCCCTACTCTTTGGAGATGGCGGGCGAACATCAAGGGTATGTTCAGCTTCTTCTTATTCCATAGGTAAGAACCTATGATCATAAGTTCCGACTGACTTACCTTTGAGTTATCCTTTCTCCCAAAGATAGTGTTCCCCAGAAACTTGCGGAAGTACCGGATAGCTGGTCGGTGTATGAGTGAGTCATTGGCATTTTTAGCTTCATAACTCTTTCCGTTACTCAACTTACTCCAACAATCATAAAGGTTGAAAGAAGGTGCGGGAGTGGTGCTCGATTGAATTTTTAAACCAAAAATTTCAACAAAATCACCAATAGGCATAGAATGAGCAACATTCCCCAACCTAAATTTGAGAACGGCTTCGGCTCCAGTTGAGCACGCAAGCCGTTGCTCTCCGGTTATTTCCAAGGAGCTTAGGAATTCAAGTGTTAAGCATTTATAAGTTTTTTTTTTCTCATCAATAACACTTGTTTCATATTCAATCCGTCAGCTATATTATTTACATCCCCCCAAATCCCCCATAAAGACAACAAGGTCTCATCAACAAAACGAGTAGGGGCGAATTCCTTAGCCTTAAGGGCTTGGAATCGATTAAAATGTTCTAAGCCAACAAAAACAATGAAAGGAAATTCGGGATCATGAAACTCACTGGGGGCATCATTCCCCGAGACGTTTTCCCTTTGTGGTGGTTGGCTTGAGCTAGCTTGCCCCGCTTGTCTACTCCGCTTTGAATTCCTCCTCTCCATGCTTCGAATTACTTGTTGCTCAAAAAATCAAAATCCCGTAACTTAGTGGTGAGGGTGGAAAAAAGTGAAATTTTTTTTTTTGTTTGTTTTTCAGTTTTTTATGAGAGAAATGGAGGGGGAATGATGTTTTAGGATGAAATTGTGAAGAGATTTGAGTGGAAAATGATGAATTGGAGAGTTCTGGTAAAATTTTTGAGGAGAGCGAAAATGATGAAAAATGGTGGAGATGGGGTTTTTGAAGGAGAAAAGGTTGAAATTTGTGGAGGAAAGTTGATGAGGATGAAGATTTGTGAGGGATTTTAAGTTTTTGAGTGGTGAGTGAGTGATTTGAGTGAGAATTAGGAGGATAGGGTTTGGAGTTGAAGAGGGTTAGAGAGAGTTGAGAGGTTGAAGATGAAGGAGGAGTGAAGAAAAGAATGAAAGAGTTTGAAAAAAAAAATCGGCCAACTGAAATCCCGACCCGGGCGGGTAAAATGACTCGAGCCCTCGGGTCCGCACGAGCCTCAGCAATTTTTTTTTTTTTCAAACGCACAGCCGACCCGGGCGGGTCAACACACCCGAGCCCTCGGGTCGAGTGACCCGGGCAGGTTTTTCTTGACCCGGGCGGGTCTAAGTGTCAGGAAAACGCCCTGGCTCCCATTGAGCGACCCGGGCCCTCGGGTCAGCCCCATGGTTCTTTTTTTTCTTCTCTCCTTGCCTCTCTTTGCTCCAAAATTCCTCCCAAGTAATCCTAAACATAACCAAATCACAAAATCACCATAACAAGCATTTCAAATGCCATAATAATATGTGATAATCCAATCATTCCATGTAAATCAAAACTAAAAGAAGAAAAAGAAATAGAAATAAGTGAGAAAAACGGGTTGCCTCCCGCTAAGCGCTTGCTTTAAGTCATTAGCTTGACTACCATAAATCTTCAATCATTAGGAGGGGAGTAATCCTCAAGTGCAATAGAGTAAGCTTCTTGAATTGGCGCACCATCATAGTATAGCTTGAGTCTTTGCCCGTTCACCTTGAAGCACCCTTTTGCATCATTGCAAATCTCAACCGCACCATGTGGGGATACTTGATGCACGGTGAATGGACCACTCCACCTTGATTTGAGCTTGCCCGGAAATAACCTCAACCTCGAATTGAACAAAAGGACTTTGTCACCAACTTTGAATTCCCTTTTCATGATTCGTTGATCATGCCAAGCCTTTGTTCTCTCTTTGTACATCCGGGAGCTCTCATAGGCGTCCCTCCTAAGCTCCTCAAGCTCATGAACATCAAGCATCCTTCTTTCATCCGAAGCTTGAAGGTCAAAATTCAAAGCCTTGATGGCCCAATAAGCCTTGTGTTCCAATTCTACGGGCAAATGACACGATTTTCCATAAACAAGCTTGTAAGGTGTCATACCAATAGGGGTTTTGTAGGCCGTGCGATAGGCCCACAATGCATCGTCCAACTTGGAAGGCCAATCCTTTCGAGATCGATTTACCGTCTTCTCCAAAATGAGCTTGACCTCTCTATTAGATATCTCTGCTTGACCACTAGGTTGAGGGTGGTAAGAGAGACCCATTTTGTGATGCACCCCATATTTGGCAAGAAGGGTCTTGAATGATTTCTTGGCAAAGTGCTATCCCCTATCACTAATGATGGCTCTTGGAACTCCGAAACGGGGGAAAATTCACTTCTTAAATAGCTTGACCACTACCTTGGCATCATTTGTAGGGAAAGCGATTGCTTCAACCCATTTAGAAACGTAATCAACCGCTACCAAGATGTAACGATTACCAAGGGAGGAGGGAAAAGGGCCCATGAAATCAATCCCCCAAACATCAAAAACCTCCAACTCCAAGATGCTTGTAAGGGGTAGTTCATGCCTTTTTGAGATATTGCCAACTCTTTGACACCGATCACAAGCCTTGACGAAGCCCCAAACATCCTTGAACATACTAGGCCAAAATAGACCACATTGTAAGATCTTTGCCACGGTCTTGTCGGCTCCCATATGACCACCACATGGGGATGAATGGCACATCCCTATTACATTCTCGATCTCATCATCCGGGAGACACCTCCGGTAAATACCATCCACCCCCCTCTTGAACAAGTATGGGTCCTCCCATACATAGTGCTTGGCCTCATGCATGAACCTCCGCTTTTGTTGATAGTTAAGGTCATCCGGTATGACTCCACTAGCATGAAAATTAGCAAAATCCGCGAACCAAGGAGCATACATGGCCTTAATGGCATAAAGGAAATCATCTTGGAGATAATCATTGATGGGAGGGTCCAAATCATGAGAATCATCCATAGGAAGGCGGGAGAGGTGGTCAGCAACCGAGTTTTCGGTGCCCTTCTTGTCCTTGATCTCAATATCAAACTCTTGTAGGAGAAGGATCCACCTAATCAAACGCGGCTTGGCATCCTTTTTAGTCATGAGATACTTGATCGCCGCATGATCCGTGTACACCACCACTTTGGAGCACACAAGATATGACCGGAACTTGTCAAAAGCAAACACGATTGCTAGGAGTTCCTTCTCCGTAGTGGCATAGTTCCTTTGAGCGGAATCAAGCGTCTTGCTTGCATAGTAGATCACATGTAGCTTCCCTTCTTTTCTTTGCCCTAAAACGGCTCCCACTGCGCTATCACTAGCATCACACATTAGTTCAAAAGGCAAGCTCCAATCCGGAGCTTGCACTATGGGAGCGAAAATTAGAGCCTTTTTTAGAGTTTCAAAGGCATGCATGCAATCTTTGTCAAATTTGAATTCAATGTCTTTTTGAAGCAAATTGGATAGGGGCTTTGAGATTTTTGAGAAATCTTTGATAAAACGGCGATAAAAGCCCGCATGTCCAAGAAAAGATCTCACTCCCTTCACCGAAGTTGGTGGAGGCAATTTCTCAATAACCTCAATTTTAGCCCTATCCACCTCAATCCCTTTTTGAGATATCTTATGACCGAGGACTATGCCATCTTCAACCATAAAATGACATTTTTCCCAATTAAGAACGAGATTCATCTTTTGACATCTCTCTAAAACCTTTTGAAGGTTGGAGAGACAAATGTCAAATGATGAACCTACCACGGAGAAGTCATCCATGAAAAACTCTATGGTTGATTCAAGCATATCCGAAAAAATGGCGGTCATACACCTTTGGAAGGTAGGAGGAGCATTACACAATCCAAATGGCATCCTTCGATAAGCGAAGGTGCCAAATGGACATGTGAATGTTGTCTTCTCTTGGTCATCGGGGTGAATAGGAATTTGAAAGAACCCCGAATAACCATCCAAAAAGCAAAAATGGGTATGACCCGCCAATCCTTCAAGCATTTGGTCAATAAAAGGGAGGGGGAAATGGTCCTTCCGGGTGGCTTTATTCAACTTACGATAATCAATGCACATGCGCCACCCGGTGACCGATCTTGTGGAGATAAGCTCACCTTTGTCATTTTTTATGACGGTCATTCCTCCTTTTTTTAGGACAACTTGAACGGGGCTAACCCACCTACTATCCGAGATAGGGTAGATTATCCCCGCCTCAAGGAGTTTCAAAACTTCTTTTTTTACCACCTCCTTCATGTTAGGATTTAGCCTTCTTTGAGGCTCAATGGAGGAGGTTTGACCATCATCCAAATGAATTCGATGCATACACAAGGTGGGACTTAGACCCTTGAGATCATCAATTGTATATCCAATGGCACTTCGATGTTGTTTTAGAACACAAAGAAGTTTGTCAAGAGAAGGACCATTGAGTGTACAATTGACAATCACGGGGTAAGTCTCGTTATCTCCAAGAAAAACATACTTCAAAGAAGGGGGAAGGGATTTCAACTCACATGTAGGAGGAGGCGTGGTCCTCTCCTCTTTTTTCAATGAAGCTTCTAAAATCTCAAAGCTCGAATTAGGAGGAAGGTAAAGTGGTGCCTTATCCATGGCCTTTTTGAGATTCCAAGCTTCACTTTCATGCTCTTGATCTTCTCCTAGTAGTACATCTTCAAGAGGATCCCTTGCTTCAACTAAAGCCCTTAGGCTTAGCACTTCTTGCTCAAGGGTATCGATCCGGTGTACTTCCTCCATAATAGGAGCTTTCATGCTCTTGTTGAAAGCAAACTCCATCTTCTCATCCCCAACCCTCAATGTCATTACATCTCTCTTCATGTCAACTAGTACTCCGGCCGTTTCAAGAAAGGCCTTCCCAAAATAAGAGGGACTTGGGAGTCTTCTTCCATTTCCATCACTACAAAGTCACATGGGATGAAGACTCTTCCTACTTGCACCGGAACATCCTCCAATTCTCCAACGGGCACCTTAACCGAGCGATCCGCTAGTTGTATCACCCTTCTTGTTGGCTTAAGCTCAAAGTTGAGCTTCTTTGCAATGGAGAGGGGCATTAGGCTTACACTAGCCCCAAGATCGGTCGATGCTCTCTTTGGCTCCAAATCTCCAATTCTCAATGGTATGGAGAAAGAACACGGATCTTCAAGCTTTTTGGGGAGCTTGTTTTGGAGGACCGCACTAACTTCGGCGGTGAGAGCAATGGTGGAACTTTCTTCAAGTTTAGATTTGTTAGAAAGAAGTTCCTTTAGAAATTTGGCATAGGTGGGCATTTGAGCCATAGCTTGGAGAAATGGAATGTGAACTTGCAAACCCTTCATTACCTCAAGGAACTTGACAAATTTGTCATTGAAGTGCTTCTTTGCTAACCTTTGAGGATATGGGACCGGAGGAGTGTAGCTCTTCATTGGAGGAGGCTCATTGCTTGATGCTTCGTGTTCAACAACTATAGGAGTCCCATCCTCATGAATATCTTCCACAACGACATTTTCAATCTCTTTATCAACTTCACTATCCACATTCTCACTCTCATTGGAGGGGTTAGCATCATCAAGTGTGGGCATCTTAGGACCCTCATAGTGAGCCCCGGATCTCAAAGTGATCGCTTTAGCTTGCTCTCGGATAATGGGTTGGCTAGGAAGTTGTGTGGAAGAGTTTGAAGGGTTATTGCTCACTTGTTGAGCGACTTGGGCAAGTTGGTTTTCAATGATTTTATTGTGGGCATTCATTTGTTGGAGGGAGGTGTGTATGTCTCCAAACTTCCTATCGTTCTCGACATTGGTTTTTGTTTGTTGAGCTAAGAAAAGTTGGAGAGTGGATTCAAGAGAGGATTGCTTTGGTTGATTTGGTTCAAAGGGAGCTCTAGGAGGTGGTTGTGTGAATGTTTGTTGGGGGTTATGGAATCCGGGTGGTCTAGCTTGGTAAGGTTGGGGTGGTTGAGGGTTCTTCCATCCTCCACTCACATTGTTATTTCATCTCCCTTATTTGTTGAAGTTAGGATTTCCCTCACCCTTAGTATTCACCCAAGCAACATGGTCCATAGACCCACCACAATAGGAGCTAGCGTGGTCCGACCCACCACAAATCTCACAAGAGAAAGCTTGAGAAGTACCTTGGCTAGGAGATGCCAAGCTTACCTTTTCCAATTTCTTTGCAAGGGTATCAAGTTTTGCATTGATGTGGTCAATGGCATCAAGATCATACTTACCTTTTCTTGCACTTTTCTTGCTTGCGGTTCTAGTAGAATTCCCCCAAGAGTAGTGTCGTACTACCTCTTCAATTGTAGGCTCGATAGTGTCAACCGGAAGCTTTGTTAGTTGGCCTCCCGCACCCGAATCAAGGCTTGCACGGGTCATGGGTAGGAGACCATCATAGAAGCTTTGCATAAGCATCCATTGACTATAACCATGTGACAGGCTAAAGTCGTATCACCTTATCAAAAATAACCTAAGGTCCACTAACAAGTAGTCAGGGAAGTCAGGATCGAATCCACAGGGAGAAAGTTATACTATTGTATCTGAATTCTAATATTATACTAACTAAATCAAATGAAAATGGGTGTGTGACTAAACTAATAGGCAAATGATTGAACTAAATATGAAGGTAAGAATCAATTAATAAAGAACTAGGACTATGGATCACTATGCATACAATTCGGGAAATCAGAGACGAATAATAACTACCCAATAAGTCAATTTATCTAGGGCACATGTAATTTCTCTCGAACATTACATCCCTCAAAGATCACCTAGCCGCTCTCGCATGGTCAAGGATCACTATGCCTAATGATTGAAAGCCTATACGAAATCTCTCCTCTCGAAGTAGATTCAATATTGCGATAATAGAAATACAAATCAGGCCTAATTCATAAATCTAGCATGAACGATTCAATCACAGGAAACAATTGAAATAAAGGGTAATTATATTAATCTATTAATCCCTCATTGCATACATAGATCCCCACAATCCTAGAAATAAAACTACTCACTCATGTTTGAGAATCCAACAACAAATTTCATATAAAAATCCATGCTTTGAACTATTGCAAATAACTAAGAAACTAATCTAATCAATAATAGAGAAAGCAAATAAATATGAAGAGAATAAAGAAGAAGATTACCAAATTAATGAACTATATTAAATTTGCGAATAATCCAAAGGTTCAATCTTGAATCACAATGAAGAGTAGTAAAACTAGGGTTCTTGAGAGAATCTATGAGAAAATAAGAGCTAAAACAAAGATGATAAATAAATGTTCTAACTTTCCTATTTATACTAAGTGGCCCGAAAATCATTAAATGAACGCGCGCGGAGAGAAGCCGGATCGGGCCAACCAAGCCCGATCAAGTCGGGCACAAAAAATAGTAGCAGCGTTCAAAAGCAGACCACGCCCGATGGAGTCGGGCCATGCCGCCCGATGCTGTCGGGCTATCTTGATGTTCAGCGCTCAGCTAAGCTCCGCAGACGTATGCACGCTCTCGCCTAGCACCCGATGCTGTCGGGCTACCTTGCCCGATGAAGTCGGGCGATGGTAGTTCGCCAAGGATTAGGGCTCGCAGCAGCTTCGAACATCCTCGAACACGCCCGATGATATCGGGCCATCTCGCCCGATCGGGCTGGACAACGATACAACGACCGGGCAACGTCGCCCGATCGGGCCCGCAACAAACACTTTCTTCGCCATGATGGACGCCCGATCGGGCATCAGGAGCCCGATGGAGTTGGGCGAGGCACCGTTAGCCATCTCTTGGCTTTAGACGCCAAAGATTCACTTCTTCTTTTGTCCAAGGCCTCGGAAAGCATTCTCGGGACCTCGGAACTCATCAAATATGTCTTCGAACCTCTCCAGTCCAGTGTAATGGTCAGACAGTGGTAGAAAATAGAGAGATAACTCCCTAAAACCTGCAATCAGACACAGAACAGAAAACCACAACTAGATAGAGAGAGTTAGCATAAAATGGCTCCTAAGAGCACCATTGATACACATTTTAGCTCAAATACAGGGGGAAAAACACTATATAAAACCATAACATCACCATGGTGAGGACAAGATCTTCGAAGATCCTTGAACCTATCCCAAGCTCCATACAATGTCCCATCCTCCTCTTGATAGAAATTAGCTATCTTCCTCCTAGCTTCGGAGGTCTTCTCTTGAGAATAGAACTCATCCACAAAAGCCGTGGTAACTTGTGCCCATGTTGTCAAAGAGTCTTCCGGAATAGATTGCAACCATTTCTTAGCCTTGCCCACAAGAGAGAAATGGAATAGGTTGAGCCTCGCAAACTCTTGACTCACATTGTTTTGCTTCACCGTGGCACATAGCTCCAAGAAGTTAGCCAAATGCTCAAGAGGGCACCCATGAGTCATACCCCCATAGGGATCTTGTTTGATCATGCGAATCAAATGCGGAGAAAATTCAAAGTTGGCGGTAGTAGTTGGGCGGCGAATACCACTTTTGAGTTCGAATGCCTCGGGATGTCCAAAATCCCGTAATGCTCTAGGAGCCTCATCCCCCATAGTGCTAGAAGTAGTGGAGATAGAAGACTCTTGCTCAAAACCCGGTTGTTCAACACCCGGTTGGACCGTAGGTTCCCTAAAGATTCTCCTTAATTGCCTCAAAGTATTTTCAAGGTTATGATCGATGGGGATGGTTGGATCGCCCCTCAATCTCCGTGACATGCAACCGACAAAGCTAAGGAAAATATTAGTAAAAACAACCAAGAGGTAAACACACCAAAATAAAGAAAAAGGCAATTTAGTCTCAAAATTAACCAATTAGCTAATGTTAACCGCTACCTCCCCGGCAACGGCGCCAAAATTTGACGCGCTCGTTGTAAACACGTCAAAGATACCTAAACTACCCAATATAGGGCAAGTAAAGGGTCGAATCCACAAGGAAGTGGGGTTAAATCAAGAGTAATTAGCTTAACTACAATGAGCTAAATCAATTTTTGGGTTTTTGAGAGTTTAACAATAATTCTAAAATCTAAATAAACTAAGAAATTTGTAAACTAAAACAACAAGTAATTAAGCAAAGGAGTTAAGACAAGGATAAAAGAAACTAGGGGATTAGGGGGGATTCACCAACACTCAATCCAAGAATCCAAAATCAAAGTCAAGGGGGAACAATTGGGGGATCACAAGGGGAAAATCACGGACATATGAACTCTAATTACTCTCTCGAGCTAATTAGAGGAGCTTGATTAGTCACTCATGACCTATTCTCATGGCATGAGCAACTAATCTAGCCAAATCAAGCACAACATGATTAATCAAGCTTCCCTAAACTAGAAAATACCTATTTTCATGGAAATTCTAATCTAGCAACCAAACTTAGTTTATTCCTAACTTCATCTCTCGATCCTTCACTAGGAATTCCAAATATGTAAGTTAAGTGGTGATCAAGCACCCAACAAACCAAGTAAAACAAGTTTGATCAACAAGTTCAACCCCAAAAATTAACCCCCTAACTTAGATCTAAGATCCAAAGAGTAAATGAAGGCTACATCCCTTCCCCTAGTAAGGAACTACTCACACATTATGGGAATAACACAAAACAAAGCTTGAAGTAACTTAATCACCATAACCATGGAGGAAAAGAGAAAAAAAATGCAAATAATCAACTAATAGTAAGATCTAAACAAACAAAGCATGAAATAAGCAAGAACAATGGAAGAAAAGAAGAAAATAAACAAAAATTACCAACTTTAAGCTTCCATAAATGAAGAATGGAGATCCAAAAGCTTCAAACCTTCACTTTCTCTCTCCTAAGGTTTTGTTCTAGAGTTTGAATACTAAAACAAGATTTAATCTCTCTCTAATCTCTAGTAATAATTTTTTTTGTTAAAATAAGAGGAGTCCCTCTTTTATAGTCATAAGAAATAAATCAGAAAATTACAAAACAACCCCCGCATTAAGGTAAACAAAATCGCAAAATCGTTTTCGGAAAATGACCCGACCCGGGCGGGTGGGCTGACCCGAGCCCTCGGGTCACATGACCCGGGCGGGTCCAAGTGTCAGGAATTTCCTTGGATTCCAATCAAAAGCGACCCGGGCGGGTCTGTGAACCCGAGCCCTCGGGTTGTCTGACCCGAGCCATCGGGTCACCAGGCCCGGGCGGGTCTACTGGAAGAAGTTGCTGCGTTGCTTGGCTGGGCTGACCCGGGCGGGTCCACACACCCGGGCCCTCGGGTCAGCCAATTCTTTTCCTTCTTCTCTTCTTTCGAGCTCCTTGGTGCTTCATTTCTTCAACATTTTGCCTCGGGCTTGTGCATAGACCCTCCAAACGTGCTCCCAAATCCTGAAATGTAAACAAACACCCAAAGAAAGAGAGCAAAGGAGGAAAAATGCACAAAAAGAAAGAAAGTGAATGAACTTAGCCTAAATTAGCTTAAAAACTATCACAAAAACTATTAAAAACTAAGCATAATTCAAGCATATAAACCAATCATCAGTGTCGTTTGTCCTATGGTGCTTCTAAATGTCCTTGGTCAGCCCAAAATCTGCACTCTTGTACAGGTTGTGGAGTTAATGTGATACTTTGTGGCAATTCTCCTCTTTTCTCTAGTGCTTTCTTTCCCATTGAATGTGATAATTGTTGTTGCCTTTGATAACCAATGTTTCCTTCACACGTTGTTGTAAAGTTAACCAAATGTGATAGCAAAGCTTTGGGTCATACTTGTTGAATGCTCTATGTAGCCCTTACTAGCTCCTTCACATTTCTTGGTGCAATTCTATCCTTCAGTGCTTGTATTGCATTAAAAAAACCAATACCCAAGACATTCATGTCTGATAATTGTGCTGGTTGTTTGATTAACTTGATATCAAACCCATCTTTGGTTGCCTCTGATATATATGAACTCTGGATCATCCCTTGAAATATGTGGTTTGGCATTGTCTTGCACTATCCATATCTGTTTGCATGCCTATTGTAGCCATTTCTCTCTGATTGCTGGGAGTATATATTGAATGATCTTCCCTTTGATGACTTCTTTTGTGACACTGTTTATTGGTTTTGTTTCCACCACCCCATCGTCTCTGTTTCTGCTTCATCTTTTTGCTGCCACCATTTCAGTAAATGGGAAGATTGGAATCTTCCCATCATATACAACCTCACAACTTGGTGTTATATGTGGTCTTGCCAATGCACCCTTGAACGTTATCTTTGACTATGAATCTTTTGCTTTTGCATCTTCTGTAAGGTTGATAGTACCTTTCATTGATTTCAAACATACAAGACTCTACTTGGTATAATTGCATGTAAGCACCACGAGACTACATTGTGCATGTTGCTAAAGTTAGGTATTGTTTGGACTATGCTTGGTATAATTGCCTATAAGCACCACAAGATAGGCAAAGGGAGGGATACTTTTATTGAAAAAGACGAGTGGGCAGGCCAACAACTCATCAAGCTCAAAGTGGGAAGACCACATACATATGCTGACTTAACCAAGGTTAGTCATCTTATCAAAGAAAATGGCACTTGGGATGCAAACATCATTTGGAATTCATTCCATTCAAAAGATGCAGAGAACATTCTTGCTATTCACCTCCCTTCTATGGATAGGAAGGACGACTTACTTTGGAAATTTACGGATAATGGGGATTTTTCAGTTAGAACGGGTTACTAGTTCCTTCAAGAAACCAAAAAAACATCTCATAGTCCTGAATCCTCCTCTATTCCTTGGAAGAAACTTTGGGATCTCCCCATCATTCCTAGACTCAAACTGTTCACCTGGAAAATACTGAATAGAGCTACCCCTACTTTGGATAACCTTTTAAAAAGAAACATCCAAGTTCAAAATACTTGCGGGTTTTGCAACTTGGAAACTGAAACGTTGGAGCATCTCTTTAAAGATTGTCAATTCTCCAACAGAATTTGGATTACCACTATGGGTATCAAACCACACACAGGAAATTAGATGAGCCTCAGTATCTAGATCAAAATTTTCTTCACCCTTTTCATCAAAAAAAGTCAAGAGGATACCTGTGAAAACAAAAGTGACCAATATGTTGATAGCTTCCAGTGTACTTTATGGGCTATTTGGCTACATAGAAACGAAATCCTTTTTAGAAATCACAAGCCAAACCCTTCGAGAGTCATGATCATTTACAAAGACTACAAATTGAAAAATGCGAACTTCATTTTCAGTAAGTCTACAGAAAGGAAAACGTTCCCTCCAACCCATATTTCCGCTGTTAATACTAGCCCAGTTTGGACTAAAGGAGTCTATGCAACAGGGGAGATTAACTCAATACAAGTGGATGGTTCATGGAAATTAGTGAAGAAAAAAGGTAGGACATTAGCTTTCACTGCCTGGTATAATGATTCAGTTCCAAGTTCCTATAAATATACTAAAGTGTTCGCCAGCTCTCCGTTACAAACAGAAGCATATGCTATTCTTCATGCTCTAAAGGATAATGAAAATTTATGTTCAGCTATATTCATCAAGAGTGATTGCTTAGATGTTATTGAAGCTATTAAGGATCCCTCAAAAGGGCACAGAGACATCAAGACGATCGTTGAGGAAATCAGAATTTGTTCTAGTAATTTTCAGTTTATTAGTTGTATTAAGGTTCCTAGAATAGAAGTGGTCAAAGCTCATACTCTAGCTACAGAGGCTAGAAAGGAGTTCCCACTTTAGTTTGTCCTTCTTTGTCATCTTTGCCAAAAAAAAAAACCACAAGACTCTTGCAACCTTATGTGAAGGGGTTAGGTGAGGCTTGATAGCATCGGTATGTTTTTTTTGTTGCACCCCTTTCACCAGTCTGTGTAGTGTACTTTTGTGCATACCCAATACTGTTGCAGTAGCCCTTGTACTTGTCCTTTTCCTCAGTATAATGATTGTAGTAGTGTTGGGTCAAGTTGAATTCTCTTTCTGCCAACTCTTCTAGTTTTTGTTGTTGCTGACATATATGTAGCGGTTGATTTTGTATTTAGATTGGGATCCGATTTTTCTTCGTAGTGGAAGATTGCTAATTGGTTCAAGTTAACCACTACACCACTGCAATTATTACAAAATGTGATGTTTTAGGATTATTTTGTAATGGTTCAAAATCTAATCTCACATATTAGTAATTAAATAAAATGATGTGGCGTATTGCTCAGGTTAGCAACTAGTTTAACTCCAAAACGTAATTATACTTAGTAATACCAGAATGGATTTCTAAATTACTAATTAAATTAAGTTCCTATAATACGAGCTGCTTAAATTCAAGGCTATTACACGAGACAAACCTTGAGTTACTCAAAGAGCTTAAATGCCTAATAATAGTTTCCACTAGGGATGTAAATGAGACGAGATAACTCGCAAGCTTTAGATCGACTTGGTCAAAAATCGGTCAAAGCTCGACTCCAGTAGGCTTAACTCGATGATAACGTGTAACACCCCTTATTTTCGCTTCGAGTTTTTCGCGTTTATTTCCCTTAAATAATATTTTTCGTACCTTTAGTATTTAAATTATTTAAAATAAATATTTGATAGTGTGAAATTTATTGGAAAATTATAAACTTAGTTTATAATACATAAATTTAAGTTATGTTATTTATTTAAGGTAATTATTTAGATTATTTATTATCGTTATTTAGGCATGCAATATTTACATTGATATTTAAATCAAGTTTTGGACCGTTCTTGTGATGAACCTTAGTATGCCAAAGGCCCATGAGGAGGGGCGTGTAGTTGACCGGTTGGAGGGAAGAAAATGAGGGGTAGAGAGCTCCAAAGGTTGTGACCTTTAGTATCATTTGTAAATTGTAATCTTCATCCTAACTTTTCATTTAACATCATTAATAACCTTACTTCACCCTAAAAATTATAATTTTTAATCAGATATTTTCAGCTCACTTCATTATCATCACATGCTAGTTTCCCGAACCAAAGGAGAGGAGAAAGTTGGTGTTTTTGCTCACAAAAAAAAAATCAAACACTAGTCTTTTCTTTTCATCATGATTTTGAGAGCTTTAATAATTTGTTCTTGAGATTCTAGGGAGTGAATTGGAGGAAGATAACCCCATGCACGAGGAGCACGCCTAGCCTATTTGAGTTTTTGCACATCACTCGACGTTCCAGTAGGCAATTGTGCTAGAATGCTAGATATTACAATAGTTTTTAGGATAAGGATTAATAGTTAGAAAATATTTAGGATTCTTGTTTATATGATGAATTTAGAATTTTATATATATTGTTGTGCAGATGTGTGTGTGCCCGTGTGTGTTTGTGCTGGAGGAAGTAAGTTCTGTGTGTAGATTGGTGTTTTATGTTAGCCTTGAAGAGTATATACTTATACTTGTTATAGTTGTAGTTGTTGTTTAAGATTACTTGATTTATTCTCATGCCTACTATGAGTATTTTAGTATGGTTATGATGCAAATTTTATTACACTATTGAAGTACATGAGTATAATTGAGTTTTTGAAGTGAAATCATGTTTTAGGTTGTGGTTTAGGCTTAATGTGTAATGCGTAACAACGTTTGTGAGTTTTTTCGTGGATTTTTGGATAACATTTGGGCTATTGCTTGTCTAGTGAATTTCCTTGAGTTGCGTTAGGCGCATAGTTGTTGCGCCAAGCACATGTTGATGTGTTAAACGCATGAGTCCTGCATCGCGCGCATGCTCGTGCGCGGAGCGCATGCATGTCCGTGGTAGAACATGTTATGCATGAATTTTTGTGTAGCTTGCCAATGTTGGATTTTGTTATTCTTGTGGTTTGAGTTGATTATTAAGTTTGGAAATCTATTGTTGTTGTACGTGATCATGTTTTTAAGTGAATTATTTATTTTGTATAAGTTGGGTAAGATTACAAGAATATTAAGATTTATAGGAACTTGTAATGTTGTTGTATTCTTGGTGATTTAATTATGTTTATGAAAGGTTATTTATTATGAATTTTATGTTTTTTACTTTTAGTGGAACTTAGTTATATTTTGGAGATTTTGATGTTATTATTCTACGATGAGAAAAATGAGATTTTTTGGGTTGGAGTCCCTTTGTGGAGGTTACTCCAATCATAACATGCCCTAACTACATATTTTGTAATATTGCTAGTAATGACTGTATTTTTTATGTGGTTTTGGTGTATATTTGCCCTTAAGCTTTAAAACAGGTCAAAGCTATTGGAGGCAATCATGTGAGATTCCTCAAATCTTCTCCTATCCTTTTGATAGGGGACTTCAACCAGGTGGAATTCTCCCACTAGAGATGGGGGGATCTCTTTCCGTCAGAGGCCCATGAATTTTCAAGACCTAGCGACAATTAAATGGGCTTTTCGAAGTCCAAGCAAAAGGGTTATGCTATACTTAGTCAAATAACATAAAGGACGGTGATATTGTCTGTGAATCCCTGGACGAAAGCGTGGCATAGCGGCATCTGGAGGCCATCGGTCAACGTCTCCCGGCGATTCTATTCGCCCACAGCCCCATTTTCTAGATAACCCAATCTCCCCCCCCCAACCAAGCAAAAGAAAACGTCCATACAAGCTAGAATGTGCGCTATAGGTTTTGCTGAAAATGCAGAAATCATTAAAACAAAATGGAAAATAAAAGGAAAGGGCCAAACCATGTTTTGTATACAAAGGACACTCTAAACAATAAATTGGGCATGTACAGAATGGTGTCTCAAATACAATAAAAAAGGGTCTAAATAGGGCAACCTCCTTAAAAGAAATCGAGGATATCCAGAATGAGGCGAGAGACTCAGAGGCTGCGCTCACAACTATTCAGAAGGAGGATATGGAGTCAAAGCTCCGTATTGAATGGATGTACTGGAAACAAAGAGCAAGGTCCCAATGGGATTTGTTTGGTGATCATAAAACAAACTTCTTCTTCAAATGCGTCAAAGAACGGAAGAAGCGTAACCTTATCTCCACGGTCAAGAAAGGGGACGGGACATGGGTAACAAACGAAAAGGAGATCAAAACTGAGTTTCTCTCATCCTTCAACTCTATCTTCATCCCGAATTCTTAACTGGAGCCTATAAACATCTCAATGGACTGGTTCAAGGATCTCCCATCTTCGACAAAGGATGACTGTCTAATGCTATCTAGAAGAATTACGAGGGAAGAAGTCAAGAAAGCAGCTTTAGCATGGAATCCAACAAGTCACCTGGTTCGAACGGGGCAAAGCTGGGACATAGCTGGAAAAGACATCTTTTTGGCCGCAATGGATTTCTTCGAAAAAAGGAATCTTCTAAAGGAAATGAACCAGACCTATATAGCGCTGATTCTAAAAGTTGATCACCCAATAAAACCTGCTCAATATAGACCCTATATAGCACTGATTCCAAAAGTTGATCACCCAGTAAAATCTGCTCAATACAGACCCATTAGCCTGTGCAACACCACATACAAGATAATATCCAAAGTAATGGTAAAGAGACTTAAACTTATCCTCCCTTCTCTCACTGGGGAGAATCAGAATGCTTTTCTACAGGGTAGGCTGATATCAGACAACATCCTGGTGGGCACGAGCTTGTAAGTTGGGTGAACAGACAAGGAAAGAATTTTGCTGCAGTCCTAAAGGTCAATTTCAACAAGGCATACGACCGGGTGAAGTGGGATTTTGTTGAGTTAGCGTTTCGAGCTATGAAATTCCCGGAGAAATGAATCACATGGATGATACAATGTATTTCCACAGTCTCATATTGCAATCCTTATCAACGGGGTCCCAACTCAATGCTTCAAGCCCAAAGTTGGTTTGAGACAAGGAGACCCTCTATCGCCATATATCTCCATCCTCTGTATGGACACTCAAGAATGATGGCTCTACAAAAGGAGAAAAAGATCTAGGGACTCAAAATTTGTAAAAGAGCCCCAGAGATATCACACCAATTTTTTTTTGCTGATGATACTCTTTTATATTTCGGGGCTTCCCCAGAATCATGCAACGTGATACAGAAGACACTGGACGAGTTCTGCAAATTATCAGGTAAACTCATAAACATGGAAAATCTTTTTGTAATGTTTAGCCCAAATACTCCTACTTTCGTGCGTTTCATGCGAAAACCTAGACAACTACCTGGGTTGTCCATTAGAAGTAAATGGAAGAAGCACAAGAGTTTATCAGATAGCTATGCGAAAAGGTAGAAAAGAAGATAACAAGCTGGATATTCTCATCACTCAACCAGGCCGACAAACTTGTGCAACTCAATTATGGCTGCTGTGGCCTCTCACATAATGCCGGTCTTCCTTTTCCCAAAGAGAATTATGAAGAACCCGAATTCTATGATAGATTATGGTGGAAACCAAATCAAACCAACCAAGGAGTATATATACTCGAGAAGGCAAGAGGTCCTTGAAAACACAAGAAGGAAAGAGGATTACAAAACAATCCCAAGTTATTGATGAGTAAAGTGATGACTCCTAAATATGGGGAAAACCCTCTAAACCTGACAATAAGAGGGAAGAAGCCATCATCCATGTCCTAGGGTTTAGAAGGATGTGGAGAATGGTGCAACCCTTGAAAGGGGACATTGATAGGTGGACTGGAAACGGAAAGGAAACAAAAATCTTTGAAGACATGGGTTGAAGGGGGTCATTTAATAACAAAGTTGAGGATGGGCACCACAAGATAAATCATGGGACCAAAACCAGAGATAGTGCGAGGCGTATACTAGCCACTCACATACGCAAAAGCCAGGCAGAGGACATAATTTTCTGGAACAAATACTGGTGAGTACACAACAAAATCAAGGTACTGATGGCAAATAAAGAAAGGAACATAGCTCAAACTGGAGGAGGTATGGGTCACACTACTGAAAAAATGCATCTCCCTTCAAAACTCAAGCTCTTTGTGTGGAAAATGGGCCACAACGCACTAGCAACTGGTGAAAATTTTGGAAAAGAGGAAAATAATGTCACAGTGTAGGTGTGCTTTTTGCAATGGAGAGTCAGTCCATGGAGCGCCTATTTAGAGACTATGAAATTTCGAGGAGTATATGGAGAAGCAATACACTTGAAAAAAGGGCCGCTGTAGGGATACCTTATGATGCCTCGCTGAAAAACCAACTTTCACACTTCAGAAAACTAGAGGAGGGAGGAGATGAAGCATTATCCTCTATGATAATCATTGTCTGGAGCATCAAGTTACATAGAAATGAGATTATCTTCAACAACACAAAAAATAACTTAGCTGCGACAATGGAAAACCTCAAGTTGTGGGAGGAGACACTCGCCTCAATAATAAGATTCCATAAAGATCAGCAAGAAAAAAGGAGTATGAATGGGCGAATAAGTGATAGGAATGAAGAAGAGACAACATAAACTAGATGGAGCACGAACCCACATGGATGCTGATGATATACTTGTCAAGGTAGATGAAGTCTGGAAGAAAAACAAAGCCACCGTTAATGAGAGATATGGGTGGGAGCTCAGTTACAAATCTTACGATAACACAATAAAAACCCATTCACAACCAACACTTGCAAACTCCCCACTTCAAACCGAGCTGCAAGCCATTTGGAGTGCTATAAAGGAGGACCAAACAATCAACAGAGCTACCACAATATGGACGGATAGTGTGCAAGCCATAAGAAGTATAGCAAATCCGAAGACTGCGGATAAAAATACCCGCTCTCTGGTGGACGACATTAGGAAAATGGCGAAAACTTTGCCCTCATATTAATGCAAGAAAGTCCAAAGAACCATGATCGAGGAGGCACACTCCTTGGGCGAAAGGCCCCGTAGCTTCCTTTTATTTCAATTCCATATTTTGTTGGGTTTAGTCTGTTGCCAAAAAAAAAGAGGTGGCAGGAAACTCCATAACAATCTGGGCACTACTAGTGATAATTCTCATATTCATCCTAAAATCTTGGTTTCAACGTCAAAACTAAAGTGAGAAGTTTGCAATTAACGTTGATAAATAGAAAAGCTGCAACATCATGCATGCATTCTCACAAAACGAAGCTTTATAGCTCCCTTCACAAGGCATCACGAGCAGCAATTCGACATGTAATGGCATCTGCAAGTGTGCCTACTCCCAATTCTGGGCTGGAAATTTTGAAGAGCTGGACATAGATCAAATGTGTTAACAACCACATGAATGAAGATAGCTATAGATACCACAAGAACGGAGATAGCTATAGGTGTTGAGTAATTGATCAAGCATAAAGTAGCCTACCTTTAGAATTTGGCCTTGACTTGCTCTCCCTGCCAACCCCTCCAAATCAACTTCCTTTCCCTTGATGATGTCTTGCATGGCTTTCATCTACGAAAATTCGAATCTAAGATCAATTGCGTCATGTTGAATTTTTCAGCACCACCACTTAATAGAATATATAAAATAGCTCACCTCATCTACTGAAGCATTGAAGCATGCAGCAAGGACATATGAACAACTATCAGAGATGCCACACCTTTTTAAAGACTCTGTAATCTATTGACATTAACACTTTAGATACAGAAGGTCATAGGGCCGCATTGGTAGTGTAACCAGTGTTTACTGTTTAGGAACAAAGGTGATTACATGCTTAGATCCTGAATAATTGTAAACTAGCTCGGAATGAAGAGTCCTTGTTGTTAGAGACTCCCGCGCTTTTGACAGAAGAGCCTTGTGGGCAGCTGCCAGAACAGGGAAGACATCAGGAATCTGTTTCAAGAAATATAACAAATTAAATTTCTTTTTAGAAAAAGAGTTAACCCCACTATAAACTGAAAATTATAGATGTAGCAGTAGTTTAGAGAAGCTCACAAGAGATGCATTGAGAAACGCAACTTCTGGCTTCAAGTTTCCAGCTTGCATAGAATCCAAAAGTTCCCTGTAAACACAGGCATAGAAAAATGGCATAATATTTGCAGATGGTATATCTTCATAAGAACTAGAACAGGACAGTTGGTGCAAACTTTAGAGCAATGAAAACCATTCCATTTTTGTCATCTTAAGGCCTAGTAAGTGCAAATAGAAGAAAAAATCATTAAAGCCTGATACAGACAAGACCTCAGAGCAGTGCAGATTTGGAGTGCTTTGAGCAGATTACATGTACTAATGAGCTCTTGTGAAGTTCTTTGAGCATGTCTTAAGAAGTCTAAATATGGCACTCTGGAGTTTCAAATTGTTGGAGGAGCAACTAAGCTAGCAGGTCAAAGGCAAAGTGGTTGCTCGCAATTATGGCTTAATCAGGTGCTTTTGTTGAAGGCCTTGTAAGTTCAGGGCTAGTTCAGGTAGTTGGATACACATTAATATAAATAACAAATAAAGCAACAATATAATTAATAACACTTGTTATAATGATAATATTAATAATAATTGTATAAATAAATATAATAATAATTATTATTATAACAGATTATTCACCAAATACCCGAAAGTAACTTTTTTCACCAAATACCCGAAAGTAACTTTAAAAATTAGCCATACACTCCCTCTTTATTTTTATTTTTTTTTATCTTGCTCACTTGAAATATATAATAATAATTGTTAGGATATTGAGGGCATATGATAAATTTTGAAAGGTTGAATGATATTTAATAGAAAAAAATTACTCGGAGGTATTTGATTAAAAAGAAATCCCATAATCAAAATTACAATAATCATAAAATTAATAATACAAATAACAATAATTTTAATGTGCTGAACTAAAATGTGTTGAAATTAATTATGGTGAACTGAAATTAATTTTGTTGAAGTGAATTTAATTTTGTTGAACTAAACTGAATTTAAATTGATTTCGTTAAGTTGAAATTAATTTGCTGAATTGAAAATCATTTTGCAGAACTGAACACAGATGTGCTGAAATTGAGCTCAAAAAAAAAAAAACAAAACCTACCTGTGGTAAATTTATTACTTAGAAACTACTTCCTCTGTTTTTATTAGTTGACCTATTTCTTTAGTCACACATGTCACGACACTAATTTGAACCTTAATATCACTAATTATCAATAAGAAAACATTACAAATAGTTGGTATTTTGAAAATATACATTTGAGACGAATGAAACAAGATTAAAATTCACCATGTCTTTAAGTACTGCCAAAGTCATCTAATAAAAGACGGAGGAAGTATGAAGCACACGTATGCCCATTGAGTATCACATATCGTTCTGGGTACTGGTACAAGTACGAATCGGGTATGGTATTGGTATTGGTATTGGTATTGGTATTGGTATTGGTATTGGTATTGGGTGGGATTCATGCCCAAACCGTACCTAAGATGGTAGGTACTTTTGCTTCTCATTGGGACACATTGGCTTAGAAATGTGTACATATTGGATATGGATATGGACTGAAAGAAACGTTCCCATACCACTTTCATGGAATTTCACGTAAAAAACTAGGGAAAAAAAAATTCTTGACATCAAATCTGGGGTTTTTCAATAGACTTTCCCTAAGTTAGGAAAGCTAATATCGTCTAAACTTAATAGTTTGAGTCAATACGCATTCTATTGTAAGCAAACTACACCCTAACAAAATCTACCAGCTCACTTTTCATGTGCATCTCCACATAGGCAAGGGGGAACTAGCTAACACATTTCCCTAATCCATATATATTCCATGCTACCAGGACATCTTTGAACCAGCCCGGCTGAAACCAAAAGACTGCACAAAAACAGAAGAGGTGGTATATTACTTCTTGCTAACAAAGGCGGTACCTACACAGTAACACATCTTCCTTAGGGATCACCTACCGCATTATATAATCTTCGCACAAAAAAAAATCCCTGTCCATTCAACTAGTTTACAGCATTTCATATCTTAGAAAGTAGCCTTGTACTGATTCGGCCAGATTCCACAACATTATCACTTTAATCCACCTTAAATTTTGTGATAGATTCCTCTTCCTAGTCAATTGCCGGTCAAAAAAAGGGTAAATTCAAATGTGTATAATTTTCATTTTGGGAAGCAAGTGTATGCACCATAGCACTCTAGAAACATCAAACATTCAGTAGTTCTGGAAAGTTTCAAAGTAAGCAGGTCATATAGATGTCATTCTGTTTTCATTTATGGTTCCCTTTAATGATTCCCAACTCTAAGTTATCATATATATATATAGAGAGAGAGAAAGAAAGCTACTTTGAATTAGTGACGTCAATGAAGAGGGAAAGAGCGAGTGTGTGAGCATCGACCTTAAACACCTTCATCTGAGCTCAAATTCAAAGACTGAAAAGATGTTGTTTCACTCAACCTGTTGAACTGGATAAGAAAATGACCCAACATCAAAGATTAGCCCCAGCCAACCTCAGAAAATCTCAAATGATTAAATAATATACTTATCTGCTACGCAAAGCTCACACAAGTAGCTAACTGATTATATAGAGAAATGTGTGCTCCAATCAAAAGTAAATCGAAAAAACATCATAATATGGGGCTGTGTGCTCACAGAAAGCCACCACAGATTGTCATACAGACAAAAAATCATAGCATGAGTATGCAGGGAACAGTAGATGTTCTGAATAGAAGAGGCAGCATGGTCCAAGAGTTTTTACTAGAGAGCTGATTGAAAACTTTTAGAAAGAAAATTGACCTAAAATTTACACAGCGGGGACAAAAAAATGCATTGGCAAACAATTTCCAGAAAGTTGGTGATTCAGTGGTAAAGCCAAGGTCACAATCACAGAAGACAGTCATCTTCAACTTCTGTCATATCTTGGCTTAACACTAGTGCCAGAAGATGACATGGGAAAGGAGGAAACAATAGTAAAGGGAATAACAAAGGTAGAACATGCCTGATCTTTTAGCAAATAGCAATATGCCTAACACATTAGAGATTTACTTTACATTAATTATTGAAATCAAATAGAATCTTTGGCATAATTTCCTCCTTATTTGACCATCTGAAAGTTGGAAAAAAAGCTTTAAAAATTTTGGGATCCAATGACTGATCCAATACAAAACCAGCCCATTTATAGCGGAAGCGTTTCCTGATTTTGGTGCACTCACCCTGAAGATAATTGAAACTTCGACAACTCAAAGTTTACAATTATATTTAACTAATACAAACACTTGTATAAAAAATAACGAGTTACTACATTCCAATTTGCTTCTACTTAAAAAAAAAAATAAAGATGTTCCCTTTCTCATTCTCATTGGCACATATATTCTTGAAATTTGTTGATTGATTATCTGCTCCCTACATTTGATGCTTACGATAATATTCCATCCACCAAGGCAAAACATACAAATGAAAGAAATTGCTTGCTACCACTGCCTTTCCTGGATATGAGTCTTACCTCCAAATGAAGTTATAAGTCATGAACTCATGACATCTCCAGGTAAGGACTACACAAAGTTAATCTATAGTTGGATTTTTTAAAGAAGATGACATAATTAGTATGGTTTGAAGAAGATAAGCCATAATCAAGATTGTTTGTGACAATTTTTCCAAAGTTTCAAACAAATATCGATTTAATATAAAATGTTGGCACTTCAACACACGAAATCTGAAATATGAATTCGTAACCTAATCAATACTGATCTCATATATTAAAAATATAATCACTGATAGATAAACCCAAAATTATAAGGGTTTGTACATTACTAATTTACTACGGCTATCAAAGCTTTCAGAAAACATTGAAAACACCGCAGAATGTGGCAATACCATCCTACCAAAGCAGAAGCATTTTTCTTTTTTCTTTTACTCGGCCTTCAACCAGGCCCGTCCCAGGAGCCTGGGCAAGAGAGAGAACCAATGGTAGATCAAGGATTTCACGCACTTGGGTTCGGAATCGATGAGAAGTTTTACAAAAAAAGGACCAAATTAAATTGACTAAAAAATAAAATATATCAATTCAAGTTTGGGGCCAGGGGGATGGGACTCAAGTTCATCTCCTTCAGTTGGAGTTTCCCTTGCATTTAAGCAAGTTTCCCTTGTATTTAAGCATATGACTTTTGAGACTTCCTAAAATATTCTAAACTTTGCATCCTTCACAAATTTACTTAAAATTAAACAACTTTCTTGGCATCACACTATTATGGTAGCAAATTACACATAATGATAAATAATTAAATTAAACAAGTTAAACGTCAATAACCAATTAACCATTACTCCAATATACAAACTAAACTTCAATTAGCAAATTCATCTAATAAATCTCATGGCAATTTAATAATTTCAATTCATCAAAGCATTCCAATAATTCAATTTTAATTAATCCAAGCATTACTAACTAAATTGGAAAATGGAAACAAAAGAATTACCTACACTCTTCAAGAGTTGCAATCTAGTCTAGTACAGGGAGGGGCTGCTGGCTGCACCACTGCGGGAGTGCGGGATTGCGGGACTGCGAGTGCGTTGTCTCCGGCGTCGTGGGCGGCGACCGGCTGGTGTTAGAGGTCGCCGGTCGGTGTAGAGAAGCAATGGCAGGTGGGACCGGGGATTGAGTTTTGAAACCCTACGTTTAAGGGTTTTGGCAATTTGTGTGAAAACTGAAAAGAGACGAGAGAGAAGAAATTGCAAGACCAGAAGAGAAAGAAATTAAATGTTTGCTGGGAAAAAAAAAAAGAGAAAGGAATTAAAATGTTGGAATTCCCACCTTTTGCAAGAAACAAAGGGCCTTGCTCAAACTTCACCCATCCGATCCCAACAAAATTTGGGTTTTAATTTTCCAATCCAAATCAATCCAAATTTTCAGACACTAGATTGTATCCAATTTTAATTATCCAGTTTTTAAAACTGTGTTTTTTCGATGAAATAAATTTGGCGCAATGCAAGCATTAAAGTAAAGTGTTTGCTAATAGAAGTAATTCATACAATTCCATAAAAATTCATTAATAAACTAATAACAACTACTCATTCATTACAAACTCATTTTAACTTTTAGGTGAAGGAAAGAGTTGTCGAACCATTTAGACTTTTTTAAAAAGATCAATTGAGCTCAATCATAATATATAATTTAGGGCCTATTTACTATTTGGTTATATTTGATTTTTGGATCCAATAACGCTCAATCCAATCCAATCCGAAAATCTAATTTTTTTAGAAAAACTCAATTTGAATTCAATCCGAACATAGTTTGAGTCGAATCCAAGTAATTAATTCGGTCTGGACTGGATTGGATTTTGTTTTTTATCTGAATAACTTTCATCCCTACACGCGGACCACTGAGCCGTTCCTTATCTATCGTAAAGCTAGAGTGCTTATTTCTTTTAACCTTTTATTTCTTTTTTTCGGGATATTCCCTTGTATTTTTTCAAAAAATGGTGGGTTCAGCTAAACCCACACTAGATCCACCTATGGGAAGAACAGGTCAGTCATTCCAGATTTTCAGTAACAAAACTTCAAAAATTGATTTGATGAAACAAACAAGAACAAGTGGACAATCACATGAAAATATGCGTATGTACAAATTGTTGTAGATAATTATTATCATTTTAACAAGTTATACCAAAGATTCGAACCATAAGTTCATAACATGTAACTTAATCTAAAAACATGAAATAACATGTAACTTAATCTAAAAACATGAAATAACATGAGATAAGAAAAAAGAAGTTGAAATCATAAAACATACGATAACAATCACATTGTTTATGCCATTTTTGTAATAAGTATTTAAAGGTTTTGGAGCCGACAACAAAGACTTCTATATAAACCAAGATTATTAAATATGCAAGAACAAATGAAATGAAACTAATTAAAAGAAATAGGAACACAAACAAATGATGACGTGGAAACCCAAATCGAGGGGAAAATTGCGAGTACTGATTCTCTTGATCACCAATCCACTATGTCAAGGACGTTCTCCGTTACAATTGCTTAGTTGACGTTAGCTTGTAACAATGAAACAAATCATAGCATGAATGGAGAGAGAGAGAGAGAGAGAGAGAGAGAGAGAGTAAGCTAATGAGTTGTAGAAGTGAGTGCCAGTTGAATAATGAGTCTAAGTTACAATATTTATCCCCTATTTATATCTAACCTAACAACCCCCTTGTAGCCATTGTTACTTCCTCCAAGATCAGACGTGCCTTACTACCGTCAACTGCTTTCCCATCTTGCGTTCATGTTGTTATCAGTGGGCTCGCAAATCTCTCCCTCTTCAATTATCTTTAAAAACAAACTCCACTTATCTTGTTAGTTGAAAAACTTCAATATGCCGCCAATATGCAATTATGGGGTAAACAATTTGCCCCTAATTGTTGCCTTCGTACAACTGCCCTGGAAAGAGGCGACAATTACGTGTCCAAAAACTTCCATCATGATTGCATAACCGCACACGCCTTCTTCTATTTAAATGCTTTGTCAGTTTTTCCTTACTTGTCACTTCATCACTCTCTCTCCCAAATTCTCGAAAAACTCTCTCAAGGAAAGCTCACCTATTCAACTACTCAATTCCTCCATCATCTTCTCCAGTTACCAGGTAAGTTTCATTCCTTCTCTTCCCAATTTTCGTCTCTTTCATACCATGGCCCCAAAAGAACTTCAAAGATTAGAAAATCTAAAAGACCTACCAAGACTTCCGACGACAGCAAAAAAGTTGTTGTCGTTGATGCAGGAGTAATAGGGGGGCTAATGTTGCTAGCGAATTTTTAGAGAAATTATTAGACGATTTTGTGGAAAAAGTGGGGTTGCCCATTATGACTAAGGCTAGGGTTTCGACAAAAGAGGAAAGGCCTGATAATTGCCCCAAAGGTTGGATAGTGTTATATGAATACCCCTTTATGATTGGTCACAAATTCGCCTTCAACCCTTTAATGAACGAACTGCTTGAGGCCTTGAAGGTAAGACCTGGGTAAATTATTCCCCTAGCATGAAGGATTGTCCAAGTGGTGGACATTTTGGCTAGGGGTATGAATATGAATTTTGGGTTAGAAGATCTTTTGTATGTTTATAAGGTAAAAACGATGGTAAACACAAGATACACCTTGTTTCTAAAACTTGGGCGTCACTCACAGGTGGAAAATTCTGGGGATAACGATAGAGTTTGAAGAACAGATATGTTTTTGTTGAGAAAGTGTCAATAGGAAGTGCTTACACTTTTCTCTATGACGGCTGAAATGTTGCAGGTATTGTTTATTTTCTTTGTATACTTGTTGACGTCTGAGATCTTGACATTCCTTATTGCTTCCCCTTTTTCAGAGGTTCTACCGTTGTTAATCGGTGAAAGTGCATACCTCTAGTGGTAAAGTTAACAAGCTCTTGTCCCTGCCAACGTCGTTGATCATTCAAAGTTGATGATATGTCATATTTATATATAGTTTTTATGTGCACTTAGGTTGCATTTTAGAGCATTTATATTCATTATTAGGTTCATTATTGCATTATTTTCCTACGTTATGCTATTCTACTCCTATTCGGTAGGTTTTCTTGTTTTTGATAAATTTCAGGTAATGAAAACGTATTTGTAGTATCATTAGCTAATCTTGAGCATTAGGAGAATTTGGAATGAAGATACATTGCATAAGTTTCATTTGGATATGTCATAGTACGACTTTGAGCGAAACAAAGTGAAAAATCATTAGAAGAAATGTGGAAAAGGAGTTACGTCTACTTTTCTGACCATTTGATGTGATTATGGGAATTGAATAATTCCAGCGGATTTGCTAGACTTAAAAAGCTTTCCAACGATAGATGGCACTCCTCGAGGAGACTTCTAGTCAAGAAGTTATGCCTTTCGGAAGTTCAAACTGTTTATGCTGGAATCTGTTATCGTATGCACGGATCACTAAATCCGCCTATTTAATGAATATTTCGACTTTCCTTATGATTATCTTGTAACTTACTTTCCTAGTCATATTAGGTTACATAGTATTATTTAGATTAGGAACCCTAACTCTACTTCCTCTCTTCCTTCTCTTCTCTTCTCTTCTCTTCTCTTCTCTCCTCTCTCTCATTATCTTTATTTTTCGTTCTAGTTTTCATCTTCTTTTCCTCTCTCGTTTTTTAGTTGCAAACTTTAGTTTTCTTATTCTTGATTCATGAGTCATTTTAGTTTATTCTCTTTCTTTCATTGATTTCTTTTAATTATATGTTTTGCTTTATTGATGTAGTTTTTATTCTTTGTTTCATGATTGAGTAGTCTTATTTTCTAGGGTTTGGGAACCCATATTTATATGCTATGTGTTGTAGCCTAACATCTACGGCTCCCTTAACTACACATGGGTTCATCAGAGCCGTACACGTGTCACCCTATTTAAAATGAAAAGAAGGCTTAATCTCTGGGCTATACTCAGTTGGGGTAAAAGGATTGAATTTTCCGGCCCAACAATCGGAATCCGAGTACTACCGGGTGGTGAAGGAGAGTGGTTAATAGACTTTCACCCGTCCTGGTCCGCCACGTGTCATGATCGATTCCCCGGCCCAATCGAAGCCACAATTCTAGGGCAGATTTTAAGGATAGCTGTCAACTTGCTATCACTATAAATACCCCTGAAATCAGGAGAAACATTCATTCAATGCAAACAGTATAAAGTTACTCTGATAAAATACTCTCTCACCTTCTCTCTCTATCTCTACTTTCTCTCACTACTCCTGATATCTGACTTAAGCATAAGAGGGGGAACCACCACCCAAACCTCCAGGGTGGGTCCCTTTTTGCAGGTTCGGGAGCAGAGCCCAGACCAAGGACTAAGCGGATTCAGACATCGTTGCACAAGTCTCCAGCTGAAGAACACTCAAGATACTAATTTACTTGCTCGACAAGGAAGCTAAGCCTACAGCTTACTTGATGGACAAGTGGATAAAACATTTGGCGCCGTCTGTGGGGAAACGCAACGATGACTGATTGTCAATCGTCCAACATTGCTAGGAATCGAAGCCTTCAAGTTAATGTCGAAGATACGGTGGAGCATGAAAGACCACCTCGAGGAAGAGATAGACCTCCATCCATCGTCAATGTTCTTGGACCAAGCCAGCAACCGGTCATCCAGGTGAATCTAGATCGTCCAGTGACTGCCGCCCACCTGGAGAATGTCCTGAATAACTTTCAGACTAAGATGGCAGCGGTCGTCCAGGAACAGATTAAAAGCAATATGCTGTTTTTTCATCATAATCCGAAGCCAGCCGCTAACAACCCACCTCCTCCTAGGGGACGTTCCCAAGTAGATCGTCCGGGTCCTAGTCGACCTGTTCGTCAGGAACCCTCTAGGAGAACGACAAGAGGAAAGCAGCCGGGGGATGGCGATCAGCGAAGATAGATGGACTGGAACCTGGTGGTGAGGACCCAGGACCATGTTCGTCCAAGCGGGCACCGAATGGAAACAGATGCCAGAGAATATCTAGAAGCAAAGAAAGCTGCTGCATTACAACGATCGCCTACGGATCTACACCATACCTGAGAGACCCTCCTTTGAGGTTGTCATCCAGAGGGGAGGGACGAAGTTTAAGTCACTCTCTTGTTCATCCACGACAGGAGAAGACGGTGGCTCAGCCCATGGTCTATAGGCGTCCAGTGCCTGCAAACACGTCGTCTAATCCGGTGTTAAAGGAATATCGTAAGGAGTACATACCCATTGAGGGACAGATGGGAGCCCTCCGGATTAACTGGCCCACTCCATTCTCGCCCAGGATAATGGAGGCGCCCCCCTTCCCAAAGGTTAAACTCTCTACTATAGAACCTTTTGATGGAACAACAGATCCCGATGATCACTTATCTGCTTACAAACATCAAATGTACGTGCAAGGAGTAGATGATGCTACTTGGTGTAAGAACTTCCCAGCAACCTTGATGGGAGTTGCTCATAAAGGGTTTAACAATCTTCCCCCCAATTCAGTCAACAATTTTACTGAACTCAGTTTCTTATTCACTAGTCACTTTGTTGCCAACAAGCAAGAGCATAAAACGAGCATGCACCTAGGCAAGGTCGTCCAGGGACCTAAGGAGGCTCTTAGAAGTTTCGTTAAGAGATTCAACCTAGAAGCCCTTCAGATCCAAGATCTTAATGCTGGAGTGGCTTTCGACGCCTTCTTCAGGGGTCTAAGGCCAGGAAGTTTCAAGTTTGATCTTGTCAAGAAGAAAATCTCCACTCTTGCTGAGGCTTTGAGGGAAGCTGAAGCGTTTATCCACGCTACCGAAGTGTGTGCTGAAGCAAAGCATCCCGAGTCTAAGAAGCCTGAAGAGGTTGCTCAGCCAAAGAAGAGCAACCCCAAGAAGGCTGAGACTTGGGCTATAACCTCCACCACCACTTCGTCCAGAAGGAGCAAGAGAAAGGAGGCTGAGCCACCCTCATCCAATCCTATTGAGTTTAACAAGGATCAATACTCCATTCTCATGGAAATTATGGACCAGTATGAATTGAAGGCCCCAGCGGAGATGAAAACCCCTTATAGAAATAGGGATAAGAGCAAGTATTGCCACTTCCACAAGGATTGCGGTCACGAAACTAATGAATGTAAGCACCTTAAGAAGGCTTTGGAGGAACTAGCTCGAAAGGGAAAGATGAACTCCTATATGCCTCAAGGGGGAAGGAAGTTTCAGAGGAAAGATGATTGGCATATTAAGAAGAAGGAGAGTGCCCGGCACGAGACGAAGATGTTGTTCTTGTAATCTCATGAGGGTTTCTTTGCTGGGAGGACCAACCAATAGAGGACACAAAAACTACCTTAGGGAGCTTGGCCAAGTTTTGTTAGCTGATTAGACAAAGGCTGAGCCCTTCCCAAGGGTGGTAGTTAGTGAGCAAGATCGGGGCAGGTTGAGGACTCCCCATGATGATCATTTGGTTGTAGAAATGAAAATAGCAAACTTGACAGTAAGAAGGATTCTGATCGACACCGGAAGCTCGACGGATATCATTAGTGCTGATTGCTTGTCCAGACTAAAGTTTGATGAGAAGAACTTAGTTCCCGTTCACCATCCCATCATAGGGTTTGGGGGAGGAGTCATCCATCCAATGGGAACTGTTACTTTGCCCGTTCGAGTGGGAGAAAAGGATGCGGCTAGAACCCCGTTTATCAAGTTCTTGGTGGTCCGAGATTTGACGACCCTACAATGTCATTCTTGGACGACCAACTCGAATCATGTCAAAGCAAGTAATAGTAACTCACCCGATGTTGATGAAGTATGAGTGTGATGATGGCCGATTGGCTCATTATATGGAGACCAACGGTGGCTAGGGAGTGTTATTTGACTACCCTCGAGGCCGTCATCATGGAAGATAGGCAATGAAGATCGGACGAAGGTTGCTGGCGAAAGGAAAACGTCCGAAATAGAGAAAGATCAGACGAAGGTGGCTAGCGAGAGGAAAACGTCTAGAATTGTCAAAGACAGGTCGCCTCGTTAAAGATGGCCATTGAGAGCCCTCAGACGCCTCTCGCTCCCTCAAGGAAGGCGTTTGAGCATCTCCCCAGCAAGAAGAGAAAATATGAAATCATCAAGGAAGAACCTCCCTCGTCTCGAAGAAGTCATGGCCATCATGGGATTGGAAGTAGAACGTCCGAGAGCCGGTGGAAGCCCCCGAAGAGGTGCGTGCGGATGAAGCTCGTCCGAAAGGACCCTCAAAATGGATCTTCACTCGGTCCGGATTTGAAGGGTCATCTAATCCACTTGCTGAAAGAATTTCAAGATGTGTTTGCCTATTGCGTTGAAGAGATGCCAGGAATTGATCCGGAGGTAGCCGTCCATCGATTGAATGTTGATTCCAATTTGAAACATGTTCGTTAGAAGAAAAGGCATTTAGGACCGGCCAGAAACCAGGCGGTCGACCAAGAAGTTCAGAAGTTGTTGGTATCCAAATTTATCAAAGAAACCTATTATCCAGACTGGATAGCAAATGTGGTCATGGTGCCAAAGCCCAATGGCACCTGGAGGATGTGTGTGGACTACACTGACCTCAACAAGGCTTGTCCTAAGGACGGTTTCCCTTTGCCTAAGTTGGATCGTCTGGTAGACTCCACGGCCCGGCCATGCTTTCTTGAGCTTCATGGACGCCTATTCAGGTTTTCATCAAATCCCGATGTGGCCAGAGGATCAGGACAAAACGTCCTTCATTACTGAAAAAGGACTGTATGGCTGGGTGAGGATGCCATTCGGCCTACGCAATGCCCCGGCTACTTTTCAAAGATTGATCAATGACGTCTTTCAGCCGCAGTTGGGAAGAAACATGGAGGCGTATATTGACGATATGATAGTCAAGAGCCGTCAAGAAGAAAGTCATGTTGGTGATTTGAGAGAAACTTTTGAAACTCTCAGGAAATACAAGTTAAAGCCGAACCCCAAACAAATGTGTCTTTGGGGTCTTGTCGGGGAAGTTCCTAGGTTTCTTGGTGGACCCGTAGGGGAATAGAAGCTAATCCCGAAAAGATTCAAGTCGTTCTAGATATGAAGTCTCCTTCAAAGATAAAGGAAGTGCGTAGAGCCGACGGGTTGCTTGGCTGCCCTTGGACGTTTCTTGTCTAAGTCCGGCGACAAGTGCCATCACTTCTTTGCCACGATCAAGAAAAAGGCCAAGTTTGAATGGGCAACAGAGGCAGAGCAAGCCCTTCCGCACGTCAAAGATCACCTTCGGCAGCTGCCTAGGTTGGTCAGTCCAGCCGAGGGGGAAAAACTGTTTATATACTTGGCTGTGTCCACTCAAGCTGTGAGTGCCGTCCCGTTGGCCGAAAGAGAGTCAGTCCAAGTTCCCATATACTTTGCGAGTCATGTGCTCAAGGATGCGGAAAATAGGTATACTCCAGTTGAGAAATTTGGATTGGCCCTAGTCATGGCCAGCAGAAAGTTAAGGCCTTATTTCTTGGCGCACAGTATAATCGTTTACACTGATCAACCTTTGAAGCCAGTTCTGCAGAAGATGGAAGCCGCTGGGCGAATGCTGAAATGGGCTGTTGAGCTCAACATGTTTGATATATCATTTGAACCAAGGAAAGCTATTAAGGGGCAAGCCTTGGCAGATTTTATAGTTGAGCTTACTCGTCCAACCATAGAGCCAATATCTGATCCAACTAAAGGAAGGAAGCATTGGACTCTCATGGTTGATGGATCGTCCACAGTCAATGGATGTGGGGCAGGAATCATTTGTCAATCTCCCGAAGGGGACAAGTTTGAATATGCATTAAGATTCCAAATCAAGGCGTCCAATAACGAAGCTGAATATGAAGCACTCTTGGCTGGGGTCAAAATGTGCAAGGCGGCTGGAGTTGTAGAGATTGAGGCCAAATCAGACTCTCTCTTAGTCGTCAGTCAGGTCAATGGAGATTTTGAATGCAAAGAAGCATCAATGAGCAAATACATGCGACTGATCAAGGATGAGATAGAGCCATTAAAACGATTTGTTCTAGACCAAGTACCAAGGTCAGAAAATCATCAAGCAGATGCTCTCTCAAAATTGGCCAGCTCGGCTGAAGGTGATGTGCCAAGAACAGTTTTTTGGGAAGTCAAGCCCAAAAAGAGCATTGACCAAGAGCAGATTATGTTTCTTAGCCGAGGAGCAGTCTGGATGGAGCCTATCATAGAATACAAGAAGACGGGACGATTGCCTTCTGACCCTGTAGAGGCTAAGTATGTGAAGGCTAGAGACAAGTGGTTTGAACTATGGGACGAGACACTTTACAAGAAGTCATTCAACCGCCCTCTCCTCAAGTGCATCACTAGAGAAGATGGTCTAGAGGTTCTGAAAGAACTCCATGAGGGAGCTTGTGCTTCTCACATTGGGGGAAGAGCTTTAGGAGAGAAGGCTTTAAGGACGGGGTACTATTGGCCTACCTTAAAGGAGGATGCTTTAGCCTATGCAAAGAAGTGTGACAGTTGTCAGAAGCATGGAAATGTGCATCAGAAGCCGTCCAACTACTTAACCCCCATCTTGTTCCCTCTGCCTTTTGCCAAATGGAGCATGGATATCCTAGGACCTTTCCATGTGGCCGCTGGGCAAAAGAAGTTTGTGATAGTGGCAGTTGACTACTTCACTAAATGGATAGAGGCAGAAGCCATGCGAGGAATAACAACAAACGATGTTAAGGGCTTCATTTGGAAAAACATTATAACTCGTTTTGGCATGCCACAATCCATCGTCTTTGATAATGGGCCACAGTTTGAAACGCCTAAACTGAAGGAATGGTTGGCGGAAAGAGAAATAAAAGCTCACTTCGCTGCAGTCGCCCACCCACAAGCCAATGGGCAAGTAGAGTCCTTCAACAAGATTCTATCAAATGGAATCAAAAGGAAGCTGGAGAACGCCAAGGGGCAATGGGTTGAAGAGCTGCATTTGGTGTTATGGTCCATCAGAACAACCGCCAAAAACTCTACAGGGGAGACACCCTTCATGTTAGTATACGGCACTGAAGCCGTCTTGCCCATTGAGATTGAAGAACCCACCCTGCGAGTCATGTTGTACACAGAAGATGCCAACTGGGCTGCATTACGCACGGCTTTGGACCAAGTGTGTGCCAAAGGTCAGGGGCAATGCCTTGCTAAGAATGCAATTGTACAAAATGCGAATGGCTCGGGAGTTTAACAAAAGAGTTGTTAGACGACCGTTCAAGGTGGGGGATCTTGTTCTAAGAAAGATGGAAGCGGTTGGACGAGCTAAAGAGTTGGGGAAGCTAACACCTAATTGGGAAGGACCTTATCTGATTATCCAGGAGCTGCGCAGTGGGACTTTTCGTCTCCAAAATCTAGATGGACGACCTATACAGCGTACTTGGAATTCAGATAATTTGAAGAAGTACCACGTCTAGTTCAGTTCACTGTCAGATACCTATAAGGTAGTTTGTAGTTACTCCAAAGTGCCACGGCACATGTTAGGAAGAAGAATTGTATACATGCATCTTGGCATTTAGTCAAGCAAAATCCATATAATACAATTCCTACTTTCTTATTTCTTTGTTTATTTTCACCAAGTTAATTCACTTTGGGGCATTAAATCAGTTACTCGTCTAAAAGTGACAATAACTTGGACAAAAATACAAACAATAATAGAACGTCAAAATTACTCAATTCTATGCCGAACATCACTCCCTCGAAGAGACCGGCCAAAAATATAACACATACATGGCCGTCAAACTGACAAAACCTCTAGTAAGAGTAACGCCAAAGTCTCTAAGAGAAAGCTGGCCTGAAATAAAACCTTAGTAAAGGATACTTACTTTCAAAAGCACGGACAGCTAAGTAGTCCGGACCCTAGTAAGGGATCACTACTTAATCACGAGTGTTGCTCCATCAAGGAAGCCGGCTAAAACATGCTTCGAACATGTATTTCAAGCTCGTCCACCAAGTTCAATAGGCTCGGTCAAGGATGGCCGCTCTCCTTCTTGGACTTTGGCTCGCCCACCATGTACGGTTGAGCTAAGCCCAAGAAGGGGGGGGGATGATAGAAGCCTATCGGACGAGCTAATGAGAGAAGGTCGTCCAAAAACCAGGAGGACCTAGGCAATAGATGCCCTTGTAATGGTTTGATAGTGCAGGACGAATGTTGGTAGTTCGAGTAAAGCGGCTTGAACGTGGCTCGTCCACAAATCAAACGGGCATTGGCCGTCTTCCCTCTTTGGGCAAGACTTGTCTAAATAAGCAGATTATCCAAAAAACCCGGACGAATATCAAAAAATACTTGTATATTTCATGAAATATCTGGTAATAGTCCAAGGGCAAGGATGGCAATCTTCTCGTATGTGCATTTTGCAAACCGTCACAGACGAGTCCCTTTTGGTACTTGGCAGCATTTTGCGCAGATTCTCGATCGTCCAAGGGCAAGGAACAGGTTTTACAAGATTGTATTACAGATAAGGCAGATCGTCCAATAGATCAGGACGAGTCTATTCTGGTACTTGGAGACAATTTTTAAAGATTAAAAATCGTCTAAAGGCAATCGCGCTGCTCTTTCATTAAACATTTGTGCTGGACGTCCGACAATCATGACGAAGTAAATGTTATACTTGGTCAAATTAAAATTTGCGAAAATAAGAGACAATCAATTGGCAAAAAGTTCTTCATATATATCAATAGCAAAGATTTACAATTTAAGACTACTGAAGGGCTAAGACTACAGCGGCAGACAAGCCAAGAAACTTAGAAAAATAAACCTAAAGCTAGGCTTCATCTTCAGCGCGTGTCTCTTGGTCGTCCTCAGGCTTCTCATCCTCGGCTTCGTCTTCAGGGTTCCCATCCTCGGCTGCAGCCTCGTCGTCGGACTCCAAAAACACCGGAGGTTCCTCGGCGCATACCATAGCCCGATGGACACTATGTTGATATTCCAGACGACGGACAAAGCTAGGGACCTCATCAGCCTCAGCCAGCATCTCGAAGGCTTTGACGGCCCAGCCTTTAGACGATTCGATGACTTGCTCCAACCCTTCCTTGGCATCGTCAAAGGCCTTGGCCGCCTCACCTTCCAGACGGGCAGTCTTTGCCCTTAGGAGAATATTCTCCCTCCTCAGCTGGACAGCGGCAAGAAGAGCAGCATCTCTTTCACCCTTTAGATCAGCAGAGAGAGTATCTATGATCATTTTCAGACGGTCCTGCTCCTTGTACTGATCGTTGATGGTAACAAGATATTTCTTGTTCTTGGATTCCAGGTCTGCTGATCTCTTCTCCAAGGCGTCCAATGGATCGACGATGGAGAGTATTAGCCATCTCAATGTCATGGATCGCCTTGTCTTTGCAGTTGTAGCCGAGGTGGACTAGATGCTTATTCTCCTTTCTCAGCTCCCTCGCCCATTCTTCAGTTAGCATGCTGCGAGCAAGAAGCTGTAACAATGAAAAGAAACCAAGTCATTAGACGAGTTACAAAATCAAAATTTGTATCAAGTATAAAACAAGGCAAGCATTAAACAATACCTCGGCAGCAAGCTGAGACATGTAGCCCACATGCCCGGCTGACGCTCCCCTCAATCCTTTGATATAGGATTCAGGGTAGCACTTTAAGAGCTCCTGCTTTAGCCGATCTTTTTCAGCCTTCGACATTTTGGCAAAAGCAGGAGAAGACTCCTCGTCCGAATCAACGGTGGGAGTAGTTGGGGGAATAGCAGGGCCTTTGCCCTTATCTGAAATAGGGGGAGAGTCAGTAATCTTGATAGGAAAGACGATAGCTTGTCTATTGGACGGACTCATAGACCGTCCACCGACCCGCATCGTCCTAACTATATTCGGGTAATACGACTCACCATACGAGAGTGATGCCGTCCTAATAGCTAGGGGCATCTGAGGCACCAGCTTAGCCACCGAGCCGCTGAAGCCAGGGTAGTTCTCAGCCAATGTTCCCTGTTTTGAAACAACCAAAGCCAATGCTGACTCTGGCCTGACTTCTGCCAAGTCAGACGGCAAAGCGTCCAACTGACCAGCAGGATCAGCAATCGTTCCCCCCTCGGCAGGGGCAGCAGCCGAAAGCTCCTTTTTCAGGGCCTTGTCTTTTGGTGGTGGCATGCTTTTCTCCCCACCTCCACCAGCCGAAGTCGTCTTCTCTGGCCTCTTTCTTGTGAAGCCCTTAGGCTTTTTCGTGGGAGGCTGCTCCGCGGCCGCTGTAGGCCTCTTTTTGGACGAGGACGACTTCCCGGGTGGAAGTTTGTTTGTAGGAGCATTTTTCTGCAAAAAATTGAACAAGTTATCAAACTGGTCGTCCAAGGGACACAAGTTATAATTCCTATTACAAGGCTTCAGACGAAAACCACCCGAAGAAGGAAGGCGTCTTAAAATGAACCTCCTCTCCTAAAGGAACCTCGTCTGAGCAAATTTCTGAATAAAGACGAAAATAGTACAAAGAAGGAGGCCGTCCAAATGGAAGACGGGCAAAAATTCAGACGAGGGTGGCCCGAAGAAGGTAGCCGTCCAAGCATGGACGTTTTCCTTCTTCATGCTAACCTCGTCCAAGAAAAAAAAAAAAGAGGAAAGGGGATTTATAAACTATCTGACGAGTATGGCCCCAAGAAGGTGGCCGTCCAAGCTTGGACGTTTTCCTTCTTCGGGCTAACCTCGTCCAGAGAGAGTTTTGAGTGGCACTCGTCCAAAGACGAAAAACCCTCAGACGAGAATGGCCCCAAGGAGGTGGCCGTCCAAGCTTGGACGTTTTCCTTCTTCGGGCTAACCTCGTCCAGAGAGAGTTTTTGAGTGGCACTCGTCCAAAAGCTATAAACTCTCAGACGAGTATGGCCCCAAGAAGTGGCCGTCCAAGTTTGGACGTTCTCCTTCTTTGGGTGATACTCGTCCAAAAGTTGGATGCCAATTTCAGACGGGCCACAATAATACTCGTCCACAAAAAAAAAAAAAAAATTTATTGTGTTACCAGTGTTTCAGCCCTTTTCTCGGCGCTGCTCTTTGCATACTCCTTCCACAGATTGTCTGTAAATTTGGACATGCTGATTTCACCCGTCCAAGATGCCTTGAGACGTTGTCTGGCCGAGTCTGCAAAAGAAAGACAAAAATGGGTTTGTCAAATGAATTATGGAGGAAGAGTTTTACTTGGAGAATTTGAAGGTATACCTCTGTCTTGGGCCAGCCGCAAGTTGGCGGCGACCAAGAAATCATCATGGTAAAACATTTCTTTAAAGGGTACCCAGTTAGTTGGACCCTTAAAAGACCGTGGGCCGGGCCTGGAGTACTCCTTTATTCTGAAGTACTCCACCACCTCTTCGTCAAAGCTGTCCTCCAATTCCAGCCAAGACTGTTTCATCCCCGTATTTGTGACGGATCGATTATAAGCTCTATAGCTCTCGGTGGTATAGTCGTTGGCCCCGCGTAAGAAAATGTAGTCAGCTTTCCACTCGTGCATCTTTGACGGCTTGCCCCAAGCCGTCATGAAGCCTGGACAGTTGCAGATGCTGAGCCATTCCCCGTCCACTGCACCAGGTACCTTGGCCGCATAGTGAATGTGAGTAAAGGCTTGAAGGGAAAGAGTCAGGCCGCGCAATTCGCAGACGCCAATGAACGTCAGGACGTTGTGCCAAGCGTTTGGGGCCAGTTGGTTATGGCCGATGTTGTAGTAATTCAGCACTTGCTCTATGAATTCGTGGAGATGGAACCTTAATCCCGCGTCCAAAGCTTGTTTGTAGACGGCAAAATGGTTTTTTGGAGCACTCAATATTGTCGCGTCTTTATTTGGTATGACGAAGGAGAAGCCTAACATAGGCATATAGGACGCGAGATAACTAGGGTCTCGTCCTATTTTCTCTAGCCATTTGCGATTAACTAAGATAAATCTAAGGTCAGAAAGGGGACCTAAGCGCCTTCTAATCTCCGACAAGGTAGTAGAGGCCTCGTCTGACTCTTCGGCAGCATCAGATCCGCTGCCGTTATTTTCTTCGACGGTGTCCTCCATATCGACGTCCCTGCCAGACGGACTGGCCTCAGGGTTTATTTCGGATTCTTCTAAGTCATGGTCAAAGGAAGAAGTCCTGCCCAAAGCCTCTGCACTTTGAACTTCTCTTGCCTCATCGGGCACCCGTCCAATAGATTCTTCCATATCTGAACTATCTGACGGGATTATAGCTTTTCGTCTTAGTCGGGCCGTTTGCTTGACGCGCGCCAGATTACCCTGCACAGGTAAAGACTGGGTCGTCTGACTTTCTCGGCCAAAAGAATAAAAAAATATATAGTCGGCCAGAAGAGGCCCAACTCTAGAATGCGCCGAAGAAGAAGTATCGGTTCTCAAGACAAGTTCTTGGTCGGCTAAGATTATTTGAGGAAGAAGATTCCATTTTATTGATTTTCTAAGAAAAAATTAAAGAATAAAGAAGGATGAAGAGAACAAAGAAAAGATACCTGCTTAAACGCCTGGACGAGTCGGTGAAGAAAGCTGAGGTTGGACGTTCTCTCTCTCTCTCTCTAGAAAAAAATTTGCGGAGTCTCTCTCTCTAGAAAAATTCGCTCAAGGTGTGGAATGATTAAATGTTCTCACACCAAGAGTATTTATAGGAGGGGTAAAAAACTTGTGGAGCCGGTCAGAAATGACCGAAGAAAAGAAGGTAACGGTCGGTTATGACCGGTAAAATCCTGAAAAGGGCGTGTCATTTCCTTCATTTTGAATACACCACCTTCTGTAAAACGGGCCTTAACTGTCAGACGGGCCAACAAAAAGCTACCTTGGGTAAAAGGGCATTAACCGTCAGATGGGCCAACAGTGAAAGCCCTTTTAGGGGCAAATGTTGTAGCCTAACATCTACGGCTCCCTTAACGACACATGGGTTCATCAGAGCCGTACAAGTGTCACCCTATTTAAAATGAAAATAAGGCTTAATCTCTGGACTATACTCAGTTGGGGTAAAAGGATTGAATTTCTGGCCCAACAGTCAGAATCCAGTACTATTAGGTGGCTGAAGGAGAGTGGTTAATAGACTTTCACTAGTCATGGTCTTACACGTGTCATGATCTGATTCCCCAGCCAATCAGAAGCCACTATTCTAGGGCAGATTTTAAGGATAGCTGTCAACTTGCTATCACTATAAATACCCATGAAATCAGGAGAAACATTCATTCAATGCAAACAGTGTAAAGCTACTCTGATAAAATACTCTCTCACCTTCTCTCTCTATCTCTACTTTCTCTCACTACTCCTGATATCTGACTTAAGCATCGGAGGGGGAACCACCACCCAAACCTCCAGGGTGGGTCCCTTTTTGCAGGTTCGGGAGCAGAGCCCAGACCAAGGACTAAGCGAATTCAGACATCGTTGCACAAGTCTCCAGCTGAAGAACACTCAAGATACTAATTTACTTGCTCGACAAGGAAGCTAAGCCTACAACTTACTTGTTGGACAAGTGGATAAAACACTATGAATCTTGATTGATGGTTTGATTAGCCATAGATGTTTTAGTGTAAAAACATGTACATGAAAATAATTTATGGAAAAATGGTTTTGGAAAGTGCATTGACAAATTAGTGGAACTGTGGAGTTGAGGATAAAAAACAGGGATTGAAAAAATTGGGCTTATATTCATCAAAATCATAGAATCTTTCTCCTCTCTCTTCTTTTTTTTTTTGAAAGGTTTCTCCTCTCTCTTAATTAAGTGGGTTGGAAGTTCTGAGGGTGAAGAGGTAAAGGGACATATGCTCCAAAGGATCAGTGAATTTATACGTAACGTGGGTTGCATTGATGAAGAAGTAAAGTCTGAAGGAGGTTGGGCTGAGAAAAGTAACTTTTTCCATGTCTTACTTCATTAATTAGAGTACTAGTGGGGCCCAACATGTGGATGCTCCCTTGAATTTGTAGTGGACTAGTGCTACCTATTTTGTGCGCCCCACAAATTTGAACATCAGATTGCATCTTCTTTTTTAGCCCATTGAACACAGAGAAAGTATATGTGAGGGAGTTGGTAGCAGCACGTGGTTTACTTCAGTTTGGGAATTTTCCTCTTAACTAATTACCATATTACCTTACTAACATCCTCCATAAGTTCCTTTTGTGATTCTAATGTAAGTGGGAACCCCCAAACAATTCTCTATCTTTTGGGATTAGGGATGGGCATGGGTTGGGTATGGGGTGGGTCCTGCTAGACCCAAACCCAAACCCGCAAATTTGGATGTTAATTAATGACCCGCAAAATTGCTAATTAATTTTTGTAATGTTGCTAATTTTCTAAATGTTTCATACAATCCATTAATGATTATAATCTTAGTTTGGACTTCGGGTTTTATATGATTTCCGCACACAATGCAAATTTACATGCTTATAAGTCCAACTATTCTTACACAAATAGCCCATTCGTTAGTCCTACTTCATTATGCTTTTAATATTATCTAGAATCTGAAACAAACATCCTACAAAATTACATATTACATCCGTTTTCTTTTAATTGTTACACTTTGACAGTTTACACTATTCACAAATTTCACTTTGACATCGTTTGTGACTTATACGTGAATAAAAAAAGTCATGTGCGATCTTATCAGATTCATCTTAACATGTATTTTATAAATATGTACTTTTATAATTTTTACAAACACAAAACTAAAGATTGTCCACAAAATTTTGCATTGACATGCGTGAAAAGTGTACGTGTAACAATTAAAAGAAAACGGAGTGAGCAAAAAAACTGTGGCATTTCAGACGTTAAAATTATGCAATCAAGTGTGTGCACCAAAAAATATTATAAAATTTCGAACTTACAACCTTCCTGTCATCCTCCAAGGTCAGCCTCTCCAACTACAGACCTATAGCACTTACAGGTAGGGCAAATCCAAAACAAAATGCACATCCATCCTCCATGCTGCAGTGCCGAGAAAAGTTGAATTATATCTCATAGAACCTAAACAAAACTAATCATCCTCTTTATCTTGCCCTTGCCAAGACATACTTTATAGCAATGCCTGTCATAAAAGCATCCACGTCTACAACTGAGCATCCGTTGTCGAATATCCTGGCATTTTCCCTTCTTTCCGCCCATCCGTTACATTGGTTGCTGAATAATGAACGAATTGCATATCTAGTTGAATAAATTCACATTTTATCAACACGCTGTAATTCTTAATGAAGAAGTCAATGTGGTATATTGGTCAATTTCATATTTATCTACAAAAAACCACCACCGACCAAAGCTCTTCAACTTGCTTTTACTGTGGTGTATCAAGGGTATGAGTTTAAACTCATATATTCAACCAAAACAGACACCCACCATCACGTCCCATATAACAGTTAAGATGTCCAATATTTGTCAGCCTCATCGTAGACTCGACCATCAGAGTTGCTTCGAAATGCCCTCATTAACCCAGAACACAAACTAGGCTGAGAAGGCCGTACCAGTTAGTAACAGGAAAAATTGACTTCCAGAGTCCAAGCTGTTCATAACTGAGATCCATTTCCCGTATCTAGTGAACTTCTGATGCAGCAAAAATGCAACTCTCTTATATTTCAGGAAACAGTGTTGGGACAATTCCACAATTACACAGCTATGTTCCTTTGCCATGCTTTTTCTTAGTTTTCTTCATAAACATTGACAAATGAGCTATATCTCCCCGAAATGAAGGGGTATCACCCATCAACCATTGTAAAGCTTCTGCAGCAGCATCCTTTTCCGCCTGCTTTTTATTGTTACAAGGTTGACCAACAAACTCCAAGCCATTGAATATTACAGTAGAACGAAACTGATTGTTCTTCAGTTGTCTAGTCTTGTACGCAGCAGCTTCATGCCCTGCCCTTGCAAGCAAAGTTTGCAATTGGCTTTTAGAATTATCGTCACCACTGATTTTCTCACCCTTTCCATTCGTCGCTTTAGCTGCCTTCTTCGATGGAGTTGGCAATTGACGACCAAAGACAAATCTACCCTCACATTGGTCTTCTGATATCAGCATTCTCACGGCAGATAGTAGGTCGGCGTAACTTTGCATGTCCAACTTAGGATCCACTAGCTGGATGATACAACCATAGAGTTAAGTACGAAAACAATTGAACTTTTGTGGTTTACCAAAACCCCCCTTCCCTCTTTGCAAATTTATGGCTCACAAATAGAGCATGCTTGTATGAAAAATCAAGTCAGAGATAATAACATGATCAAAATGAGTAAATCTAATGATACAACAAGGAAATTAAAGAAAATCAACAAGATAGAAGAGAATCAATATTTTATCATGCTCTTAACAGGGAGTCAAGCAAAAGGACCCACAGCATTACCTTGCAATGAATAAGCTCCTCAAATTCTCTTTTCAAGGATAAGTAGGTTTCTGCTAAGCCAGGTTTCATGAAGAACTCCAAGTATCCGCCCAGCATTTTCAGGTGTCCATCCTGAAGATAAGAAGCAAATAAGAACCAGCAAATCACTGCACTCTCAGAAACACGTAAAAACCAAAAAAGGAAATCTTACCAGTCCACCCCTTGAAATTTTTCCCCCAAACAGCAATAATACAGAATCTGACACTGCCGTTGAATCCCTCAGGAAGACGGCATTGACCTTGATCTTCTCATTAAAAACAAGCCAGGGGTATGGTATTTTAGGTTCTTGTGCATTCACTGAATTCTGTGGAAAAAACAAAACAATAAGATTACTTGCATCCATACTTCAGTACTCGAGCATCTGAACTGATGGAAGAATCTTACCGAATACAAAAGGACCTGCCCATCTTCCATTGTTTTCAACATTATTGACTTATCTTTGTTCTGCACGGCAATACAAGTTTAAGTTTCCTTTGATGGTATAACAATTTCATTTTCAAATTTCAACTGAGTACTATTGTAGCTGGAAGCATGCTCTATAACAGAAAGATAGTTTTTAGTAACATGTGGATCCACAAAAGCAAGATAATTTCTCAAGCGAAAGAATAAAGCCAGCAAAATAAAAAATGTATCCATAAGAAGGGAGTAGAGTTACAAAACACAATAAACTCAAAGCATGTGACTTACCACAACTGAACAAACACCAGGGAATAAACCCGCACAAATGATTGCTCGAACAAGATGCTCATGATGGCTCCACTTGTTACAGGTTTCTTTATCGGACTCAACAAGACCTGTATCCTTAAGTAAGGAGAAGAATTGCTTCCGCAAAGAATCAATAGCTTTCAGAGTCTGGGCAGACAAAAAATTTGTCCAACAGTATTCATAACCAGATTGTTGTCTTTCAGCATCTTTCCATCCTTCATAAGCTCGAACAAGGGCAAGATGGTCACTGAACTCACGAGCAGAGAACTGAGCCTTTGCTGACTCTGCAAGCTGCATAGAATAACCAACACAAAGAAGAATTTGAACGTCTGCAACGTGAAACAAAAAACTTTCTGGCAAAGGCAGCTCTGGGACACTGCCCCTCCAATTCTACTACTGAAAACATTTCATGGTATAAAAATCAATTAAAATCGAAAAAGTACAAAATTCTATAATCGTCAATGATATGCATTTTCTTCCAACGATAGCCCTAACCAACAATCTGGCCCAACAGCAAAACACCTCAATTCTCTGAGGCTCATGCCATTCCAACAACTCCACTACTCAAATCCCAAGTATATATCCCTTCCCTTGGAATGCCATCCCATTGGTGGTACTAATAGAAGATCAATGGAACCCCCCCCGGCAATCTCTTAGGAGAACTGAATTACTAGAAGGGGGAGAAAAGTCCCTTACCACAAGACCAATTCAAGCAACAAATCACAAATCATAAACATGACCAATTTAACAACATCATCGAATAAAAGTCCCACTATTTGGGTTCTATGGAAACCTTTTCGTCTATCTAGCTCTTAAAAGTAGGTGTAAACATATGTTGCCCCTTTTGGTGGACAATAATAAGTGAGGATAGTGGTCATGAATTTTAAAGGTAACTTCCATGTTAAATTGTCAATCCCAAGCGTAAAGGTTTTTCACCCCCAAACATCTCATTTCATTCATAAATTTTGTTACCATCCATTACCACTTTGGATGGTGATGATATCGAGCTATAATGGCTATTTATGAAGAATAAGTCATGCTTGGGGATAAAATTCATTACCATGGCCATAGGAACAAATGTTTTCATAAATGACACTAAATTCATTACATTACCTACAGCCTACATAACGGGCGTTTAGGACTACATAATACCTAAAATCATTACATTACCTACAGCCTACGGAACGGGCTGTTTAGGGCTACAAAATACTCTTTGCCTATTAAGCTTTATAAAAATATTCTTTGACATGAAGACGGTCGAAATTTATATTCAATCACTACAAAACTGGAACTTTTTTACCCTTACACAAAAATCTCCAATGAGTGACTCCACCAATGTTAAACGAGTTATCAGGTGACGTTCTCAAGATTTAATCTTACTTTTTTATATTGTTTGAGGGGTGGGGTCAATATCCAGCGAACTATGAGATTATTTCTGTGTTGAAGACAGATGTGGGTACAATCTTGTATCTTTAGGGATAATTGGAACCCTACTTAATGAGTTTACTTCTCTTATTGGTTGTGTGAGCCAGTACCTTCTGCTTACCCACCTTGGAGTAACTTAAGGGAGCAATGACAGATGTTTTTATGGGATCCAGGGGTCGAGAAATTCTCTTCCTCTACATGGCTTGATGCACAGATAAGTGCCTACTATTTTCTAGGGTTTGCATAACTCTAGTCCTAGCCAGACTTTCTAGTATCCTATAGTATATCCTCTCCCTTTTCAAGGTACATTGGATTTTTCCAGGAGCTTTCAGAGGTTTCTTGTACACTTCCTTTTGACAGGAGGGCAGGTTAGGAGAAGATTGGCCATTTTGTAGAACGAGGATCTAATTTGCATCGTACTCTTAATGGCATGTAGCCAAAAGCAGGTATAACCGTATCAGCTCTAAGCCTCTAACACAATGGTCATGACAAACTCGAAGGGATTTCGGTTCCCTAATCCAGACCAATATAGCATGGTTTTGTATAATATGTATCTTCTTTTAATTGTCAAGCATTTCATGGATTATAACATCTTCTGGGTGGAGATTTTGGCAAGTGGATACCAAACTCCTTTGGGTCCCAAATTCTTTAAACGCTTTCTATTTGTACAATGTCCGAAATCCAAATCCTGCATTCCAAGTTAAAGAGGGAGATAATTATCTCACAGCTTCCACCTTACAAGAAACCCTCAAGGGTGGAAGTTAGGGGAGCTTGGAGTTGACTAATTTGCTGATGGTGTTCAAATCCTGTGGATGTTTTCAGATTCCCTAAATTATAACATATGGCTGCGATCCAGAATCCTTCTCGTCTTTTCACTTGCAGGTCATAAGTCTTTCCGCAGGCATTTTAAATTCCTTTGGCCGTCTAAATCTAGAATCTAGAGACCTAAAGAAGGCCTTTACCTGGATGCTTGTCTGCAAGGCTCAATAACAGCAATTTGCTTATTCCAAGATCAAATAACAGGTTACTCCTGATGTCTGCTATGCATGATAACAAAATGGTCACACACTATCAAGTGGTAGTTCATTTTTGTAATAGGCTTTACACCTGGATCTTCCCAGCCATCTTTCTTATAGAATATGCAGGCAAACTGTCGATTCCAGGAGTCATTAGGAAAGTAGTTACTTTTGGCAATCAGAGTGATGAGGATAAGTCCCAATAATATTTTCTGGTTCAGTTTACATTGTGATGTTACTTCTGGTAAAGAACAATTCATACTTTGAGTTTTACGGCTAGACGAATGATAGATATCTCAGATATAATATTGGTGGTTGGGAGGCTCTGTGGTTAAAGTAATTTACTTCTCACTTTGATGCCACTCTATGGAGGTCTTTTCAGGAATTTTTTTGATGAGGTAAAGCAAGGTTAGTACACAATCTTTCTTCCATTGATCATCTTGAGAGAACTTCTTGTTCTCTTGTGCTTTAATTTTAGATAATATCAGCACAAAAAAGGAAAAGGAAAAGGAAACGAAACAAATTTAATTTATATGAAACTTTGCTTATTTAAAACAAAAATATTGTAAAGAAAATAAGAAAATAAGAAAATGGAATATGGAGTCCTCTGATCAGAGCAGAAAAAGTCCACTTAGAAACACTTACTTAAGCCCATGCCCCTCAAAATAGTAACTGTTGTAAGGTTTTCCTGCACTCGATTCCAAGTTTTCTATTTCAGATCTAATTCCCACAAGAAATCAACTAGGACGATGTCGGATCACTACCCAAGTAAGACTGTATCACCATAAAATATACATACAGATCTCTTGCTAAGTTTTTTCATACTTACCCTAAATCTCTACAAATAAACTTGCTTGGATTAAAAAACAAAATATTGTAGTAAATAAAGAACAACATTCCATGTACTTACAAAGTTTAAGAACTCAAAGATACAAAAGAGGAGTGTTCCTGATTTTGCTGATACCATCACAAACGATGGCATTTCTCTCTTAGGAACAAGTGCAACTGTGCAACATGCTATGTAGATGTCTTAAAAAACTTTTCTCATCATGTTGAAAAGAACAGTATTCATTTTGTGCTGCTAAGAGAACAGCTATTCATCCATCAACTGCAAATTAAAATTTTGCAGCTCCTCGTAACTTTGTACTACATTGCCATGAAGCATCAACAATAAATGTGCCAGGTATGCGGAAATCCCGTGGTCTTATGAAACTAATTTTAGCAATCTATTATTGCCTCAGTTTCAAGATCAAAGGGATCACAAAGCAAGGAATGAGCATAACCCTCCTGTCCAATTTTCTTATGCTAGGTGCAGTAGTGAAGGCAAGAATGGATATTTACATGAAAGTTACAAATGACGCAAGCAAGGGGAATTTAGGGCTACACAACAGTTGATTAGGATGCAGTGGAGAGGAAGAAATTTTGAGAACTTGAGATACTATACAGAGAAGCATGATGAGATTTATTCAGAAACATCAAAGTTAGTCACAATTTACAAGAGCTCCCACCACTCTTGTGTGAGCAGATTATCCTTAACCAACTTGATCCACCAACTCAATTGTACCCTTAGTGTCTATCAATTTATTCTCCGTTATTAAAATCAATAATAGCTTGAATTCCTAGCAATTTTGGCATCAGAAAGATACTGTAATGAACCACTTGGATAAAAGAAGAAAAAAGTTGGAACTTTGAGAAATGGGAGAGAAAGGGGACTGATTTGTATTACTGACTTCAAGGCACAGCTTCCACAGCTTCTCGGAAGTTGGGTTCCTCCCAATTACAGATAACACTCAATATTTTCTGGATACTTTCTAGTTTCTACTCTCCTACTCCTCCCTATTGAAAGGCCTCCCTATTTAAAGGCCAACACCCTACTCCTACGCCAATTCTAACGGCTTTATTTCATTGCAAAAAGACAAAGTACTCACAAGACAAACTTACCAATGATTGCCTAATCATTTCCAGCTCACTAAATATAACTTGAATTCTCTGGAATATTCTTTCTGCTCCTCTGCCTTCTGGTGTACGTGAACCTCAGTGGGGGTCTAGGATCATTCATAACATTACCCGCCTCCCAAACTTTCACCTTGTCCTCAAGGTGGAAGGTGGGGAACCTCTGTTGAAGAGAGATGAGATCTTCCCATGTGGCCTCGCTGGTGGGTAACTCTTGCCATTTCATCAGCACTTCCAGTTGTTCCTCTCTGATAGAGGCAATATTACGCACATCAAGCAGAGTCTCTGGTTCCACCAACAACTCTAAGTCAGGTGAGCGTTGTGTGGGAGTTTCAGTGGGTCTAAAAGAGGTGCCTGTGGCTGGCTTCAATTGAGAGACATGGAACACAGGGTTGAGTTTGCTTGTGGAGGCTAGGGCCAACTTGTAAGCCACAGCTCCAATGCGTTCTATGATTGGATAATACCTTAGTTTTAAAAGGCGCAAAGCGCAAGGCGAAGGGAGGCGCAAGGCGAAGGGAGGCGCAAGGCGAAGGCGCGCGCATCTCGTAGGCGAGGCGCACCTTTAGTAATAAACCTTAAAAAGACATTATAAAGCATATTTTACACTCAAAACACATAATAATTAACAAAGTATTAGCTGCTGTAATTAAAAAATATACCTGCTGATTGTAAAATTAGCTATTAAAAAATATACCACCTACTGTCATTAAAAAAAAAATACTGAACAATGCTAAGAAGAACAGGACCAAAAGTGAGGTTCGTCAAGAAAATAGAAAGTGCAGCAGAATTGAGCACAGAACAGAAGAGAAGAGATTGAAGAAAAAGAAGAAAAAGACAAAAGAAAGAAGAAAACAGAAAAAAGAAAACAAAAAAAATAGAAAGAGAGAAAAAGAGAACACGTGAAGTCACTATTCCTCATCTTGGGAGTGGGGTACAACTCACAATAGAGTAATTAACTGCCCATGCTCACTGCAGTTGGATCAAGGAACCCTAACGAAAAGTTCGAAAAGAAGATAGCCGGCTGATCTGCCAAACTGCTTTACCAGCGACGGCTATCGGAAATTTATACCGCCGGTAACCATGGGGCAGTCTGGTCGGCAGTCACAGTCATGAAGATTGACCTTCGATTGTCAACTTTTACAAAATTCTGAGAATTAGGGTTTCATAAAACTGGGGATTTTTTATTTAGGATTCAAATTGAAGCAATTTATGCAATTAAATGCTCGATCTTGCTCGAATTTAACTCCCAAAGCATGGGTAAGTTTTAATTTAAAGGAAATTTGATGATTTCTAGTTGTAAACTCAAATCTCCTCTCTCTCTCGCGTTTTCCCAGTAAGCGTCCAAGGCGAATCGTCTGGCGCCTCCTTGCACCTCTCGTAGGTCGCTTCGCCTAGGTCTTTGGATGCAATTTTCCTCACGCCTGGACTCGCCCCACGCCTAGGTGCGCTTTTTAAAACTAAGGATAAGGCCCACAGAATCGCGCTGCTAGTTTCTCAAAGGGGCTCTTAGCAAGTGATTTTTGCCGATATGGCTGCAATTTCAAGTATACCAAGTCGCCCACATTCAATTGTAATTCTCGGCGTTTCTTGTCTGCCCACAGCCCCACACCTTCATCTTTTGCTCAGCCCTCACTAGATTTACCCTGTGATCATCCATAATTGCATCACGTTCCTGTAAATGAGTATCGAGAGAATCAATAGCAGTTTGTCCATAAACTCGGATTAGGGGGGTGGATCCCGACCATAGAGTGCCTTGAAGGGGATCATTTGATTGGATAAGTGTGGGGAGGTGTTGTACCGAAATTCGGCCCATGGCAACCAAGTTGTCCATCTCTTAGGCTCGCCATTCACGAAACAGTGAAGGTAAGTTTCTAGAGTTTTGTCGACGTTCTCAGATTGACCGTCTGTTTGTGGGTGGTGTGCTGCTACGTTTGAGTGCGATGCCTTGAAGGCGGAATAATTCGCGCCAAAAGACACTCATGAAGATCTTATCTTGATCTTAAATTATGGAGGCTCGAAACCCATGGAGGCGAACTACCTCCTTCACAAAGGATGCAGCTATAGTAGCTGCGCTGAAGGGGTGTCTAAGGCTCATAGAGTGCCAAATTTGGTGAATCTGTCAACCACGACAAGTATGGTATTTACCCCTTGGGATTTTGACAACTCCTCGACGAAGTCTATGTGAGGTCCTCTCAAAGTTGTAAGGGAATGGGGAGGGGTTGAAGCAAACCCGCTGGACTTTGTGTAGATGCTTTCTGTTGCTGCTGGCAGATTCCACATTGGCGAACATAATTTGCCAGACTTTCTCACACCGGTCACATGGGTCACTGGTTTTGCATTAGAACAGCCCCAGCCAAAATGCGGAACTCTACCACAAAATGTTTACCAAATTTGGGCATTGCAAGCACTGGTGCAGCCACCATTGCTCATATGAGCTCTTCAAAAGCTCATGTTCCTTGATGTTATGAGGTTGAGGCCAATCCACCATGGCCTTGATTTTCTCAGCCACTCTACGCCTTTACATTGCATGGCCTAGGTAGGCAATTTGTGTTTTTCTAAACTCACATTTGTCATAGTTAGCATAAAATGGTGTCCGGCCAAAGTACTCAATACCAACTCAAGATGATGAAGATGAGCTGCTCATTAGGGCTACAAACAAGGATGTCGAAAAAGACCAACACACACTTGCGCAAAAAGGGCAGAAAGACCCCATTCATGAGGGATTGGAAGATAGTCAGGGCCTTGGTTAGCCTAAACGACATAACCAAGAAGTCATAGTGCCCGTCATGAGTTCGGAAAACCGTTTTGGGGATGCCTTCGGGTCTCACCCGGATTCAATGACAACCCGACTTGAGGTCGAGTTTAGAAAACATAGGTTACCCATTTAACTCATCTAAAAGCTCATCAATCACCGGAATTGGGAATTTGTCGGGAATGGTTTCTTTATTGAGGGCGCGGTAATCTACACAAAACTTCCAAGACCCATCCTTTTTCTTCACAAGTAAAACCTCGCTAGAAAACGGGCTTGTGGACGGTTGAATGATGCCGACCATGAGCATATCTCGCACTAACTTCTCAATCTCATCTTTCCGAATTTGGGGGTAGCAGTAGGGTCAGATGCTCACAGGTTGTTATCATCTTTAAGGATGATTCTATGCTCCTTGTATCGCACCGAGGGAGCCCAGAAGGGATGTTAAGGACCTGTGAAACTTTTTGAGGACGGGTTCAACAAAAAATTAAGGAAAGGTGTTTCTTATCAACAGCCACGGTGGTACCTCCCAAATAGTTCATCTCCAACAATATACCATGGCCTTTTGTTCTCAGCGTCCTAATCATGGCTTTTAAGGAAACTTATGTTCTAGAGAGGGATCCCCTTGTAGACTTAGTGTTTCTCCTCATACTTTAAACCGCATCACGTGGGATTTCCAGTTGGTTACTTACTGGAGGAATTAATGGAAGTTTTGATTAAAATTAGACATACGTAATCTCTAATTCTTTTATGATACTCTATACGATAGATAGTGTATGCATGTAGGATGTAGATAGAGTTTTGAGTTATAAAAAAAACCTTTCTTTCCAGTCTTATCTAGTGTGATAAGAAAGCGCTCTTAGTTCAGTTCGGTAGAACATGATTTCATTCTTGTTTGGACAAATTGAATTATCGAATTATACTAAAATAAATGAAAAGTAATCTAATCCAAAATTGACCTCCTGCGGATTAGAGAAACAAGGAGGTCAATAAAAAAAAGAGTTGTTAATTAATCAAAAATCTAACTTATCATCACGTCTGTCTTTTAGACCTAAGACGTTACTGCACCCAACTTTTCGAGCCACTGTGCCCCTAGAATAATATCAGAATTGCCTTACTCCAACGGCAGAAAATCCTCCATTATTATCAATCCACCATTATTACTCCAACAACACACCCTTACATTCTCCCTTTCCCTTAACAGGTACGCCGGTCCCTAGTGAAACACCAAAATCCAAGTCTCCCTATATGAATATCCCCAATTTTTCCATAGTTGGCAAGGTAATAAAGTTGTGGGTTAGCCCAAGATCCACCACGATTGTCACTTCTACCCCAATTGCCCTCCCTAGCAACTTCAACATTTTGAGACTAGCGAAAATAATGACTGAATTGAAAGTTTCGACTGGTGGTGGGGTGGTGTATCTGGCTCCGCCACCTCGAATTTGATATTCATCCTCTTCCTCCTCAAAGATAAGCACACTGAGCTCCCACCTTTGACAATTGTTCCCCCGGGATAACTTATCGTCCATTTGAAACAAAACTCATTCTTGCGGGGGTATGGCGGCTCTTGATCGGTGAGTCGGCGCACCAAGAGTGATGACTAGAGTTGGGCGGTTGGGGTGGTGGCGTTACGGGGTGGGTTGCTTTTGGATGTGGTGGAATAAAGTGACATTGTGTTAGATCTGGGAAGGGAATTTATGTTGGGTTTAAGAGAGCTTTGGGTGTATGGTTTGAGTGGGCATTGTGGGCTTTGGACCCAAATCGTCCATAGGCAGCTAGGAGAATCGGATATTGTCCTCCACCTTTAAGGCAATTCATTGCGTGGTCTAAATTTTGCGAGCCCAAGAGTCTTACTTCAATGAACTGACTCATAGCTACGGGCTCAAGAGGGAGGCTGCAAACTCGATGAACTTTCTCTTAAATTCCGCCACCATTCCCACTTGTGTCAAGGACAACCATTGCTCATGCAGTGAGCCTATGTGGGTGGAGCGAAATTGCCGGAGAGCTAGGGTGTTAGCTCATCCCTCCTGGAAATCAGTCGCCGGCGATTTTCCTATTGATACCATGCTAATGCATCATCCTCCAATGCTACCACTGCCGCCAAAGTCTTCTCTTCCTCCTTGAACTGGTAAAAGTCATAATACCTCTCTGCCCTCCATATCCACCCATCGAGATTGACCCATTCAGGAATGGCATATCAAGCTTTTACTTCTAGTTGCTTCCGCCGTGGTAGCCACATGTGGTGTTTGTTCAGAAAAGAATCGAGTTTTGCGGTTAAAGAGGCCTTCGAACCCTATTGGTATTTCTTTCTGGTCTCCTTTCCAATTGTGGCCCGGATTTCATCTCGAAATTTAATCTGACCCTCCGACACAGAATGAGAAGTCAGATGTCTTCTCGAAGGGTGTTAAAAAGCTCTCACTGCTTGCCGTAACCTTCTTTCCTAGGTCTTCTTGGAGAGCTAGCTTTACACCTACCAACTCTTCTTGAAGGGTTTCCTTCAAACCGATTAGTTCTAGTTATATTCCTTTCACCCTCTGGTTCAATGTTGGTGTCATGATTCCCTAAAAAGCGGCTTTGAGACCAAGTTGTAATGAACCACTTAGATAACAGAAGAATAAAGTTAGAAACTTTGAGAATTGAGAGAGAAAGAGGACTGATTTGTAATACTGAATTGAAGGCACGACTTCCACAGCTTTCGAGGAGCTGGGTTCCTCCCAATTACAAGTAACACACTCAATATTTTCTGGAAACTTTCTACTCTTCTACTCCTCTCTATTTAAAGGCCAACACCCTACTCCTACGCCAATTCTAACGGCCTTATTTCATTGCAAAAAGACAAAATACTACCAAGACAAAAACAACAATGATTGCCTAATCATTTCCAGCTCACTAAATATTCCCTGAATTCTCTAGTCTTTCTGCTCCTCTGCCTTCTGGTGTACGTGAACCTCAATGGGGGTCTAGGATCATTCATTACAGATACCTAACTCAAATCAAAAGAAAAAGAAGTGGGGTGTTGCACCTCAGTACTGGAGAGGAAGATTAATTCAATGGAACCACCGGCCTGAGTTTGGGACCACATGGGAAGGTTTCTCTGCCATAAATCACAATTTTCCTCCACCTGGAGGACAAGATGGCAATTTGGGTGGCAGGTCACGCAAGGAACCAGTATATTCATTTATGCCAGGGACAAGGCAAAGTGCCAAAGAATGGAAGATACTTGTAAGTTAGCTACAAATGATGTGAGCACGAGGATTTTGGGATACTCACAAGTCACAAGTAAGTCAGTTAGCATGAATCGAAGAAGAAATGTTGAGATGTAATAAACAGACAGAAAAGCATACAATAGATTCTTCAGAAAAGTTGAGAAGTAGAGAGCTCACACCTCCGGTTATGGGCATACTTAAATTATTCTTTGATCATCAAGATCTATCAATACAATTATACCCTTTTGTCTCTTCTATTTCTTTTCTTCTCTGTCCTTAACTCTTACCATTACTTGGATTCCTAGCACAGAATTCTAGTAAAATCTCACGAATTCTAAAGAATTTAATGGCCTTTGATCTAAGATGCAGATCGGACCATTGCACGAGAATTTGTTGGAAAATCCACCAGCATTCACCAATAAGATGCAAGTTTCAATTTAGTTAGTGAGAGGGATTTACCGTCCTAACAAACTAATTCACTGCCATGGTTTACCTTCTCACTAGTTCACACTTCATACATTAAGACAATAACATTACATACTTCAACAGTTGGAACTCATTTTAATCCAAAAAAAAAAAAATGAAAACTAAGGTCTCAATGTTTCATTAAGTTACAAAGATCACATGTCTTAGTACAATATCACCCTGTGACTGAATACAGACAGACATACATGTTAATGCCAACACTAAGACCCTTTTTGACTAATCTCTAAGAGGCCACTGAATTGAATACTATAGAAGAAAACCAGAGTCACATAATTATAATTCGCTGGGGGTGTCTGCGAATTGCGAATTGGTTCGAGCGTTACAAGTTGGAATTCGCCAATATGCAATTCGTGGATAAAGGGGGTTCTTCCTAGTATTAAAACTCTATGCAGTGGATCCTGCTCCCGAATTCATTCTGTATTATGGAGTAATCTGCGAATTATGTGATAATCAAGAAAACATGTCCATTTCATTACAAATTAGTGTACAAGTAAATATTTCAATGCAGCCACACAGCAAAAGAGTTCCTAAACTTGCAACCTTCTAGTCAAAGGGTATCAGAAACAGGTCTGCAACACTTAAACCAGCAACAACAGTTTATAGGGTTTAGCCATTTTAACATAGCCCCCAATATTAGCATCTTCCCGAATTTTGGCTCCAGAGGAAGCATTAATGCCTACTAGAATTTTGGAAGACAGACAGGCAAACAGCAAAAAAGGTTGCCTAAAGTATTAATGATAACTTACATCCTTTTTGTCAAATGGCATTAGGAACGGGTCTCTAACACTTAAACCAGCAACAACAGTCATTATTGGGTCTAGGCATTTGAACATAGCCCCCAATATTAGCATTTTCCCTAGTTTCGGCTCCACAGGAAGCACGGACAAGTTCTGACCTGCATGATAACAAATGTTGATACAATTTCATGAAATGCAATCTGTAACCACAACTCGGGACAATTTCTTAAGAAAGGACTAAAAACAAGAGGAACAAATATTAAGCAACAGAGACTGTTGATCAACTCATTACCAAGCACAGTGAGATTTTCATCTTCATCCAGAGCTCCTATTGTCTTTAAAAAATCAATAGCATTTTGAACCTACAACACATAGAAAAAGTACATTAATCAATCAATTCAACTACAGACACAGCCATGGGAACCGCAATTACCTAATAGATAATACAGATGAGGTAATAGAAGAATAACATTTACATTTCTAAAGCAATGCATCACTGCTCAGAATAAAAGCTCTATAGCACACATGGCGAGCAGTAAGAGAGAATGAAGCATCAAGTACCGATAATGGTTCTGGTGGTTGCAAAGCCTTTGACAGAAACTCAGAAACACCACCAAGCTGTAAACTTTTTATCTGAAGACACAGGGACTGTAGAGGCGTCCTCAAAAGCTCAGGCATTTGATAATCACTGAAAGCATCGTAGACACATTTTGGATAAAGATGGTAGCACTCCCCTGGTTGAACACGACCAGCTCTTCCTCTTCGCTGTGATAAGTGAAGAAGATTAGCACTGACATAGAAAATACAATATACTTAATAGATGCATTATATTGACTGAGCACACTTGCCGATGCACAACTTTGACCATCAATATCCTCAGTTAAATATTATCAACATTGAGATTAACCCAACAACAAATCAAAATAATGACATTTATCTTTTATAAATTAATAATTAAATATGGTCAAAGTTGAAATCCAAATAGTGTAAAAAGTCAATATGATACAACTATTAAGAAATGGAGGAAGTAGATTCCACATTGTTCATAATTTTCATGCACCTCTAAGATATCTTCATTAGTTCTAAAACTTTTTATTATTTGATTTTCTATTTTTATGTACTTCTTTATTTTATTTTTTTGAAAATTAGTATCACCAGAAAATTAAGAAAATGACAAATTACATAAAACAATGTTCTGCTAAAACGTTTTCAACAGACCTGGGAAACTATCCAAAACATATTTGGCTTTGATAATGATACTAAACCAATATCTAGAGAAAAAAGAGTGATTGGTAAATGAGCCATACACTCAAACATATGTAAAGAGTGAAAAGAAGGGGATCGCGTTGGTTTTGGGTATGGGTCATGTTGACTATGGCTAATGCATATCTTAATAATATGGGTTGTACAAGTATCTAGGTCGGGTCAAATTGTGGTTTTCTTAGGTTTTGGATCAGCTCAAGATGGGTTAGTGGAAGCTTCATGCCATACCAGAATTGGTAAGCTCTTCTGCCATTAACATATTATGGACAATTAAAATATCGACATGGCAAACAAAAACGTAGAAACTTTTAAAAAATGCCTTTTCTGAAGAAGTATTTTGGTCTAAATATACCTTTTGGATGACGTGAATATACATTAATGCAAATCCATGCATTCACCTCGATTGCTAATAATGCTTTATATCCGATACTCAGATAGGGTGTATTCAATTCAGTTTAATATATACTGAAACTTCTGTGGTTGTGAATTGAAAATACTGGAACTTATTAGAACTTTATTATGAACTATCATTAAATAAGAACCATCTTTGGGGGGGGGCCTCCACCTTTTTCGCAATGTGTTCTACTCCCTCCATTTCTTTTAAATTTACTCACTTCACATGGCATAGAACCAAGGAGGAAGTCCAAAAGTGAGAGAAATTGAAAAGTGAGAGAGATAAACTAAAAGGGTGGAGAAAGAAACCTTCAGGTGGGTTATATATTACAAAGTGGACCACATGGGTGGAAAAATAAGAGAAAATAGATGGGACATGTTACGAAACAGAAATAGAAAAAGCAACAGTGTTTAGATTAAAAAGGAACATACCAAAAAGAAAAGTGTGCAGATTAAAAAGAAACACATATAGTATTCAACAATACCCTTTGATGGCCCATAAGACAACAATCCCACTTCTAAATTTGAACTCTCACAGCTCGTGAAATACAATAAAAAAAAACCTCAAGCTTTGATACAAGCTCAACCATATTGAAGGTTCAACAATGGTTCTACTACTCAAGGACATGGATGCATATAAAGGAGGGTATACTGAAGCTAATGGACCGAGTTTAGAAGAAAAGAAAGCTTGTACGTTGATTTCTTGGAGTTCTTGAGTAGTGTAACATACTCCTAGTTCTATTAGGAGTATTAGTTATCCTATTCTAATTAGGATCAGGAAAAGTATAATTCTAATTAGGAGTCTCTTAGGAGTTGGTTGGTTAATTCTAATCCATGTTGGATTAGGAGTCATAATTGAGTTAAGAGTCTTTTTGCTTGCAAGGTTTTATTTTCCTACTTCGGAAAGGTTTTAATTGGTTCAAGCATAAGAATAGGAGTTAGTTAGGGGCGTGTGAAGTCTTTTACTTGCCATCCAAGTCTAGTTAACTTTTATCCCTTAAACATAAAATTAGTTACTTAGAGTAGATCTTTATTTTCTTGTTTTAGTAGCTTTAAGAATAGTTTACTATAAATATGTCTTTCATTCCAAGTAGATAATATTCAGAGATTTTTAGTTAAACACTTGTTTAAGAGAGTATTGCATTGTTTGCATTGCTTGAGTGATTATCCAAAAATGTTGTGAGTTAATCCAAGTAAATTCGAAGAGTTTGTGAGTATTGTGAGTGAATCCAAAGCTATTAAATTTTAAGCGTTAGTTAAGAGTCCAAAAAACCCTTTCTTGAACCCAAACTAAACAAATTTAGAGAGTGAGTGTTCCTTCTCTAATTCAACCGTTTCTTTTTGTAAAGTATGTAAGTTTGTCCATACGTTTACACATCAATTGGTATCAAAGCAAAGGCGTGATTTGGAGGTTGTAATGTGTCCAAAACGTACTTAGAGTTCAAGAAAAGTCCCGGAGTGCACACATTTCTTGTAGATAGCTTTGGGCGACTGTTTTGAGGCGTTTTCTTTAATTCTTGGAAGCTTTGAAGGGTTATTCTATCACAACCGTAGGGGAAAACAATCAAGAGAGGATCAATGAACTTTTGTAACAACAATTGGAGCTATTAGTTAGTGTACTTGCCAAAGATAAGAACAACGACGGTGGTTCGAGTTGATAGAGGGATGAAAATACATCGACGACTTTGAAGGCACTTTAGATCTGCAGATTTATCTAGAGTGGGGGAGATGCATAATTAAAGCTAACCAAGCACTCTGCTATTTGGTTAGAGGGGTGACAAGCTCAAAGAAGGAGGGATGGAAAGGGAAACATCCAATCTTGGCCGACTCACCTTAGGAGTATAATTGTTCCAACCAAAACCATTCGGAATTCCATCAATTATTCGTCTATCAAAAAACGAAACTATTTCGGCCAAATCTGTGAAGTAAAGTACTTTGAAGCAAGGTTTTGGCTTGATGGAGGAGTATATCAAGGAGTTTGAGAGGCTAGCTATTATGTGTGAGATTGAGGAGAGGGAGGACCAAAGTTAGAAAGTTTTCTTGTTTCGGTAATAATATCTATGAGAAAGTGGAGGTACACCCTTACATTACCTATGATGAGGCGTGTAAACTAGCCATGAAGTTTGACAAGCACAAGAAGAATAACAAGGCAGTAGCTTCCTATGACAAGGGAGGTCCTAAGTTCAAGAATTCTTATGTGGGAGGCAAAGGGGTAGGGTCTAGCTCTAAGACACCTACAGCACAAAGCATAGAGGTGGATAAGGAGAAGAAAGTGATGAGTGGTGCTGGAGATTTCACAAATCATGTGTTTCAAGTGCCAAGGCCACGGCCATTACAAGAGGGATTGTCCTAACCCTAGGGCACTCACAATCATGGAGATCCAAGCCATAGGCATCCAACCATTCACAGTGGAAGAAATGATGAGGAAGATCTAGTTATGGACGAGGAGAGTAGTGAAGAGGAGGTTGAGGTTCGTGGGCCAGAATCCGAGAGAACTCTCATCACTATAAGGGCTATGCACGTGCAACAAGTGATAGACCGAACTAAGCAAAGGGAGAATATCTTCCAAACTAAGTGTAGAGTGACGGGGGAACTATGTGACTTGATTAGAGATGGAGGAAGCATGACTAATGCAGTTTCCAAGGAGCTTGTAGAGAGGTTGAACTTGAAGACTACAAGGCATCATAGACCATACAAGTTAAGATGGTTAGATGAGCAAGGGACATCCGTGAGAAAGCAGGCACTAATAGCCTTCCAAATTCGATCATGTAGTGATGAAATCTTATGTGATGTATTGAATATGGATGGGTGCCATATCCTACTAGGAAGGCCATGGCAATATGATTGAAAGACCAAGCATAATGAAGTCACTAATGTGTACGCCATTGGGAAAAACGGAGCAAAGAAAGAACTCTTACCTTTACCCCTGGTGAAATAGTGCCCCCTACTAAACCTAAGCCAAAAGAAACACTCTTGGTGGGAATAAAAGTAATGAAGAGATTGAGTTAGGATCCGAGTGCTATTTACTATTGAGCAAGGAGGTGTTCGGAGAGCTTGTGGAAAAGAGTCCTAGATTGGCTCGTTTATTATAGGATTTTGTGGATGTATTTCCGAAGGATTTACCACTATATTTACCCACTATTCTTGGCATTGAGTATCAAATAGACCTAATCCCAGGAGCACCAATCCCTAATAAACCATCTTATAGGGTAGATCTAGAAGAAACAAAGGAACTTCAAAGACACATCGAGGAGTTAACGGGGAGAGGGTACGTGAAGGAGAGTATGAGTCCTTATGTTGTACATACATTATTGGTGCCTAGGAAGGATGTAACTTGGAGAATGGTTATTGATAGTAGAGCAAGTGAACAATATAATTATCAAGTCCAAGTTTCCAATTCCTAAATTAGATGACATGCTAGATGAACTATGTGGCTCGAAATTGTTTTCCAAGGTGGACCTCCGAAGTGGATATCCTCAAATTAGGATGAGAGACGGGGATGAGAGGAAGACAACATTCAAGCCAAAGTATGGTCTCTATGAATGGCTTATGATGCCATTTGGACTGACGAATGCACCTGGTACTTTCATGAGGCTAATGAATGAGGTACTTAGGCTAGTCTTGAGTAAGTTTTTGGTGGTGTACTTGGATGATATCCTAGTCTACAATGTGGATGAGGAATCACATCTACAACACCTAAGAGAGTTATTTGAGGTTCTAATGAAGCAAACACTGTATAGGAAGATGGAGAAGTGCTCGTTCATGTAAAAGGAGATTAGCTTCCTTCGATACATAGTGACTAACAAAGGGATCAAGGTGGATCCTCCTAAAGTGGAAGCACTCATGTCTTGGCCAATTCGGCAATGAGATGAGATCAATTCATGGCTTAGCATCGTTTTATAGGAGGTTTATTAAAAACTTCGGTACTCTTTTGGCTCCTATAACTGAATGCACTAAAAATGCGGTTTTGAGTGGACGTCTCAAGCTCAAGAACCTTTAAAGAGGTGGAGAGAAAAATGAGTACTGCTCCCATATTAGCACTTCTAGATTTTTCTAAGCCTTTTGAAGTGGAATGTGACGCTAGTGGTAAGGGTATTGGGGATTTGATCCAAGAAGGGCGTCCAACAGCTTACTTTAGTGAAAAGTTTGGTGGTGGGAAATTGAACTACTCTACTTATGATTAGGAGTTCTAAGCTATGGTGAGAGCTCTAGACCATTGGGGCCATTATAGGCCATAAGTGTTCGTGTTGTATTCTGATCATGAGTCCAAGTATATTTATGGACAACACAAACTTAGCTCTAGACATGCAAAGTGGGTAAAATTTCTACAATCTTTTGACTTTGTATCTAAGTATAAGGCTGGTAACGCCAACATTGCAGCTGATGCCTTGTCTAGGAGGCACATCTTGTAATCTGTACTTGATTCTAGGATACTTGGGTTTGGCATCATGAGTCCATTATTTGAGGCCATAAGCGTTCGTGTTGCATTTTGATCATGAGTCCTTAAGTATATTCATGGACAAAACAAACTTAGCTCTAGACATGCAAAGTCGGTAGAATTTCTACAATCTTTTGACTTTGTATCTAAGGCTCTGTTCTTTTGACTGAACTGAATTTGTCTGAACTGAACTGAATTAAATTGAATTTGTCTGAACTGAACTGAAGTGAAATGAATGAAAACTATGAGAGGAAACTAACTAAACTGAACTGAATTTTCCTGACTGAACTAAATTTGTCTGAACTGAACTAAATTTGAATTTTCATTAATTCAGTCGAAAAGAACAGTAACGCCAATATTGCAGCTGATACCTTGTCTAGGAGGCACAACTTGTAATCTGTACTTGATTCTAGGATACTTGGGTTTGAAATCATGCAAGACTACTACAAGGAAGATCTAAAACTCAAGGAAACATATGAAGCATGCTTAAAGGGACCTCAAGGTCCATACATGGTGAACGAAGGGTATCTTTTCAAGGAAAACAAGTTGTGTTCCTAAATGCTCAATAGAAAGATTGCTTATCAAGGAGACTCATGGAGGGTTAGCTTGTCACTTTGGTGTTCAAAAGACACTAGAGTTGTTACAAGCATACTTTCATTGGCCACGAATGGTGGAAGATGTCCAAGCTAGCTTAAACAGATGTCAAAGGGCTAATACCTTCCATAAGGGGCTCTATATTCGTCTTCCAATTCCCAAAAAACATTGATAATAGCATAGACTTTATAGCACCTTTGCCTCGCACTCAAAGAGGAAAGGATGCTATAATGGTGGTGGTTGATCGTTTCTCCAAGATGGCTCATTTTGTGCCATGTTATAAGGTGGATGATGCCATAATTGTGGCTAATTTGTTCTTCAAGAAGATCGTGAGACTACAAGATCAAGCCCATTGAAGGTCTACTCAAGGACATCGATGCATACAAAGGAGGGTTTATTGAAGCTCATGGACCGAGTTTAGAAGAAAAGAAAGCCTCTATGTTGATTTCTTGGAGTTCATGAGTGGTGTAATACTCCTAGTTCTATTAGGAGATTAGTGATCCTATTCCTAATTAGGATTAGCCAATGTATAATTCTAGTTCTAATTAGGAGAAGAACCCCTACTTCTATTAGGAGTTGGTTGGTTGATTGGATTAGCAGTCATAGTTGAGTTAGGAGTCTTTTTGCTTCCAAGGTTTTACTTTCCTACTTCGGAAAGGTTTAACTTGGCTTAAACACAGAAGTAGGAGTTAGTTAGGGGCGTGTGAAGTCTTTTACTTGCCGTCGAAGTCTAGTTAATTTCTATCTCTTAAAGATAGGAATTAGTTACTTAGAGTAAATCTTTATTTTCTTGTTTTAGTAGCTTTAGGATTAGTTTACTATAAATATGTCTTTTGTTCCAAGTTAATAATATTGAGAGATTTTTAGTTAAACACTTGTTTAAGAGAGTATTGCATTGCTTGAGTGATTACCCGCAATTCTTGTGAGTCAATCCAAGTAAATTCGAAGAGTTTGTGAGTATTGTGACTGATTCCAAAACTAACAAATTGAACCCTTAGTTTGGAGTCCAGCAAACCCTTTCTTCAACCCTAACTAAACCAATCTAGAGAGTGAGTGTTCCTTCTCTAATTCAACCGGTTTTGTAAAGTGTGAGTTTTTCCATACGTTTACATATCAAGCTTTTAATTTCTTAGAGGAATACTTCTTCAGGAGAGATATTCCCTAGACAGGCGTCACTTCCCCCAATCCGTCAAAATAGGAGAAAACTAGAATCAAAATAACTCATAGATCTCAAGATTATCTGCCAAATGCTAATTAGGACACAGCTCTATCATGAAACTGGAGTATAGGAGAGACTCGAAAGTGAGAGCTAGTCAACTCCAACAACAATAACAACACTAACAACAACAACAAAGGGGGTGTTTGCTAGTGGCTTGTGCATTGTTTTTTGATTAGCTTTTGGCTTTTTCATATGGTCAAACAACCTTAAAGGTGTTGAGTAAATAGCATTTCGGGTATATGAAGAGCCAGCTTTTTTGGAGCTAAAATCCAAAAGGTGGTTTTAGTAGCTTTTTCTATTGACCTTTGCGTTCATTTTGCACTAAAAGCCCAACACTAACAATTGATACCAAACACTAACAACTGATTTTACCAAACGCTTCAATAAACGGCCAACAGCCTTCTTGCCAATCACCCCCAAAATCTTGGTCCGCAAATGATTATGGGTCGGTTAACATTGACCTTCATAAGAAACCGTCTAATGTATAAAAAAGCTCAAGGCGCATCGAGGTGATAGGGATCCTAGTGCGTCGAGGCACCCTCATTGACACGAGACGCAACTAAAGATAATTCAATATATTTGATGTACCTTTCAAAAAAAAATTGATGTAAAAAAATTGGTGCGCCTTGGGTGCGCCTTAGCGCGCTTTGTTGTCCGCTAAGGTGCACTTTTTTGCGCGCCCAGGTATGCTCTCTTGCTCCTCGACGTGCTATTGTGCGCCTCTCTGAAATCACCTTGCCTAGCAAAAAAAAAAGCACTTGACCCCAATCGCCTTGCGCCTAAGGCACGCTTTTTTATACACGGGAAGTTTCGTGAAAAATGAAACAAGAGAACTTAAAAAATAAGTTCTAAAGGTTAAAAAGGAACGGGCGAGAAAGCATGAGGGAACAAAGACGTGAGAAAACATAAGAAACAAGAAAACGAGGGCACTCCCAAAATATGAGGATATAAAGTTAAATTTGAGAAAGTACAAATATAAAGATTGTTGGAAACCTTTAAAAAAACTGCTCAAGGAGGGTAAGTTTGCAAAACACAAGGTAAAAGGAATCAGAAGTAAAAGAAAATATATAGTCGAGTCATGTCATCTCCATACATTGTCTCCCTCCACTTTACCTTATCCAACGTCGTATTTTCCATAAGCCCATATAGACCCATATCACTCTCAGTCATCCAAGTTTCCTTAGGTCTTCCCTACCCCTCGTAATCCCATAACTTTCCGGGTCTTAACCCTCCTAAATGGTGCATCACTTGGTCTCCATCTTACATGGCCAGACCACCTTAGGCAATCCACCTCATCTTGTTCTCAATAGGTGTAACCCTTACTTTCTTCCTAATTATCTCACTCCAAAAACAATCCTTTCTTGTATGAACACACATCCAATGTAACATACGCATCTCTGCCACATTTACCATATGAACTTCGAAGATCTATTTCATTCCCTGCTTACCACTATGAATTCACTTTATCCATAAGTTTATTATAATAAGTACAAAATGCTCTATGAGAATAATGCAGCAGCTTCTGCTGACCAAACATTCTACCCCCAACAAAAGATGATTAATATTGTTTTCTCATCAAAAAAAGCAATATCAGATTATCAATACACGCAAGATTTCTTATACACATCAGCAAGTCACCAACAGTTATCATACAATGATTAAATAGATAGAGAAAAATGAGAGAGCAATAAACAAGAAAACGCAGTTGCCATTTCACAATCCACGAACCACGCATAAATTTTACCTGCCGAGCAGCAGCTTTTGAGACCCAGGAAGGTAGTAAGCAGGGAGTGTTATTCAATGCATCATATGATGTCTCTTTTGCTTTACCACAGTCAACAACAAATACCACGTCATTAATGGTGATACTGGTCTCTGCCATGTTTGTAGCAAGCACTATCTTCCTCACTCCTTCTGGAGGCCTATCAAATATCAGCCTCTGCATGCAGATAAATTGACTGACTCATTAGTGTGACCACAATATATAAGCAATGTTCAAAGTTCAAAGTCCAAACTGAATATAAGACAGATGATCAAAGTTAGCTCTGATGACCGGACTAAATGTCTCCACATCAAAGTCCAAGACGGAATGGAAAATAAAAATTTCACACTACAGAATTAATTCAAGCTTATAGCTCAATCTTTTGCATTAGACATTGAGCAGAAGGTGATGCAGATTACAAGGTCACTATTTGTAAGTCTAAGAAATATGGAGTTGCCTGTTAACTTGTCAATATTCAAGCTTATAGCTCAATCTTTTGCATTAGACATTGAGCAGAAGGTGATGCAGATTACAAGGTCACTATTTGTAAGTCTAAGAAATATGGAGTTGCCTGTTAACTTGTCAATATTCTATTTTTTATACTTCCTGCATAACAGAAAGAATGCAACAATTAGGTATCATTTGTGAGGTATAAAATATTCAATGTTGCATTCTTTATGTTACGGAGAAAGTAATTCACTTATTTGTTCATTTTATTTCTTCTAACTACTTCCGCCGTCTTTTCTAGTTCTACCATTTTTATTTTGCACGTTTGCCAAAGCAAAACATTATGCATTAATATATTGAATTATACATAAGTAAAAATTCATAAAAAGTGGATATGTTGAAAATATAAATCGAAACGAATCTAACAAGATCCCACATGACTACCTTTTTTCTTACGTATAAATAACACAAGATGGTCAAAGTGAAATATGGGAATAGTGTCAAACTCAAAAGTCAAAATGGTAGAACAAAAAAAAACAGAGGAGGTATATTATAATATTATTCTGCATCTATATAAGAAAATATATTTGCAAGCATCTTTGGTCTATGATGCTTGGACACATCAGTTCACCCAGCCAATTATACACGACATGACATGATCGACATGTAGACATGGAATATGTCACAGACCTTAGGTGTTCATTAGGCTGGTTTGGACCCAATTCAGCTGCTAATACCAACTGAAATAATGAAGCCATTCTACTTTTTATCCCTTTACGTGATTATTAAAGCAAACTATTTCATATTCCTGTGGATTTAAGTAGAGCTGGCATTAGTCAGCCCAACCCAGTCTCGACACAAATTTAGCAGGTTGGGTTGAGATTTAAGCGAGATATATATATATATATATATATATCAGGAGGGCTTGGGTACAAGGAGTGTACCAGTAAGCCAACAATTCTATACCTGCTTTATTACTTTTATTAAATAAAAATGTGAGCACTGAGTTTACAAAAGTGAGATGCAGGCTTAAACATGAGGTTTGTAATGTTAAAAACTTAAAACTGAGAAATATTCGTCTATCAAAAATGAAGTGTGAGTAGGGATGAGCATGGACCCAGGCACTGACCCAGACCAGGTTAGACCCAACCCATTTTTAAGGGTTTGGGTCTAGCATTTTGAGACCCAATGGGTTTGGGTCGGGTGTTAAAAATCGGGTCTGGTCCAGGTTTAATAGATACAGACCCAGACCAGCCCTACAGACCCATTTTCTTTTATCACGCAACCATTGAATCAAGTGACTCAAGTTATCGACCCCTAAACTTCTCATTTTATCCATCGCCGACCCAAACTCAAGCCAACTTGTTGTCAATATCTTAATTTGGAATGTTTTGTAGAGAAATTAGACTATTATTTTGGTATTTATCATTTTAATAACTAAAAAAAGGACATAAATTAAAACGCGAGTTAAAAAAAATGAAACTTTTATTAAGTTTGAGACCCATTTTGGACCCAGGACCCGCCAAACCCAATGGATCTGGGTAAAGCACCAAATTTTTTAGACCCTGTGGGTCTGGGTCCAAATGAAAATTTACGGGTCTAGGTCTGGGTCAGGGTCTGGTTAGACCTGCCCCAGCAGACCCATGGCCATCCCTAGCTGTGTGAGATGTTAAAAATGAAATAAAATATCCTCAGTACTTATCAGTGAAATCAGAGCTGTAAATATCTTAAAGCCTAAAAAATTGACATTTAGAAGTTTAGAAATGAAAAAAGTAATCTAAAAAGAAAAGATGTAACCTAGAATTATAGGTTATAAACAAAAATAAAATTGACAAAAATAGAGAAAATTATTTCTTAAAATGAAATGTAGGATATATTAAAAATGAAATTAGAGAACCTAAAAATGAAACCAAATAAAAAAAAAACGATAAAATTTAACTAGAAATTTGAATTACAAAAAGAAAAAAGAAAAAAAAAATTCAATTAGTCCTTGAGAATGGACTGAGTCAGGCCAGAAAATGTGGTTGTCTACGTTGTTCTCTTTGAAATTGTTGTCACCTAAATGGCTCACCTGCGAGTCAAGGGACGAGAGAGGTTCAAACGCGAATGAGTTGAAGAAGAAGTCGAAGTTGTTTTTGCTGCAAGACCGGTTATAAATCTCGTCGCGAGGAAGTCATAACTGGTAAGGGGATGCGTCAGAGGGAAGCACGGGTGTTTTTTTTTGTTGGAAGTCCAGTGATGAATCTCGTCGACAAGGAAGTAATCATCGGTGAGGGGAGAGAGCGGAGATTCATACATCGATGTACGACTACACCTGTATACCGGGTGTATACAAGGTTTTGAATAACATATATGTCTGAGTGGGGGGAGATAAAACTTAGATTCTTGTGCCACCCCCTCTTTAGCAACCGCTTGGAAAAAAAATTGAATAATGACAAGGTTTTGTATAATATATGTATATATAAACTTACAAAAGACACGAAAAACTTGAATAATGACAATTATAAATACTAACATTGGTGTTTTAGCAATAACAACCACAAAAATGACATAAAACATTATAAGAATATAGATATGACATAAAACACAAAACAGTCCTAAAAATGACACTAGAAACTAGAAAAATGACACACAAATCTAAAAAATGAAAATTGATATTATGCACAATGACATTTGAATATAATAACACTAAAACCTGAAAACAACACTTATCAAATGATCTAGAACACTTAAAAATGACACTTATCAAAAGTTGCTTGCATTATAGAAACACACATTATGGGTGCAATCTCTTCACCTTACAAAAATAACATATAGGAGAAGTAAGTTTAGATAAGTTTAATTCAGACAAGTTAAGCAAAAATAACGTGAAGAGAATGCAACCTAAGGATGGCTATAATTCTAACCTAAGCAACTTTTGATCGCATCCGGTGATAGTCAGAGCCAACAATCCAACATGATATTTCGCGTAAATTCTAACTTAGTCTGCTACTTCCCATAATGTCCAGCATAATTATCATGGTGACGGTTATTATTGTTCTTTCCTTAAGCAGACACCTTTTTCTGGTTGTGCGCCATTCCGGGTTTTCAAATAAATTTGTTTCTGATTAAAATTTATTTGAACATGGAAAGAATGCCTACACCATTATGGGGAGTATTTAGCGGATTTGCTTACAGCCTCAAACTTCAGATAACAACCCAAGGAAACCAAGAAATAGCTAAATTGTAGTACTATGCCACATCATACATCTGTATCAAACTCATGCAATGAATGCTAAGATGGGCATAATATATGATACGCAACAATACATGTTTCAACGAGATTCTAGAGTACCTAAGAGGGGGCATAAAGAGAGGGAGCGAAAATCAAATAAATCACCTGTTCAGCACTAGCCATGGAACCGTGGCAAGCAAGCAGCAAAACTCTGCTCGGATCTCCAAGTATAGGATGAGCTTGCAGCTGGTCCTTCAAAGTATTAATATCCTCCCAACCAGTCATAAAAACTAAAATTGCACCACGTCTTTCATTCTTACATATATGGCCTAACACATGTTCAATGAGATTAAAACCAATTGAATCTGGGTTCCAGCACGACAATGAATCTCTAGTCCGATGACTAAACCCATTGAAATCAGAGTCTACTAGTGCCTCCTGCAGCATATTCAGTATAGATTCAACTTCAGCAGAAAGAAATTGGTAAAAGAGTATTGTGTAGACAAGGGCAAAACATTCCATACCTCTACTGACGAAGCAATTTGTGTCTTTCTCTTCCTAAGAGTTTGTTTCTGCATTTTCCATGTCTTTTCTTGACCATAATCATCAATCTGATTATAGGGGGTCAGCCTATACCCAGTTGTTTCCAAGATATTCTCCAGAAAGTGAGCCCGTACAGGATATGTGAAACCCTGAAAATCATCTACCCATTAGAGTTCATGTACCTCATTCCTCCACTCTTTCATCTTTTCATTGGTTTTATTGTGCCAGAGGTTTAACACAGATCAAACATGCTTCCTTAGAAGATTTTCATATAACTTATATCGGTGTCCCAATAATTCTTCAGTCAGGAAGACTGGTATGCTGAATCAAACATTAAAAATTACCAGATTAAAACCTTTATAAGAGCGCTTAATTTTAATCCCTTCAAAATTTAAATCTCGTTTCTATGCTTTTATGCACATGGTTTAATTTCAGGCTACTCCTTCAATACCTACCAAAAAAAGAGATGCAATGTTACTTCATTTTTTCTAATTACCTTTCCTTGATGCTGATTATTGTGTTCGACTTCTATGATCTTATGCACATGAATTTGTACTTTGTCGTGGAGCCTTAGTGTAGTATGTTTTTCTATACATCACCTCTTCATTGGCTGTATGATTACTGGGTAACTTAATGCGGTCCACAAAAAAAATTTGAAGAATTTGATAGGAAGGTGCAGACCAGTAGTTGCATTAGAACGTGAAACACTTCTTGCAGATAACAGTTCCCCTCCTTCCTCACCAATCTTGAACAAAAGTTGTTTTAACAAAGAAAATAATTCATTTCCTGTAATCTTCGAATTTTTGGGGAGGAAAAACAAAGGTACAGTAATTTTTCTGACTTAACTCGGTATTTGATGTGATCTATTATGAAGTTCATAATCTAATCCAAATACGTAAAACAAGTGTTAATGCCCAACAAGATGAGGAAAAAGATATAAATGCTCACAGAAAAAATAGGACCTTAATGAAGGATTATGGCAGGGAGGAAATATATGACAGGATTGATAACTGAATCATACCACTTACTTACATCAAGGTGCGCAACAGGCAACTGAATGTGGATGAAAAAGGGAGACCTCAACCTATAGTAGTAGACTTAAATGAATACCACAATAACAATGTCCGAGCCTTAATTCCACTAAAATGAGGTCAGCTGCATTATTCAATATTTTATCTCCATTGGTGGTTTACATGAATCCCCTGCCTCCGTTATTCTCTATCCAATATTCCAGTGCTAAAGTTCCAGCAATTTTTCAAACCGTTCACTCTCCATTAAAGACTTAAAGTCATCTTCCGCCTCCCTCGACTTATTCTAAAATCTCCTGTATACCATCCTTCCACTAACCCAACCAGTCCATCTCTAGACAACACCTCATATCCCCAAACCACTATAACTGATCTCTTATCTTATCTTCAATATCTGCAACTCCAACCCTGATTCAACTTAAATATCAAATATACTATGTCATATTCAAAGACTCTCAAGCAAAAAATGTCACAAATTACTATGAATATAACTTCTTAAATGCCGTAAACTTACAGGAATATGTAGCATAGGAGCTCCACCAAAGAAAGAGGAAAAGAGCTCAGCATTCAGGGTTGCGCTCATCAATATCAACCTCAAATCTGGACGACGACGCAGGAGATCTTTCAAGACAATCAGGAGAAAATCTGGCATATATTCAACATCCAGTAAACCCCTGTCCAACAACAGACAAATTGAAAGTAAAAGCGCAAACATTACCTTCGTTCATGCCACGTTCATGAATTTCATCAACAACAACATGACTCACACCCCTCAAATCTCTGTCAACAAGCAGCCTCCTCAACAGTACACCAGTTGTGCAGAAAAGGAGGCGTGTATCCCTCCCTTTCATCCCCTCCAATCTTATTTTGTACCCAACCTGTCAGCAAAATGAAAATATAATAACCTGCTAAAACTTTTAGCTACATTCTCATTAATTTCTTAAGGAATCAAGGTCAGAGCACCAAGTGGATCATAGTAAAAACTCACTGATTGTCCAAGTTGCTCCCCTCGTTCTGCAGCAACCCGCTCTGAAACAGACATAGCTGATATTCTTCTCGGCTGTGTGCAGATAATGCTGCAACTAGCTCCACGGGCAGCTTCAATTTCAGACTCTAAAATGTATTGAGGAAGTTGAGTTGTCTTACCACACCCAGTTTCACCAGATACAACTACTACCTGCAGATTTAATGCAAAGACTGGTTCACTATCAAAGATAAATCCAGATCAAATTAGGAGCATGGAATTATAGGAGCAGAAGCAGAAATGGAAACCCATATGCAATTCTGCATCAGCAATAGAAGATGTGAGTTAGCAATATACTACCTTCGTTTTTTAATGATTGTACCATTTTCCATTTTGGGATGTTTTGAATTAATTGTAGCACATCCTTTTTGGGAAATATTTTCTCCTCACATGTGCTTTGTTTAATATTTACACAACCACTCTAAATATGTGTGTCATTTCCTTTTGGTACAGCTAAAAGAAAACAGAGGAAATATTAACTAAGAATTGATGGAGCCACTGGTTTCCCATTGACTTCTTTCTGTTTAGAAGTATTAATCGTCTTCCTTTACCAAACTCCCCCACCTCTAACAAAAGGGAGGACAATGATTTTAATACAGATTAATGCTCGCTAATCCAGAAACTAACATACAAGTTAGAATAGACTTGTGAGATTGAGAGTTTCTTTTCTGTAAAGAACATAATTGAGATGAACAGCCCTAGAAAATAAAAAGGTGCAAGTGATAAAACATGCACAATTACTTTGACTGAAGAATATGTGAATTGTGGAAGTACATTCCTCCAGTTTTATATTTAGAAGGCCATGTCCCTGCTAAGCCTGAACTCTAATTAATTTTTCATGATTTTGTAAGCATGAACTGATACCTGTTAAAAAATGCTGATAGCACAAGTGGCACAAACAAAACAAGTGATTTACGCAAGAGTTTTCAGAACCTTGTCCATTTAAAAAGCGCAATTTATAACATTGGATTATGATGGTCTACTATTTATTTAGAATCAAAAAAGGGGGTCAATTGTTTCCTCTTTAATGTGAGGTATTATGTCAATCAGTCACCTTATGGATCAAGCATCCTACACAAACACCCTCTTTGCAATCACAAGTGCCTCCTAGCAATTGTCCAGGTAAGCTTGCATATATGTAGCTCCCCCATACAACACCCAACTTATGAGCCTCATTAAGGACACTTGGGTAAATATGTGTTGGAAAGAAGTTTTGAAGCATATATTTCATATAATAACAATTCACAGATGACGTTAATTACTTGTCACTATCTTGAAGTTTAGATGCAGGAACCAAAAGAGTAACACCCAACCCCTATTGAAGCTTATCAACAAAAGATGATTTAAAACCAGAATTCATTTATTTTTAACAAAGCAATTACAACATTGGATAATGAGGAATCCTATTAATTTAGAAACAAAAAGAAGGCGTCATTTGCTTCTTCTTTAGCGTGAGCTAGTAGGTCAATTTATCGCCTTTTGAATCAAGCGCCCTACACAAGCAGCCCCTTTACAATCGTAGAAGTATGGCTGTAAAAGCCTGCTTGCAACTGTACAGGTAAATTTGCAAATATGTAGCTCCTCTACAGCACCCCATTTATGAGCCTTATGGATAAATATATGTTGGTACAAAGATTTGAAGCATGTATTTCAAATGATAATGATGCACAATGCCATTAATACCTTGTCACTATCTTGAAGTTTAGATCAAGGAACCAAAAAGAGCAACACCTATTGAAGCTTATCAGCAAAAGATGATTTAAAACCTGATTTTCTGAGACAGCCTTCAATAAAGCGTCTCTTTCTTTGTATGCTGGTAGACTTCTTCGAAATTCCAACATCTTCTGACCCTCCGGTGAATCCTAAACAAAAAAAAATGTCATCATCAATCCTTAATCAAAACCATCGGATAAGTAGCATAATTCAAATCTCAAATACACAAGACCTCAATGCTTAGGACTTTTCAAAGAGGAGGGAAGAATATCAAAGAGATAATTTGAGGCTTATTTCTTCCTATTTCAGAGGTGGTTCAGATGATACTCGTGAGTGGTGAGTTGAGACCAACAAAGTAAGCCTTATATACAAGGTAGGTATTCCAATTTCCAACACAAGTGAGAAATTCACAACACAATAAATTAGAACATGGCAAAACTTATAATCCAATCAAAAGACACTTGCAAGCTAGAAGCCTATAACACCAACTCCTTCAATTGACTTCCAGCAGCTCGATTGTTCCCTTAGCTACAATTCTCATCCATACATCTTTACACCATGTAACATTAGAATAAAACGTGATAGACAGCTCCTCGTAAAAGAATCCATACATTGCACAAGATTACATACGGTCTGTCGCGAAACTTAAAAAGTGAAGGTTCACTGAGTGAGCTATTTGAGCTCCTCTAGGCTAAAACTGGAGAAGTAATCCATCCCGTGACCGTCATATTTTCAAACGATATTTAGAATTCTCTTCAATTTAACTTCAAAAAGAAACAAAGAAAAATAAAGCTATCATAAATGATACACATAAACTAGTAATATACAAGTCAAACGGATGATCATAAACGATGAGCAAACTACTATTAAGGTGCACTTGAGCAGAGCTCCTTGATGTATAAATTAGACTTTGGCTCTATCGCTTCTTAAGACATCAACCATGGAATAAAAGCTCGGACGTTCAGTTACATAACGCCCATTATGTAACCTATTTTGAACTTCCCACTCCTCAAAATGTTGTTACGTAACAGCGCGAAGAAAAACACAACCTTCTCACCGCCATATTTGTTACTTTATGCTAACTCGCCGCATTATTCCCCATTACTTCTCTTACTTGTCAGTAGGGATGGCAATCCAGTCCGGATCCGACCCTGGTCCGATCCGCTCCGAGGCAAAAAATCCGAGTCGACTTTGAGAAAAAGAAAATCCGCATCCGACTCCATTTAAAAAGTCCGACTCGGAGTCGGAGTAGGGTCGGAGTCGAATCTCATGAAAAATCCGACTCATCCGATCCGACTCCAAAGGATGTCCGACTTCGACTATGACATCCGACTCCGAGTCCGACTCCGACTTTGAGGCAATTAGTCATATTTTTTTTATATTAATGTATTCCGTATGTATACTCTAACTTTGATTTTAACTTTCAAGGCAATTGGTCTTATTTTAATATTATTTTATGTATGCTATCTAAAATGTATGTGGCAAAAGATATATATAGCCATTAGCCAGACACAATACACATATCATGTCATTTATAATAATTAATTTTAGTTAATTATATACTTTGGAAGATTTTTAACTATCATTTGAAATATATACAAGTTTTTTTTATAATATAAAATCGTGCAAAAAAAAAAGTCGGAGTCAGATGTTCAGATTTTAAGTCGGATCGGATTCGGATCATCGGAGTCGGATGTCGGAGTCGGGTCGGATGTTCAGATTTTAAATCGGATCGGGTTCGAATGTCGGAGTCGGATTTAAAATCCGACTTCTTGTAGGGTCGGAGTCGGATTATGCATAATCCGGTCCAAGTCTGCCGTTGTCATTCCTACTTGTCATAGTTGGCCAAAAAGAGAAAGGGAAAACATATATTGCAACTAGAAAAAAAAGAATGTGCGACATGGGCTTTCAAGTTAGGTAATGTATATGAGTTAGCTTTACACACCAAAGAAGAAAGAAGAACGTGACGTGGCTTTCAAGTTGGGTAATGTATATGAGTTGGCTTTATTTATATGATAAGTAACTATTTATCCACCGTATATATAACCTAGGCATATGATAGGTTTTCAAGTTAGGTAATGTATATGAGTTAGCTTTACACACCAAAGAAGGGAGAAGAACGTGAAGTGGCTTTCAAGTTGGGTAATGTATATGAGTTGGCTTTATTTATATGATAAGTAACTATTTATCCACAGTATATATAACCTAGGCATATGATAGGTTTGGTCATACCAAGTTTAAGGAATACTCGTTAAACTTTAAATGCAAAGTTAAGGAAAAAAAATTGTGAGTTGAAAAAAAAAAAAATCACGCCGTGTTAACTACATTCCTTTCCATAAATCTGTTGCACGCCGTTCTGAGTCACCGCAAGTGGCACCGCAAACCCAACCACGTTTAAAATTTTCTTCCTTGACATCATCATTACTCCAATGCCTCTATATAGACTCTCACTAAGAACAATTTAAGAGAGGGGTTGGACGTATGGGACAACACCCATGTGGCCAATTCTTAAGGTCTTCGATTGATTGTATAAATGAATTCTAGATAAGAGTGAAAATTTGACATTTTTTTCGCCTTGGCTCCTGCGAAGGAAAGTTATGACCTAGCATGCCATACTAGTGAGTGAGTAGTGACACCATGTTTTGAAAAATGCATGAATCAATTGGATTCTCCCCCGTATAAGAAGGGTTTTCATCATTGGTGATCAGGATTTGACTAGTTCAACACCATGGATTTTAATAAGCCGGAATTTCAGCGACCGTGACAGAGCAATTTCTCCCGTTTTCCTTTATTTCCTGTATCAAGACTCTAGTTTTTAGATTTTTCTCAATAATTCCCACTACCGTTGCACCCTACTATGAAAATAGCAGTATTATAAACTACAGAATATACATATTTTATTGATTATTACAAATTTAAAATATACTATTATACTATCATAATAATGAGGTATACTCAAAAATCTAAAAATAAAAATAAATAAAAAACATAAGGACTCGATAACATATTTGTGGGCAAAACAGCAATGCAATTCCTCTGTTCCCGGAAAATTGCAATGGATTTCGCCACCTTAACCATAACCATGTTTTCCAACCATGAAAGACACTCACTGGCTCACACTTAGTGCCTTTAACATTGAACATTTATGCGAATCACAATCACCAAGGACAGAATCGCCATTAATAGTCTCATCACTAAACATTCATCGTTGTTCACAAAAGAAAAGGATAAAGCGCCTTGAAAATGGTTTGAGTTTAGTGCTATATCCTTCTAAAAATTGCAATAATAATGTGTCAAATGCCATTCACGACCACATTCTTCATTTTATGAAGTCAGGCACTAACCTTCCCATCTAAACTCTGATTGCCACAATTAATGCTCCTAGAATTTTGCAAAGTGAGAAATGAATAGGGATTTCAGCAATTGGATCAAATTCAATAGAATAATAATATTAATGGCTAAGGAAACTGATGCTGCAATTGCCAACACTCAATCCAACTTCTTTTTCCTTTTGGCTCTCCTCTCCACCCCACTGTTTTCCATGTCCCCAACCCCATGATTTACAATTTTGCCAAACCAACAGAACAGGTTGTCTAGATGAATTTTCCCCGAATTGACAGCTATATCAAGTTCCAGGTCTTACAAATGATACAAAAGTGAAGCACAACAAGCAAAGAAACTACCAAAAGTTTGTCAAAGACTGAAATAAAACCTGCCACTCTTGCTGCTGATCCCGGATTTGCAAACTTTTCCGCCGAAGGGATCTCTCCCTGGCGGCATTGATCTCTGCCGTAGCCTCAGGCTGATCGTATGATACTTCCTGCTTATTTAAATAGGAATTGGTCCCCAAAATAGAGTAATTTGGAATAGCCCCTTCATTCATGGATTTTTTAGAAAGGTGCCTCTTGAGAAGAATATCTATATCCTTTTGCAGAGCCAATCCAAGTACAACCTGAAGTGGCAACAAGATTTATCAAATGAAGCTCTTTTTGTAATCATACAGAACACAAAGCTATACAAGTACCACTACCTAGTAAAAAACAAGAAATAGAGAATACAAGATTGCTGCATTACCTCCCGTTGTGGCCGCTTATCATCTAGATCATGGCGATAATTTGGCAATGGAACTTTACTAAAGACAACCACTTTGGAAAATTGACGGCTGCAAGATCAAGATTTTGTGATTAGAAGTCAAAAGCCAATAAAAGCTACTGAGGAATTGAGGATACTAAATCTCGAATGCTGTCTGTGTAGCCATAACGATTCCAGGCTCATTTTACAAGCGAAACAGATGGTTCACTGCTGTTGCAGCCTAAAATTGTGGCCATATTAATCTCATAAATCTTTACTATGTGGTTTAGATATAGCCGAGATTTAATACACTTGTGAGTATACAATGCAGCATGAGTATAACAAATAATGATACCTATGCAAACCCATTCTCGTTGCCAAAGCAGAAAGTTGATCAAAGCCGCGCCTGTCCTTTCTCTCCCTTGACACCACTTCTTGTTCATCTTTGTTTCGACAAAGCATTGTGAATTTCCATCTCCATTCCTCAATATTGTCAAGTGTTGAAGAATTCTGAGAAGTAATCCATGTTTTACATCAAAGATTCTTGAGTTTACCAATAATAAACATAAACGTTAAGTATTTATGAAACCTGAAAATCCTAAGACCCTAAGAAGGATCTTTTAGAAAAACATCAATTACACGGTTACAACAGTTTATCATTTTCTATCCCTCTTCAAATATATCTAACAGGAGGTATTCCTAAGAGACTAGTAAAAAAAAAAAGAAGATGAAGAAAAATTACACACAGCTCGTTTGTTGAATTTATAAAAGAATAGTGCCATTACTGCAATCCTCATTCCTCTTTTGGAATATCAATTCAAACACCTCTACAGCCATCTTCTAGAATAAAGGAAGGTATCATATGGTTTCTACCTATTTTGCACGGAAACACAAACTACAAAAATAGAAAAACAGAGAAATTCTCAAGTGATTGGGAAATATGGAATTATTTGATAAGCTTAAGCTGGAATTTTGAATAAACAGAACATTTCTTCAGTATTTGTTTCAAAATAATTCCTTCCACTTTTTCCACCGGCTACTACTCTGTGTCCCAACATTAAATTAACTCTTCTTTAGTATGTCCCCACCCCCCTAAATTTTCTCTAAAATAGGCCCTAGACTTGTCCTTCCACTTTTCAAAATTCAAACTCTACTTTTTCACTCTCCTTATATCTTCGTGCAAATAGTAGATGTTAGCTTGATTATGGGAGAGAGTCCGGCAAAGGAATCATATTTACAATAAAAGAAGAGATAAATAATTACAAAATTGCTCAAATTATAAGAAAAATGATGGCAAAGTTAGTCTGTCACTAAATCTTATCCCTTTTCCATTGGTAATAGTAAGTGACATGTGTACCTTCAGTCTTCACCATACCAAAAAAAAACTCATAGTTTGATGAGATACGATCCTTCTTAAGGTGCTGTATTATTTACTCTGCTTCTTTTTCTTGTCCTTGTAGCTTCGAATATATGTATATTTAGAAACCTAAAACTTCTCCATTATTGTCTAATAACATGGATGCTTCCATACTCGAAAGTGACACGAAAATCGACCCCAAAAATCAGGTTTTGAGCACGAGATTTTGACCCAAACCCCCAAATGACCGAACCCGAATAACCCACAAAAAGAATGGGTCAGATGCAATCCGACCAAAAATCAACCAGATCAAACGTTTTTTCTGGGTTAACAATAGCACTTTGAAGCATTTTGACAATTAACTTGTGAAAACAAAAAGTTCTATTGTGCTTTTGTACCTTAACGTTTGACTTTGACATATTTATAGTGTCTAACTACAACGAATTATTATCTTGGTCTTTAAATTGCTTAACACATTGAAATCCAATTCAACCAATCAGTCATTTCATAATTATATGTTGTTTTAGTTAATTTCACTTAAGCATGTGAACTGTGACATACTAAACTATTTATTTTTATATAAAATCTAAAGAATGGATATTATACACTCATCCCCAAGATGGAAGTGAAATGACACCTTGATGCGTTGGGTCGACCCGAAATTACACATTTTGGGTCATAATCAAGGCATTGCCGACTCCATATCAAAATTGACTCGATTATATTTACTCAAAGCCGAAACTTCCCCAACCCAAAACCAATATGATTGACCATTTGCCAAGCCTAATGGCTTTTGTGGAAAATCATCCCACCAAAAACCCAAATTGGCTCTCTCAAATTTTGGTATATTTCCTTGATCTATGTTCTACCACTCTCCCAATATGTCATGGTATGATCGTCGAGAGAAATTGTTAAGACTTTTTGATTGCACTGTGCAAAAAAGGGGCTTACAGCTCCATCACAGTGCTTTATTCCCTGATAATTTTAGGAGGCTTATGCATCTCCTTATTTCTATAAATACTAACCATAGTGATTTTCCTTCCATCTTGCGGTATGTTGTTTGTCCTACATATATTGTTGAATAAGTCTTTTAAAAAATCAAATAACACCTTCGCAGCCATCACCAAAACCCAATAGGTGTATCGTGTATCATCCCAACCAGCTGCTTTCCTAGTTTCATTCTATTTAATGCCTTCTCGACCTCAACTTTCCTGATTGTTTTGTTATCTAAAAAGTCAAGCTACCACTGCCACTTGATAGTTAATAGCTTTTGTTTAGAGTAGCGTTAATGTTGGCACACAAGTAGATCCTTTAGCTTTTTCCTCAAATTACTTTGTTTTTCATTTCTTGTCTATTATAAATCGGTTAGTAACCTCCTTCAGTCATTGAGAAAATTATATGAATCTCACCAAATTCAAGCAAAGGATCTCATCAAACGAAATCAAAAGAAGAATTCTTGCTCTCCTAAATTTAAAATTTCCCTTCTAAGGGGCTTCAAGGCTTTAGAAGAAAGATTGCGAAAAGGATCGAATTAAGGTTTTACTATTTTTGGGGTAATAACTTGAATACGGACCGTTGGAGATAAATCATATTTTTATGTGCTAATTGTTGTCTTAGTTTTAAAAAGCGTGCCTTGGGCGCGCCTAGGCGCAAGGCGACCCTAGGCGACGGGAAAAACGCCTCAGACCAGCCAGGCGAGGCGAACAACGTCGGGCGCGTAGAAGCGCGCGCTTTGTGCGCCTTTTGAAGAAGCGTGAAGCGGCAGAGGCGCTCGCTTTGGGGATGAGGCGCGCGTGTGGCTCACCTCTTCTTTCTTTTTTTTGTTAATTGCTTCCACGTGCTTTGAACAGTCATACACGCTCGACCTACCCTTTAGAAACCCAACCCAGAATTCATTCAAGGAAAATTCGAAACCCTAGAACTTACATCTGACTTTGAGCGAGGTTCGCCGGCTGTGGGTGGTGGTTCGCCGGCAGTTTCTGGTGGGTGTCGCCACTCGTCAGCTTCCCTGTGCTAAAATCTGGTACGTTTTCACTTTTTCTTTTTTTTTTTCCTTTCGATTTTCTCCTCTTCTGTTTTTCTTTCGGTGTCGCCACTCACCGGTGGGTCGCGGTTCCTCGCCGGTGGGTCGCGGGTCCTCACCGGTAAGTCTGCTCTTCTCTTCTTCGTCTTCTGTCTTTCTTTCTTCTCTCTTCGTCTTCTGTCTTTCTTCCTTCTTTATTTCTTCTTTCGGTTCTTTATTTCTCCTTTAATTACGCATAGTTCATCTTTTTTTAATTCTTTTTTTTTCCCTTCCTTCTTCTCTTTTTTTCTTCTTCACGTGTCTTTATTTTTTGTCCTTATTTCTTTTCTTTATTTCTTCTTCACGCTTATTTTTTTTTGGAGGCAGTGAATATCATTTCTTCTATATTAGTTAGTGGGGGCAGTGTGGCAGTAATTTATTTTAAAAAAAATATCCATATACATGCTTCTTATTTAATTAGTTTTGATATATCATTTGATTGTTGCTTCTTTATTTAATTAATTTTGAAAACTTTATTTGTTTTTTCTTTCTACATAGTGCTTTCACTTGTTGCGGTGTTCTATCGGTGAATTATGTTTTCTTATATCCTTTTATTAGTCTTTAATATAATATCTTTGTTATTTTAAGTATTGCAATGCTTCTTTATTAGATTTCTAAGTTTTTTGGCACCAAGGGTGCGCCTCGGCTACGTGATGCGTGCGCCTTCGCCTTGCGCCTTGCACCTCGGTGCGCTTTGCGCCTTGCGCCTAGGTGCGCCTTGCGCCTTTTAAAACTAAGATTGTTGTGCGTAACTACATGAATTGTAAGGTCAAGTCATTGAGATGACTATACATATCCCCAAAATCTTTTGTTTTTCCTTTCTTGTCTATCAAATCAGTTAGTTTTCTCCTTCACTCATTGGGAATATAGAACACATCTCTCTTTAAGTATAAGGGATGTTATCCAATGAAATCTAATAAAGAAATCTTGCTCTCGTACCTTAAGTTTCCCTTTAAAGGGTTTCCAGGGCTTTAGAAATCAAGATTTCAGAAAGAATAGAATTAGGGATTTACTAATTTGGGGGTAGCTTGTATGCGTGGATTAGAGAAAAATAGGATCTTTATTTGGTGATTATTATGCCTAAGTACACATATTTTTAGGTTGAGTCATTGAGATGACTCTACGAAATTGTAAGCCATTTCGCACCACATTTTGATGCAAATTACGGATTGAGTAAGAGATTCAAAGAGAGGTAAAAGGAGGCAAGAGTACAATTGGGTTATGCGAGAATTGCTGTAAAGAAAACAAAGGAAATGGGAGGAAATTGGCTAGATGGCATAAGAGGCATTTGTTTTTCATGTCTAAAGCCCATGATGAAACAAATGCCTACATTTTAGCTCTTCTCATATATGTTTAAAACTTCTAGTCACCGGTTTTTTTCTTTTCTGCAGAACTATAATTGAGTATTTTCCTTGCCTAAAAACCAAGAAGATAAAATAGCCTACTTCCTTCCCTTTGCCCATATAAGCTTAGAGCAACTCTTAGAAGAAACACCATTTAACAACTATTTTATTACAATTGCATCAAAATGTGAATAACTCAAAGAACTAACTAATCACCCTAACATAATTATTACAATATGGAAAGTCACCTTAACGTCACAACAAGGCGTATTCTTTTCAACTTAAAATATAATTAAGTTCCTGAAAAACTAAGTTCACATTAGTTTCATTAAGTCTAAATAAATTCAAATGTTCCAATAAGGTTATATTTAGTTCCAACAATTTCAAATAAGTGTTGTTAAATTCCAATGAGTTACAATAAGGTTGCCCAAGTTCAATTCATAATTTTGAAACAAAAAAATCTGATAATAGTTCAGTTAAATTTCACAATAGTTTAGAAAATTTATAATAACTCCATATACGTAAGTTTGAAAAGGACGGAGCCTGCCATGTTGTAAGATCATCTTATACCTATAATGAACACGCCTTGCATAGTCACCGTATGTAACAACAAGGTTTTGGGGGCATATAAGGAGTACTTAACCCTTGCATCAAGTAGGTTTCTTTTCTCATAATGAAGAAGATTGGTTGCAAATCTTACGAATATGGAGGTTGTTAGCGATGAAACTCTACAGAAAATCGACAATTGGTAGAGGAGGAGAACCGGGAACGAGAAGTCGGTTGGAGACAGACATTGTTCGAATTTGAGAAGAGCTTGAAGTTCTGGAGGAAAGTGAAAAGAGAAGGGCCATTTTGGCATTATAAAACAATATGTGGAAGAACGAGGTGAAATGGCTTACAGGCTTCTTCCCATACTAACTACCAAAATAGTGCTAATTAAAATAACACAATAACGCAATAAACTTTCTCTTCATTTTCAATTGCTCCAAATATACAACCCTAACATCATCTTATCTGTTTGTTTGTTTGTAATGAGAAGTGGAGCATCCTATGAAGTGCAAGATAGGTCAGTTGTTTGCTCGACAAAAGATTGTGGAAAGGCGAAGTGAAATATCTTAGGAGTTTCCACATCCCACAAAATGTAAGAAGTTGCTTACCTATCTCCCTAGGTAAGTTGAAATCCCTATGGGAAGTTACTTCCTCCGCCGCTAACCAAACAACTTGGTTTTGGAATTTAATTCCCATAAACTTCATGCGAAATTCTACTTCCTATGTAAACCAAACGACCACTTATACTTATAATCAAAACACTAGACAACTTAACCAACACAAAACGAATTGATGAGCAAGAAACTAGTTATGAAGGAAACAAATGCTACCTAATACCATTTCTAATTATATACTTGTAGAATATCATGGTGGCTAATGAAAAACTCAAAATTAAAAGAAAAAAAGAACTTACTAATTGGTGTGCGGAATCAACTTCTCGGTCAGACTCATCCTCTGAATAATCTTCACAAGCAAACCTTCCAAACTCCTTATTCTGCTGAAACAAGTACTGCAATTCCCCGTTGCTCCGGCGCAACAGCTCAAAGGATCCTTTAGACGCTCCGACAGCCGCGACTCGGCAATTAATCGGCCGCCATAGAAGGGGCCTAAACACTAGGGTTTTGAAGGACTTTTGTTGCCCAAATTCGTGGAAAGAGAATGGTGTTCGAGGACAATAACAAGAAGAAATGTTGTGGAAGTGGAAGCGGAAATTGCGTGTGGGTTTAAGGGACATGGCGAGGTGTGAAGTTGTGCGGAGATAGCCATGGTAGAAGGGGGAAGAGCAGGGCATGGCAGTAATGGAAGAGAGAGTAATGAGTAATGAGTGGTGCTTAGTTTTCGATGACTCGCATTTGGTTTAGCGTTGTCGGCTTTGGTGTTTGTGTAATGTGTGTACGCTTTTGGCCTTTGGGGGAAATGAATGGAATGGAACAGAGTCACAGAAAGAGGAGAGTTGTGAATCAGGGCTGGTCACCGGTCCAGGACCGGACCGGATCGGACTGGACCCGGCTGGACCGGTGGACCGGATTTGTGGGATTCTTTGGACCGGGGACCGGACCTGATTTTTCCGGTCCGGTCCAGGTCTGGACCGGAAAAATCAGGTCCGGTCCCGGTCTGGACCTGTTTGGACCTGATTTGCGAAATTTTTTTTGGGCTTCTATATACAAAACTCAAAGTCTAAATTATAAGTACTTTTGATTTGAACAAACTGTTGTACAGGGACTACAAAATCAAACAGAAAAAGTAAAACTTTTATAAATCAGATCACTAGTCCAAACTCCAAACTCATGCCAAATAAGAAATAACAAAGATTGTAATACTCCAACTAATTAACCAATACTTTCACTTTCCATATGCAAAGTTCAGTATATCAAATTCATGATTGTAGAGTATTTTCAAATTCCAAGGCAATATAAGAACATTCTACCGGGAAAAAAAATAAATTTTTGGGGGTTTTGCAGGTATTAAGTAGAAGAGAATATTATGAAATCATCAAATAAAATTGGGCAGATAAGTTAGATGGGTTTTGGTTTTATACCCAATTCACAAGAATTAATAAAGAACAAAACTTTGGCACCAAAAGAGATAGGAAACTAAGATCCACAATACATAAAAGAAGAGAATCATATGAGATAGCAAAAACAAAGAATGATAGCTGCGGACCTGGGTTCTTCACTTTCACAAGGTAAAACCCATGACTTTAAAATCAAAATACATAGAAGAAGAGAATCATATGAGATAGGGAAAGCCACAACTCTACAACAGTCAGGTTAAAACTCCGATAACAACAAGTGAGGAGGCGCGTAGCTGCGTGAATAGTGGAGCTGGAGGCTGCGGACCTGCGGTCTTGGTCGGCGTGAGATGGTGAGAGAAACAGTGAGTGAAAATTGAGATGAATTAGGGTTTCTTTTTTTTGACAGGGAGGGAGAATGAAAAATTTTGGTGAGTTAGTAAAGGGTAAGGCCAGCGCTGACAGTTTTTTTAAAAAATGATGATTTCGGGAATTTTTCGGGTTTGGACCGGACCGGACCGGAAACCCGAAATCATCATTTTTCACGGACCGGGGACCGGACCGGAATCTCCGCGCCGGTTCGGTCCGGTCCAAATTCCGGTCCGACCCACCTCTCTAAACAGCCCTAGTTGTGTGCTTTAGCTTTGTGCTCTGTTCTTTCCCACTTTTGAAGATTAACGATGTATGAGAATTGAATTGAATTGAAGATAAACCATTAATGGTTAGTGGTCCTTATGCCCACTAATTTATTTTTTTTTTGAGGGGACCTTATGCCCACTAATAATAAAAAAGAAAAATTAGTACTTTGGCCCAGGCGCCGTGGTAATTACAATTATTAAATATATTATTATTTATAAATTTCATACTTAATTTTACTAGCTTTTCGTAATTTTTTGTCTAGTGCGAAATTGGAAAATGGAAGTTGTCACATGATAAAATTGTTTAAAAAAAGGCTTATAAGGAATTGGGGATAAGATTAACAATTTCAATGGCATTAGGGTAAGATAATGTTATTACCTTAATAAAACGATTGGTGATCAGAAAACTTGTATATATCTTTATAGTTACATATAATTATAAGACTTTGTTAAGTTTTACTTTGAAACATTAAACATTGAGATTGTAATGGATTAGTGGTTAAATCCTCATATTTTCATTTCAAAGGTCATGTAAAAAATTCGAAGAGGGGAGAAACTTTCCATGTGCAAAAATCAATGAGTCTTGCGTGGACCTGGTCCACACTAAATTATTGTGGATCAAAGCCGCCTACATGACATAATGACCCTTTTTATCATATAGTAACCATTTAAAATATTAAGTTAAACTAATCTATTATTATCTAACATAGTGATTGTTTTTTTTTTAGATACACTTTCTTACATTAGTTTACCATGACGAAATTTTCAGTTTATGACATAGTAACCTTTTTTGTCACATAGTCACCCTTTACAATTTATATCTACTCTCTGTTTTATATTTATTTTAGGAAAAATGGAAAATAATAATCCCACCTTTCGGCGGTCTTCCCATAATAATCCCTCATGAACTTAATTTTAGAATAATCCTAACTTTATACCTTGTTTTCTTAAAATGGTCCTATTTCAAAAGTAACCTGTAAAAAGATCAATATGAAGATTAACCGGTTTGACCATGGTTAATTAATTTTGACCAGCTTAATTAACTAAAAGTTATCTCTAATACAACTTAATTAATAACAAAAACTAAAATTAAAAAAAAAAAAACTCAACCTAAACCCACCACCATCCTTCCTTTTCTCTCTCATCACCACCACTACAACAAAACCACCACCATCCTAAACCCTTCTCTCTCATCACCACCACCCTCCTAAACCACCACTACAACAAAACCACCACCGTCCTCCCTTTTTCCCACCACCACCCTCACACAAATCGCCAACCCACCACCACCCTCGTTTCTCGGCAAAAATGAGGAAGGACCACCACCCTCATTTCTCGGCAATCCCGAACACCCAACCTCCACCCCCTTGTCCTCCTCCACTCGCAATCTCCTCCCCGCAACACCGCACGCTTCCTCGATGCAACCACTCCCCCCCGCACGCTTCCTCGACGCAGCCCCCCGGCAGCCCGAAACCCAGTTCAAGAAAGTGGGTGACGGTGGTGCATTTTTCTGGGTCGGTGGAGCTGGTTTGGTGGTGGGAAATTTGTGAGTAGGTGTTGGTGGTTTGTTGGGTGTTGCTGAAATCAGAAAAGGAGAGAAGAGGAGAGAGAAAGGGGTGAGAGAGGAGAGGGAAAAGAGCTGAGATTGTGAGAATAGTAACCTGTGTAATAGGTTGTAGGTAAAATGGCTCATTTTAAGAAAACAGGGTATAAAGCTAGGATTATTCTGATATTAAGTGAATGTGGGATTATTATGGGAAGATCGTCGAAAGGTGGGATTATTCTTTTCCATTTTTCCTTTATTTCATATGGTGACCTTTTTTCATGTACTAACATTATCATTAGGCAATTAGAATAATTGCCTAATGATAATGTTAGTACATGAAAAAAGGTCACCATATAAAATAAATATAAAACAGAAGTATATATAAATTGTAAAGGGTGACTATGTGACAAAAAAGGTTACTATCATATTGCAGTTTTTAGATTACCTACCACGATTGCTAATAAGATAGATGGAATGTTAGCAAGATTCTTCTGGAAAGATCGGAACAACAAAGGTGTTCATTGGAAGCGTCGTGAGATTCTTCATCAGCCTCGTGGTATGGGGGGTTTGGGGATTCGCAGTATAGAAAATTTTAACAAGGCTCTCTTGATGAAAAAAGCATGGTGGCTTCAGCATAATCCTCAACTTCTCATTTCCAAAACTTTTTCGTCAAGCTACCCAATTATCTTCAACTCAGTCTAACTACCAAAGATTGTCATGGGGTTGGAAAGGAATAGTGACGGCGAACCGGATGCTACAACATATTAACATTTGGAAGGTTGGTAACAGGAATAAAATTGTAGCTTCTAAAGATAAATGGGTGAATGGTAAAACTCCCATTTTTCGTGATGAAATACCTTTAAGGGAAGCCGCAGATCTTCGGGTTTCTGAGCTCATTCTCCCATATCAGGGCGGATGGGATATCCATAACATTCACCGTTTTTTTTTATCCCGGAAAGTGCATGCATGATTAAAGAAATGGAATTACCTACGCAGATTGACGTGCAAGATCGTCAAGTTTGGCCACTTACCAAGTCAGGTGAATACTCTACCAAATCGGGATATGCTTTTGTATCCCAACAACAAAATAAAATATACAGCATGACAACCCAAGTGGACACGACATTTTGTCGTTACATTTGGAGTATGAACATCATGCCAAAATGGAAACTGTTTGTTTGGAAAGTGTGGCAAAATAGCATTGCCACAACATCCAATGTGTTTAGACGAGGAATGGGTCACACTGAACAATGCCCTATATGTTTGGAGGATGTCGAGGATCGCAATCACCTATTTCGACAGTGTCCTCTGGCTTGTGCAGCATGGGAAAACACAAACTCCCAAACCAGCTCCTAGCAGACTCCCCTCTTACGTTTGTGTATTGGATAGTGGAGGTACTACTTTTCTACAAAAAAGCAGAGGGTAACAGTGGACCTCAACTCCCCTCGTTTATTAGTACGTTATGGGCGATCTGGATTACGAGAAATAATCAAGTGTTTAGGCAACGACGTGCTACCATTGAGATTCTTCACCACCATATGGAGGAAATTATGAAACACCATTTGAATTTTGTGCAGGGGTTGCAGATGGATTTAGATCAAAGGGAAGGGCCAGTTGCCCCCCCTGGTTTCTTGATTGCAAATCTTGGGCAAGACACTAGGGGTAGCCCGGAAGCTAAGATATTATTGGATGGCTCCTGGGATAAGCAGACTCACATGGGAGGGGCAGCTTGGGTGGCTCAGATGTTATTAGAGCAGAAAACGTATTATCAAAGTAGTTGTTTCTTTGCACACTCAGCTATTACAATAGAAGCCAAAGCTTGCCTTCTAGCGTTACTCTGGGCGAAAGGTACAAATATCTCACCGCTACTTCTCTATACGGATTCGCACAATCTAGTTCAGCAACTGAGTACTAAGAACTTGTTGGATATCTCCCTTCAACATATCGTAACCGACATTCGAATGATAGCTCGTAGTTTCCAGTGGTGCCAGGTAATGAAGGTTAGCCGACAAGAAGTTGCCCCGGCACATGAGTTAGCAACTCGTAATCGTAGAACTAGAATTCCTATTTCCAACTACTAGTTTGTACGTTTTCTAGCTGTCAAAAAAAGAAAAAAAAAAGACATTATCATTAGGTCCATATAAGTATTTTACTTTATTGTTGAAGGAAACTCCAAAAATCAATCAATTGTTGAAGACGGTTTTGTGGAGAAGGGAAATAGCCTCTCAAATAACCTTTAGGGTTCTTGAAGGTGGAATTGAAACTTCATGGAGGAGAGTTTGAGTGAAAATGCATGTGAAGAAATGGGTGGCTTGGCCCTGATAAGTTATTATTTCTCCAATATAAGTTCCTTTGCACTATTATAACTGAAAGAAGGATTTTTTTTTAATTGACAATGCTTTATCAAAAATCCAATTTTTTTATGTGACAATGCTTTACCCTAAACCCAATTTAACAAAAAATTGATAAGTAGGAGTATAGCAACATTAAGTGATTAGAAACTATGGTGGTAACCTATGAGTATTATGCACCTAATTAGAATGTGTTTTGTTCAGTTCAGTTCTATATTTCTATTCATGCTAATTAGAATGTATTTTATATAGTTCTGCATTTCTATTGATGTTAATCTAGTTGATTGGAATATGTTTTGTTCAGTTATGCAGTTCTATATATTTAATGAATAGGATACAGTTGTATTGTGATTCTATTAGAAAATGCGATTGTGTTGTGATTAGAAATTGTGGTTGTGGTGTGATTATAAATTGTGAACCTGCTACATTAGTGTAGCTTCACCTAATAACAATGGTTTTTTCTAAAGTTGTCAATGTATATTCTGTAATAGCCCACCTTTTGAAGTCTAGTTAAGTTAACTAAATTAAGGCCAGGTTAATTAGTGAAATGATCGAGTTTAGATAAAAGATATATGTGTGTTGAAAGAAGGAAATTGTAGGTGAAATTTTTATAAGAAACCCTTAAGTGATAAATATCAAACTTCAATGGATTATATTTAAGTTATTATACGATAAAATAAAAATTAATGAAATATACGAATATGAGCGCAAAATTTTAGAGTAAATTCCATTGTTAAAATTTAAGGTGTACATTAGTAGCGAAAATGTTTTAGAATACTTAAAGAAATAAACCAAATTCAACATTGTAAAAGAAAGGAAAGGCTTAGGCCACTCTTATTAAGGTGTTTTATATATTTTAAGGTTGTTAAATGTGAGCATTAAGGTTTAAGAAGTCAATAGAAGCAAGGTAGATTAAAATTGGGCTGATCAGAATTTCAAAAGTGCACACCTGATGGAAATGGACCAATTTGACCTAGAAAATTTAGCTAAACTAAAAATATGACCCCAACCCAACGTAGTGTATGTATATAGGGTGCTAGTATAGGAAGTATCGACCAAGAAGAGGACAAATAAGAAAACCCATAAGTTCTTCTCACTCCCCTCTGTTAACGCCACAAAGCGTGGCGAGCAGAAACACGACTATTTCCCCCTCTGTGTTTCCTGTTCCCAAACCACTGAATTTTGCATACAAATTTACATTTGAGTATTGCACCTTGTGATAGATACTGAGGTTCTATTTATACAAGCCAAAAAGCAAAGGAAGCAAGCAAAAATCAAGGAAGGAAGAAGAATGTAGAGGTAACCTATTTTGTGTATTTAGCTTTGGGTTTTTGGCTAGTTTTTGAGGAATTAATTTCTTTAAGGTTGATATTAGGTAAATTTTTTTTGTTAAAGGTAGTTGAGAAACCAGTTAGGGAAATCGAGCACAAGGAGGAAGAAACCTAAGAATTCACCCCAAAGATCAAGGTACTCAAGAACCACTACAAAACCGATTATTTTTAGTTGATTTTTTTGATGAACTCTTTGCACGAATGAAAATCCGAAAATGGTAGTTTGCAAGTGACTTATTTGATCCTTATAAGTTTGAATGTAAGTGTATTTAAGTGTTTATGTTGTTGCATGTGAAGTTCCCATGATGATTACGTTTTTCTTGCTATATAAACCACTCTATGATGTTAATTACTACTTGTAAAATTCGATTTGTAACTTATAATATGATATTTTTTTGATTAAACCTTGAGGGCCAGTAGCTATTTTACTAATGATTGCTTGAGTAATAACTTAAAAGGCTTGCATGTAGATTTTTTATGATTCAATTCGTTAAAACCGGGGATTTCGGTGAAAACAATAATTGTTTTTGGATAAAAATGAAGTCTTTATATAAAAAATTTGTGTTTATGTAAGCCATGGATTTGTGCAGTAGGTAACCTCAAGAATTATATATTTTATACCTAGGTTTATTTACTAATGTTATTTTTAATTTCAAAAGAAAAAGAATTAAGCACACTCCTTTTTCCTAATGACTAAATTTTCGACTAAATGGCCTTATTCAAAGTTGTGTAATTATATTTTGAAGGTTGCTGTCATTTCCAAAACTCATATTAATATTCCTTTTGGAATGGTCTTTAGTCAAATTAGGTGTTTATAAAAATCTCTTTCTATAACTATACACAAATCGGTTTTAGGAAAAGAAATCAAAGACTTATGATTTACATGATAAAAATACTTTTAAATTAAAATGAGTTTTTGGTTTAATATTGTGAGGAGGCAATAGCCAATTAGGAACTTGGTGTCTATTTACAACTTTACACCGAAAATAACTTATGTGTTAAAAGAGACTATTTGTAGATATACTTTTTCCGTTATTTGACTATTAAACGAAATTATGATTGTTATCATGATGGGATCGGAGCTTCATATGTCAGCCCAAGTGTAATTATATAGGTTATAGTATAAGGGGTTTTCATATGGGATTTCTAGTAACAATTTTATGAAACAAAGTCAGTTGATTTATGTTTAGAGGAAGAAGCTGCTACGACAGTGAGGAACTGTAGACAAATAATCGTGTCTCCCCATTAAAGGGCCCGATGATGAAACATACCACGATCTTAATTGGTCCGACCCAAGGGCAGAGCAGTCCGAAAAGCCAACCCAAAACTATTTCGAAAAGTGTTGAAGTCCTATTTTAAAACCCACTTAATTATTCATGATAATTAATTGTATTTAGAGCCCAACTCTTTGAAAAGCTCAATTAATTGTTTAATAATAATTAATTATTTTATTTCAGTAAAATAAATATTTTCAAAGATTTTTTTAATCAAAATCGGATTTTATCCCATAAAATCAGATTTCCGGAGTTAAAAGATAAAAGAAAATCTTTAAAACGCGTTTTTATCAAAAAGTTGTCAAAACCAAGCCGATGCGCTGAGCGCACCAACGTGTGCTGAGCGCATCACCCTGCGCTGAGCGCACAGCCCTGCGCCGAGCGCATGTCTCCTGCCACGTAAGCGTGCGCCTAGCACACAACAGTGTGCCAAGTGCACCTGTTATGCCACGTAGACTTATGTGTCATATAGAGTCCTGCCCCAAGCGCACTTCTCTGTGTGAGACACATCTTTTCTTTCTTATCTTTTTCAAAGCGCGTACCACGTGTACGCTTTCTACTGGGCATGTCGCGTCAGGCGCGCCAATCTGCGCATAACACGTGGATTTGCGCGTGACATGTCAGCCTGCGCCTGGCGCAGATGGCGTGTGAAGCTCATATTCGTTTTCCCTATAAATTGGCTTCGATTTTCCGAATTAAAATACGATTTTTCACACATAACATTCAACTTTTATATTACGAATATACTTACGAACCTCTCTACAAAATACATATTCTCTCGACAAAACACATACAAACACATTCAATTCTTTCATACAAGTTCGATTTTCAAGCTTCACGATTGCTCGTCCCGGAGGTTGTCAATCTCTCATACCCAAGCCACGGTATTATCCTGAGGGTCCTTGAATAATCTATTATTTTTATATTACTAGCGATTTCCTTCATAATGTAGATCTTTAATATAAAAATTGCTCTTTGTATATTCTAACCTTTTATTTCTTTTTTTTATTTATTTTCATATATTATTGCATGCTTGCCTGATTGTTCCATGCATTATTTTTTATCACCCACATGTTATTATCGCTAATCAAAGACCTAAAGAACTGTTCTCATATTAATCAAATAATTTGGACAACCTGCTACGTTCCCTGTAAATTGATTGCATAATAACATGTCACTAAAAATAGTCATTTTATGTGTTTCCTGAACAACCCTAGACTAAATTATTTTTTAGGGTGTATAAAAATATTATTTGGTTATTCTATTGCATAAAAATTGATATGAATCGATATTTAGTAGAGGCCAACAATGGGTGAATGTGGTTCATTATGACCGTGTTCGTACCCTCACCCCCGAACTCAATTCTTTGGTTCATTTTGACCATCTATAGAGTCAGGATGGGAAAATCTACATTGTATAAGTCCCTAAGATGTCCTTACAGTTTTCAATATCCAATTAGGTTTATGAGTCTTCCTTTAAATACTTGTTGGCGACTTCAAAAAACATAATTTCAATAAAACCTTAACAATGGGGTAGTCAAATCCAATACACGCTCATCCCCCGCAGGCGAAATAAAAACACGCCTACAATTTGGCGACTCCACTGAGGAGGATTTCAAAAAAATTAAATGAGTTGGTGAAACTCGAAAAATACGATTCATACTCTTTTTGTGCTTTAGAATGACACTACAGTTTTGCATATGCATGGCTATTGTTTCAGCCGCCATAAGGACAATATACCTTGCCTCATTAGCACATGTTCTATGTGTGAGGTCACCCCCGGGGGGTTTGTGCTTTGTCCTTCCAAAAAGCTTCCTAAGCGATAGTGTTGGATCTTAGTCATAAGCAAACCTATCCAACCATGGCATTGTTCTCTTGTTCCTGACTTGAGAACTGGAGTGCGTCTTACACGTGGCCACCTCTTTAAGCAGGGTACGAAGCATGGGGTCAATCTCTTAGTCATGGACCCTTTTCAGCCTTAACCTAAACCTGACCATAGTTGAACATAGAACTGGACTTTAGGTTGGAACTTTTGCATCCATGTTATATGACATTTGCCCATGATTGCAATTTTGCCTGTTATTAACTTGTCAAAGTGTCATTATTATGCGTCGTACCTAAAATCGCGTTTAAATAACAAACAAAAGATCGTCAATTGACCAAAACTTCGCCTAAATCCCCGAATAACATGTCGGGCACCAAGCGCATTTAAGTTGTTGGCGCACCCACTACTATAAAATAGGGCTATAGCAACGCCCTTTAATGCAACAGTTTTACTAGCGTTGCTATATCATAGCTATTGCAACAGTTAAAAAATTATTAATTTGAGCAGACCTTGACTTTGAAAAAACGTTGCTATAGAAAAACTATTGCAACAATTATATATTATGACTATTTTATTGCAATAGTTTGTAGATTTTTAATATTTTGATGAGATATTGCAACAATTATTTCTATCAAGCATCTAAAACATATTTAAAAAATTAGGTTTATTAAAAAAACTTCAATAGAGCGCTTCTTTTGGATTTGCTCACCCAAAACCCTTAGACACTCTCTTCCTCCTCTGCGTTTGGTTTTCTTTCACCCTCCTCGTCTTGTCTTTGATCTTTCATCATCGTTTCTTAAAGTAGCAGGCAATTGTAGATTGACTTGGCTATTGGGGCGAAATTGGCGAAATCAAGTTCTGAATTGGCGAGAAGAACAACGTGAATTGGTAGGTATCTCTTTGAATTGGGGCTTAAATTTCACAATTTTGTTGAAGTACTAACCGATTATAAATAATTTTGTTTTTGTGTGGGTTTGAGGGCTAAATTAGGGTTCTTAATTAGGGAATTCAATTAATTGGGGAATTTGGCTGATTGGCGAATTTAGGTTATTTTTATTCATGCGTGTATTATTAATTCCAATACTCAAATATCCTCATCTGTGATCCTGTTTGGAATCAAATAACCCAAATTCTCAAATTTCAATTTTCAACTGTATTTGGTCACAAAATTCCAAACAAGACGGTTGATTGGGGAATTTGGGTTTTTTGTTTGTTTGTTGAGTATTTATCCCTCAACTGTCCTATTTATTCATGGGTTATTTTTATTGAAATACTCAATTGTCCTATTTCTTTCTTTTGTTGTCTTGATCAGTTGGTTTTTGGTGATGATGTTGAATTCTAGTTCGCTACTCTATAGTGCTGCTATACTGTTGTTGGTTTCGTTCTCGTTTTGTTTCTTATCTCTATACTGCTGCTATACTGCTATGCTCTGCTCTGGATTGTTAATTGTAGGCTTGTTTTTATTTCGCCTACGCGGTGTGAGCGCGTATTAGATTTGACTACCCCATTGTTACAGTTTTATTAAAAAATATGTTTTGAAAGAAGTCGCCAACAATTCTTTAGAGGAAGAATCATAAACCTAATTGGATATTGAAACTGAAGGAACATCCTAGGGACTTATCCAATGTAGATTTCCCCTTCATGACTCCATATATGGTCAGGAACCAAAAATTGAGTTCGGGGATGAGGGTACAATATAGTCAGGAACTATATTGCCCATTGCTGGCCTATACTAAATACCGATTCACAACAGATTTTATGCAAAAGAATAATCAAATAACATTTTAAGCACCCTAAAAATAATTAATCTAGGTTGGTTCAGGAAACACACAAAAAGACTAATTATTTAGTAACAAGTTATTATGCAATCATATTACAAGGTTCCTAACAGGTCGTCCGATTTATCTGAATTAGTTAGAACAATTCTTTAAGTATTGTGTAGCAATTAATACAAGGTGATAAATATTGCAATAAGGCATAAAAAATAATATGTTCATGAAATGAAATAAAAATAAGAAAATAAAATATCGCAGGAAGTTAGTATAGTATATACAATACTTACAATCGCAGGAATATATTAATAACCTACATCATGAATAGAAGGTTAGTAACTTCAAGAAAATAATAAAAATAAATAAAGAAAGAAAATAATGTTAGTTAATTTAGTTGACCCTCAGAAATTATACCACCGTCCGGAGTCGTTGATTTGTACGGATCTTGGAAAATTGAATTGTTGAACGAGTCTTAAAAACGTTTGTGTCTTGCATTGGTTTTGTAATATGATGCGTGAGTATTAGTGAGCCGTGAGATGAGTTGATGATGGATTATAGATGGGATGATGATGTGGCGTAGGCAATCAAGTGGTGTATCAATATTGTTGCTGTATAGAGATGATGATAACTACTGATGATGACCAGGTGAGAGGAGTATTGAAGTGTTTTGCTGGTGGAGTATTGTAGGTGGTTTTGCGTGAGTTGAGGTAGCCGAGTATGTTGGGCGGTTGATGTTAATGGGTGTGTCGAGGGATTTTGGTGAGAAGACTTAGATTGAGAATTGGCCGTGGGGTTCTTGAGATTAGTTTTTCCGAGGGGTTAGAGAGGATGGAGTATATACATGGTTTTAGGTAGTTGAGAAGCGATAGGTTTTCGAAAACAATTGGGTTTCTTAAAGGATTTTTATAAAATAGTTAGATAAAAATATTTGAAAAACACTTTGCAAAAAGATGATTTTTTATAAAAAGATATTTTTATTATCAAAACTAATCAATAAAATTAATTATTTCAATTAATTAATTTGGGCTAGAAAAGGGGTTTTATAAATTGGGCTTTCATAAAAAACTTTTTTTAAAAGGGTTTTTGAAGATGGGATTTAAAAAAGTTATTTTAAAACGTTTTAGAAAGTGGGCTTAGTAAAACTAGTTATAAAAAAGGTTTTCGGAAATGAGTTAATAACATGAGTTAGAAAATGAATTTGGGCTTCAAATATTTTATTTAGACTCGTTATTTATTCTTTCCTCGATTTGGACCAATTGGAGCAGGGTATTGGTCATCATAGGGTACTAAATGGGGAGACACGATTATGTGTCTAAAGAAGCCCCCACTTTGACTGAGGTTTGTAAAACCAAAAGTCAAAGATACGTGTCGGGACGGAAAATGATTCTAGATGCTTTGCAATCTAAAATCACTCTTTTGCCCCGGTACCTGCAAAACAAGCAAAAGCTTCAGGAACAGACATGCGTGAAACATATTTTCAAAGTAATTGTAAATTTGCAAAAAAATGAGATGATAAGTGGGAAAAAGGAATCATGAGCTATTATGGTCCGGCTCATGTCGGGGTAGAGTTTTTGGCCTGGCAATTGGTGCGGAGTGTTTGGTCTGTTCCAAGGCAATTGGTGCGGAGTGTTTGGCCTGTTCCAAGGCAATTGGTGCTGAGTATTTGGCTTGTTCCAAGGCAATTGGTGCTGAGTGTTTGACCTGTTCCAAGGCAATTGGTGGGGAGTATTTGGCCTGTTCCAAGGCAATTGGTGCGGAGTGTTTGGTCTGTTCCAAGGCAATTGGTACGGAGTGTTTGGCCTGTTCCAAGACAATTAGTGCGGAGTGTTTGGCCTATTCCAAGGCAATTGGTGTAGAGTGTTTGGCCTGTTCCAAGGCAATTGGTGTAGTTAATTTGAAGTGGTTAACGGTTTGTGTCCCATCATTGATTTTCTTGAGTATTGGTTGTCTACCGAGCAATGTATGCTGAAAATTCGTAGGATTGCAATATTGTAAACTTTTGAAAGTTAGTTGAGTTTTCGCGCGTAATGCCGCAACGAACATTTGAATTCATATTGAGTTAAGCGTGTGGGCTCCACCTAGCTAAGAAGCCCCCAAGCGTGTTATACAGGACTGTATGCCAGACGCATAGGCCTGCTATTGGCGTGGAATGCTGCGCTGGACGCAGTTTGCTGCGTGTGGCACAACGTTGTCGGTGCGCTGGACGCATAACACTTGTCTTCTGTTGTTAAATTGTAGTGGTCCGAGAGTCGTTTAATGTTAGGTACATGTGAATACAAATAACACATGGATATACAGACAAACAACTTGGGACATGCATGTGTCCCGTGATGTGGGTGCTAGTGTATGGATAGGAACAAACTTGACCTATAAAGAGTGGCCTCTAACACTCTAGACTTAAAGGTGTTATCGTGTGTGCATACGTGTTTATGTGTGTACGACTCGATGATTGACGCTAGAATCCTATGGCTAAGGACGAAGGATGCAATGCTTGACACAATGTTTGGACGATGCAGATATGTAATGCAAATGCATGGATGTGACACTAATACTAATGCAGATGATATGACACTAATGCAGATGATATGATTTGATCGTTCCATTAGAAGCTCAATTTTCGTTTACAAAACCGTTTTTTGAAAGAGGAGGAATGGGAAGCCCCCAAGGATGATCCACGTAGGTTATGTTTGAATCAAAATGCGTTGTAGTTGTTACGGGCCTAAGTGAGCCCATAAAACAGTTATAATCTCGTATGGGTCTAGATCTCGCAATATTTACTCGTAGTGAAATCCTTGTCAAGGTACACATGGAGCCTAATGATCTTCTATGTAGTCAATGGATTATATGTTCGATTTGGAATGAACGAGCTTTTGTAGCGCTTGAGTTGTATATGCTTCGAGTTTTGTATGCCTAGGGCCTAAGTGAGCCCATAGAGTAGGTTCGATCTTGTATCAGTGTGGGTTTTAAAACCCAAGATAAGATGTCGTGCATGGACTCGTAATGAATTCATTATTACAATTGGTCTGGACTTGGAGCCTGTGATTTTCTGGATGGACCAACGATGAAGCCCCCAGTAAGATGGATTTGATGAAGTACTCAGCTTGATTGCTTGATTTTGAAGATATCTCGTCACGCTTAGCGGAAGTTTTGACCGAAGATTCCATATATAATTCCTAAGCTTAGAATAAGGAAGTGATTAAAATAATAAAAGGCAGAGTTATAATGAACCGACTCACGCAATGAGGTAGGCTGACGCAATGAGGTAGGCTGATGATGCAGGTTCAAATCCCAGTCTAGTTCTAAGGGTGGGGGATGAGCATTGAAAACTCATGACTTGGGAGATCGCGCTTTTCTCATGGGCCTAGGCGAGCCTTAAAAATATGTTGTGAATTAAAATGGCCATGCCTCAAAAGAGGTTGCCTACGCATCCATGATGGAATCAGGCCAGTCGTAGCTCTTAACATTTTAATTGGTGGCCTAGCATTTTGCTTTGGAGCCATTTGCAATGATTTTTTTTTTTTTGGAAATTCAAAGTTATTATTGATTACCAAAAAAGGAGGATACAGACACCAAAGCGACAGCCTAAAGGGAACAAACAACATCAGTATCCAACCTATCCCACCTTCTAGTAAGGGTTGATAAGTTAGACTCTTCATGTGCTACCCTAGAGTAACAACCATGTCAAATAAAAACAACCAGAATAAAAGCCACCTATCTATACAAGAGATTTTTCAAATCATCCTTAACTCTACAAGCTACACTAAACAAAATTGAATCAACTGTTTGCTCAGGTATTTTGTGAATGCCTTCAAACACTTGCTGATTTCGTTGAATCCAAATATGCAAATAACATCCCATACAACTTGCTGCACTTGCTTCTTCTTCTACAATGTTCAGCTGCTATATTGATCTCTTACATGAAGGATTTTGGCCTTCTTGAGATGCCAAGAATACTCAAGCATTTCCCCCAAATTGTAGTAGAATAGACACAATTGAAGAAAAGATGATTGACATCTTCCTCTGCATTGTTACATAGCCCACAATTGGCATCATTCACCATATTCCAATGAGCTAGCATGACTTTTGTGGCTAATCTATTGAGTACTGCCAGCCATGTAATAAAAAGGCTTTTAGGAGAGGCTTTGTTATTGCAAATTAGTCGTTTCCAACTAACCTGAGCAATGGGTTCTCTGATTGCATTGTAGCACTTGTTGATGGAAAAATTTCCATCTTTTTCATAATCATGCAGCTTGGTGCCATTCTCAAAGATACTTCTGCAGCTCATGATTTTTTTTAGTACCCAAGACATCCCAGTAGGGACTTCATAGTCCAAATATCAGCACTTTTAATATAGTAAGAGTGAATCCATTGAATCCATTCACTAGTGGAAAAAACCTTATCTGTCACTTAGTAACAGATTCGGTTTTCACAAAACCGCATCCGAAAATCATTAAAAAAATGGGAGGGAAAACTGGACGAAAAATCTGATCCGGTCATTTAGGGAACCTGATCAGATTTTAGAACGGCTCCGGTTTTCTAAAATCTGATCCGGTTTACAAGACCGGATCAGATTTTTCTTTAATTTTTCTAAAGGGAAAACCCGCATTTTCCCTCCACCCAATTTCATTTCTCGCGCTGTCTTCTTGCTCCCTTAGCTTAGAGCCTTCAATTCTCCCTCCCACGCCTCTCTTATCCCTATTCTAAACCCTAGCTCTCTCATCTCCCCCCCGCATCTCCTCTCTCCTCAGTGGCGAAGCAACCTCCTCTCACCCCGTCGTTCATCACCTTGTAGATCTCTCTCATCCCCTCGGCGTTCATCTCGCCAGCACGTCTCCTCTCCTCCCTCGTCGTTCATCTTCGTCGCTGCAGATCTCGAGGTTTTTCGTTTTTATTTACTAATTTTTGTTTTGTATTTGAATCTCCTTGTAATTCCAGATTCAAGTTAATATTTTTCGTTATTATTTTTCGTTTGTAATTCGCAGATCTAGGTCAAATTTATTTCTTTGTAATTTGACTGAAATGATTAATTTCGCTTAATTTCTCTATTTTTTCGTTGGATTTCTTTTTTATTTTCATTTATATCTTCGTTTCTGAAAATTGAGTAAAATTTCTGGTTCCATTTATCACTTGCTGAAGTTTTGAAGTCTGCAAAGACATTCACAATGATTCAGTGAAATCAAAGTTGAATGCTATTATATTGTGATAGGAGCAACCCAAAGCGGGAGAGGCAGGATCACATGGCTGTCGTAGTTGTGCTAACAAAGAGATAAGGCAACAATATCCCGTTTTCTCTCCTCTATTTTCTGTGAGTTCAATCATCATATCTCCTATTACATTGTCATACTTTTGTCTGAACTAATGTCTCTGACATGTATGTTCATTAATGTATGTTCATTAGTGAATATTAAGTTGGTTGTGAGCTTTTTGTTCTATTTTTGCTTGTTCTTCTTCTCCAGCTCCTCATGGCCCCACTAGGATGGTGGGATGTCCTGATGTATCAGCTAATGATATTTAAAGGTACTATCCAACAATAATACTTGCAACAGGTTAAGTGTGAGTATAATTCTTCTCTTTGGCATCATTTGTGTGCTGCCATGTCATTGAGGTTGCACATTGATGATTAAGAAGAACAAAATTAACGAAGCAACATTTAGCAGTTTCCCCTGATACATTGTGAGGTCTTCTGTTATGTGGTCCTGAAAATGCTTAGGGATGCTCAACATTGTGGTTGCTTGGAGATTGTTAGCTTAATGGTTTTACTGCAATTTGTAAAAGCATATTGTTTTGTTGCTAGTCTTAGCTTTACTACTTTTCTACATTGGATGGCTGCAAGGTTTTAGCCTTTATGCCTATTGGTATTGATTCGAAGTGTGGTATCATATGTGTGGAATGAAACGGGAACTGCGGATTTGAAGGCCTTGGAGTTCGTTAGCTTGATGGGTTTGTTGAATTATGGAAAAGCTTCTTGTGTTGTGTTTAGGTTTAGCTTTGTTAGGTTACATGGTTTTGATTCGAAGTCTGGTATAGATGAGGATAATATGTTTAGGATGTAACCGGAACGGTGCAATTAACATTCAAGGGCTTGAAATATATAGTGATGCTTGACAATTGGGTTACTTGGAAAGTGGACAAGTTTCTTGTGTAATTGCGTCTAATCATAGATTCAATATTGATGATGGACTTGAGCCTTTTACCTGTATCAATAATGGTTTTGATTGAAAGCGTGGTGTAGAAAAAAAAAAAAAAAAAAAACAGAAACAAGAGAAAATTTAAGCAACTTTCCTAATGTAATCTAAATTATTAATGATATACTACTTGCCTCCTATGTTTAGGAAATAATTTATAAATATTCCTGGTATATGTTGATTAGGTAATTTCTAATTCCTTTTAGTTTTTTTTCGATTTCCTGTATTCATACATAGAGAAATACAAGAAAGTAATATCTTTAATACAACTTAGCATTCTGATTTCTAGCTTGTCCTTGGTTGTTCTTAACATTGCACGAGAATACATTAGATCTAGATGTATTTTTCTTCTCATATCTTTTCCTACATGTCCTCTTAATTCTCTATTTCTTTTGCTTGTGGGGATCATATTGTAAGTATACTTTGTGGCAGTTATTAGGGTGATGTTGTTGGATGGCAGTGGTAGTGTTCGAGGTTAGTCGTGCACTAGTGTGGCCACCCCTGCAGACCCCCTCCACCCTCGCCGCCCCCTTGCACCCCCCTCCCCCCGCCGTGGCCCACCCCCTTGCTGCCCCCTACATACCCCCTCTCCCCTTGCCGCCCCACCCCCGCAGATCCCCCCTGCTGTGCCCCACCCCCATTGCTGCCTCCCTGCATTGTGCGTGAAGTAGAGGCCGTAGGAGGAAATGTGGCAGCCCTTATTCTGGAGAAATTTAGTAGACATGTCTATTGCTAGTGCACAAAGATTAGAGTATCTAGGAGTAAGATTGTGTAAATCTGGACCTCCCCAAGCACTGCCTTGATCCCAAGCACTGCCTTTCATAGACTTGAGGATAGATCCTCTCTGCCCCTTTCCTCCTCTCCCATTGAAGAAAAAAAGGAAATGTTAATTTTTGTATGACTGACTAGTGATTGAGAAAAAATGTTCAAAGAAGAACAAAGTCTGCAAGTATTTGTCTGGCTTCCCATGCGGACTCCAGTACCATTTGAAGATTCATGAAAATTTGTCCTTTCTACCTACTATACCATCTCCTCATTATGTAAATGCTTGCTTGTTGCTTCTGATTTGCGAATGTAAACCATCTATACTATCAAAATATGTGATGTCAAGTTCATTCGCAATGTTTCTTCATCTACATGGTGCTATCATGCAGAGGGCTAGGTCCATGGGGGCCAAATCTAGTCCGTAAATATACAAGTGTCAGGTTTGGTTCATATGCAAGTGGCGAATTGTTGAACGAATAAGAATCAAATTTATTTACTAGTAATTCTATATACAATCTGCTTTAACAAAGTTTTTTCAAGTCAGTCTCTAACTTGCATTTCATTTTTGATTATATATACCACACACTAGCAGCCAAAGGCAGTGGGGAGCTGTGTCTAAAATACATATTCTCTTTTGGAGCATTTGCTCGGAAACTGCTTCTACACAGGTTGGTAACTTAGAGCATGAAGATTCAATTAGAGCAAATATCAGATGTAATTCACTGATTATAGCGAGACCTGATACTTGGAGTTGGTTTGTGTCATCAGTATGAATAACGTGTTCAATAGTCCATTGATGATATAAGTTTTTTCATAGTGTGTTTTGTGTGCCAAGAGCGATATAGATTGGCAGGTAAACACTAAGCTGTTATCTGTAGTCTGATTGACAATTGCTTGTTTTGCTTGACTAATTTGTGTTTGGCTTCTGGTTTATCATCTTATATTGTCCGTCTCCCTTTTTGTTCAGGCTACATTCAAGATTACCCTGGATGTTCCATCGAATCTTGTAGCACTCTCCAATATGCCTGTCATTGAAGGAAAGAAAGAAGAGGATCTTAAGACGGGTTATTTCGAGGAATCACCAATCATGTCGACATACTTGGTTGTCGTAGTTGTGGGCTTGTTTGATTTTGTGGAAAGTCACGCCTTTGATGGTATCCTAACCTGGCTTCTGCTGCTAGTGTCACTGTTTTAATGAATGAATGGACCATCATAATAACCACCTTTTATTATTATCAAGTTGGCAAGTCAGACCAAGGGAAGTTTGCTCTGGAGGTGGCAAACTCTCTTATGGCTCAAGAATATGTTGTATAACTCTGTTTTAGAGCAATTTGTTGCTATGAGTATAGGATGCTGCTTGTATACTTTGTACTAGAGAGGAGGAGATTGAGGATGTTTGCCGTAAAATTAATAAAGAAGTGGGAAATTTATGTATCTAATTATTTATGCTTCAATTGAGCATAATATGCTTAATAAAATGAGTATTTATATATAGGAAAAATGGAAAAGAATAATCCCACCTTTTGGCGGTCTTCTCATAATAATCCCTCATTAACTTAATTTTAGAATAATCCTACCTTTATGCCCCATCTTCTCAAAATGAGCCTTTTACCGGTTTGTGAAATTGGTAACTTGTTTTAAAAGGTGACTTGCCACGTGTCAACTTGTGATTGGCTTTTTTTAATTTTTTTAAAAAATAAAGGAATTTATAAAAAACATTTTTTGTTTCCCCTTCCCTCCTCTGCCGGAGCCCCCATCCCCCTGCCGTCGGACCTAGCCGCCCCCTTCCCTCCCCATCCCCCGCCGTCGGATCCAGTCAATTTCCCTTCCACGCCGGTGAAGCCCCACTTCCCTTCCCTTCCATTCCCTCCCCTCCCTTTCCCCTTCCTCCCTACCCTTCCCCTGCCTCGCCAGCTCCACCTCCCTTTCGCGCCGGTGAAGCCGCCCCCGTCGTCGGACCCAGTCAATTTCCCTTCCACGCCGGTGAAGCCCCACTTCCCTTCCCTTCCCTCCCCACCCCTTCCCCTTCCTCCCTACCCTTCCCCTGCCTCGCCAGCCCCACTTCCCTTTCGCGCCGGTGAAGCCGCCCCCGCCGTCGGACCCAGTCGATTTCCCTTCCATGCCGGTGAAGCCCCACTTCCCTTCCCTTCCCTCCCCTCCCCTTCCCCTTCCTCCCTACCCTTCCTCTGCCTTGCCAGCCCCAATTCCCTTTCGCGACGGTGAAGCCCCACCCTCCCTCCCAGTCCCTCTCGTTCTCACAACCATACGGTTTTGGTTCGAGGTTATGGGTGTCGGGGTGAGGTGGGGTTTTCGGTGCAGTGGTGTGGGGTTTTGGCTAGTGGGAGTGGGGTGGGGTGGAAGGGGGTAGGATTTCGGGGTGGCAATGAAGGTGGGGTGGGGTTTTGGCTAGTGGGGGTAGGTGGTGGGGTGTTTGGCCGAGTTTTGTTTAGGGGTGGGGGTGGGGTTCAGTTCAGGTGGCCGCGGGTGGTGAGGGCTGGGGCCAGATTATTTCAAGGGTGGTGGTGGTGGTGGTGATGAGGTAGTGCCAGTGGTGGTGATGGAGGGGCTGCCATGAAACAAGGTTGTGAGGTGGGAGGAGAGATTAAAGAAAAATAAAATAAAAATCTAACCTGTTAAACAGGTTGGAGGTAAAAAGACTCATTTTGGAAAGATGGGGCATAAAGGTAGGATTATTCTAAAATTAAGTTAATGAGGGATTATTATGAGAAGACCACCAAAAGGTAGGATTATTCTTTTCCATTTTTCCTTATATATATTATTGATTTTGTATTGATTAATAATGAAAAAAATGCAAAAAAAAAAAAAAAAATTTGGTTTTTGGGGGGGTTATCTGATCCGGTTTTTTAGGAAAACCGGATCAGATAATATTAATATCTGATCCGATTTTCCTAAAAAACCAGATCAGTATATTATTTATTGATCCGGTTTTTGACCGGATCAGTAAATAATTGGGATCTGCTGCGAGCCCACCTGATGCGGCCCAAAACCATAGCAGTAAGCCCAATTTTGACCGCATCAGATGGGCTTTTTTCCACTAGTGATTTGCAATGAATTTAAGCATTGAATTGTAAGAGGTCTTTAGCAAGGGTGGATAATGATGTTGGTTTGGTTTGATTTGAAGCGATCGGACCTCAGGGGGAGGTTTCCTACGTATCTTTAGCAGAATCAGACCATTCGTAGTTCAGGCTGATGAATGAGAAGATGCCCTGACTTTTGCCTAAGTCGTAAAAAGGAAGGGCTGTGGTTTTTGGAAAACGCAGCCCTTCGTGTATGAAGGGCAGCGGTTAACCAGAAAACGCAGCCCTTCGTACTGTATGAAGGGCTGCGGTTTTAAGGCTAACCGCAACCCAATTAATGAAGGGCTGTGGTTATCCCAGAAACCGCAACCCTTCATACACGAAGGGCTGCGTTTTCTGGGCTAACCGCAGCCCTTCACATCCCATCCCACATTTCAGTTTTGCGCGCAACACACAGTACACTTGTATCCCAAATTTCCCTCGCTCCCTTAGAAAAATTTGACGAGCTAAAAACCCCTCTCCCTCTCACTCACTCGCACAGCCCTAACGCCCCATCACCGGAGCCCAGACGCCGGAGCACCGAGATTGACGAACCATCGCCGAAACCGTCACCTGAGCAACGCACCATCGCCGAACCCTCGCGCTCCTTCTTCTTCTATTCTCTCCTCCACTGCAGCGCACCTTAACGCCACCACCACCACTACTGCATTGTCGGTAATTCCCCTCTCACTCTCTCTCCTCTTTTTCATTTCTCTAATTAATTTATTTAATTTCATTTCTCTTCTATTTTGTGTTGTAAAATGTGATTGTAGGGGGTGGGGGATGGCTTGGGGAGGATGGGTAGAGGGTGGGGAAGGGCTTGGAAGGGGGTGGGGGACGGCTTGGGAGGAGGCTGGGCGGGGGGTAGGGGAGGGCTAGGTAGGGGGGTGGGGGAGGGGTGGGGATGTTGGGCGAGGGGGGGGGAGGGCTAACGGGGGGTGGGGGGAGGGTTGGGCGGGGGGTGGGGGAGGGATGGCGGGGGGTGGGGGGAGGGTGGGGAGGGCTAAGGAGGGCTCGCAGGGGGTGGGCACATTATCAATTTTGTGTAGTGTATGTATATTTCTTGATATGAGATTGTATGAAAACGCAATATAATTTAGCTATGAAATCTACAAGTTGTTTGAATCATCATCATATGCCTAGATACCCGTTCAAGACTTACTCATTAGGAGTAAGTCTTGAATAGTCCCCGATTTGGGACTGTTCTTGGACGTTTGATCTCACTTAGGTGGTGAATATGTGTCTTCTTTTCATTTTTTAGGAAATTCTTGGCTTATCGTTTCTCTACACTGTTCTCTGGGTACATATGTAGATAAGAAATTATCTACATTGTGTACTTGGAGAACTGTAGGGAAATGCTGAAGGATTTTCCTTAGAATTGAAAAGTTGGCATATATTCACTAGTGAGATTAGACGTCCATGGATGGGTTAGGTTGGAGTGATAAGGACCTTCGGCTGCATGCATATATACATTTGAATATGTCACTATCTTAGATTGCTCTATACGTTTGTGATTTGAATATGTGAGTGTATGTACTTAAATAATGATTGATGCTTTATAATTATTGGTTGTGTTTAATTATTAGAGGTCTTCATAAATGAGATGGATCGTACTTGGATGTATGGTAGTCGTGAATCGATTGAGTTTGTGAATGGGGTCTCGGAATTCTGTACATCTGCATTATAATATCAAGCATCCTCTGGAGCAGTCGACTTTTATTGTCCTTGTATCGATTGTAGAAATGTCAGCAAGGTTAGTAGTATACATTTGCTTAGGGAGCATGTCTTTCGCCGTGGGTTTAGGCCTCAATACCACGTATGGGTTTGGCATGGTGAGCAGGGGAAGTATATAGGAAGCTCTAGAGTAATGAACGATGTATGTGAAGAAAAGAAGGATGATGAGTTCGGGGACGAGAATTGGGATGATGAGTTTGCAGATGATGATAGGGATTGGGTGTAATACTCCGTATTTTTAGGAATTATTTTGCTAAATAAGAAAATATAAAGTACAAGTGAAAGTATTTTATATTATAGTTTAGGTAAGACTACAATTATAATTTAATTAAACAACCTACTTTAGTACCTAATTATATTTTAATTCGGTTTGGTTAAATAATAAATCAGAATTCGATTTGGAAACAAATCCTAATAAACTAAGGTAAAAAAAAAATTATTAGAAAACCTATTCTCTAGTCAGCCGTCTTTTTTTTCTTCTTCACTCTCAAGATCCTTCTCTCTCTCCTCTTTTCTCCTCCCTCACGCTGCTCCTCCTCCTCCCAAGCTCTTCCTCCCTCATCGGTCTTTCCTGTGATTTCGGCGGCTCTATTGCTTCGTCGAGCACAGCAACCGTCGGCTGAAACTCGCGACACGGGGAGGCAGGTTCGTGTGGGTCGCGCGAGGCTCCGATTGGGCTCGTCGAGGGCGTGCGGTGCGTCGAGGCGAGAGACGTGTGGTGCGTGCGTGGGCTCAAACCTTCGAGCGTGGTGGCGTGTGGCTGGTGTTGCAGCCGGATTCCTTCAATACGTCGCCGGTGATCGTCGCCGGCGAAGTCTTCTCGGTAAAGAAAAAAAAATTTCTCTTTTCTACTCTAAATTAATTCATATAATCTGATTTCTTGTTATTCTTTGATTAAATTTGGTTAAGTTGATGATTTTTAAATAAAGTAAAGAAAAAAAAAATCAGATTGTGATTATACTCATAGTTCTTATGATGATTTTTAGTTCTCAATTCTATTTTTATTATACTTATGGATATTGGGTAAAGTTGTGATTTTAAATAAAGGTACATATTATGAACTAAAGGAAATCAGATTTATATTACACTACTAGTTCCTACTTTGATTTTAGTTTCTTCAATTCCGAGTTTATAGTTCTTTTATATATGTACCTATTTAAGTTTGTTACTATACACAAAGTGGTATAAAAGTTAAGAAAAAAATCAGATTATTAGTTATAGTTAGAATATTATAATGGCTTTGTTATTCAAATCTGATTTTAGTAGTATTGGATATAAGGATTTAAATGGAGATTGGTAAAGGTACTATGGTATTAAACTAACTAAAATCAGCTTTGCCCACTATTATTGGTTCTTAAAAGACGTTAAGTTCAATAGAATTATGGGAGAAAAGAAAGTTAATGAACAACAAGATTATTTATTTTTATACTCCGAAATACTAAGTCTTATATAATTAGTCACGTGTTATATGTTAATAATATCAAGGACTTAGCACTGAAGTATTTTTATTATTCGATTAGGTCCCAATTTCATAAGCGGAACGTTTTAATAGTCAGCAAAGATTCTTCATTACAAGGTACGTACGCGTACTAGTTCAGTTCGATATATTAGTATCATGTTAGGTTGTGATTGTCATATTGGAACCTAGAATCATGATAGGGAACCGTGGTTGATTATGATTGATGAGATTGTTTGGTAACATGAAATCAATTGGAAATCCGTATGTATTTCCTTGTTGTATGACTTGTGAGTTGAAATGAGTTATTATTGGTATGCGTAATTCTATCGCATTACAAGCATGAAATGAGAATTGGATTGAAAGCATATGATTTATTGTTGTAACAAGGATGTTGCAAGAGATTGCTTTAATTAGAGAATTTGAGCAATGTATCTAAGAATTTAACGATTATATGTTCGATGTTGTATGAATGAATATTATTAAGAAGGATATTGGCGATAACTTGTAGTTGGACTCCCTACAAGTAATGAACAATGGGGGGAGTGTTTGACTTGTTCTACACTCCTACGCGAGCCTCTTGTGACGACAGTAGTGTCCTTATAAATTTTGATAACTCAAGTAGGCGGAAGGTTCCGTACGATCTTGGGGGTATGCATACTAAGGTGATGGATGTGGAACGGAACGAAACCGTGTTTACATTCCATCTAATAGACCAAGTTGTCTATTAAGGATTCAGTAGCCCGTATGATTCTAGTAAGATGACGGTGCCCGTTCGCTGCCAACTAAATAAAAAGTAAAGAATGTAATGCTATGGTAGTATCATGTCTAGGAATGATCCTTATTATCTTGTTTATGCTTTGTATGCACTTACTGCTTTACTATGTACTCAAGCATAGCCGATTGTGTGTTATTGTGTTGTTTGTTGACTGTGATGAACCATTGATGCTTCAATGGGGAGCAGACTAGGTGTCTTGGTGTTCTTTGCATGAGTTGGCATACGGGGAATATTTCCTGGTTTATAAGCTTTTAAATGTTTTATTGAACTTATAGAACAATTAGTATGAATAGTTAATGGTTTGAATAAAAAGGGGTCTATGGTGATTCCCGAGTTGTAATTTGAAGTTAATATTTTATTTCCGCTGCAATGTAGTTTTATAAAGGAGTTGTTGACATTTTGATTTTATCTTGCCTTGCGTTTCACCGCGGCGGTAACACTCCCGAAGTCGGTGCAACGTAGTCGTGGACGTGTATGGATTTTGGGGTGTTACAAAACTGGTCATCAGAGCCAAAAGTTCCTATTTTCGAAAGATGTTTTAAAAGATTTTAAAATGGGTAGTATGGGATAAGAGCATGTAGATTACTTTTGCGTGCATTAAATCATAGGAATGATTTTATTTGTACAGCCTTTTTTGCCTTTATTTGTCTGATTATATGAAATGTGGTGTGGTTGCTTGATTGAATTGGTGAAAGGTTCTTTTGAATCTTTAAAATGTGAATAGAGTAGGAGGATATACGAGGATAGTGGTTGAAGGCACTAAAATTCGATAGTAAAATATTTTAATTGCCTAGAATTTTAAGGTATTGAATTAAAACCTTATTTCGAATATTTTAGAAAAGAATCATATAAATTGTCATAAATATTTTGAACTTGAAATTCTAAAATTGAAAGTAATCGTTTTACCTCTTATATATGTTTATACATAATGTATACTTAGAAACCTTAAATTCACAAAACTTAGACTATTTTCCTTCTTTAAATTCGCAGATGGTTTACGACATAGGTCCTAAGGAATACCTGATGAAACACCGAATAGCGGAAGATTGGGACATCTCGGGGCCCAAAAGATGAGAGGCTGCTATGGAGTATAGGACCTTACAGGGGAGATACTAGACTAAAGACGAGATGGAGAAAATATATTTTATCTTTGCTGAGACGTCCCTAAGGAGGAACCTTACCTTTTCGTACACCGTAGATATGGGGATATATGGAACGAGAAAATGGGAATTTTAATAGGGTCAAACACACTTACTGGAACCAATACCTTCCTACTGTAGGACACTTCATTACTGATCTAAAATACTGTGAAAATGAATGGAGAATTCGTGAGAAAAGAAGTTGGGAGCCCTCTACCTCATCACCTTTAGTTCGAGGAACTTATCATGTGGGGGAAAGCTCGGGAATTAATGTGAATTCTGAGAATCCTAGAGTTAAATCTGAGCCGCAAGCGTCCTTTAGAGCTGCAAAAAGAGCTAGGTACCAAACTTTTGAGGATGAGTTCATACCCGAGAACCACATAGCGCCAAACCTCAGAACTGTTATCTACATTTCCGATGATGAGGGGAATAATAGGACATTCATCGCAGTGATTGGGGAAGATAATGCTGAACCCATACTTGACTTGGGAAATGAGGAAGAGGGAGATCCGAATGAAAATGAAGAAGAGGGAGATCCTAATGAAAATGAAGAAGAGGGAGATCCTAATGAGAATGAACCTGCTGAGGAGGACCCGATTGAGGAAAATGACCAAGAAGCAGAAGAAGAACCACTGGAGGAAGATGAGCCTATAGAGGATGACGAGTCTTCTTAGGACGAAGCTGACATGGAGGAAGGAATAGAAAATCCTAATTCAGATGACGAAGCTCACCAATATAGTCCTTAGTTTCTTTTGATTATATAATTAGGATTAGAGTATTATTTTATTCGTTTATTTCAGTTTTAATAAGGCTTGCATGCCAAGTAGCAAATTAGTATTCGTTTATTCTTTTATTTATTCATATTATGTTTTCCTTGGAAACAATAAGTTTTACCTTTTTCAATAATAATACAACAGTTTTATTCTTTTATTTGATGTAACGTCTTATTTGAGATGTTTATATTGCAAGTCAATAGAGACTTAATGATTGTTCGCAATAAAGATGTGTTATATAAATGTGCCAATGTGTAGTAGTTAAATAAATAAACGACTATGTGCATATCGGCCGAAGCAACCGTTGTGTCATTTTTCGCATGCAGAATGGTCCGTCAAGGCAGCACGCCCGATACCTCTCGAATGTCGAGCAATCGATTCGTGATCTAGTTCGGATCACGGCTAACCTAGCCCGGGGTCATAACCGGGATGGGGACTTGTCTGAAAAGGTTGCCCGTAGGAACCCGCCAATACTGAATGGGAAAGGGGGGCCAGAGGAACTGGAAAACTGGGTTGGGGAGTTTGATAAACTGTTCTTTACCCTCTCCTGTCCCGATGATAAGACTGTGCCCTTAGCAAGCTATTACCTTCAGGGGGATGCTCACTTTTGGTGGACCCAAGCTAAGGACAACCTCCTTAAACAACCCGACTTTGGGTGGGAAACCTTCAAGAAAGCCCCGAGGGATAAGTATTACCCTCCATACCTCAAGAAGCGTAAAGCCCGGGGAGTTTATGATGCTAGAACAAGGGAACCCGTCTGTTGAGGAGTATTATCGCAAATTCATTGAGTTGATGAGATTTGCTCCCGAAATTGCCCCTACCGAGGAAGCTAAGGCCTCACGTTTTGAGTTAGGACTCACCCTTGACCTACGAGGGGAGGCGGGGAGATACTTTCACCTCATTGGACCATGTCTTTGGCAAAGCTGCCCACTTATATGCCATAAGGAAACGAGAGGAAGGGGGTAAACAAGGGGAGAAACGAAAGGAGAATCCAAACCCCGAGGTTCAAAGGTTTGAAAAGAAGCACCAGGGGAACCAAAGCAACCAAACCTTCCAACGAAACTTTGGTAAGGGACCCAACAACAACAACAACACTCAACATAATAACAATAACCGCAACAATAACACCAACAACCGCAGACCTGAGCGTGTGTACAGGTGTAAGAAGTGCCCAAACAACCATCCTGGGAGAGATTGCGAGGGTAACAAAGTGGAGTGTCGTGAATGTGGGAAACTGGGGCATAGGGCGTATGAGTGCTACTCGAAGAATAAGGTTAACTCCAATGGTCAGAAGAAAGGGAACTATGGAGACAAGCCTAGAAATGGGAATGGAAATGGTGGAAATGCCTATAATGGGTCAGGGAACTCTAATTATTTCAAACCACCAACTAATGCAAATAACCAGGCACCATCTGGGAATCAAGTGACCAACAACAATGATAATAAGGGCAAAGGGAAGCTGTATATGATGACGGCTAGTGAAGAAGAAGCTCGTAGAGATGTGGTCACTGGTATTTTCTCTATTAACTCAATTCCTGTTAAAGTATTGTTCGATTCTGGCGCATCTTTGTCTTTTATTGGCCATACAACTGTTAGAACTCTAGCACTGGTTGAGTCTGAGTCAATTTCTATGCCTATAATTATTCCGTCTGGGGATACTGTTAATTGCTCTAAGAAATTCCTGAATGTCTCGCTGAAAATAGGGGAGAGCTTGTTTCCTTCCGATCTAATAGAGTTTAATTTATCGAACCTAGACATCATTTTGGGGATGGATTGGCTTGGGAAGTACAAGGCTAAGATAGACTGTGATGCACAGAAAGTGGAACTGAGAGATCCTTCGGGAAAAAGGGTGTCATATAGGAGAATACCTCGAGAACCTGGGATCAAGGTAATCAATGCCTTGCAACTTAAGGGTTATATAGACAAAGGATGGCCTCTATTTATGTGTTCTGTGAGAAGGGTTGAGGATGATCCATTAAAACCTGAGGATGTGTCTATAATTAGCGAATTTCAGGATGTTTTTCCTGAAGAAATACCTGGTATGCCGCCAAGGAGAGATGTAGAGTTCACTGTTGACTTAGTACCTGGAACTGGACCTATCTCAAAGGCCCCATACCGAATGGCTCCAGCAGAAATGAACGAGTTGAAAAACCAGTTAGAGGAACTACTAGAGAAGGGGTACATTAGACCTAGTATGTCACCATGGGGAGCCCCTGTCTTATTCGTGAAGAAGAAGGATGGTAGTTTGAGGTTGTTTATAGACTACCGTGAGTTGAACAATGTCACTGTGAAAAACAAATGTCCATTACCTAGGATAGATGACTTGTTTGACCAACTTCGGGGTGCGGGGATGTTCTCCAAAATAGATTTAAGGTCCGGTTACCATCGGTTGAGGATTGCGATCACGATATACCTAAAAGCGCCTTCGGGACTAGGTATGGACACTATGAGTTTACCGTCATGCCTTTTGGGTTAACCAATGCACCTGCTGTTTTTATGGACCTAATGAATAGGATTTTTCGACCCTACCTCGATAAATTCGTAGTCGTGTTCATAGACGATATATTGATCTATTCAAGAAGCAAGGAGGAACATGAGGGACATTTGAGGCTTATTTTACAGACACTTAGGGAGAACCAACTATATGCCAAGTTTTCAAAGTGTGAGTTCTGGTTGGAAAAGGTGTCATTTTTGGGTCATTTCGTCTCTAAGGAGGGTGTGTCAGTAGATCCTGCAAAAATAAAAGCTGTGAGTGAATGGCCTACCCCAAAGAATGTCACAGATATAAGGAGTTTCTTGGGTTTAGCTAGGTTATTATCGGAGATTTGTGAAAGACTTTTCGAAGATCGCAAAACCCATGACTAACTTGATGAAGAAAGATTGCAAGTTTAACTCGGACCGACGATAGTGAGAAAGCCTTTCAAACACTCAAAGAGAGATTAACCTCAAAGACTTGTTCTAGCCTTGCCTAACTGGGGATGAGGGATATGATGTCTATAGTGATGCGTCAAAGAATGGGTTGGGTAGTGTTCTTATGCAGAATGGGAAAGTTATAGCTTATGCGTCCCGTCAACTGAAACCATATGAGGTTAATTACCCAACACATGACCTAGAGTTGGCCGCAATTGTCTTTGCCTTAAAAATCTAGAGACATTACCTTTACGGGGTGACTTGCCGAATTTTCACCGATCACAAAAGCCTCAAATACATCTTCACCCAGAAAGACCTTAATATGCGACAACACAGATGGTTAGAGCTCATTAAGGACTATGATTTAGATATTCAATACCATGAGGGTAAAGCAAACGCTGTTGCTGATGCATTGAGTCGTAAATCTAGCCATAGCCTCAACACCTTGGTAGTTGCTGACAAACTGTGTGAAGAATTCTCTAAACTCCAACTTGAGATGGTTCATGAAGGGGAAGTGGAAAAATTATTGAGCGCCCTAACCATTCAGCCCAACTTTCTAGATGAAATAAGAGAGGGTCAGCCTGGGGATGTGAAACTTGAGCGGGTCAAAGCAAAACTTAAGGAGGGCAAAGCAGAAGGGTTTGAAATCCATGAGGATGGGAGTATACGCTACAAGGGTCGATGGTGTGTACCGCAAAAATGTGAGGAGCTGAAGCAAAAGATAATGAGTGAAGGTCATAATACGAGTTATTCCGTCCACCCAGGGGGGGATAAGCTATATAAGGACCTCAAAAAGATGTTTTGGTGGCCTGGGATGAAGAGAGGCGTGAGCCGAGTTTGTTTCCAAATGTCTGACGTGTCAGAAGGTAAAGAGTGAACACAAGAGACGTCAAGGCAAAATTCAACCTCTTGACATTCCAACATGGAAGTGGGATTCGATATCCATGGACTTCGTCGTAGCCTTACCTAGGAGTCGGGGAGGTAATAACACAATATGGGTGATAGTGGACCGATTGACCAAAACTGCAAGGTTCATACCCATGAAAGACACGTGGAGTATGGAATCCCTAGCCAAAGCATATGTTAAACATGTCATTCGACTGCACGGGGTACCCACGAGTATAGTGTCTGATCGGGATTCGCGATTCCTTTCGAATTTCTGGAAAAAGGTCCAGGAGGCATTTGGTAGTGAGCTATTAATGAGTACAGCCTTTCATCCCGGCTACGAGACGGCCAAACAGAAAGAACCATCCAGACCTTGGAAGACATGTTAAGAGCTTGTGCCTTAGAATACCGGGGATCATGGGAAGACCATTTAGACCTCATAGAGTTCTCATATAACAACAGGTTATCATGCTAGTATCAAAATGGCTCCATTTGAAGCGTTGCATGGGAGAAAATGTCGCAGATCCTTTGTGTTGGAACGATATTAGTGAGACACAGTGGTGTTAGGTCCTGAAATGATTCAAGAGATTGATCAAGTGCGAGTCATTCAAGACAAGATTAGGGCCGCACGAGACGGGCGAAGTCCTATGCGGATCGAAGCGAAGGGAAGAGAACTATGAAGTTGGTGAAAAAGTGCTGCTTAAGGTGTCTCCAATGAAAGGAGTGATGCGATTTGGGAAGAAAGGAAAACTAAGCCCTAAGTTCATAGGACCATATGAGATTTTGGCGAGGGTAGGCAAAGTGGCTTATCGCTTAGATTTGCCAAACGAGTTAGAGAGGGTTCACAACGTGTTTCACGTATCCCAGCTTCGGAAATACGTACCTGATGAGTCGCATGTACTAGAACCTGAAAATGTCGAGTTAGACGAAACCTTGTCCTATGAGGAAAAACCCATCAAGATCCTAGATCACAAGGTGCGTAGTACGAGAAATAAGGACGTCAAAATTGTGAAGGTGTTGTGGAGAAATCAGAATACTGAAGAAGCCACATGGGAAGCAGAGGATGCGATGCGTCTGAAGTACCCTGAGCTCTTTCAAGAGGTAGGCGAGTTACGAGGACGTAACTTTTCTTTTAAGGGGGGAAGAATGCGATAGAATTTCGCGCTTCCCCTAAAAGTTTGCTTAAGTTATTATTTATGTGTATTATTGTTTATGTGACTTGCGAAAACTGGAAAACGCTTGTGAAATTTGGGACTTAGAAGTGCGTAAGTTCGTCGTTTAGAGTGGCTACCTCAAAGTTTCGGGACGAAACTTCCTTTAAGGGGGGAAGCCTGTAATACTCCGTATTTTTAGGAATTATTTTGCTAAATAAGAAAATATAAAGTACAAGTGAAAGTATTTTATATTATAGTTTAGGTAAGACTACAATTATAATTTAATTAAACAACCTACTTTAGTACCTAATTATATTTTAATTCGGTTTGGTTAAATAATAAATCAGAATTCGATTTGGAAACAAATCCTAATAAACTAAGGTTTTTCATACTATAAATAAGAAAAGGAAGAGGAAAAAAAAAATTATTAGAAACCTATTCTCTAGTCAGCCGTCTTTTTTTTCTTCTTCACTCTCAAGATCCTTCTCTCTCTCCTCTTTTCTCCTCCCTCACGCTGCTCCTCCTCCTCCCAAGCTCTTCCTCCCTCATCGGTCTTTCCTGTGATTTCGGCGGCTCTATTGCTTCGTCGAGCACAGCAACCGTCGGCTGAAACTCGCGACACGGGGAGGCAGGTTCGTGTGGGTCGCGCGAGGCTCCGACTGGGCTCGTCGAGGGCGTACGGTGCGTCGAGGCGAGAGACGTGTGGTGCGTGCGTGGGCTCAAACCTTCGAGCGTGGTGGCGTGTGGCTGGTGTTGCAGCCGAATTCCTTCAATACGTCGCCGGTGATCGTCGCCGGCGAAGTCTTCTCGGTAAAGAAAAAAAAATTTCTCTTTTCTACTCTAAATTAATTCATATAATCTGATTTCTTGTTATTCTTTGATTAAATTTGGTTAAGTTGATGATTTTTAAATAAAGTAAAGAAAAAAAAAATCAGATTGTGATTATACTCATAGTTCTTATGATGATTTTTAGTTCTCAATTCTATTTTTATTATACTTATGGATATTGGGTAAAGTTGTGATTTTAAATAAAGGTACATATTATGAACTAAAGGAAATCAGATTTATATTACACTACTAGTTCCTACTTTGATTTTAGTTTCTTCAATTCCGAGTTTATAGTTCTTTTATATATGTACCTATTTAAGTTTGTTACTATACACAAAGTGGTATAAAAGTTAAGAAAAAAATCAGATTATTAGTTATAGTTAGAATATTATAATGGCTTTGTTATTCAAATCTGATTTTAGTAGTATTGGATATAAGGATTTAAATGGAGATTGGTAAAGGTACTATGGTATTAAACTAACTAAAATCAGCTTTGCCCACTATTATTGGTTCTTAAAAGACGTTAAGTTCAATAGAATTATGGGAGAAAAGAAAGTTAATGAACAACAAGATTATTTATTTTTATACTCCGAAATACTAAGTCTTATATAATTAGTCACGTGTTATATGTTAATAATATCAAGGACTTAGCACTGAAGTATTTTTATTATTCGATTAGGTCCCAATTTCATAAGCGGAACGTTTTAATAGTCAGCAAAGATTCTTCATTACAAGGTACGTACGCGTACTAGTTCAGTTCGATATATTAGTATCATGTTAGGTTGTGATTGTCATATTGGAACCTAGAATCATGATAGGGAACTGTGGTTGATTATGATTGATGAGATTGTTTGGTAACATGAAATCAATTGGAAATCTGTATGTATTTCCTTGTTGTATGACTTGTGAGTTGAAATGAGTTATTATTGGTATGCGTAATTCTATCGCATTACAAGCATGAAATGAGAATTGGATTGAAAGCATATGATTTATTGTTGTAACAAGGATGTTGCAAGAGATTGCTTTAATTAGAGAATTTGAGCAATGTATCTAAGAATTTAACGATTATATGTTCGATGTTGTATGAATGAATATTATTAAGAAGGATATTGGCGATAACTTGTAGTTGGACTCCCTACAAGTAATGAACAATGGGGGGAGTGTTTGACTTGTTCTACACTCCTACGCATGCCTACTGTGACGACAGTAGTGTCCTTATAAATTTTGATAACTCAAGTAGGCGGAAGGTTCCGTACGATCTTGGGGGTATGCATACTAAGGTGATGGATGTGGAACGGAACGAAACCGTGTTTACATTCCATCTAATAGACCAAGTTGTCTATTAAGGATTCGAGTAGCCCGTATGATTCTAGTAAGATGACGGTGCCCGTTCGACGCCAACTAAATAAAAAGTAAAGAATGTAATGCTATGGTAGTATCATGTCTAGGAATGATCCTTATTATCTTGTTTATGCTTTGTATGCACTTACTGCTTTACTATGTACTCAGCATAGCTGATTGTGTGTTATTGTGTTGTTTGTTGACCTGTGATGAACCATTGATGCTTCAATGGGGAGCAGACTAGGTGTCTTTGGTGTTCTTTGCATGAGTTGGCATACGGGGAATATTTCTGGTTTATAAGCTTTTAAATGTTTTATTGAACTTATAGAACAATTAGTATGAATAGTTAATGGTTTGAATAAAAAGGGGTCTATGGTGATTCCCGAGTTGTAATTTGAAGTTAATATTTTATTTCCGCTGCAATGTAGTTTTATAAAGGAGTTGTTGACATTTTGATTTTATCTTGCCTTGCGTTTCACCGCGGCGGTAACACTCCCGAAGTCGGTGCAACGTAGTCGTGGACGTGTATGGATTTTGGGGTGTTACATTGGGTAGACGAGATGATACACGAGGTTGAGGATCAGTCGTGTAAACGACCTCGTATTTTTGAGTCCATGTCTGAGGCTGCTGAAAAGCCGTTGTATCCAGGTTGTACAAAGTACACCAAACTTTCCGCCGTGATAACATTGTTCAACATTAAGTCGAAAGCTGGTTGGACGGACTCTAGTTTCACATCGTTGTTGGAAGTTTAGCTGATATGCTCCCTGATGTAAATGAACTGCCAAAGTCGTACTATTATGCGAACAAATTAATGTGTCCTTTCGATTTAGAGTACGAGCGGATACATGCTTGTCCTAACGATTGTGTGCTTTATCGTAATGAGTATGAGCATTTACATGAGTGTCCACGTTGTGGATTGTCGAGGTACAAACGTGAAGGAGCTGGAGGTAGTGAAGGACCACCAACTAAGATGTTATGGTATCTACCTATAATACCTAGATTTAAGCGCATGTTCTCAATTAAAGGAGATGCGAAGAATTATTTGCAACCAGATGTTAAGGCGTCACAACTTTACTTGGAAAAACAGGGGCTTCGACCAGAGTTGTGGGCTCTAAAAAGGGACGGAAGGAAGAAGAAAGTAGTGGAGGAAAGGGTTGATGATGAAACTCAGAAAAGTAAAAAGAAGGTGGAGGATTCGGAGAAGAATTATTTGCCACCAGCTTGCTACACGATGTCGTGTGTAGAGAAACAGATTTTTTGCGAGTCATTATATGGCATTAAGGTTCCAACTGGCTACTCATCAGATATGAAGTGATTTGTTACCTTAAATGGTGAGTTGAAGTTATCGAGTATGAAATCTCACGATTGTCATGTCATGATGCAAGTATTCTTACCGATTGCAATTCGTGGGATACTTCCAAAGCATGTGAGGCACACCATTACAGAACTTTGTTCATTTTTCCATACAATATGCAACAAAGTCCTAGAACCGTCGACCCTCGATTCCTTGCAGGCTAGAGTAGTTGAAACTCTATGCAAATTTGAGATGTCCCCCCCCCCCGCATTCTTTGACATTATGGTCCATCTCATTGTCCATCTAGTTCGAGAAATTAAGCTGTGTGATCCAGTGTTTTTGAGGTGGTGTTATACTTTTGAGAGATATATGGGTACTTTGAAGGATAAAGTTCGGAATCCTGCACAACCAGAAGGTAGTGTGATTCAAGGGATTGTGGGTGAAGAGATCAGTAATTTTGTGGCTGAGTATTTTGCTAGTGTTGATCCTGTTGAACTTCCGACATCCCGACACGAGGGCAGACTTGAGGGCAAGGGTACAATTGGTTGAAAATTGATCACACCTTCCGTAGAAAAGCTTACACAAGCTCACTTATTTGTATTGCATCACGTAGCAGCTGTCCATCCTTATTTAAATGAACATATGGAGGAATTACGTGTTAGCAATCCTGGAAAAGGAGTAAAGGTATTGACGCAAATGCATAACAAGACTTTCATTGATTGGTTTCATAAACGAGTAGTGAATGATTTGGATGAAAGTGTTCCTGAAACACTCAAGTGGTTAGCATTTGGTCCTCGTGAAGCTGTACGCTCTTATGAGGGTTATGATATTAATGGGTATACGTTTTGGACTGAACGTCAAGATCTAAAGTCAACATCGCAACAAAATAGTGGTGTTCCACTTGTGGCGTCATCTACACAATACGCAAGCTCGAAGGATAAGTCGCCTGTACTTGCTGACAACAATTATTATGGGCGAATACAAGAAATATGGGAGCTGGACTACTGTACTTTTAATATTTGCCTCTTGTGTTGCAAGTGGGTTGACGATAATCGACGTTGTGTAAGAAAAGATGATCCTTGCGGATTCACTTTTGTTGACCTTAGTCGTCTACGTGAAACTCGATGAGCCATTTGTAATTGCATCACAAGTTAAGCAAGTATTTTTTGTAACTGATCCTGCTGATAATAAGTGGTCAATTGTTGTACCTGGTAAAAGAAGTATCCTCGGTATTGGTGATGTTGATAATGAGGAGGAATATGATGCATTTGAGGACATCCCAACTTTTACCTATCCTGAAAATAGTGTGGAAGATGATGTGAATATGTCGGAGAACTATATGCGTGTAGATCACACGGAAGGGATACATGTACTTGAAGATCCTAAGAAACGGCGGAAGGTCAATAAATAATGAGACATATACTCAGGTCTGTCTAATTTCTCCAATTCGTAACTATTATGTAGATTTTTAGGCTTATTTTTGTTGTTGGTTGAATTTGGGGAACGAAAAGGTCACTTTAGGCCTACATGGCAATGATGGAGTGCGGTGGGGGGCAGTAGTGGTGGTGGTGGTGGTGGTGGGAATTTGTTACAAATGTGGAGAGTGAGGTCACATGACAATGGAATGCTCTCCACATTTGTAATAATTTCCACCATCTCCGCCGCTACCAGCTGATGGGCATTCCATTGCCATGTGACCTGATTCTCGGGTTATTTTAGGCCTATTTTGGTCGACTCGCGTCCGATTCGTACTTATCGAGTCATTCCACCCCAAATTATTTTTGAACATGATTATATGAGGTATAATGTAACTATTGTGTAGATTTTTAGGCTTAATTTTGTTGTTGGTTGAATTTGGGGAACGAAAAGATCATTTTAGGCCTACTTGGCAATGATGGAGTGCAGTGGGGGGCAGTAGTGGCGGTGGTGGTGGGAACTGTTGCAAATGTGGAGAGTCAGGTCACATGGCAATGGAATGTTCTCCACATTTGTAACAATTCCCACGACCTCCGCCGCTACCAGCTGATGGGCATTCCATTGCCATGTGACCTGATTCTCGGGTCAATTTAGGCCTATTTTGGTCGATTCGCGTCCGATTCGTACTTATCGATTCATTTAACCCCAAATTCTTTTTGAACATGATTATATGAGGTATAATGTAACTATTGTGTAGATTTTTAGGCTTGCATTTGTTGTTGGTTGAATTTCGGGAACGAAAAGGTCATTTTAGGCCTATTTTTGCCTTTTCGAGTCCCTTTCGTACTTATCGAGTCATTTAACCCCAAAATTTTTTTAAACATAATTATATGAGGTATAATGTAACTATTTTGTAGATTTTTAGGCTTTCATTTATTGTTGGTTGAATTTCGGGAACGAAAATGTCATTTTAGGCCTATTTTTGCCTTTTCGCGTCCCTTTCGTACTTATCCAGTCATTTAACCCCAAATTATTTTTGAACATGATTATATGAGGTATAATGTAACTATTGTGTAGATTTTTAGGTTTTCATTTGTTGTTGGTTGAATTTCGGGAACGAAAAGGTCATTATAGGCCTATTTTTGCTGATTCGCCTCAATTTTTTATATTTTGTTTGATCTAACTCCAAACTTTTGTTGCATATGCCAATATGAGGTAAAATGAAACTACATATTACATTTTTGTGCATAAATTTTCATGTAAATGAAATTGAGAAACAAAAAGGCTTAAAGAAAAGGGGGGAAAGTTGTGTGGAGGGGCGGTAGTGGGGGGGAGGGCTGCGTGCGGGGAGGGGGTGTTTGTGCGGGGAGGGGAGGGGTGGGCGGGGGTGTGAAGAGGGGGGTCGTGTGCAAGGGGGATCGTGCGGTGGGGGGTGCAGGGCGGGGAGGGGGAGGGGTTGTGCGGGTAGGGGGCTGTGCGGGGGCTTGGGTGGGTGGGCGGCGGTGGGGGGTTGGCGGGGGCGGCGGAGGTAGATACTAACCCCTGCCCGCCCCCCACTGCTGCCCAGCCCTCCCCCACTGCTGCCCAGCCCACCCAAGCCCCCGCACAGTCCCCCCTACCCGCACAACCCCTCCCCTCCCCCGCCTGACCCCCACCGCACGGATCCCCCCCTTGCACACGACCCCCCCTCCTCACACCCTGCCCGGCCCCTCCCCTCCCCGCACAAACACCCCCCTCCCCGCACGAGCCCTCCCCTCCCCCCCAGGGTCGCCCCCTCCCCTCCCCGCCCAGGCCCCCCCCACCGCACGGATCCCCCCGCACACAGACCTCCCTACCCCACCGCTCGCCGGCCCTCCTTAGCCCCCGCACGAGCCCTCTCCTCCCCGCCTAGACCTCCCCCCTAATGCCGCCCCTCCCCTTTCCAAACCTCCCCCCACTGCTGCCCCTCCCCTCCCCTACCCGGATCCCCCCCACTATACGGATCCCCCCCCGCACACGACCCCCCCCTCCCCACACCCCGCCCGCCCCGCCCTCCCCCTCCCCTCCCCGCACAAACACCCCCTCCCCGCACGAGCCCTCCCCCTCCCCGCACACCACCTCTCCTCCCCCGCCCGGACCCCCCGCCCGGGACCCCCCACTGCACGAGATCCCCTCCCCCCCTTGTTGCACCCCCCCTTAGTGGCAATGTGAATTTTTAATAATCTTGAGCTTTATGTATATTAATGCGTATATTTTGTACAATTTCAAGGAGATGGCGGAGGTGCATACGGATAACAGCACGAGTTCTGAACACACTACGGAGGATGAGTCTTTCGATGCGAGAAAGGAACGAGTTAAATTGGCTCGACCTCGCCATGAAGAAATAAATGCACAAATGTCTAGGAAGTCATTGGCGATGAAAAAGAGAAAAGGAAGAGGACCTACAAAGTCACTAGGGAAACACACAAATATGACTTTGGAGTACGATAATATGGGTCAACCTTGTGGAAAGTGGCGTCAAAAGTATGGCATGCAAGTTGGCATTTGCATGCATAAACTCTCCATTCTGCACTCATGGAAAGAGGTGCCCGAGTGGTTGAAGCGGAGTCTATGGGAAGATACTATGGTAAGCTTCACGTACAATAACATTTAGTTTCTTAATTATTTAGTTAAATATATGTGTAATATTACTGATAGCATATAAATTACAACATTTGCGAAAACTAATTTGTGAACCGCATTTTTTGTAGAATCAATTCAATATCGAAGATGATGAAGCCAAGAAGAATGTATTTCTATCCGCAGTTGCCTAGAGATTCAGAGATTTCAAGGCTAAGTTAGTGTCTGGGTGGATCACTAAGAGGAGGAAAGTAGTAGGTACAAAGAAGAAGAACATCTACGGCGGAGAAACACCAAATAGTTAGTTCAGCATGATTATATTTTTCTTCCCTGCTAACTGTTGATATTATCCCTATGCTTTATGTTATTGGTTATTCTTGCTTATTGGTTATTGTTGGGATTATACGTTAAGTGAGAGTACCAAATTGCTTATAGAAGTTATATTTATTGTTATAGATTTCTAGCCATGTCTGAAAGAGAAGATACTAGAGTAGGGAGCTATTACAACCCTATTGTGCTGAGTGATGTTGAGAGTGATAGAGGTTATGAGTCTGATGATGATAACTACACCGAACTAGAGTTCATTATGCGTAATGTATTAAGAGTAGGCATGCTTGATAGTGATGATGAGATTCTTCATGAGTTTGACCGTGCTAGAGGGGCAGACTAGAAGTGATATTTACCACGCCATTATGAGACCATATAGTGATTCCGGGTCAGAGAAGGATGAGCCTCAACCTAAACGAAGATCCACGAGATTTAGAAGATTTGCTACTATTCGCCTTTTGGCGGAGAGATTGACTCAGGAGAGATCTAAGCGTCCTGATTCTGTTGGGGACATATTTGAGAGGCTACCCAAGGTTAAACCACCATACTTTAAGGGGCGAGCTGACCCTACCTTTTTAGAGAACTGGATTAGAGAGTTTGCGAAAATCTTTGGGGCTGTGAACTGTCCTGAGAATATGATAGTAGGTCAAGATGTGCTGTACCTAAAGGATGAAGCTGATTTGTGGTGGAGAGAAAATAGGGCTAGATTGAGTGCTGCTGAGGGATTCAATTGGGATTCTTTTGTTACTGCATTGAGAGGGAAGTTTTACCCTGCTTTTATGAGGAAACAGAAATCCCAAAAGTTTATCAACCTTAGGATGGGGAGTATGACCATCTCTTAGTACTATAGCAAATTCATAGCACTGTCGAGGTTCGCACCTGAGGTAGTAGCCACTGAGGAATTAAAGACTCAAAGGTTAGAGCAAGGTTTGACTGAGGAAATTCAGCTGGGGTTAGGTGGTGAAACTTTTTCATCCCTAGATATTGTATATGGGAGAGCCGCCCACATTTATGGTCTTCAGTCGAGGCGTGATAAGAAAAATGTTGTAGTGGGTGAGAAAAGAAAGGATTTCAATGCTAAGGGGAAATCAAGGGAATTTGAAGAAGAGCAGAAATGGGAATGAAAATTTGCAAGGGAGGAATAATCAGGGCTACAACAATAACGGTCAATCTGAGAGAGTGTACTACTGTAAGAAGTGCAGTAATAACCATCCTGGTAGAGACTGCAAGGGAGACCCAATGACCTGTAATTACTGCCAGAAGAAGGGCCATAGGGAGTATGAGTGCTTTGCTAAGCAAAAGAAAGAGCAAATTGGCAATGGGGGTGATAACCAAGTAGGGGTGTTCGCGGTTTAGGTTGGTGCGGTTTGGAATGTAACCCAACCCAAACCGCAAATATACGGTTTGACATTTTCCCAACCCAAACCGCACCGCACTTTTGCCCAAACCAACCCAAACCAAACCGCGCAAAACGGTTTGGTGCGGTTTAGTTTGCGGTTTAACCATTTTTTCCTCCGCGACATTAATTTTGTAATCTAAGAGTAAAAAATTTTTTGTTAATAAATATAAAGAGTCCAAATAAATATGAAGTTGACTTCATAATTAAACATAAATAATAATTTATCAAAATTGTCCAAGTTCTTTACCTCAAACTTCTTTTTTCAGTTGTATACTTGTATGTCACCTTGTCAAGTGTATTTTAATAAAATCAAAATAGAAAAAAATATTTTTTTAAAAAAAATCATATAAAATTGCGGTTTGCGGTGCGGTTTGGGTTTACAAAAACTAAAACTCAACCCAAACCGCAGTTTGCTTGAATTCATAACCCAAACCGCAATTTTGAAACCGCAAACCAACCCAAACCGCGAAAAAACGATTTGGGTTGCGGTTTGGTGCGGTCCATACCGCACTTTGAACAGCCCTATAACCAAGTGAAGTATGGATTTAACCAGTGGGGAAATCAGGGTTCGAAGCCTGTAGGGGCACATAACAACCAAGGGAGCTACAATAAGCCTGCTAGTGAAAGCAACAATCTGAACAAGGCTCCGGGTAAACTGTTCGTGATGAGTCGCAATGAGCTGAACAATCTGCTGACGTAGTTTCTGGTACTTTTTCTATTAACTCCGTGCTAGTTAAAGCGTTAATTGATTCGGGGGCGACTTATTCTTTTGTTTCGTCATCTGTTATTAAAAGTCTAGGGTTAGCAGATTTTGAGGTTATTGATTTTCCTGTTAGTATACCTACTGGTGAGGCCATAAGGTGTACCAAGTTGTTTAAAAATTTGCCTCTGAAGATAGGAGACTGTGTTTTCCCTTCTGATTTGATAGAGTTTAATCTGGGAGACCTAGATGTAATTATGAGGATGGATTGGCTAAGTTTATACAAGGCCAAGATAGATTGTAAAGTTCAAAAAGTAGTTTTATGAAACCCTTTGTGGAAGTTGACCTCGTATAGACGTTTTGGGAAGTCCAAGAACTTCGGGGTTATTTCTGCGATGCAAGTGAAGAAGTTGATGAAGAAAGGGTGTGAGCTATTTTTCTGTAGTGTGCAGGATGTTAGTAAAGAAGTTGGGGTAAATATTGAGGATGTTCCAATAGTGAATGAGTTTATGAAAGTGTTTCCGAGTGAGATTTCGGGTATGCCGCCTGCTAGAGCTTTTGAGTTCACCATAGACTTAGTTCCTGGAACTGCACCCATATCTAAAGCACCCTACAGTTTGGCACCTCCGGAGATGAGTGAATTGAAGACGCAGTTGCAAGAGTTGTTCGATAAGGGTTATATTAGGCCTAGTGCATCATCTTGGGGAGCTCCTGTGTTGTTTGATAAGAAGAAAGATGGGAGTATGAGGTTGTGTATCAATTATAGGGAATTGAATAACGTAACCATCAAGAACATATATCCTTTGCGTAGGATAGATGACCTTTTCGATCAATTAAATGGAGCGAGCGTGTTCTCGAAGATTGATTTGCTTTCGGGGTATCACCAGTTGAGGATAGCTTATAAGGATATACCTAAGACTGCGTTTAGGACTCGTTATGGTCATTATGAGTTCATTGTAATGCCTTTTGGGTTAACCAATGCACCTGCCATATTTATGGACTTGATGAATAGGATTTTCCATGAGTTCTTAGATAAGTTCGTTGTGGTATTCATTAATGATATCCTGATTTATTCGAAGAATGAAAAAGAGCATGATGAGCACTTGAGGATTATATTAGAGACGCTTAGGAAGAATCAGTTGTATGCCAAGTTCTCTAAGTGTGAGTTTCGTTTGGAGAAAGTAGCATTTTTGGGTCACTATGTGTCTAAGGAAGGAGTCTCTGTAGATCCTGCCAAGATTCAAGCTGTGAGTGAGTGGCCAACTCCAAAGAATGTGTCTAATATCCGAAGTTTGCTAAGTCTAGCTGGCTATTATAGGAGATTTGTGAGAGATTTCTCGAAGATAGCGAGGCCCATGACCAATTTGATGAAAAAGGAGTCAAAATTCGAGTGGAGTGAGAAGTGTGAGGAAGCTTTTCAGATTTTAAAAGAACGTTTGCCTCCACACCTGTTTTGACCCTGTCTGATGGGATCGAGGGATTTGAGTTGTATAGTGATGCTTCAAACAATGGTTTGGGATGTGTGTTGCAACAGAATGGGAAGGTGATCGCGTATGCGTCGCGTCAGTTGAAACCTTATGAGGCTAATTACCCTACCCATGATCTAGAGTTAGCTGCTATTGTGTTCGCCTTGAAGATTTGGAGACATTACCTTTATGGGGCAACCTGTAAGATCTTTACTGACCATAAAAGTTTGAAGTACATTTTATCTCAGAAAGACCTCAATATGAGGCAGAGAAGATGGTTAGAGTTGATAAAGGATTATGATCTGGACATCCAATATCATGAGGGGAAAGCAAATGTAGTTGATTATGCATTGAGTAGGATGTCGAGTCATAACATGAATGCCTTGGTAGTTCCTAAGGGGTTGTGTCGAGATATGCAAAGACTTAGCCTAGAAATTTTAAACCCTAGGAAGATCGAGGCAAGATTGGGTGGTTTATCATTGGGGTTGTCAATTTTCGACGAGATCAAAGAGGGTCAAGTTGGGGATGAGCACCTAGAGAAGATTAAGGAAAAGATGAGGCAAGGTAAGGAAGTTGATTTCAAGATCCATGATGATGGTAGTTTGAGGTTCAAGGGAAGGTGGTGTGTACTACAAAAATGTGATGAGCTTAAGAGACGTCTTATGGATGAGGGACATAATGCTCCGTATTCTGTGCACCCGGGGGTGACAAACTTTATAAGGACCTTAAGCAGATCTATTGGTGGCCAAAAATGAAGCGTGAGGTTGCCGAGTTTGTGTCTAAGTGTCTAACCTGTCAGAAAGTCAAAATAGATCATAAGCGACCCATGGGGAAGGTTCAATCCTTAGAGGTTCCTAGGTGGAAGTGGGATTCCATTTCAATGGATTTTGTGACTGCTTTGCCTAGGACAAGGAATGGCAATGATAATATTTGGGTTATTGTGGACCGTCTGACGAAGTCGGCCGTGTTCATTCCAATTAAAGAGACATGGAAGGAGAAGCAACTTGCGAAGACGTATGTTAAGCATGTAGTGAGATTACATGGGGTTCCAACCGATATTATTTCAGATCGTGATTCGAGATTCCTCTTGAAATTTTGGCAAAAGGTCTAGTTAAATCTTGGGACAACATTGAAAATGAGTATTGCCTTTCACCCTGCGACCGATGGTCAGACTAAGAGGACTAACCAAACGATGGAAGATATTTATTGACTTTCAGGGTAGTTAGGAAGACCAATTAGATTTTATTGAGTTTTCATACAACAATGGTTATCATGCGAGTATCAAGATGACACCTTTTAAGGCATTATATGGAAGAAAGTGTAGAAGTCCCATTTGCTGGAATGATTTTAGTGAGAATATATTATTGGGGACGGAATTCATTGAGGAGACTGTCAAGAATGTGAAGTTGATTCAGGATAGAATTCAAGCTGCCCAAGAGGCAAAAGAGTTATGCCGATTTAAAGCGAAGAGAATATGAGTTTGAAGTAGGTAATAAAGTGTTTCTGAAAGTATCACCAACTAAGGGTGTGATGAAATTTAGGAAAAAGGGCAAATTAAGTGCCAAATATGTAGGTCCATATGAGATCCTGCAAAGAATTGGGAAGGTAGCTTATAGGTTGGCTTTGCCAATGGAGTTCGAAAAGATGCACGATGTGTTTCATATTTCCCAACTTAAGCGTTACATCTCTGATGAGCGCCATGTCTTGGAGCCTGAAAGGATCCAGATTGATAGTAGCCTCACATATGAGGAAAGGCCTGTGAAAATTCTTGATAAGAAGGTGCGTAGTACACGCAATAAGGATGTTAATATCGTGAAAGTGCTTTGGTCGAACCATGAGTCCAAAGAGGCAACGTGGGAAGCTGAAGCTGAAATGAAAAAAGAAGTATCCAGATGTATTCCTTGTGGTGAGTTACGAGGGTGTAACTCGTTTTCTTTAAGGGAGGTAGAATGCGATAGAATTTCGCGCTTTTTACCTATTTTTATGGTATTTTTATGCATTTTATGCTTATTTTAGCGATTTGCACATGTTGGTGCAAAATAAATAGATTTTCCGCATAAGAAAAATGTGTCCTTGAGTAATACAAGTGTTTTAAGTTGGCAAAAGAGTGCACTTGAGTGGCACAAGTATTTCTACAATGGGAGTTGAGTTGAAAACTTTTGAAAATGTGTGAGTTTTCGTGTCCAGTTTTGGGACGAAACTTCTTTAAGAGGGGTAGACTGTAATCCCCCGTAATTTTATGAATTTTATAAATGTATTTTAATATATAGTTATTTATATTTAAATATATTTTAGCATTTTAATGATTTATTTCTTCAAAGGTTGACTATTTGAAAGTCAAAGGAATTATTTTAATGATTTATTCAAGTCAAATATTTTTTTTAAAGTCATGCTTTGAAAGTATTTGAAATGTTTGAAATACTTATTGGATTTGGAAAAGGATTTTTAAGTGGGTGTGAGGAGCCCAAACACTCCTAGATTTGGAAAAGGATTTATAATCCTAGCCCATTTACCTTTTTCCTAAGCCCACAAAGGGAAAACTTTAAAAACTCCATAAACCCCAAATTTTCCCCACACAACTTTATTTTCTCTCTCCTCCTTCCTCCCACATTTTTTTTCGACTTTCTCTCTCCTTTCGTTTTTCTTTTTTTTCGTTCGGCTTTTCCGTCCACTGTCAGACGTCGTCGCCCGGTCTCCTTCCTTCCTTCTTGCTTTGGTTTGGAATATTTTCTTCCTCCTCAAGTTTTATTCAAAGATTGCATTTTTAGTTTTTGTTTCAATTTGTTTATGTTTAAAAGTTAAAAGTTGATGATTTATTATTGAATCTAAGTTATATAAATTGTGTATTGATGAAATAAAATTCAGATTTGCATATTTGAGTTTAAGTTATGTGATCACTTATCTAATCCTAAGATAAAAAGAAAGTTGTGATTGTTTGTTAATTTTTGCTATTGGTGTTGCTTGTGAGTCATAACAAGTAAGAATTGGTAAATCATGTAAAGTGAAACTGGATATCAATAGCTTTAGACTGGCGCACGTCTGAAGTGTTGGACAAATAGGAGTTGGGGTACATAGGGCCAGATTGATCACCGTGTCCTGTTTTATTTAGAAAAGGTTCCTCGATATCGTAGGTCATGGGAATACGGAGTCGCGCCCGTATTTCGTCTTCCAAAGGGAAGGCTGGTTTTAGTTAGACAACTTAGCCCATTGACTATTCCATTTAAAGTAATAAGAATGTTGTTAAAGTTTAGTTCAGTAAAAGTTATCTGTAAGTTATTATACTATTATTTATTCCTGCCTACTATTTATTAGTATCATATTAGGATTGTTTACTTGTTTAGTATGTAGTACTCAGCAAAGTTGATTACGTGCTTTTGTTGTGTATGTTGATCATGGCTTTGCCTTATTGATCCTGTGATGACCCATTTTGGTGAGCAGTCTCTAGGGATCAATAGTGCATTATCCATCTACAGGTTTGAAGATGATGCATCACTGGGATCGGGATTGGAGAGCTTGTGTAGTTTATTTACAATATTTTTGAGTTTTACTTTTCATAGTTGGTTTGGTTTGGTTTTAAGGTTGACTTTGGTTTCGTTGGTTGGTTTTGGAGTTGACTTTGTTGTTGACTAAGTTTTATTTATAAAGTTTATTATTATTGTTTTCCGCTGTAAAATTCTGAATAAGCCGATACATTTTCACACGGGCGATAATACTTTGGTAATTCTCTATGTTTTATATTAAAAGGTATTTTAGAAAAGAGAGAATTGTAGGGGTGTTACAGTATGAGAGTTAGCAAGTATTCGAGTGTATAGAGTACGTGAAAAAGTGTGTTTTAGATTCGAAAAATCACGGCTTATTTATAGCAAAATATTAAAAAAAAAGATTGAAAAACCACGCACGACTCTGCGTGACGCGTAGAGCCACGTGTCAGATGCAGATTGGTGAGCCTGATGCGGCACAGCCAGTGCGTCGCGCGCACGTGGCACGCCAGACGCATCGTCTGCGTCAGACATGCTTACATCTTTTTCCTTCGACACATTTTTGAACGATTTCCTTTTATCCTTTTAAATTCGGAAATCAACTTTTACGAGATAAAATCTGATTTCAATTTTAAAATATCTTTGAAAATATTTATTAAAATAAAAACAATTAATTATCATGAATAATTAATTGGGCTTTTTTCAAAGGGTTGGTCTCAAAATATTTTTATGGGCTCAATATACAATTAATTATCATGAATGAAAAATTGGGCTAAAAAATAGGACTTTGGATCATTATCGCAAATAAATAAGTTTTACACTTTAAAACAATTTTGGGCATGGCTATTCGGACTGCTCTCCCCTTGGGTCTGACCAATTAAGACCGCGGTATATTTCATCATTGGGTCCTTAAATGGGGAGACATGATTGTGTGTCTACAGAAGCCCCCACTTTGACTGAGGTTCAGGAAACCGATAGTCAAAGTGTACGGTGTCGGGACGGAGAACAATTCTAAATGCTTTGCAGTTTAGAACTAATCTATATATCGCCGGTTTCTGCAAAACAAAATTAGTATACAGGACGATAAATACAAGTAATCTGATTACCTGCAGGACAAGATGTTAGCAGACAGGTGCAAACAACTCACATAATAATGCACATAGTGACGCAAAAATGTAAACTTAGACTCTCTAAGGTTGCATGAGACGCTATGCAAGGATAAGGGTTCTGCAAAGCTAAGGAAGATGAAACGTCATGCAAGGTCGGGATTATGCAAGGCTAGGAAAAATGAAATGTTATGCAAGGTTAGGGTTATGCAAGATTATGAGGTTTGGATAGGTAGAGAGATCGAATGATTAGAAATAGATAAATGGATTTTCGAAAACTGTTTTGATAAATATATAATCGGGGTCCGCAAGTGAGATCCGCAGATTACAACTCTTCGGGAGTTTGATTTGGAGGAACCACCACATATATAGGAAGCCCCCACTTTGGGTAAGCTTGTCTTGTATTAGGCGTTTCGAGCCTAAATTGGAATGTACTTAATCTGTATTGAGTATTCAAAGTTCTTCACTGGGGATTCTTCTTTGAGGAGTTGATATAGGCAAAGTCAGATATCGCCAGAGATCATATATGGAATTGTCAGAGAGTCCTTTAGGGACAAGGAGAGTTTGGATTAAAAAAATAAAAAGATTAATTTTTGTGACTCAAATAGATATAGGTGGGAAAAAGCTTTGACGATGCTAGGTTCAGACTCGAGTCTATGTCGGGATCTAGAATGAGTATGCTCCTGAATTCTAGAAAGTCAAATAATCAGACCTTGATTAATTTTTATTTTATTGAAGCGATTGGACCTCGAGATGAGGATTACTACGTATCCTTACAGAATCAGACCATTCATAGTTTTAGACTTGATTTTTTTTTTGCCCTAACTTTTGCCTAGGCCGCCCTTTCGAGTTTTCAACCTAGCAGGCTTGGACATACCTTGGAGAATGAGTTAAGAATGGTTGAAAGACATTGAGGTTTGAGGTTTCGATGAAGGTTCAATTGGTTGGGCTAAGGTAGGATCATAAATTTGGATTATATAGGTTAAGGTTTTGCAGGATTTGAATAAGGGGTAGAACTTGTGTGCAAGCCCCCTAACTTGACTTTTTATTTCTTTGCCTTTGCCTTTTTCTTTTTGTCCTCTGCCTTTTCTTTTGCTTTTGCTTTTCTTTTTGTCTAGTGCGTTTTCTTTTGCTTTTTTTGCACTTTGATCTTTTTCACCTTTTTTATTTTTGCCTGGCATTGATTTTTTTTTATGTAGTAAGGCTTGCACATGAGTTTTTGGTTTAGGATATTGGAAGGCTTAAAGGTTATTTTATGGAGTTTTGATTTTGAAATGTTATATGGCTAAGGATCATGGAGGACGATGGTTTAAGAGATTTTTTTTCATTTTTTGATTTCCATAGAGATGGATTATGGATGATGGCTTTTGGAAGGTGATGGAAGAAAGAGGGGAATGACTCGTAATTCAAAGTATGTCCGTTTTTTTTTTATTTTTTTTTCGATTTTTTCTCTTTATTAACGAAGGTCATTAGGTGATTTAAGTTTCATCATTGAATTAGAAACATATATAAAGTGATGGAAGGCTAATGAAAATAAAAATAAAATGCAATTATTTTATTACTTAGAATTAAATAAGACATAAGGCTTATTTAGAATCAAAGTCCTAAATGACATAAACTCGACAGGAAAGAAATAAAGAAGCTAGGGAGGGACTCTCCGACTCAATCTAGAAGACTAGAGCTAAATGACTACCCCCCGACATTATTTAGGCACTGCCCAAGGGGTTGCTTTTGTTGCTGACTTTTGCTGCGGGCGAAACTGACAGTCTACCATCTTCAACCATGTCTTGTAGGGCATGCTTCAAAGTCCAACACTGTGATGTCATATGCCTGTTTCCTTGATGGTACTTGCAGTAGGCATTAGGATTCCACTTCTTGGACTTATCCTCAGGATCAGGGTCTGGCATAAGGCCAAGAGGCTGAAGTGTTCCCTTTGCGTGAAGTCTAATGAAGTCTTCTTCTAGAGACATGCCTAAAGGAGCAAAGATTCTTTGAGGCTTTTGATAACCTCTTTTTTTTAGTAGTTAGGGTATTGACATCATTGCTCTTGGAGCCAGAAGGGTTGTTGTTACTATTCTTGAAAGAGTTGTTATTATTACCACTTCTATTCTTGGAGGCTTGCACCTCTTCCTCAATCAGTAAATCAACCTTGTAGAGATTCGTGAAAGACTCTACAGGTTGGAATTTAATATGTTCTCCGTACTTAGACTATAGGTTACAGATCACCATTCGGACTTGATCCTCTTCACATGGCCTACTAGTCATTTGTACGGCCTTTTCCCTCCATCGGTTAAGGAAGGTGATAAAATCTTCGTTGGAGTTTTGTTTAGCTAATTCCAACTCATGAAGACCAATAGGAAGCTAAGTGTTGTACAGCTTGCAGAACTCTTCTTTGATGTAGTCCCAGTCATTCAGCTTTGTTTTGTTTAGTGATCTAAACCACTTGGATGGATGTGCATCCAAGGTTAAGGGAAAGACATAAGTAAATAGGTCCTTGCTCATGCCTTTGAGAGCCATAGAAATGGAGAAAGCTCTCAAATGATCATCAAGGTCTTCGACCCACTTGAGTTTTGGGAGGTTACCCAATGCTACATTTTTAGGAAGCTTTTCCCTCAGTTCAGGATCAATGATGTTATAGCCATGAGCCTGACCCTCGAGTGTAGGAATTGATTGAATCAATTGCTCGAGTTTTTCGAACATCAAATATGTCTTGGACTCGATAGGAGGTGGCGGTGGTGGAGTGTCTTCCTTTTCACTTTTCTCATTTGTCAGTTTTTCTCTCAGCACCTTGATCTCTTTGTCTTGTTCCTTAAGACGAGAGTTCATCAGCTGGAGTTGAGCCATGATTGCATTGAGTTGTTCAGAAATTTCTCCCATTTCAGATGATGATTCAGAAGTTTCGGAAGATTCGTCTGAAAAAGTGAGAATTTGTTTAGCAAGTCTAAGGGTAGGTTGACCTTGTTTCCTTTCTGTCGGACGTTCCCAAGTTATAATCTCACGACCTGTCCTGAACTGAAATCGAATGGACCTCGTAAAATTTAAGAAATAGCTTTTTTGAAATGAGACATGAAAATGGAAACGAGAAAATGGGAAATGAAAATGGAAAATGGGAAATAGAAATGATAGATAGAAATGGGAAAAATTTGGGCTTTGGAGTAGTATGGGCCTAATTGTATGCAACTGCAAATATGGATTGGACTGGACTATGCAAGCAAACTGGACTCCATGACTGGGCTTTAGTGTTGATGGGAGATACTAGACTTTGAACTTACGGGTGAGTAAGTATGCTAGACTTTAAGGAAGGCTGGACAATAAGGAAGATTAGACTCTTAACTTTGGCGTCTCTCATCTTTTGCTATTTCTCATGTAAAAGAGCGGGCAATGCCGTTGCCCATCTATTAGCTCATTGGGATTGCTCTTGCAATACTGAACTTATTTGGTTTGGCTCTTTCCTTTAAAGTATTTTTACTTTGGCGGACCTTGATATAATATAATCCTCCCGATGTTTCCTTTTAAAAAAGAATTAATTAACGTAAAATTTGATGGCAAAGATCAAGTCATGTATTTTTTAAAATATGTGGAGTACCCATAGGTGGTAAAAAATCAGGTAAGTGTATGGTAACCTTTTCGTACTTTGAATCACAGAAATTTGGAGATTCAAGGAGAGAGAGCGCGAGTAGTTACCTAGCCAATTTCCAAAAAGAAACCCATTGAATGATTGAACTAGTAGTATCTGGAACTCCCCCTTACACTGTTCTCACTCTCTCTCTTTTCTTCATTTCTATTTTCTAGGGTTTTATTCTCCTCAAGTATCACAACAACCTCCCTCTCCCTCTCCCCGCAAAAATGGCTGCACCATCAGTCCTCCCCGCACGCTCCAACACCAAAAGCGAAACCTTCGTAGACAACAAACGCACCGAAGACATCCGTCAACAAAACATCGCCGCCGCCCAATCCGTAGCAGACGCAGTCCGCACTTCCCTCGGCCCCAAAGGCATGGACAAAATGATCCAAACCGCATCCGGTGAAGTTATTATCACCAACGACGGCGCAACCATCCTCAACAAAATGGACGTCCTTCAACCAGCCGCCAAGTTCCTCGTACAACTCTCGAAATCTCAAGACACTGTCGCAGGTGACGGAACGACCACTGTGGTTGTCCTCGCTGGTGCCCTCTTAAAGCAATGCTCTTTATTACTCTCTCATGGTATTCATCCCACTGTTATCTCCGACTCCCTCCATAAAATATCTACTCACGCCGTTGATGTGCTTACTTCAATGGCTGTTCCTTTGGAGCTTTCTGATCGGGAATCGCTTGTTAAGTCGGCCTCCACCTCGCTTAATAGTAAGGTTGTTAGTCAGTATTCTTCTCTTTTAGCTCCTCTTGCTGTTGATGCTGTTTTATCTGTTGTCGATCCTGGGAAGCCTGATATGGTTGATTTGAGGGATATTAAGATTGTTAAGAAGCTTGGTGGGACGGTTGATGATACTGAGATGGTTAAGGGCTTGGTTTTTGATAAGAAGGTTTCGCGCTCCGGTGGAGGCCCTACTAGGATGGAGAATACTAAGATTGCTGTCATTCAGTTTCAGATTTCCCCTCCTAAGACGGATATTGAGCAGAGTATTGTCGTTTCCGATTATACGCAGATGGATCGTATTTTGAAGGAGGAGAGGAATTATATTTTGGGGATGATTAAGAAGATTAAGGCCACTGGGTGTAATGTGCTTTTGATTCAGAAGAGTATTTTGAGGGATGCTGTCACCGATTTGTCGTTGCATTACTTGGCTAAGGCCAAGATTTTGGTTATTAAGGATGTTGAGAGGGATGATATTGAGTTTATTACTAAGACTTTGAACTGTTTGCCTATTGCCAATATCGAGCATTTTAGGGCGGAGAAGCTGGGGTATGCTGAGATGGTTGAGGAGGTCTCGGTTGGGGATTCGAAGATTGTGAAGATCACTGGGATTAAGGATATGGGGAGGACTACAACTGTTCTGGTTCGAGGATCGAATCTGTTGGTGCTAGATGAGGCTGAGAGGAGTTTGCATGATGCTTTGTGTGTTGTGAGATGTTTGGTGAGCAAGAGGTTTTTGATTGCAGGTGGTGGGGCACCGGAGATTGAACTCTCCAGACAGCTGGGGACATGGGCCAAATCTCTGCAAGGAATGGAAGGCTATTGTGTTAAGCATTTTGCTGAATCTCTGGAGGTTATCCCTTACACCTTGGCCGAAAATGCGGGTTTGAACCCCATTGCTATTGTTACTGAGTTGAGAAATAAGCATGCCCAAGGAGAGATAAATGCTGGGATCAATGTAAGGAAGGGGCAGATCACTAATATCTTGGAGGAGAATGTGGTTCAGCCGTTGCTCGTCAGTACAAGTGCGATTTCCTTGGCAACAGAGTGTGTTAGGATGATTTTGAAGATTGATGACATAGTGACAGTGCGGTAGACTTAATTACATGGTATGATTTTGCTGGAAAAAATGCTGAATTGTTTTTTTTATATTCTCTTTTAGGATATCAATCTGGCGATGTGTTGCCTACTTGAGTAGCTATGGTTAAGTGGCCAAATTTTGAGTGTTGTTATCTGTGTTGACATTTTGCTTTTACTTTGATGTGCTATGTTTTTTGTTGAAGATCTTACTGAGTAGTTTAGTACTCTCTATTGTGGATTTGTAATGGTGGTGAAGTCAAATTTATTAATAGTGATGCTTAAAAACGAAGAGAAATTACTCAACCAGTAGTTCTAAAAAGCTGAAAAAAAATCCTCTACCCCTCTTTTTTCATCTCTTTGCTTTCTCCCTCCAGTTCTCCTGCTTCCATGAACAGTTTGGGTATCCTTGATCAAAATCGGAGATTTTGAGAGGCAAATGGGTAGGAGCTAATGCGTGGGCAGTAAATCTTGAGTTATGAGGGAATGTAAGCAAAATCTGACATGCATTTGGGTGGAAGAGGGTGTAGCAGACCAGACAACCCTTAGCCAACGTTGTTGCTGCTTATTTGGCAGTCATCACCTGTTCTTTGGCATTCTCCAGTGTGCTATTTGGTACATATTTACCAAGTTACTGCTGCAAAATTCATTTTCTCTGGTTATCAAAGAAATCAAATTGAGAGCCCAACTTCTCTTATTGCTTGTTCCATTTTGGATGTTCCTAAATTGTTGATGTTGTGAATCCTAACTCAAATTCTTCTGCCCAATTACAGCTCTTTTATATGCTTAGAAAGTTTTTGCATGATATATTTCTGAAATGGTGAGGGTAAGAAAAGCCCTCTCTTTGTCAGATGTGCAGTTCAGTGCCTAAGCTCCATAATATAGTGTTTGTTTCTCATTTTTTATGGGAATTAAGGCAAGTGGAAATAAAATGATAAACAAGTACTGTTGGGAGAAAAAAGCTCATTTTAGGAGAGAATGGAGAATAATTGGTGAAAGAGGATTAAATGTATGACTAATTTAGGTTCTTTTATTACAGATCAATAATGTACTTTTTATGTGTTTTAGCAAGTTGATGCTGTCTTCTTTGCCTTTGTCCGGATAGATGATCCAGGGGCTCGAAGATATGTTATTTCTTCACTTTGGGTTTTTATATTCAGTGATCTCTTTCATGGTACTACTGAAAGTGACAGTATATATTCAAAAATTCTCTACTTCTTTATTAGAAATTAGTATACGAATTTGTCCATCAATGAGTATACACTCATACAAGCCTATTAAGTCAAGCATACTTATATTCTGTTATAAAGACATAATATGAACTGTCTATTCCATACGAGCTGATAAATTGTGTCTATAGTCAAGTCAGTAAGCCTTTTGCTTCCTAACACTAATGGGTTTGTTGTATAATGACATAATGGTTATGTCGGATTGTTTCACTTTGGATTCTTTTATCCTAGAAGAATGCCTTTCAGTTGGATAGACTATGTTAGATTTTTTTTCATATTTTTTTTAAGCTTTTCAGTTTATGTTTATAGTATCTGCTGGCTGTTCGTAAGTGCTTGAATTCTGAGATGCTATTGTGGCTGTAAAATTTGAGTGAGTGGTGTTCACATTTAGAGCTTGTGCAAGGTTCTTTTTTAGTATAAATTTGCCTGCAACTGGCAGTAATATTTACAGTTGATTGTTGGAAGTGATGAGTGACTGTCTTTCGTAAGGTATTTGAGGGTGGTTTGTCTTTTGGGGTAGAGTTTGTGTTGCTTGCAGCTTCATTAAAAAGATCTTGGACTTTTGTGTTGTTTGGGGCTATGTTACTCAGACACGGATTGAGTGTCTACTCGGATACGGGTGTCCAAGTATCCGACTCGGCTATTTTGTAGAAAAAAGTCAAGTTTTTTGTTTAAAATGAAGTATCCAAGTGAAGTGTCGTGTCGGACGCGACACGACACGACACCCCGTTTTTGAGGTAAATGAAGGTGTCGGAGTAACATAGGTTTGGGGCTTCATTTTTAAGAATTTGGACTGTATTTGACATGTGATTGCAGACCTAGGGTGGAATAGGCCATTTATGAGTTATGGGAATGTTCAATGAAGTTGCCCTGGATCAGTTCAGAGTATCCAGGATAATATCTGTGCTTGCATCTTAGAGGTTGGAATGTCTGGAGAGTGATTTATAGTTGATTAACGTTCTAAAGAAGTTTGACACGTATTTGTTGAGTAAGGATGTAGACCGAGGCTGTCCTCTATTTTAGTTACATTTCTGTGTACGCCACCCGCAACGGGGGCATTTTCGAGTATATTGTCGTGAAAAATGATCGTCACTCAAGCTTGCAGAGGCCTGCAGGGAATGCTTGTCCGTAGTGCTGGCCTGTACGTCATAGCAAAAGGAGGGAAGTTGCTATGCTTCTTGCATGAAAAAAGGATGTTATTGTTTATATCTTAAGAGATTAAAAAGCTGTAGTAATAGAAGTTTGCTTATTTAAGTTACACTCTGAAAGTTTTGCTATTTGCATCTTTTGAAGAATGATTTAAGCACATTGCTCTAGTTTAATGACACTTTCATGAAAGTAATGGTCTCCGAAACCATTTTCTCCCCTTTAAGGTATAAAAAAATGGGTGTTTAACGAGCAGTAGTTTGATGAGATATTTTGTTTGGCATGTGACAAATACCTAATGCTTACCATCTTAGTGTGCACAATGGCTACTGCAATGGGTCTTTCAGACCCTGTCCATTTGTAAGGCATTATATTATCTTGCTTAACCGTAGCCAAGTGCTGAGCACAAAACCCACCTGCCCATGTCAGCCAACTCGCTTAGGATGCAACCTGCTGAGCACAATAGCTTGTAGTAGAGGCTAAATTAGCTTTAGTTGCTTATGTGGCAATGTCATAAAAGATACCATTAGAGACGTAAAATTTTTCTCATCTTTCACAAGTATCTTGGTCGTGTGAGACTCTTGTGATAAGATATTAGGGAGCCTCTGCATAAGCAATGTTTATGCGTTGCACTATAGATCTTGAATCATCATGCTTTATTTGTCCTTGACTGACTCTTGTCGAGCATACCTCAAAAGCAGCTGTAGTTCATACTTGCTAAAGAGGATAAAGGTGTATGTACTCAGACGAGAGCAATGTTGCAGCGGCAGAAAGGCTGTCCTGATTGCTTTTACAACTCATTTGGACAAAGCTTTAAATCTGAGGGAGTATGGGATTGTGTGATTGTGTAGGATGGAGGGAATATGTATTATCTAATTTCCTCTTTTGCTGCAGTTTTTGAAATAAGTGTATTAAAGTTTTACTCTCTACAACCTTGTAAACACCCACTCAAAGAACAAGGAAAGTGACTGCTGAAGAACAGAGATATATTGCTGTTTTTATGTGAGTGTGAATCTCTGAGACATGATTGTGTATTTGCTTGGACAGATTTCATGCTGTTGGAATTCTCCTGATTCTCCGCAATTTTATACGCCTAGCAGTGAAGTAGGAAAATGGCAGTAGTCAGAATCCTGCCCTCATCCCCTCCCGTTTTGAAATGGCGGGGTTCATAACCTAGATAGTGAAATATGGATTTGTAATGTTTCAGAGGCTGGCGGGTCTTCTGTTTGTCATTGTTTTTAGTTGAACTTTTTGGAGTATGCTTTTAGCTATCTTTTTTCCATAGAAATGCGGAGTAAAAAAGGAGTGTTTGAGAGCTTATAGCTTTTCTTGGTTACTTTTTCTTTGACATATATGTTCAAATTAAATTGTTTTGTTATCGTTTGTCCATTTGGTGGCTACGGCGTATTGTACTTGTGGTGGTGTATTGCGTCTGTTATTGTTTATAGTTGCACTTATTGGAGTATGCTTTTAGTTATCTTTGTTCCATAGAAGTGCATAGTAAGGAGTGTTTGGGAGCTTATAGCCTTTCTTGGTTACTTTTTCTTTGAAATAAGTTAAAATTAATTTGCTTTGATCTCGTTTATGATGATTCGGTGGCTACGGCATGCTGTAACTGTGCTGTTAGGGGAGACGCTTGCGCCTTATAAGGACATGCATGCTTGGCCCAGGAATTTGATTGTTGCTAATTCTTGTATATTCCCCACTCAGTTCTTTTGGCGAGACGTATCTTGTCAACTATGCGTGCTTACTATCTTATGAATCATAATAGCTTGGTGGATGATATGTCATGTGATTTTGAAGAATATGAGCTTGCTGCCATGCTCTCTTAACACTTTATGTCGCCGAGGGTCTGTTCAGTAATGAATTTATAATATGTAAGGAAAAACTGTTAATGTCCCTAGGAATAGATATGTATCACCGAGCATGCTTTTTTTTCTTTACAAAGTTTATCATCACTTAATACCTATGAAACAAGGGCACCCTCCGACCTAATGTTTTGAGTTTCCGACACCAGAAATGACACGACTTGCGTGTGATATGCGGTGGAAACGTTTTGATAACGTGCCCAAAATGAGGAGACATTTCTTGATTTTGGAAGTTTATGGTAAATGGCAAATGAATGGAAAATGCCGTTTCTCTTTTGTTTGATGAGAAAAAGGAAAATAAAAATAAAAGAACATGTGAGCAGTAATGTCGACACTCCCGCAAACCCAATTGTCCATTTCTCTCTTCCCAACAACCTGGATGCCTCTCTTCACAATCGTTTCGCTAAATGCTAATATATATTGATATATATTTGGCTATATAATATATATGCTTTCTTAGCTATTTATCATAAAAATCAAGTTTCTATAGAGCATAAATTTATCATATACTATGAAGTGAATTTGTTTAATTGTCATATAATAATTTTTATGTAATTTTTTTGTTCGACGTTTCTTAGCCGTTTTCCCTTTTTTGTGAAATTAGAAAATGATGTTTTTCGTTTTCGAGTCATGTCAATATCTGTTTTTCGTTTCGATCTCCTTGCACACCTCTAAAGTCGGAAATTGAAAAGACTTGAAGAAGGGAGTTTTGAAGATGGACAAGATTAGTTAGATTACCATGGACATTGTGATGATGTTATATTAGAAATCTACATGTTGTCATTAGCAATTATTTCTTGTAGACAAAGTTCAAATCTTTTGGGCGAAATATACTTCTACCTCAAAATTGGATCATGTCGCATTATCGAGGATTAATGATGCAGGCCTCAATTTAAAGTAGATATTTCTAATGTTGTATATATGGTGTCTAAAATGATGTGTTTTCAATGATAAACAACATATTTTGTAACTAGTGAGCTCATATCAGAATATTTTTTTTTGGCAATCAGAATTTCAATAATAACCAAAATAACGCTATTACAAACTCCATAACAACTCACTATGCAAGCTACATCGATATCCCCTTTGTTTGGCAGAAGGATAGATAAATTAGAAACAGTAAGGTAAAATATAAAGCTATCACTTTCTTGCTTTTACCACAAAAGGAGAGCTTTTTCTACTTTAATTCTACCTATTTTTAGAATTCTTATGGAGTCATAGTTTCTAACTGTAGGCGTGTTTTTATTTCGCCTACGCAGTGTGAGTGCATATTTGACTACATTATTGTAAATGTTTTATTGAAAACATTTTTGAAGTCGCCAATAAGTCTTTAAAGGAAGACTCATAAACCTAATTGGATATGGGACTTATCCAATGTAGATTTCTCCGTCCTGACTCCATAGATGGTTAATGAACCATAGATTGAGTTCGGGGGTGAGGGTACGAATATGGTCATAATGAACCACGTTCGTCCATTGCTGGCCTCTACTAAATATCGATTCATGTCAATTTTTACGCAATAGAATAACCAAATAATATTTTCATTACCTTAAAAATAATTTAGTCTAGGTTGGTTCAGGAAACACATAAAATACTATTTTTTAGTGATATGTTATTAGGCAATCAAAATTACAGGAAACCTAGCAAATTGTTCAAATTATCTGATTAGTATTAGAACAATTCCTTAGGTATTTGATTAGCAAAAATAACATGTGAGGTGATGAAAGCATAAACACACAATCATGTAGTATGCATATGTATGAAAAATAAATAAAAAGAAAAGAATAGATTAGAATGTACAAAGAACAATTCTTATATTAAAGATCTACATCAGGGAAGAAATAGTTAGTAACTTCAATAAAAAAATAATAAATTTATTCAAGGACCCTCAGTATTTTACCGTGGCTTGGGTCTGAAAGATTGACATTCTTCGGGACGAGCAATCGTGAAGCCTGAAAATATGAACGTGTATGAATGTCTGAATGTATTTGTTTGTTTGTGTTTTTGCGTTGAAAAGTATGGAAGTATGAGTTTTGTAGAGAGATCTTGTAGATATTCGTAAAGTTCGAAGTGTAAAGTCTTATGAAAATTATATGAAAGAACCGTTTGAAAACCGAACCTATTTATAGGGAAAACGAAACTGCGCGTCACGTGTTGGGTGCGCCAGGCGCAGCACCCTGTGTGACGTACAATCACACGTGTCAGGTGCACAAATGTGCGCCTGACGTAACATGCCCAATCAGCTGCGTACATGTGGCACACACTTTAAAAAGATAGAATTGACAACGACTCTGTGTGATGCATAATGCCACATGTGCGGATTGGTGCTCCTGACACAATTGGACAATGGTGCGCCAGGCTCAAGGTGGTGCGCCAGGCTCAAGGTGGTGCGCCAGGCGCACCACCTTGCTTTTTGACACGTTTTGACATATTTTTTAGAAAACGCGTTTTAATGATTTTCTTTTATCTTTTGACTCCGGAAATCCGATTTTACGGGATAAAATCCGATTTTATGGGATAAAATTCGATTTTAATTATGAAAATATCTTTGAAAATATTTATTTATTAAAATAAAACATATAATTATCATGAATAATTAATTATTGGGATTTTTCAAAGGTTTGGGCTCAAAACTTTATTTATGGGCTAAAAAATGCAATTAATTATCAGGAATAATTCATTGGGCTTTAAAATAGGACTTAAACACTTCAAAAATAGTTTTGGGTTGGCTTTTCGAACTGCTCTCCCCTTGGGTTGGACCAATTAAGACCGCAGTATGTTTCATCATCGGATCCTTAAATAGGGAGACACGATTATGCGCCTACACTAACATAAATTAGAACATCTTTAATAATAGTCCAAATCGAAGAGCACTCCTTTATTCAACTGGCTCGAGTCCGACCAAATATCCAAGTTTTTCATTTGCAGATGGTTGATACCTTGTAGGAGAGCGTAGGCTTCCGTTTGTGTGGCGGAACTGGCTTCTATTTGCTTGCTTCCTCTCATTGTCTTAGAATTATTCTCAATTAAACCCCAACCATATGCTGCAGTCCCCGACCTTTTATCTGCTGCCTTGCTATCTTCCAACATCCATCATTATAAGAGTGTTGCCTTCCTTATTTGTGCTCCAGTGATTGCTCCAACAAAATTGTTCCTTGGCTTGCACTTGTCGCTTGTTCCTCATGACGTTCTCTGTCCTGTCCTCCAATTTTTTGTCATTGCTTTCTTGCCATCTGATTTGCTACTTGTGGTAGAAGATGAAGGCTTCACTAGGCGTTATAGGCTCCCTTGTGTTGAAAGTTGCTTTGTCCCTTAGGAGCCAAATGCTCCATAACGTGGCTATGAAATTTAATACTCCTTGACCCTCGTCTTCTACTCCATTTATAAGATACCATATCCATTTCCTAGTCCACAATACCACTGATATATTTTGAGGGACCGCCGAAACTATTCCATGATTTATCTTTTTCATATTCTCATTGATATTTCACAATTCTTGAATAAGTGAATATCATATTCCTCGTGTTTCCCACATAGTGAGCAATGACTCTCGCTTAGGATTTTCTTTTCCTAAGGTTAACTCTGGCAGCTAGAGCACCATTAACTGGCTTCCAACAGAAGAAACATTATTTTGGCTAGAATTTTTTATTCCTGAAAATCTTCCAGTATATAGATGTATCACATTGCTTACCTCTTTGCTTGATGAACCAATAACCAGATAGTTGCCTTTGTTAGTTGGCTCACATATAAACTCATCTTCTTCCTCTTGTTGTAGAATATGGAGTGTTTTAATTGTCTTTGTCATGTTGATGTAAAACCATGTTCGAAGCTTTTCATTATCCCGTTCTTGATTTGTTGATCAGTTCCCCTACCCATGTGGGTTTCTCATCCTGGTTGTCTGGCATGTTTTCCCTGAAGGTGAATGCCAATCCATGAGGGCCCTAAAATAAGTGTTTTTTGCAACGGGTGGGAAGGCAGTCGTAGAAGCGAAGCCTATCGCCCCGCCGACCATCAAATACGAGATTGGCCCCTTCTCCAAAATTGGATGGAATGGCCCATCCCACCCAAGAGCGCTTATGTCATATGGAAACTCATGGGTGTATACAATCCTTATGGTTTTGATATCTGGTAGGAATAAAAAGAATCAAAGTCCAGGTTGCTTGCTGAGCCTAGTGATAGGAAACTATCTAGCTTGGTTCGGAGAACACTTGTTGGGTTAAATATTTTTTTTTGCTAGATTTTATGGCCTAAATGCTGAACTATTGACTCTACTTGTTTGGATGGGTGTTCACCCCAAAGTTGACCCGGACCGCATGCATACATCCTTAAGTAACTTAGTGCAACATGGGAAATTTCATTGAGAGGAATCAGCCAAAAAAAAGAAAAAGAAAAAAAGGTAAATCAATGTGTATTTGAAAGATTGTCCTCGGACTGAAGAGTGTCCACATGAGTTCGTCCAGGTGTCTACACAGGCCTGTTGTCTTTTTTTTTATATTATATTCTGTTGGGAGTTAAGATTGCTCCACCTAAGTAGAACGAAAAGGAAGAATTGAAAAGGGGGGGGGTGAAGCTTCGCTTCCTGTACCTTGCTGACTCTCCTAGTTATAAGAGGGATCTTTGACAAATTCTTTAGATCTGGTTAGAGTCCCCTTTACTTGATATTCTATTAGTTGCTAGCGTGCTACAACTAGCATAGTATCCCGCGGAAAAGGCAATCCAACAAAGTACTCTAGCCAGGAAGGGTATTCATACGAAATTAGGCATTTTTCCATTTCCATTCCTTTCACCTAAACCATCTGCCAAAGTTTCAACACTTTTCATTATGCTCCTACTTCCCCAAGAGCTACTACGTGGGATTCTACCTTTCATGCTTTTTTCAAACCAATTATTCGAGTATTTGCTCTGAAGACTTGCTTAACTAGCAACAATTGATTGTTTGGAATTCGCCATACTCATTTGAAAAGAATGGCCTTATTTAGATCTTCTAAATTTCTTAATTCCTCACCCTCCTTGATTTTTATGGGCTTCAAATAAGCTTCTTTCTCGCCAGTAAATTTGTAATCCCCCATAATTTTAAAGGATTTTAAAAATATATTTTAGCATTTATATATTTATATTTTAGTTGAAATGATTTTATTATTTAAAGAAGGTTGACTAATTTTAAAAGTCAAATGAAATTATCTTAAGGATTTAAGAAAATTGAAAATATTTTAATTTGACATGCTTTGAAAAAGGTTTGAAATACGAATTTGATTTGGAAAAGAAGTCTAAGTGGACTTGAGGAACCCACATTCTAAGTAGATTAGGAAAAAGGAGTTATATTGATGCTAGGAGTTCTAATTTATCAATCCTAGTTGTCATCAAATTCTATTAAAACTCAATCTCCTTTTCCTAAGCCCAAAAGGAAAACCCTACTTATAAATACCCTAGACCCAATTATCTTACCCAACACAAAGATTATTTTTTCTCTCTCCTCTCTCAAAACTCACGGCACTTCCTCTCTCTTCCTCTTCCACGTAAATTTCAATTTTCCTCTCAAGTTTTATTTCTTCTTCTTCAAGTAACGCTTTCTTCTTCATCAAGAAACGTCACAAAACCTTCAAATCCTCACGTGGGGCGTCGTTGTTGCTGCTGCGTGGTTGTTGAATTCCGGCAGCTTCATCCTTTTTCTTGGTTCTTTGCTTTGTTGGTTAATTTCTTTCCTTTTTCCTCAAGTTTCCATTAAATACTATGTTTTTATACATTATTTTAATGTTAATCATGATTATTGATTTTAATTTACTGTTTTAATAAATAATCTTGATTCATATATATTATATATTATAAGAATAAAAATTCAGATTTGTGTATTATTGATAGATTGAAGTTTTAATCATTAAAGCATGGATTTTTAGGGTGTTAATTATTAGAAAACCATAGTAGCATGTTGAATACTATGAGATTGGTTTAGATTATGAATTTAAAAATGTTTGCATATGTTTAAAGAGGGTTTTATGATTTTATAAGTTGCTGGAATTTCAGAAAATATTTTATTTACGGTCTTTTCACCATATACCCCCGACAAATCACGAAATTTACCATATACCCTCAATGTTTCGGATATTCACCATATACCCTTGAGTTTCTGAAAACGTTCATCAAATACCCTTTTTCTAACAGACGTTAACTTGCCGTTTGCTTTATTTACAATTTTGCCATTATTAACCCCCTAACCCTTAAAACCTAAACCCTAATCCTAATCCTAATCCTAACCCTAACCCTAACCCTAACCCTAACCTACAACCCCTCCCCCTGCTAGCCCCGGCCTTGACCACACCACTGCCTCCCTCCCCCACCCTCCTCCACCCCCCAAAGACCGCAGGCGCACCTGACCCCCCCACCCCCGCAGGCCGCCAATTCCTCTTCTCCAACTTCTCTCTCCTCTCTCCACCCTAAACCTCCTACTGCCGCCGCCAATTCCTACCCAAACCCGTCATTCGACGACCCACTCGAAGCTCCAGAAGACACCGCACATGGTGTCTCCAAATTCCGTCAAATCCAACGCCAAGCTGCGCACGTAGGCAAGCTCGAAGAAGAGGACTTCGAGAAGAACCGTTTTGTTTTTTCGACGCCATTAAAGACGTCGAGGATAATGAACTGGAGCAGGCGAAGAGGAATAATTTAGGGGTCGACAGGCTGGGGTTTCTGATTTGTTTTTTCTGGCGTTTTGGATTAGGGATCGACGGGCCGGGGTTGGTGGTTGGGTCGGAAGAAGAGGAAGGGAGCATGCTCGCGGCTAGGGCTTCTTTGTTGGGGGATGCGAAAAGGAAGGGAAGGTGGTTGCGGGGGTGATGGGGAGGGGAGGGTGGGGGGGGTTGGGGTGGGGGGCTGCCGGGGTGGGGAAGAGGGGGGGGGGGGGTGGGGTGGGGGACGGGCAACGGCGGTGGAGGAGGAGGGGGTGGGGGGGGAGGGGGAGGGGAGGGGTGGGGGTGGGGTGGGGTGGGGTGGATGGGGAGGGGTGGTGGGGGTTTGGGTGGGTTAGGGTTTAGGGGAAGGGAGGATGGATTAGGGTTTGGGTAGGGTCAGAATTAGGGTTAGTATTAGGATTAGAATTAAGATTCAGGGGTTAATGATGGCATTATTGTAAATAACATTAACGCAACCTAACGTCCGTTGGAAAAAGGGTGTTTGGTGAACATTTTCGGAAACTTAGGGGTATATGGTGAATTTTTTAAACATTGAGGATATATGGTGAATTTCTTGAAGATAGCAAGACCTATGACCAACTTGATGAAAAAGGAGTCAAAATTTGAGTGGAGTGAAAAGTGTGAAGAAGCCTTTCAGATTTTGAAAGATCGTTTCACCTCTCGCACTGTTTTTGACCCCCGCCCGATGGGAATGAGGGATTTGAGGTATATAGTGATGCTTCGAAGAATGGTTTGGGATGTGTGTTGCAACAGAATGGGAAGGTGATTGTGTATGCGTCGCGTCAGTTGAAACCTTATGAGGCTAATTACCCTACCCATGATCTAGAGTTAGCTGCCATTGTGTTCGCTTTGAAGATTTGGAGACACTACCTGTATGGGGTAACTTGTAGGATATTCACGGACCATAAGAGCTTGAAGTACATCTTTACCCGGAAAGACCTCAACATGAGGCAGAGGAGATGGCTAGAGTTGATAAAGGACTATGACTTAGATATATCCAATACCATGAGGGGAAGGCAAATGTAGTCGCTGATGCTCTGAGTAGAAAGTCGAGTCATAGCATGAATGCCTTGATAGTTCCTGAGGAGTTATGTCGAGATATGCAAAGGCTTAGCCTAGAAATTCTAAATCCTGGAGAGATCGAGGCAAGGTTGAGTGCTTTGTCATTGGGACTGTCAATTCTAGACGAAATCAAAGAAGGTCAAGTCGGGGATGAGCATCTAGAGAAGATTAAGGAGAAGATGGGCCAGGGTAAAGAAGGTGATTTTAAGATCTATGATGATGGTAGTCTGAGGTTTAAAGGAAGGTGGTGTGTACCACAAAAATGTGATGAGCTTAAGAGACGTCTTATGGATGAGGGCCATAATACACCGTACTCTGTGCACCCTGGGGGTGACAAGTTATATAAAGACCTTAAGGGTGTCTATTGGTGCCCAAACATGAAGCGAGAGGTAGCTGAGTATGTGTCTAAGTGCCTAACCTGTCAAAAGGTGAAGATAGATCATAAGAGACCCATGGGGAAAGTTCAATCCTTAGAGGTTCCGGGATGAAAGTGTGATTCCATATCGATGGATTTTGTAACTGCTTTGCCTAGAACAAGGAGTGGCAATGATACTACTTGGGTTATTGTGGACCGTCTGACAAAGTCGGCCATTTTCATACCGATCAAGGAGACATGGAAGAAGAAGCAACTTGCGAAGACATATGTTAAGTATGTGGTGAGACTTCATGGAGTTCCAAGGGATATCATTTCTGACCGTGACTCTAGGTTTCTTTCGAAATTTTGGAAAAAGGTTCAATTAAACCTGGGGACAACATTGAAGATGAGTACAACCTTTCACCCCGCGACTGATGGTCAGACTGAGAGGACTAACCAGACGATGGAGGATATGTTGAGAGCATGTGCTATTGATTTTCAAGGTAGTTGGGAGGACCAATTAGACCTGATCGAGTTTTCTTATAACAATAGTGGCACCTTTTGAGGCCTTATATGGACGGAAATGTAGAAGCCCCATTTGTTGGAATGACTTTAGTGAAAATATAGTCTTGGGGACAGAGTTTATTGAGGAAACTGTCAAGAATGTCAGACTGATTCAGGCTAGAATTCAAGCTGCGCAAGATAGACAGAAGAGTTATGCTGACTTGAAGCGTCGTGAAGATGAGTTTGCTATAGGTGATAAGGTATTCTTGAAAGTATCACCCACTAAGGGCGTCATGATATTTGGGAAAAAGGGCAAGTTAAGTGCTAAGTATGTAGGCCCATATGAGATTTTGGAGCGAATTGGGAAAGTAGTCTACCGTTTGGCATTGCCAATGGAGTTTGAAAAGATGCATGATGTGTTCCATATTTCCCAACTTAAGCGTTACATCCCTGATGAACGTCATGTCCTAGAGCCTGAACTAATTCAGATCGATAGTAGCCTCACATATGAGGAAAGGTCTGTCAAGATTCTCGACAGAAAAGTGCGTAGTACACGCAATAAGGACGTCCACATCGTGAAAGTACTTTGGTCTAACCACGAATCTGAAGAGGCAACGTGGGAAGCCGAAGATGAGATGAAAAAGAAGTATCCAGACTTATTCCTTGAGGTGAGTTACGAGGGTGTAACTCATTTTCTTTAAGGGGGATAGAATGCGATAAATTTCGCGCTTTTTGTCTATTTTTATGAGATTTTTATGCATATGTATGCCTATGTTGGGCAATTTGTACATGTTAGTGCCAAAGAAGTAGATTCTCCGCATAAGAAAACGTGTTCATAAGTAACACAAGTGTTTTAAGTTAGCAAAAGTGTGCACAAGTGGCACAATGCTTTGTAAACTTTTGAAAAGATGAGTTCAAGTTTTGAAAAATATGTGAGTTTTCGTGTCAAGTTTCGGGACGAAACTTCTTTTAAGGGGGGTAGACTGTAATTCCCCATTATTTTAAAGGATTTTATAAATATATTTTAGCATTTATATATATATTTATATTTTAGTTGAAATGATTTTATTATTTAAAGAAGGTTGACTAATTTTAAAAGTCAAATGAAATTATTTTAAGGATTTAAGAAAATTGAAAATATTTTAATTAGGCATGCTTTGAAAAAGGTTTGAAATACGAATTTGATTTGGAAAAGAAGTCAAAGTGGACTTGAGGAACCCAAATTCTAAGTAGATTAGGAAAAAGGAGTTATATTGATGCTAGGAGTTCTAATTTATCAATCCTAGTTGTCATCAAATTCTATTAAAACTCAATCTCCTTTTCCTAAGCCCAAAAGGAAAACCCTACTTATAAATACCCCACACAAAGATTATTTTTTCTCTCTCCTCTCTCAAAACTCACGGCACTTCCTCTCTCTTCCTCTTCCACGTAAATTTCAATTTTCCTCTCAAGTTTTATTTCTTCTTCTTCTAACGCTTTCTTCTTCATCAAGAAACGTTACAAAACCTTCAAATCCTCACGTGGGGCGTCGTTGCTGCTGCTGCGTAGCTGTTGATTTCCGGCACCTTCATCCTTTTTCTTGGTTCTTTGCTTTGTTGGTTAATTTCTTTCCTTTTTCCTCAAGTTTCCATTAAATACTATGTTTTTATGCTTTATTTTAATGTTAATCATGATTATTGATTTTAATTTACTGTTTTAATAAATAATCTTGATTCATATATATTATATATTATAAGAATAAAAATTCAGATTTGTGTATTATTGTTAGATTGAAGTTTTAATCATTAAAGCATGGATTTTTAGGGTGTTAATTATTAGAAAACCATAGTAGCATGTTGAATACTATGAGATTGGTTTAGATTATGAATTTAAACATGTTTGCATATGTTTAAAGAGGGTTTTATGATTTTATAAGTTGCTGGAATTTCAGAAAATATTTTATTTATGGAGTTTTAGGAATTTTAATTACTAGTACGATAGTACTATGCTAGGAATTAAAAGTAATTGAAGTTTTGATAGTAAAATCAACTTTTGAATATGTTTAAAGGGGATTTTAAATATTTTAAAGTTGCTGTCTTTTTATTTAAGAGTATTGATTTTAGTTTATATTGATTTCTAGGCGGAGAATAATCTGTAGGAGACTTTTAAAGGGTTAAAAGTGGCCTGCCGATTAGTTTACACAAGGTACGCACATACTTGTGTGATTATATGATTAGTATCATGATTTAAGGAGGAAAAAGTTGTAGTATCATGTATAGGAACTTTATAAGTTCATATGTGATTTCTAAGTATGATTGATTTCTACGTGTTTTATGCCTGTGAGCAAGCATGTTAATTATTAGATTTATTATAAGTAAAGAATTGTCATGTTTGTATGGATTTATTGATGCAAGCATGTGGATGGGAACTTTAATTATTAATTCACATGGGGGAATTAATATGTTATTAAGATTGATTCATGATTATTCACGTGTTCCCTTATAAGTATTATTTTCACTACTTTATGAGGACTGTGGGCCTTATTTGGTAAGTTGATAAGTATGCCTTTTAAAGGTAAGTTTGATTGTTGGCTAGGTTCAACAAATAAGAAAGTTGAGATTAAAAGAAAGTAAGTCTTAGGTTGTAAGTTGTGATCACTTATTAAATCCTAAGATAAAAGAAGTTCAGTTGTGAATGTTTGAATTATATTCTGTGTTGCTTGTATGTGTGTCGTAACAAGTAGTAACTTGTAAAGAACGTAAAGTGTAACGAGGATAGTTATAGACTTTAGACTGGTGCACGCCTAGGGTTGGACATTAGGAGTTGGGGTACATGGTGAGCGAGCCATGGCTTTTTACAGGAGATGGATTGATCACCATTTCTTTTTCAGTTAGCAAAGGTTCCTCGATATCGCAGGTCATTTCTGGAATACGTGGTAGCTCCCGTATTTCATCTTCGTAATGAAGGCATTAGTAGATAAGACAACTCAGGTCCAATAACTATTCCATTTGAGTAATAAAAAGATGTTTGGAGTTAGTTCAGTTAAAAGCTGTCTGCAGAATGTTATATGATTATATTATTATTTATTCCTGCATGTTATTTATTTAGTATCATGTTAGGAAAGGTTATGTATTATTATGTAGTACTCAGCTTTGCTGATTACGTGCTTTGTTTGTATGTGTTGATCATGGCTTTGCCTTATTGATCCTGTGATGACCCAATTTTGGTGAGCAGATTCTTTAGAGCATTGACATTTACAGGTTCTCAGATGTAGCATCATTCGGAATCTGGGGAATGGAGAGCTTGTGTAATTTAGTATATCATACTTTCTTTAGAGCATTGACATTTACAGGTTCGCAGATGTAGCATCATTCGGAATCTGGGGAATGGAGAGCTTGTGTAATTTAGTATATCATACTTTCTGCATTAGTAGGAACATATTTTAATAAGTTTTTTTGAGTAGACATTTATAGAGTGTTGATTTTGAAGTAGTTATTATTTATTTATTTATGATAATAAAGTATAAAGTTTAGTTAGATGTTTTCCGCTGCAAAATTCTGAATAAGCCGATACGTTATCACACGGGCGATAATACTTGGGTAATTCTCTGAGTTTTATATTATAAAGGTATTTCTGAAAAGAGAGAATTATCGGGGTGTTACAAAATTGGTTTCTATTTAATACTTGAGCTCCACCAGAATTTGATAAGTGAGGATGTTACCTTTTTGAGGATCTTCTTGGGGAATAGGTAAGTGGTCATAATGTGGGAGGCATAGGACACCATAATGCTATTGACGAGGATTAATTTTTCTGCTTGGTTCAGAATGACAAACCTCCATGACGATATTGTTGCTGAGATTTTTTGGGTAAATCCTGAAATATATTTAGATAGTCCCCGTTGACCTCTATTGGACACCCTAAATACCTCCCTAGCTTATCTTTGCTCTCAACTTTGACTCCTTTATTAAGGAGGCGAATGAACTTCTTCGGGATATTTTTACTAAACACAGCGGAAGACTTTTGCCTGTTAATCATTTCTCGTAGAGGAAGACAAAACTTATCCAGCATGTTTCTTAGATTCCACACATTATCTATTGTCCCTTTTTAAAAGAATGGGGCATCATTCGCAAATAATAAGTGAGATAGCTCTAGGGCTTTGCGACCTCACTTCAACCCTCTTATAATAAGACCTTGTTGTTGTTGGACCATTTTCCTTGATAGCATTTCCATACAGAGAATAAAAAGGTAGGGAGATAAAGGGTCCCTTTGTTTAAGTCCCGCTCTTGGTCTTATGTTACCTGCTGGTTCCCCATTAATGATGACTGAATATGTGACCATGGTGATGCATTGCATGATTAGGTGAACCCAGAGCTCTGGCATCTCAGTGATCTTGAGGACTTCTTCTACTAAATTCCAACTTATATTATTCAATCATATGCTTTGTTAAGGTCAAGATTTAGAAGGAGAGAAAAGTTATTCCCCTTTCGGTTTCTCTTGATGTAGCTGAACATTCATGTGCAATGATACAATTATCATTTATTGATCGCGCAGGGACAAACACGCTTTGGTTTTGGCCAATCAAGTTCAACATCAAAGGTTTTAGTATTCTAAACAAACATTTTGAGATTACTTTATAAGAAGAATTGCAGAGGCTTATGTGCCATAATTGACTTACCTGGTTAGGTTTACCCACCTTAAGAATTAGAGCTATGTAGGTCTGATTTGTTTCTTTCAACATTTGGCCCCCAGATGTGAAATTTAGCACAGCTTGTCCAACTTCTTCATCATAATATCCCATTTTTTTTGCATAAATACCGATGCTATACTATTTGGGCATGGCGATTTTAGTGGTTTAATACTGAACACACTAGTCGAAAATACCTTATAGCTGCTATTAAATTGTTGCGGCTTTACTCATAAGCAGCAGTAGAATGCATGAGGAAAAAAAAGCATGCAAAACAACCTATTACTGCGGTTCTGAAGAGAAACCACATCAATAGATTAGAAAGTTTCATTACTTTAATCTAGGGACATTATCTCAAATCTGACATATAGACCATTTTTCCAAAAAAAAACCTTTTCACCCCTATCCCGGATAATCCTGAACTTGTATATTGGCATTAAACTTGACAAATGGCTAACGGTGTTAATTATTTTAAAACAAAAATAATACTGTTTATTTGAAATATGGAAAAAAGCAAATTCATCTCTTTCACTTTCTTGTTCTTTGTTCATGAAATGTTCAAAAACTGGATGATAAAATTTGAACCTTTATAATTCAAAATTGTTGCAATTAATGGCCAAAAGCTTCGAATTTAGTTATCTTTATGAAATATAAAATTTTGATAAAAAGCCATAAATTTGATTTGTATTTTAAATTGTTTGATTTCTTGTGGGTTATTGTTCGAATTTTTGGATTCAATTTGTTCGAACTTTCACAATCTTGAATAGTCCAATTGTTGCAAAGATTAAAATTTTCTTTTGAAATTGTTGTGTGCATCTTGCGTGCAGCAAAACAAAGATGAAAGGGGAACTTAGTCGTTGCACTAGTCTAAGGTGGTTGCAGTGATTTTAGAGCTGGAGGAGGAGAGATAAAATCAGGGGATGGTGGAGGTGGAGGAAAGAGAGAGAAAAGAGAGTGTGGCGAAGCCACCAGGCGTCTTCGATGACATCAAAATTAGTAGATCCCTTGTTTTTTATGATAGATTCTTCGTTGCATCTTAATATCACCTATCAACAACATGAACTCAAAATCTAATTTGTCATAAAATGGTCACTAAAACTCACTAGCTTTGTCATTCCGTCTCAATCCACAAGCAGTTGAGTGCCGATGGTGGAGAAATGGTGGAGGAAAAGGAGGAAGGTGAGAATAGACAAAATGAGGGTGGTTGGAGGTTTCCGGGGATGGCTGGGGTTTTGCAGGTTGTGGTGGCCTGGTGGGGTTTCCAGTGGGAGGGTGGTGGTTCTGGGGCTGGGTGGGGTGCTAGGCTTGGTGGGGTTTCAAAGAGAAAGAGGAAAGAGATGATTTATTTTTAAAATTTAAAAGGCACTAATTATATTTCTTTTGAAATAATTAACGCCGTTAGCAATTCCGGCAGGTTTAATGACAAAGTACAAGTTTAGGGTTATCAGCGATAGAGGAGAAAATGCTAGGTTATTTGGGAATATGGCCTATATGTCAGGGTCATCAGAGATAATATCCCTTTAATCTATTGTCGTGGTTTTCTCTAAGAACTGGAGCAATATGTTCATTTTATTGCTAAGGTTTTTCTATCTTCTTTATAGTTGGGCGCCGTATTCTTTATATCATTTAACCTCATTCTCTCGTGCTTCTCCTCGCTCCTCACTCATTCACCCTCCCTCACCCCTGTCACTCATTCACCCTCCCTCATCCTTAGACCTGGTTATTGAGCGGGTCGGGCCAGGGTCGGTGCCAGGTCGATAGCGGGTCGGGTCATAAAGGGTAACTTCTTAAGGGGTCGCTAGCCGGTCGGGTCAATATGGATCGCGGGTCGATAACGGGCCGATAATGGACGGGTCGACAACCGGACAAGAAAAATAATGAAATGAGAGAGACAAAAGTGAGTATAATTGAATAGGAATTCATACATGTAATTATTTTGACAATATCTAATATATTTTTTAAAATTATTGGGATATTTTATTGGCCCTATAATTGCCCTGTCCAATAATGACATTGTCCATTAAAGTACTGTCCAATAAAAGCCCTATAAATTTGACCCCAACCCTTTAGCCATTGGGCTACTGTTGGCGTGTTTTTTATTTCGCCTACGCGGGATGAGCGCGTATTTGTATTTGACTGCCCCATGGTAAAGGTTTTATTAAAAATATGCTTTTGAAAGAAGTCGCCAACAAGTCTTTAAAGGAAGACTCATAAACCTAATTGGATATAGGAAATCGTAGGCACAAATTAGGGACTTATCCAATGTAAATTTGCCTGTCCTGACTCCATAGATGGTCAAAATGAACCAAAGTTTGAGTTCGGGGGTGAGGGTACAACACAGTCACGAACCATGTTGCCCATTGCTGGCCTTTACTAAATATCGATTCATTACAAGTTTTATGGAAAAGAACAATCAAATAATATCTTTATGCACCCTAAAAAATATTTTGTCTAGATCGGCTCAGGAAACACATAAAAAGACTATTCTTTAGTGGTTTGTTATTTAACAATCAAAATTACAAGGCACCTAGCAAGTTGTCCAAATTATCTGAATTAGTTAGAACAATTCTTTAGGTCTTGATTAACAAAAATAACATGTGGGTGATAAAAGCAATAAAGCAGGACAATCATATCATATGCATTAAACAATCAGGCAAACATATAATATGCATAGATATGAGTAATAATAATATGAATATAAAATAAAGTATAGAAAAGGGATTAGAATATACAAAGGCACGATTTTTATATTAAAGATCTACATCATGAATAAATTGTTAGTAACTTCCAGGCAATAAATATAATTGAATTATTCAAGGATCCTCAGGAATTATACATATGCGGCTTAGGTCGAAGAGCGCAACGATCTTCAGGCGGAGCAATCGTGGAACCAAGAACGTTGTATGATAAGGAATTGGAACATAATCTGAAGTATTGAAAGTATTTTATGTGTAGAGATTCGAAGTGTGTTTCGGAGATAATCGTAAGTTTTTGTGTTCGTAAAATAATAAATTGAAAAGTCGTCATTGATTCGGGAAACCGCCCATATTTATAGGCAGAGAGAATCTGTGTCTCACGCGCCTTCTGTAATCCCCCGTAAATTTATGAATTTTATTAATATATTTTAATATATAGTTATTTATATTTAAATATATTTTAGTATTTTAATTATTTGTTTCTTCAATGGTTGACTATGTGAAAATCAAATAAATTATTTTAATGATTTATGGAAGTCAAATATTTTTAAGTCATGCTTTGAAAAATATTTGAAAGGTTCGAAATAATTTTTGGATTTGGAAAAGGACTATTTATTAAATGGGGTTTGAGGAACCCAAACACTCTTAGGCTTGGAAAATGATTTATAATTCAAGCCCAATTATCTTTTCATAAGCCCACAAGGGGAAATCTATATAAACCCCATAAACCCTAAATTTTCCCACACAATTATTTTCTCTCTCCTCCTTCCTCCCAAATTTTCGAACTCCACATTCTTTTTCTCTCTTTTTCTTTTCTTCCTTCTTCCTTTTCCTTCGGGTTTCTTCTTCCGGTCGGCCGCTAGTTTCCGGCCACCGCCACTGCCAGCCGGCAACTGCCACCGCCAGCCGTGCCGCGCCGCCACTGCTGCTCCTCGGCTGCCGCGCGATTCTCCTTCCTTTTTTCGTTGCTTTGGTTTGATTTCTTTTCTTCCTCCTCAAGTTTTATTGAAAGTTTTTATTTTTAAGTTTTGTTTTAAATTGTTTATGTATAGAAAGTTATAGTTTGATGGTTTAATATTGAATCTAAGTTATATAATTTATGTATTGAAGAAATAAAATTCAGATTTGCATATTGGGTTTAAATTAGAGTTTTAATTATCAAAGCATGAATTTTTATGGTTTTGAAAGTTAAAAAAACCATAGTAGTTTATTATAAGTTATGAAATTTATTATCTTTATGATTTTAAGTATGTTTGAATATGTTTTGAGGGAGTTTTAACTTATGTTACATTGCTGGAAATTTAAAGGGAGTAATTTTTATGGAGTTTTATAATGGATTTTAACCACTAGTGTTGTAAGTATTATGCTAGGAGGTTCAATAATCAAGTTTTAGTATTGGGGAAAGTTTTAAACATGTTTGAGAAGGGTTTAAAGTATTTTATTATTGCTGCAAATTCATAAAGGATTGATTGTGAATTTATGTTGGTTGTTTTAGGCGGAGAATTATCTCTAGGTGACTTTTAAGACTGTTAAAGTAGCCTCTCAGTTTGTCTACACAAGGTACGTACATACCTATGTGTTGATGGAAGTAGTATCATGATTTTAAGAGGGAAAGTTATGTAGTATCATGTATAAGAACTATGTTGAGTTCATATATGATTTCTATTATGTTGGATTTTGCATGTTTGATGCCGATGTGTAAACATGTTGAGCATGAGATTTTTATTATGATGTTTATGTCATGTTTGTATGGAAGATTGATGCAAGCATGTTGGTTTGGAACTTTATTTTATTAATTCACATGGGGAAATTAATATATATATATATATATATATATATATATATATATATATATATATATATATATATATATATATTAGTTTGGATCATGATTGATCATTGTTCTCTTTTGAATATTTCACTGCTTCATAAGGACCGAGGGCCTTATTTGGTTAGTTGATATTTTAAACCTATAGAAGGTAGTTTGGTTGTTGGTTAGGTTCAACAAGAAAGAAAGATTGAATTAAAGTTGGAATTAATCTTGGGTTGTTAAGTTGTGTGATCACTTATCTAATCCTAAGATAAAAAGAAAGTTGTGATTGTTTGTTGATTGTGCTATTTGTGTTGCTTTTGAGTCATAACAAGTAATAACTGGTAAATCATGTAAAGTGAAATTGGATAGCAATAGCTTTAGACTGATGCACGTCTGAAGTGTTGGACAATTAGGAGTTGGAGTACATGATGGTATCCCATGGCTTTTTCTGGGACCAGATTAATCACCGCGTTCTATTTTTATTTAAAAGGTTCATCGATATCGTAGGTCATGGGAATACGGAGTCGCGTTCGTATTTCGTCTTCCAAAGGGAAGGCTGGTTTTAGTTAGACAACTCGGTCCATTGACTATTCCATTTAAAGTAATAAGAATATTGTTAAAGTTTAGTTCAATAAAAGTTATCTGCAAGTTATTATGTTATTATTTATTCCTGTTTACTAGTTATTAGTATCATGTTAGGATTGTTTATTTATTTAGTATGTAGTACTCAGCTTTGCTGATTACGTGTTTTTGTTTGTGTATGTTGATCATGACTATGCCTTATTGATCCTGTGATGACCCGTTTTGGTGAACAGTCTCTAGGGATTAATAGTGCATTGTCCATCTACAGGTTTGAAGATGATGCATCATTGGGCTCGGGATTGGAGAGCTTGTTAGACTTTTCGTAGTTGGTTTGGTTTTAAGTTGACTTTCTTGGTTGGTTTTGTAGTTGACTTTGTAGTTGACTAAGTTTTATTTATAAAGTTATTTATTATGTTTTCCACTGCAAAATTATAAATAAACCGATACGTTTTCACACGGGCGATAATGTTTTGATGTCTATGTTTTATATTAAAAAAGGTATTTTAGAAAAGAGTGAATTGTCGGGGTGTTACACCTTCTGCGCTTGGCGCAGTCCGACGTGTCAAGCGCATCGACACGTGTCAGGCGCATATTGGCGAGCCTGACGCGGTCTTCCCAATCAGTGTTGTACACGTGTAAACGCGTAATCAGAAAGATAAATTAAAAATTTGCGTCTCACACAGGGTCTGCGCTAGGCACAGGACTCTGTGTGAGTCACAAATCCACATGTCAAAAGCGCCTGAAGCGTTCTGGCCAATGTACTGGACGCACGTGGTGCGCTGAGCGCAGCCGAGGCGTCCGGCGCATATTCTAGTTTTTTATTAAACGCGTGCTTTGAAGATACTTTTCTATCCCTAAAATTCGGGGATTGAATTTTACGAAATGAAATTCTGATTTGTATTTAAAATATTTATCAAATATAATAAAAATATTTATTAAAATAGTAAATATTTAATTAGGCTCTTAAAACACTTTAAATGGACTCAAAATATTTTATGGGCTTAAGATACAATTAATCATCATGAATAATTAATTGGGCATTAGAATATCATTTCAAACAAAATTTTGGATTGGTTATTCGAATTGCTCTTTCGTTAGGTCGTGCCAACTAATACCGTGGTATGTTTTATCATTGGACCCTTAACACTTTGTTTGGTATTTTTTAGTAAAGGAAAGGAAAAGAAAGGAAGAGAGAGGAAAAGAAAGGAAAAGAAAGGAAAAGAAGAGAAAAGAAGGTAGTTGTAGTTTCCAATGTTTGGTATAATTGGTGGATTTGAGAGAAATCACATGTTTGGTTGTCATTAGTAAAGGAAAGGAAAGGAAGGAAATAAAGAAAACATAGGTAAAAGCTTGTTAGATTTCTTTCCTGTCAAATTCCTCCGATTTTGGAAGGAAAGAAAAGCAAGGATTTAAAAGTATTCTTTTCCTTCCACTTCATCTCCTTTCCAATCAAACCCCTCTTATTTTCTTTTACTAAACATGAGAATTGAGAAAGTTTATTTTTACCTTTCCTTTCCTTTTTCTTTTCCATCTAAATCCTTCCTACCAAATAAAGCCTAAATGGGGATACACGATTATGTGTCTACAACTACTCTGTCCAATAACCAGGTCACTCCTCCTCGTCCCTAACTCATTAAACAATCTCCGGCGCCTCACTCCTCCTTCACCCTCTATCACTCCTCTCCCTATCTCCCTCCTTTCACTTTGAATTAAAATAAACCGTGGCAGTAAAACATCGAAGATCTCACCGGAGATTGGTGAGTCGAAGGGGCGGCGAAGATCTGAAAAAACGCGAAAGGCGCGGCGAAGACGCGAGTTTCATGGTTTTTCAGGTGAAAGGGTTCTTTTGAGTGGTGATGGATTCGTTTAGATGTAAGGGGTGATGGTGGCGATTTTGTTTGTGGTGGTGGCGATTTTGTGCAGCAGTGGTGGTTGCAGCCATGTTGACGATAATGTTCTCTTTTTAAAAAAATTGTAACCTTCATCTGTTGACTTTTACTTTCTCATGGTTTGTTTTTTAAGGTTTTTGTCAGCTCTAATATCGGGTTTTTTTGCTTGATTTTTTTTTTTTTTGGATTTCATTTGTTTTCATTTTAATTGTACCTTTTTGTTCTTATTGATGGTGAAAGTTTCAATATGTAACTGAACACATTCTATAACGAGAATTTTTTAAGTTCGTATTATCTTACAATTAAGATACAAGTATGAAGTAGAAGTATCCTTCAAACTATAATTTAGCATTGAGTATTTATTTTTTTGCATCCTTAAACTTGATAGCAACTATACAATTATCTAAAAAAAACTGTACTTGTTGCTGAGGTTTTGGGCAACAACCGCAGTAATAGGTGAACATATTGTTGCGCCTTGATTTAAGGGTAAGTTTATTCCTCAGACTCAACTCCAAACTTTAGACTGTAGGCATTTTACTCCATGTAATCCACATTCAATAAAAAAAATATAAATTGCATAGTATAGGATTTGATCCCGCGACTTTAAGTTTATATATTAAAGTCTTAACCACTAGACCAAGTGATGTTTAGTGTTATCATCTTAGAGTATAACATTAATAAATGAAAATTCTCCTTACTCGGGGCATAGCCCGGGACTAATAACTAGTTTTATACTTTATTCCTCATACTATCTTCAGACTCACTCCACAAAAAAGAAGAAGACACATGTCATTTCTTTACTGGCTAAAAAAATATCTTTTGCATGGCAAGAGTCTTGGGAGGAGTCTTGAATATCAAAACCCAAACCAAGACTCTGTGCAAGATTTTACCCAAATATAGCTGAGTCTTGTTGAGTCTTGCCACAAGACTCTGTGCAAGACTCCCCTCAAGACTCCGCGGTGCAAAAACTGCAATAATATGTCCTTTAAAAACAGCAGCAAAATGATATTATTCTACGTAATAGTGATAGCTTCCTTGATTTCCTCTCGAGAAAGGGGTTTTATAAGGTGATAAGCTTGTAGATCCGAAATCTTGGGCATATACCATCCATTCTTGGATTTATTTGAAGAGATAGTTTGAGAGGATGGGCTATCAAATAAATCTGGAAAATACCTCATGAATTCCAGTTTATCTCTCGAGTCTCAGAGGTCCACTCCCCTGAACTACTCTTTATGGCCCCAATGTAGGGGTGTTAGAGACAGACCTGACCGCTGGGTCAACCTGATACTGACCTGATTTGAACCTGGTTCAACCCGTGAGAGTCAGTCTCCAGACCTGATCGAAACCTGACATGGGATTACCCAGACCTGACCGGCACCCGGCTAGATTATATTCTGACCTGACCACACAAACCTGCATTCAAACCCGAACCCGACCGAACTAAATCAGATATTAACCCAAAACTCAATTAGGCCCAGTAAATACCTGGTTCAACTCGAATTCTAATTGATCTGAAAATAAAATCTACCTAATTTTACGCAATTTTTCAAACCAACTTATTTTGACGACTAAACTCAACAAAGTTAGTACTAAAATTCAATTATTTTTCTTATCTACAAAATCATTTCAATATGGTAATTTATAAAATTACTTACATTTAATAATAATTTAATAAAAAAATAAATTACATTCTCAATTAAATTATTTTGATGTACTTTTGGTTCATGTCATAGTGTTTTAACTATTGATGAGATTATAATAGTCACTTTTTAACTGCTAGTTTCTTAGTGCATATTATAGAATGTCTTCTTATTAATTTTTCCACAACATATAATTAAGATCGTAACTTGTTTGAGTGAAGAACAAAGTTTGGTAATTGGGTCGAGTTAATATAATATCATAAATTCATTCAAAATACATGTGTCAATGTCAAACGAAATTACAAAAATCAAATTGCTGAATTTACAAAAATCAAATTATAAAATATATTAATCTACTACATTGCTCATTATATAGACAAACTACATCATTTTTTATTTTAGAGTTGTTAATGAATCTCAATCCACAAGCACACAACAACATCCCATAAGCACAGCACAGCACAGCAGCATCCCACATGCACAGCATAGTACAGCACCAGCATCCCACAACCAAAGCACCAGCAGCATCCCACAAGCAAAGCACCAGCAGCATCCCACAAGCAGCACAGGACCACAACCATAACAACAACAAAAGCAAAATATATTAACATGTATTTAGCATAAAAAATAAAAATAAAACATATAAAACAACTTCCGGCGAAATCAATTAATACAACAAAATCATATTAAAATAAAAAAAAACATATTAAACCTATTAACTCTTACCTTCAAATAATAGAGGTGATAAGAATACATTCACCAATGAGAGCTAAAAGGAAGATTGGTCAAATATACCGAGCCGAGAGGCAATAAGGACTGCTCACACTGCAGCTATACGTTTAAAGCAGACGGAGGTCAAAGGAGAAGCAAGAAAATAGACACGGAAAATAGACAAGAAATAGACGAGAAATTACTTGTTCCGGAGAGATCTTTATGTTTTCCGGCGAGAGAGAGACGAAACGGGTAAGAACTCAAGAAAATTTAACGCTTTCCCACGAGAGAGAGAGACGAAACCGGTGAATCACTGCGAGATCTATGTGTTTTCCAGCGAGAGAGTGAAGGAATAGACGACTGATGAGAGTGAAGCGGTGCCTGAGAGAGAGATGACTGATGAGAGAGAGAGATGAGATGAGAGTATGAGGTTTTTGGGGTTTCATTTTAGGGGTTAGTTTTTATGGGGGGGTTGTTTGGGGTTCTTTCAACCGTTGGATTAGATCTAACGGTTGGGATAGAAAGAGAGGAGAGCTGAAGGTTTCTGAAAAAGAAGGGGAGATCTGATAATTTTGGACCGTCGGATCAACAAAGTTTTGCTCTTTTACAAATCAAAGGCTAAAATTTAGGATCCGTGTGTTTGTTTTTTGGCCAATGAGATGTGAGAAATGATAATGCTTATGAATTATGGCAAAAAATTATTGAATAACCAATTAACAATTTTTTTTTTTTTTTTTTTATTATTATTATTATTATTATTATTATTATTATTATTATTATTATTATTATTATTGTTGTTATTGACCCTGTTGTTATTGTTATTGTTATTGTTGTTGTTGTTGTTATTGTTTTTTTAATTATGTTATTTTATATATTTCGAATCATAATGCTTACTATAATCGAGTCATTTATATAAATCCAGTAATTGATCGTATATTCTTAGTTAATATATAATACTCATTATTATTATCGTTAGTTATACTATTAGAGCATATTAAGAGTCGATAGTCATTAATAATCAATCGCATATTAGTTAGAATGGTTTCAATATTATCATATCTTACTAAAATATTAAAGCCTATTGATAACATAGTTTGTTTATAGTCACATATATATACAAAGTTAAGAGAATACCATAAACACTATACTAGTATTAAATTATAGTATAACATAAAGAAAATTAACTTAAATAATCTTATAACTTATAAGACAAGGGAGTAACCGAGTAACTGACTAAGTGTTAAGTTATTGTATGGTTGTTAACAAGTTACTATCTAGTAACTAGTAAGTACTTGTTAATTAATTTACTTATGGTTGTTACTTGTTAACAATTAACTTATTGATTTTACTTTTTAATAAGTTATGGTTAGCTTTTATAGGGGATAATGATTTGGGGGTATAATTTATTATTATTATTATTGTGCAACATATGAACCATCGTTATAATCACTTAGGTCTCATATGAACCGTCGTTGTAAACATATGAATGTATGATTGTCATTCGTTATAGTATTATAACGTACCAAGAGTCGTTATACTAATTTATAATCAATAGAGTATTATTATATTGCTTTTACAATCATTTTGATACCAATTTTAATTATACTAAAATGATTAAACATATAGATAAAATAGTTTGTTTATACTTTATTGTATATGGTCACAACATAATACATATATACCGCGTTATGTTTGTTATTGTTATTGCTATTATTAGCATTGTTGCTACTAATACTATTAGTATTGATATTCTTTTTGTTATTGTTATTGTTATTGTTAGTATTCCTGTTTTTATTTGTATTACTATTGTTGTTGTTAGCATTGTTACTATTAATGTTATTTTTTGTATTATTATTATTATCATCATCGCTTTATGTTTATTAGTATTATTATTCTCATTACCATCATAGCTATTTACAAACTTATATATCAATCATAATGCTTATAATAATAAATCATTTATATAAAGTTTGGAATTGATCGTCTACTCGTTATTATTGTCGTTGATTATAATATATAATATTAAAACATATGGAGAGTCGTTCTACTCCTTTACCCATTAGAGTGGTTTTACGAAGTTGATTATTCGAAATAAGAGTTGACTAAGAGAATACACTAAACATCACGGTAATCAATATAGTGTTTTTATTGGTTTTTCGTTGTCATCCATATATTTATCGCACACACACATATGTATATATACGTCGATCTTAATACTTTTATTAATATGATTCGTTTACAAAATCCATAACAAAATCAAGATGGCCCGATCAGGAGTTACCCGAAGCTGAATTGACGTTCAATAGCGAATGGACCCGATGTTTCACAATGATCGAACAAAGGTCATTACTAATTCAACCCGAGTACATTTGACTTAACTCCACCGTACATGAAACCTAAATACGACCTACGCAAACCCGGCAAAAAAAATGTCAACGGGCGACCATACCCGGGAATGGATCGACTTGTAAATGGAACGCTCGTACTGTCCAAGCACCGGGAATCCCATGATTCAAAAGTGTTCGACCCAGTTGAACAAAACCTGACCAGTCATGACCTGGGGCACTGACAATCAGAATCCTGACCTGTCCGGGTCTGACCTGGTTCGCCGTGGGTATACCCAGAACCTGTTTGAGAACCTGTTTTGACACCCCTACCCCAATGTCAATCCTTCTTTGTAGAGATTTTGTGCATTTGTAAAAGAAGTTAGTCGGTCGGTCTTTAGGTTGTCCCATTTTGATGTAGCTCACTGTTTCTAGAATTCTAACTTTAATAGTAGAATTCTCGCCTTTTTCCTCTTCTCCCATTTGGGCTTCCGAGAGTTCTTGATTAATTTGGTCCCGCAGAATTTTGTTACCCAATTTGAAATCAAGGAACGATTGCTTGCATCTTTTTTTTTTTTTATAATTAAAATGATGGCAAAGGAAACTTTTCTCTCAATTTAGGGTTTTATTATTTATAAGTATAGCTTTTGAACAAAACTTTTTTGATTGTGAGTAATTATTTGATACGGTTTCCAGGATACAAATACATTAACAACTTGTTTGGTAGAAAGGATTTGGAAGGAAAAGACAGGAAGTAAAAAATTTGTTAGTTTCCAATGTTTGGTTCAAAAAATAAATTTAAATGAAAGGAGACGGAAATAATTGAAAGGAAAGACTCCTTGATAAATTTTCACTTTCCTTTCCTCACAAAAGTGGGGGAATTTGGGAGGAAAGAGAAATTTAAACCAAATATGGGAAATTAGTTTTTTTTTTTCTTTTTCTTTCTCTTCTCTTCCTTTCATTTAAAAAAAATCAACCAAACAAGCTATAAGGCTCTGTTATCTTCAACTTAGTTTTGCTTATCTTAACTAATTTAATATTACTAAACTTATGTTGAATTTGACTTATTTTTACTGAACTTATTTTTGCTGAAATTACTATTACTGAACTTATTTTTGCTTAAACTTAGAGTAGATTTTTGTTGAACTTTATTGATTTTTGTTGAACTTATTTTTATTTAACTTATTTTTACTGAACTAAACTTATTTTTTCTAAAACTCATTTTAATAAGTTGAGGAGAACGACACCTAGAAGAGCTAGCAATATTTTGCAGAGAACTAGTTGTGCTGACTTTCACAATGTTTAGAGCTATTAGGCCTATTAGTCCAACATGTGATGAAGTGTACTTCAAAGTTATTATACAATGTTGAAGTTAAATCCTTTCATCAAGCAACTCTTTGATTCATTCATTTTATATGGGTAGGAAAAACATCAATAGTTTACTGAAATGGTTGTTCTTTTTGGTTGATTTCAATGATTGACGTCGAAAATACTTTTTTAAACTGATCAACATTATCATTTTCTAATATACTAATAATACAAGAATATACAAAGGGTTGAGCTCCCTAAAACTAAACTCAAATTTGGAGGCTCAGAGGCCACGAGCACAACATATAGACAAGTAAAGATGATTTACATTTTGCATTTGATGTGATGCTGAATTTCTCTCTCCTTTTCTCTATAAATATATTAACTACTCGTTGATTTCAAGGGATGTCAGATGTAATAAAATCTTCTTGTGCTTCATCTCCATTCTCTATAAGATGCTTAGTCAATTGGTCTTCTGAATCTTGGTTTACCATTATGTACTCCTTTGATTTACCCCATAGTACCAAGTAAAGGCCTAGTGTTATTATTATTGATCCTAGAATCCTGCGGCCAAAAAATATCATTATAAGTTATGCTGAATATATTGCTGATCATCACACAATGAGAAATGCCAGGCTTATAAAAGATGTAACAATTTTTAAATTGTTCATATAAATTTTGATGGTAAATTCAGTATACATATAGTATACTGAATCATGATAATGTATATTGAATAAAATATAGTATACCAAAACAAAGGTATAACCACCACCTATTAATAATAATATGAAAACACTAGTATATTTTTTTGGTAGAAAATAAGAAATTTGATTTTATATAATATTAAGTAATTTTACTACATTTTCGATTCAAGATACCACTTTTTTAATTGATATGAGCAAAAATTGCTCATATCCGATATAAAGTAAGCAAAATATGCGATTCATTAATTGTAATCATTCTCAAACATGACAGTCAAAGTGATGCGTATATACACTTATTAGTGTTATATTGAGTCTGGATCTTGTAATTATTGTCAGTTTTGGTAATATATTCTTTTATTTGCCAAAAATCTTAAAATTAGAACGAGTGAACGACTTACCCTCCAGAGTAGAGCTGATCACCAAGAAAGAGAGCTGCCATTATAGCAACTAAGATAGTTTGCACAGGTTGAAATACTGCGACACATACTGGACCTCCTTTAGCAATGCACCATGTTTGAAGGGAAATCACTAATCCAGATGCTACAATGCCCTGAACATATATTTTAGTTATGCGCATGATTTATTTATTATAATTGATCAACTTATTCATTTTTTATTTATTTATAAAGGACAAAATGGAGGCACGAATTAATTTACCGCATACAAAATGGTGCAAACTTCCTCTAATGAAGCGATTTTCCAGTGCTCATAATCTGTCTCTGTGAAAGCTGCAATAGCTAGGAATTGAACTAATCCGAAGAAGCATGTGTAAGAAGTAAGGGACAGTTTTGCTGGGTACTTCTTCAGCACTGATGCCTAAAAAATTATAGTAATTATAGAAAGTAAGATATTATTTTGTTCTAATAACAATTAAATTTTCTCTTATTTTAGAATCCTTAGTTTTTTTATTCATTTTCATTAAAAAATCTATTAAAGAATACCTTAGAATTTTTTGTTTCGAAATTGTTACTCCATCCATCTTAACACAAGTCAATATATATCAGTTTATGAACAATGCAGAAATTAAAATATTGTAATAAGAAGGAAATATAAACTTATTTTTCAAAACAACTAGACATATAGGCAGGTGAAAAAAAGAGGACTGTCAATGCGATCTTATACATCAGTGATGATCAATTGTTTGTAAGGTGTCACAATGATAAGGGGTTGAGACACAAAATGAGACATGAGATATTAACTCCATGTACATTGGTACGGTTAGAAAATCTGCTTGCTTTGTTAATGAAACGACAAAATTATTTTAATTGAAGATACTGACCTGATAGACCATCCAACCAGCCCAGGAGCAGCAATGTCCAAGTAGGAATATGCAGCCCCAAGTGAAGTTCTGTGTTGAATTTGCAGATATACCAAACGTTACTTCTTCATTTTCCGCCATCAAATTAACTTGAGGCTGCTTTCTAAGTTGTAGTAATGGAAAGCCTTTGTACAAAGTAATAATGGTTGCCCCTCCGACGCTTGCAATGGTTCCCAAAACTTTTGCTAGCCCATGTCTACTCAATATGTTCACTTGTTCTAGTCTACAAATATTAGCATAATATAGGAAAATGTTAAAACTTCGAAATTTATGCATTCTTAAACTAGATCTTATCAATGTTCATCCAAATTGAGGTGGCTGTAGTATTTTTGGTTTTTCTTTTAAAAAAACAATATAATTGTATAAAAGGGGAAGCTATATAAGTTGAAACTCTTTATAACTGTCTTAATTTCATGCACAAATTTTTAGAATTGTTATTTGATACTAAAGTTTAATAATGTATTTATGTTTTTAACAAAAAGAATATGAATATAATTGGTGTTTGATAATTGGTTGTTGGTTGTTCGTTTTTCGTTGGTTTGACTAGCTGTATGTATTGGTTGTTTGATTATTCCCTCAGCCTCTTATTAGTTTACCCACTTTTCTTTTTGGGTTGTCTCTTATTCCCACCGGTTCCTAAAGATCCTCCCACTTTCACTTTTCATGCATGCCAATACAAAACTTTAGACACTAATATCTCTAATTATGTATTTGTAAAAAATTATAAAAACTAGATGTTTATAAAATATATATTAAGACGAATCTAACAAGATTCCACATGACTATATTTTTTCTTATGTATGTATGAAACATAAATAATGGTCAAAGTGATAATTGTGAATGGTGAAAAATGTCAAAGAGGGAGGATCTTTAGAAACCCGAGGTAGTATTAGTTTGCCGACTTCTTTTTTTTTTTGTTCTTGGAATGGACCCACTATTTTTATATTATTATCTTTTGCATAAAATATTATTTTTCTATTTCTCACTATCCTTGTCTCCTTTAGCCCGCACTAAATTAATATTTTCTCTTTCTCTTTAATTAGGACCCACATACTATTATTCCTAAAACTCTATGCCCAAAGAAGTGGGTAAACTAATAAGAGACTGAGGAAAAAATCAATTGTTAGTGTTGGCTGTTTAACATAATTTATAAGCTAAAACCACAAGTCAATACAAACTACTAAAATCAACTTTTTACTTTTGGCTGAAAAGTTAACTTTTTAGCTCCATAAAAAGTTATTTGCCAATGGCCATATGATTTGTTTACTTGCCAAAGCTAATAGCGAATGAAAAAGTCATCTAAAAACCAATTTGCCGAACAACTGCAATATACTTCCTCTATTTCTTAATAGATGCATCATATTGATTTTTTACATTATTTTGAATTCAATTTTGACCATATTTAGTTACTATTGTAAAGATAAATGTCATTATCTTAATTGTTGTTGGGTTCATCATAATGTATATTTTTAAAATATTATTTTTTTCTATATTTTTAATAATATATAATTGAAAATATTGATGGTCCAATTTGTGCATAGACAAGTGTGCCTAGTCAATGTGATGCATCCATTAACAAATAAAGGAAGTATATACTACTCCCTCCGTCCTATAATATAGTGCTTGTTTCTTTTTTACACGGTCTCCAATACGTAACTTTGACCTTTAATATCTTCAATTCCGTATTAATAAAAAATATAAAAAGTTGATATTATGAAACTACACATTGAGACGAATCTAACAAGATCCCACATGAATATGTCTTTTTATATATACAAATGAGAATATTCGGTCAAAGATTTTAAAGTTTGACCCACCAAAAATGAAGTAGGCACTATATTATGGGACGGAGGGAGTATTTTATATGAAAAGTTCATTAAATAGTAAGAAAATATAGTAATTAATTACCTTAAGATAGTGGCCAAGACAAACGTAATACCAGGAACTGAATTTTGCATCGCGGATGCAAAAGTGGGAGATGCATAATACAAACCCAAAATGTAGAATCCTTGATTTGCAGTGACCCTATGAAACAAACATAGTAACATAAACATTCAATAAGATCTTAAACAAATTTTCTTTACACTTTGTTCAAATAAACAGGGCGAAAGATTTAGAAGACGTACCCAAGAAGTGCTAGAAAGAAAAATTGAACCAACAAGGAGAAAGTAAGAGGCGGTCTCTCTTTCCTGTAAATTTAAAAATCCCGAAAATCAGCAAAAAAAAAAAAAAAAAAAAAATAACAAAAGGAAGAATAACAACGCCATAGTCCAAAATGATTCGGGATCGACTAACATGAACTGTCATAAGGAACCGTCCGTGAAAGGTAAAACAAGAAAATTAAAGGACCACAAGAAGAGAATAAAGCAATGATATTTACCTCTCTAGAAAATATGCAATGGGGCCTAATAAGAACAAAGCAATGACATTCCTATAAACTGGGTATACAACTTTACTGACTCCAATATTCAGAGCAACTCTGGAGACTATATGGTACCCAGCAAAGCATAATTGAAGAGCAAGTAATCCAGTTAGCAACTTTGTTTTCTCAGAGCATTTATTCAAATTTGCCATTTTTTTTTTCCTGTGTTACTTTTTCGATCACTTATGCTTGATATTAGAAGAATATGCAGCGTTGATGTAGGCACAAAATACTTATATATATAACAGCATAAGATCAAAAAAATAAAGTTCACAATAAAGAAAAAAAAAAAAGGAAACAATATAGGCACATTGAAAGTAAAGGACAGCAAGTAGCAGCCATCATGCAATGCATACGTTAACCAAGTGCGTAATTAGAATATTTGCATGTGCTTACTATCTAATAAATTACAAGGTGATGATTGGCAGTTGATTTAGAATATAAATATGGTTATCTCTTGTCTCTTGATCTGATTTTTGCAGTTATTTAGGTTCCTCATCTCCATGACATGGAATTATTCTATTTAATGTGAAGTGATTGCATTACTACTGGGTCTGAAACATTGAATCTTTATGAGGAGACAAAGTTCAACTTTGGCATGTTGGCCAGGTACTCACATATGAATTATGATTATTCATTCAGTTAGGCCTAATTGATACGCCCATTACGTACCAACAACAAACTTAAGAGTGAGATATGTACGGTTGACTTTGTATATATAATTACTCATGGTGGATAATTATGAGGGCCTCCATAGAATTAAGGAGATTGTATTGACAAAGCCAAAATTATAAAAGCTTTTATTCTAGGTAGATTTGAAATACGTAATCTCAATTTTACTGATTATTTGATAATAATCTTAACTTTGATTGTAGTAGCATAATTCCAAGTTTGAGGATACCTTCTTAAATAATTTGAGCCGTCGTTAACTATCCTAAATATCATACACTTAAAATGAATTAGTGAATTCGGTAAGCTTGTCCCTAAACTTAAAACCATGCCAGGGGGTCATGGGCCAATCAAGCCCATGGACTGATTCATTAAACTTTGTACTTTATATGAAGTTATATTTAACATTATTTCTGATTCATTTTTGCTTTTCACTGATTTTTAATTATGAATAAATACGGATACAAGCAAAATCGTTGTTTTAGAACTTTGTAGCTACTAAAAGTATTAAAATTTGGTTATAATAGATGAACGAGACGTGCAATATCATTCAGTTCATAGGCTAAATCTAGGGCAAACAATGAAAAGACGGCGACTCAAGCCAGGTTTAATAAAAATCGGTTAGACGGGCTATTTGGTTAGGCTAACTCAATGACATCTGATCTACAATGTGTGTTATATGAATGTATAATATTTTATATATAGAAAGACCTATTTTTTAAAGGTGGAGAGGCCTATACTTCATGTCTTTCAAAATACTTGCTACACTTTCCTAAAATGAAAATGTCACAATACTTGCTACATATCATAAATCATAAATAAACTTTATAAAATAGTCCTCAAAGTTGATGGTCCCCCATTTTCTCCATGATAAATAGCCATACTTTTCCCTTAACAATTTGATTTATTCAAAAAGTGGTGGTCCCTAGTTTCTAGTTCTCTCTACTTTTCTTAAAAACTCCACACTTTCTCTATGTAGCAAGTATTGTGAAATGGAGGAAGTACACCCTCTTTTTTTTTTATCTTTCTCACTTGAAATCTTGACCATATTCATATTTAGAGGCAATCTTCTTAATTTTTCTCAATTTATATAAAAAAATATAGTCATGTAGGGTCTTGTTTGATTTGTCTCAATTAGTTCTTTATTAATATTCAACCGTTATAATTTTTACTAATATACAATAAAAGATATTTAAGTTCAAAGATGTGCATTGGAAAACGCACACAGGAAAGTGAGAATGACAAAAAACAGAGGGGTACTCAATATCGTATGACTATATCATATGATGGATGAATCCTTTTCTAAAACATTATACATACAACTTTAAGTAATAATATTTATTACTCCCTCCGTCCCATAATATAGTGCCTACTTCATTTTTGGTGGGTCAAACTTTAAAATCTTTGACCGAATATTCTCATTTGTATATATAAAAAGACATATTCATGTGGGATCTTGTTAGATTCGTCTCAATGTGTAGTTTCATAATATCAACTTTTTATATTTTTTATTAATACGGAATTGAAGATATTAAAGGTCAAAGTTACGTATTGGAGACCGTGTAAAAAAGAAACAATCACTATATTATGGGACGGAGGGAGTATATATTAGTAAAGTTTGTAAAAGGTTCATATTTTGAAATTATACGTCGATACAAATCCAATTACATTTTACATATATACTAATATATATTTTTTTTGTATAAGATAGGTTCTGGCCTAGTGGTATTGGGCATCATTTTCGATCCCAAATGTCTTGGGATCGAGTCTCACCCCTTGCGAGAAACATCCCCAATTCTCCCCTTCTCTCCTCTTTGCAAGGGACTTCAACTTACCTACTATTTATATATATGTGTCTGTGTGTGTGTGTATGTATACACATATATATACACATATACATATGTATATATACACATATACACATATACATATACACATATACACATATACACATACACATATGTGTATATATATATATGAGAATGCATATTTACATGAAAAATGAGAATGGATTTTACGCGCTATAACTCTAATGAACAAGTGATGTAACTCTAATGAAAAAGTGATGTAACTCCAAAATAAAATATTCGAAAAAAAAATTTTGATTTTTTTTGGGCACAAAGTTTTTTCGGGGGGGATATAACTCTAATGAACAAGTGTTGTAACTCTAATCTAATCGTGTGGTTGAGATTCATTCTCATTTCCCATGTAAGAAGACATTCTCATGTGATCCATATTGTAGGCGTGTTTTTATTTCGCCTATGCATTGTGAGCACGTATTAGATTTGACTACCCCACTGTTAAGATTTATAGAAAATGTTGAAAGAAGTCGCCAATAATTCTTTTTAGGAAGAATCATAAACCTAATTGGATATGGGAAAATCGAAGGGACAAATTATCCAATGTAGATTTTCCCGCCCTGACTCCTTAGATGGTCAAGATGAACCAAAGATTGAGTTCGGGGGTGAGGGTACAAATATGGTTAGGAACCATATTTCCTATTGCTGACCTCTACTAAATATCGATACATTGCGGAATTTATGCCAAAGAATAATCAAATAATGTTTTTATACACCCTAATAATAATTTAGTCTAAATTAATTCAGGAAACACAAAAAAGACTATTTTTTTAGTGACATGTTATTAGGCAATCAATATTACAGGGAACCTAGCAGGTTGTCCAAATTAATTTGATTAATATTAGAACATTTATTTAGGTCTTGATTAGCAAAAAATAACATGTGGTGATGAAAGCATTAAAGCAGGACAATCAAAATAGCATGCATATAATGATCAGGCAAGTATAATAGTAATTAAAAATAAATAAAAAGAAAGAGAAAAGAGGTTAAAATATACAGCAGAGCGATTATTACTTAAAGATCTACATCATGAAATAAATAGTTAGTAACTTCAAAGCAATAAAAATAGAGAATTGATTCAAGGATCCTCAGGATTATACCTATGCAGCTTAGATTGAGGAGCGCAACGATCTTTAGGTGGAGCAATCGTGGAACCAAGAACGCAGTGATGAAGAATTGATTAAAAGTATTGAAAGTATTTGAGTGTTCGAAGTATGTTTCGGAGTATTCACTAGTAGAATAATTGCTTATTACTGCGGTCATTAAGTGGCCTATTGTTGCGGTTTTAGCGGCGCCACAATAAAGGGCGCATCAATACGTAACTTATTGCTACGGTTTCTTACCAAAACCGCAGCAATATGTATTTTTTTATATTAAAAAATGTACACCTATTGCTGCGGTTTTTCCCCAAAACCGTAGCAATAGGTGCACGTTTTTAAAAAAAATTTTTTTTTTTGAAATATAAATATTCATACTATTTTCAATGTTAAGATGCAAATAAAACAAAAAGTAATTAAAACAAAGTAATACTCCAGCAAACACTACCAGTGAAACATGAAATAGGCATTAAGTAGAAAATACAAAAATTACAGTGCCTAAAAGATAAAATTAAAATGAAAAATGAAATTAAAATAAAAAACGAAAATGAAAAATTATAGTGCCACAAACAAATTACAGTGCCACAAACAAATTACATATAAAAATGAAAAAAAAAAATAAAATAAAAAAAATACAGAAGTTTTAAAAATCGAGACACTACGAGCGAAGTAGTGTTGTGCGAACGCCTTGGAGCCAGAATCGCTGGTAGTGTTGTGCGAACTATGAAAATCCCGCGGCACTGAACGAGAGGAGTGAGGAATGAGAAACCAAGTGAGAGAGGCAGCGGAGAAGGAGATCTGGCGAACGGAGGAGCGCAGGCTGAAGCCACCGCCGAAGCTGCCGTGAATGTAGAGGGTGACGGTAGGTGGACGGTTTGAGTAGGGTTTGTAGAGACGGAGTTCATGGCGGTAGACACGGAGTTGGAGATTGTGGGTCGAGTCGTAGACGAAGTCAAAAGAAGAGATAGCGCGGTATTTGTCGTCGTGTAAGTTGGGGTTGGGAGAGAGTAAGCTTGGGTGAACGGAGGTCATCGTTGTGCGACGCAGGCGGGGAACCCTCGTGGTCGGCGTTGTGCGAAGGAGGACGAGGAGGAGGACGAGTAGGAGCACGAAGGGTTGAGAGTAGACGCGTAGCAATGGCCTGGACAAGTAGGAGGACGAACTGTTGAGAGGATGAGAGGAAGAGAGAGGATAGAAAACGGCTGATGAGAGGAGAGTGAGGAGAGAGGAAAGAAACCCTAATTGGGCCGTGTCTTATATTATTTTTAAGTTTATTGCTGCGGTTTTTTAGGAACCGCAGCAATAAGTTCAAATATTATTAAAAAAAATAATATTTTAATCTATTGCTGCGGTCCTTGGAAGAAACCGCAGCAATAGATTTTGTCAGATTTGGTCAACACAGTTTGAATTGTTACCGTTGAGGTATATTGCTGCGGTTTCCACAAAAAACCGCAGCAATAGATTTATTTTCGAATTTATCTTTATTTTTACGCGGTTTATTGCTGCGTATGGGTAAAACCGCAGCAATACCACCGCAGCAATAAGCAAAAATTCTACTAGTGATTCGAGAGAATTTTGTGTGCGTAAAATAATAATATCAAAAGCCGTCCGTAATTCGGGAAATTACGGATATTTATAGTGAAAAGAAAACTTCCGCTCCACGCAAGCCCTGCGCCTGGCGCAGGCTTACGTGGCAGGCGCAATGCCACGCGTCAGGCGCACATTGGTGTGCCTGACGCAGCCAGCCCAATCAGGTTTTGGCACGTGTAAACACATTTTTGAAAAGATAGAAAAGAAAGTTGCGTCTCACATAGGACTTGCGTCAAACACAGGACTCTGTGTGAGTCACGAAATTTACGTGTTAGGCGCTCATTGGCTCGCCTGACGCGTTCTTGCCTATGCGCCGGACGCACGTGGCGCGCTGAGCGCAGCCCCCGCGTCCAGCGCATATTCGAGCATATTCCTTTGCGCGTCTCTCGAAGACACCTTTTCTATCCCTAAAATTCCGGAGATTGAATTTTACGGATTAAAAATCTGATTTGTTTATCAAAGATAATAAAAATGATTATGAAAAATATTTATTAAAATAATAAGTATTTGATTGGGCTTTTAAAGTGGACTTAAAAATATTTTATGGGCTTAAAATATAAGTAATCATCATGAATAATTAATTGGGTTTTAGAATATCATTTCAAAACACATTTTGGATTGGTTCTTTAGATTACTCTTTTGTTGGGTCGCACCAACTAATGTCGCGGTATGTTTCATCATTGGATCCTTAAATGGGAAGACATGATTATGTGTCTACAGAAGCCCCACTTTTACTAAGGTTCAGGAAACCGATAGTCAAAGAATACGGTGTCCGGACGGAGAACGATTCTAAACGCTCTGCGGTTTAGAACTGGTCTATTGTAATACCCTTCATGATTGCTTTAAAGGGATTTAGCAGGCTACTCATTCTAACAAGATGCATCTTTCTTTTGGGGAGCTCATTTCCTTAGTTACTCGACAGTTAAGCGTGCTTGGTTGAGAGTAGTCTAGGGATGGGTGACATCCTGGGAAGTTTCTCAAGGTGCGCATGAGTGAGGACAAAATGCGTTGGAAGAACTTGTGTTGGTTATTGTGGACAGTTGTTGGCCCTGGATGCGCATTGGTGACGATATACTTGACACCGGATGAGCCGAGTGTTACAAATGGTATCAGAGCAACCCTTCGACCGCGTGTTGGGGCGACCCTAAGGCCGTCAGGCCGAAGATTAGGATTTCTCAGGCACCTAGTAGGGGAGGATTCTGCAAAACAAAGTTAGTATGCAGGACAATAACTACAAGTAATCTGATTACTCGCAGAAGAAGATGTTAGCAGATAGGTGCAAACAACTCAGATAAAGCACATAATGATGCAAATAATGCAAACATAAACTCTCTAAGGATGCACAATATGCTATGCAAGGATTAGGGTTATGCAAAGCTAAGGGATGACACGTCATGCAAGGTCAGGGTTATGCAGGACTATAATTTATGAAATGCAATGCAAGGTCAAGGTTTTGCAAGGCTAGAAGATGTGCAGAATGATAGAATGATAGACTAATTAGAAATGCATAGAATGATTTTCGAAAATCGTCACTAGAGGGAAAAAACGCAAGGGCTGCGGTGCAAGGGCTGCGGTTTTTACATTAACCGCAGCCCTTAAATTAATGGTTGCGGTCAACTCAAAAACCGCAGCCCTTTATTGATAAAGGGCTGCGGGTTTTGAGATGACCGCAGCCCGTACTAGAAAGGGCTGCGGTTTTGGGCTAACCGCAGCCCCTAATAGGCCTAGTTCTACATTGGGCCAAAAATTCAATTGGGCGAGATTTCCCGCAAACTCATCAAACCCCCATCCCTTTATTTTCCCTAACGCTCTTCGCTCTCCCCTGTCCCGATTTTCCCCCTTTCACCTCATCAAACCCCCATCCCCCCCTCTCTCTCTTCGCATCTCTCCTCACCCTCCGCCGCCGCTCGCTCGCCGGAGCTTCTCTTACCCTAATTCTTCTCTTGCGCTTCCGTCACTCCTTTTGTTCATTCAAATGACAATGTTAGGGTTAAGGTTTCCGACATTTCGCGGAGAAAAAGGAGGAGATGCGAGAGAATGTTGACGAATTTTTGGTCGACGAAGGTGACACTCCACCACGCTGACCTGACTGACGCCTATTCTCGCCGTTGTTGAATCAACACCATCTCCCTCGTAGAGTTTTACACTATTTCGATTATTGGCTTTATATTTCAAGGGTTAGTCAATTTTATCTTTAATTTCCATGAAATTTTAGTTCTTTTTAGTTAGATTATGGGTTTATTTGCTATTTGTTTTAGATCTTGTGATACTTTTTCGAATTTGCTAGAATTAAGATCTAATTTCTCATGGGTTTTTAAGGGTTTTTTTTGTCCCAATATCTGGTTGTTTATACTACGAATTTTCGGTTGATTTTGTGAGTCATTGGTGTTCAATTTCTTCAGATTCTGAGATGAAAGTTTGTATTTTTGAACAACATGTTGCTTAAAAAGGGTGAGTTATTAGTATTATGATGAATTGTACAGTATAGCTTGTGAGATATTTTATAAAAACATATATAATTTGCAACATCATATTGGAGGAATTTGTTTCTGACGCCATTTTAGTTATTCGTTGGGAGTACATTTGAAGGGGCTCCAAGGGAGCAACAGGCGTTATTAGAGTTGGATAATACAGCTGCGCGGTTGAGGAGGGAGAAGGAGACGTTGAGGAATACTCTTAATTATTTGAGTGTGGCTTCTGCTGTTAAGGATGTTTTCCCTTCCTCTTCATGATGATGGAAGGGATTGATTGTGAATAAATAGGTAACCTTTTTATGTTTTTGATTGGAATGGATTAATGTATGGAGTATAAACTTGTATATGTGTGGTATTGATGCATAATGGAAAAGTATTTTTATGGGGTACTTTGTGTGTTGTTTATTTCTTATCAGTTTTTTCTACTAATTGATAATGAGCTTATGCTAACTGTTTATGTGAATGATTATATCATTTGAATCAATTAGGAATTTAGGAATGTAGTTTACTTGTGGAAGTAGATACTAGATGGTAATGCTCTGGAATTTTAGGTGTGAATTTGTGGATTGAATTATGTGTTTTTCATTGATTGATTTTTGAGCTTATGCTACTACTGTTTAGGTGAATGATTTTGTCATTTCAGTGAAAGGAACTTTAGAAACGAGTAGTAACCCTTACTGTAATATGAAATATTATATTGACTGATTAGTGTTGGATTTTACTATTAAGAAAGACTCTTTTTTTTGCTAGGAACGTGTTAAGACGCTTTCTTATTTACAAGTTAATCGTCTTCCTTAGTATGAAGATTACATGGTTCACCAGAACAGAATAAAATGACTTAAGATATCCACATATTTTGTCTATCTTGTTCCTGACAAATACGAACAATATAGTTTCTTGTAATGTGGAGAAGAATGTTGAACCTTTAGTCTTAAATGGCAAAAGGCTTATAAGAGTTTGGAATCATAAGGCACTACAGTCTACACGTCTTGTTGCTTACACTTCGAGCTGACAAAAGTTAATCTTTCAATAGTTAAGTTGATTTATTAGAGTTATGTTCTATGTAAAGGTTAAAGTATACTCACTTTATTTTGGTTGAAAAAAACAAAGAAGTGAAAATGGTCATTTGTCTCAGCACCACCCTGCCTCTATGAGCTGTAATTATGGGTTGATAATGCTTTGATCTTGATATTGCTGTGTTGTTTCTTAAGTATTGTTTGCCTTCCAGGTTTTGCATGCTTGCTATACAAAAGTTTCACCCTCGGTAGAGGTGGATAACCCACAACTTGTTGCATGGTCTGAATCAGTTGCTGAATCTCTTGAATTAGATCCTGCAGAGTGAGTATTTACTTCCCTGATATGTGAAACTAAGCATAGTGCATATACATGGGAACTGGCCTTGATATTGTATATCTTCTTGTAGGATATACATTTATGATTTGATATCAAATAAGGAAAAATACAATTTAGCACAACAACAGTACATAGATTCAGAGAAACTAAAATCAGATAAGATACCACGTTTAAGTTTCAGCTCGTTTTTAAGTTTCAATGCGGTTTTCATGTCTGCATTCTTGCCGCATTTTGTTGATTTTGCGCATTCCTGACTCTAGTGCTTATGTATTCTTTGTAGTTTGAGATGATGCAGGAGGCTAACTTAGCTAAGTTCAAATATGAAGTACAGAGCTCACAGGTACGTGAGACATTAATTGATTTAATGTGTCTGAATCATTATTTTTAAAGTTGTTCTTTCATTAGACTTTGTGCTGGGTTACCACTCTGATGGAAGACTTATTAGCTGTCCCATTTTCAATTTCAAGGATCACTAGCAGTGCACTTGAGGCTTGGAGATGAAAGAGAAGGGCACTTGTAATCTATTTTTGTATCATGTTCTTTACACATTTAATGTAATCTATATTTGTGTAAAAAACATAATTTACAATGAAAAATGATACTTTTATATATGTATAACTGTTTGGGAACATTTAGGACTAAAAAAAAGCAAAAAAAAAAAACAATTTTTTTTGGGTGACAAGGGCTGCGGTCATGGCAAAAAACCGCAACCCTAAACGCGCTAAGGGCTGTGGTTAAGAACCGCAACCCTTCCTAAATGCCAAGGGCTGCTAGCCTAATGGCTGCGGTCAAAAAACGCAGCCCTTGGGCTCCTTTTGACCGCAGCCCTTGGACTTTTTTCCTCTAGTGCGTTTTTAGTAAATGATTGGGGTCCGTAAACGAGGTCTGCGGATTACAACTTCTCGGCAGTTTGATTTGAATTGGAGGAACCACCACACATAGGAAGCTCCCACTTTGGGTGAGCTTGCCTTGAATTAGGCATGAGCCTTAATTGAAATGTACTTGATCTGATATTGAAACATAGTTGCTATCTCTTGAGCATTGAAAGTTTTCACTGGGGATTGTACTGGGGATTCTTCTTTGGGAAGTTGATGTAGGCAAAGTCAAATATCGCCAGAAACCATGGAATTGTCAGAGAGTCCTTCAGGGACAAGGAGAGCTTGGATTGAATAAAAAGGGTTTAGTTTTATGACTCAAATAGATATAGGTGGGAAAAGACTTTAACGAGGCTAGGTGCAGACTCGAGTCTATGTCGGGGTCTAGCAGGAGATTATGCTCCTGAACTCTAAAAAGTCAAATCATTAGACCTTGACTAATTGTATTTTGTTGAAGCGGTCGAACCTTGCGATGAGGATTCGTGCGTGTCCTTGCGGAATCAGACCATTCGTAGTTCTGGATCTGATTTTTTTTTTTTATGTGCACTAACTTTTGCCTAGGCCGCCCTTTCGGGTTTTCAACCTAGTGGGCTTGGACATACCTTGAAAAAGGATTTAAGGTCGAAT